>CM055658.1:13214786-13878592 GCA_029378335.1 Agrilus mali
AAATTGTCAAAGACACTAGGATTGATGATTACGTTAACAAAGCATGCGAGACTTACTGTGTGTTGTGATTTCTTCAGAAGTTGACCTTAACGGTGTTGTTGAGCTTGATTGGCTTGTCACTGACCACTATACTAGGCGATTCAGTTTTGCGAACCTTACAAAACGATGAAATCGACATTAAAGTCACTATTGTTTTCCGCTATATCCGGCTCGAAGGACCATGTTGAATGATGCGGGTGTGTTGCTTGCCTAGATTTTCCTAAGGAACACTTAACCCTCTTCGGGAAAACTTAATTTGCCGAAGTTGATATTTTTGGATGATACAACGACCTTGATTAATTTTTGTCTTTGATGTTTTTTTTATCAAGCGAGTAATGACACGAACTAGTGCTTATATAGATTTTATTAACGAAGATATGTACACTTAAAAACGACTACTACTAGCATGAAAGATAATTACACGATTACGTTACGAAAGATGGACAATGAATCATAAACTTCTGACACTCGAACCACTTCTTGTCGATAGAAAAAATACTTAAATATAACAACAAAATAAAGGGGGTGGAGGTAAGTTAGTGGGGTGTTTGACCTAAGGCTATGGTTAGTGGCTACGTGACTACTGTCACAAAATTGTCTCTATGTAATTGTCTATTGAACCATCATCTGGTGGCCAACGCGAAGGGTCGTTACCTGCCGGGGAAACCGAAACTGTTATTAAGATAACGTTCTTTTGTTGCCCGGCACGTTATTCAACTTTCGAAACTGCAAACTACACAAATGTTTTGCTTTATTCAAAAAGAAGGAGTATGAATTGCGCACCAACACCGACAAAGGCGGCATAAATAAAATAAAAGTAAACACTAAAAGGGATGCCGCCTGCCACATTGGTCAACTATGGGAGAACGAGAACGACGGCCGAAGAAGACGGTCGTTCAAGGTGGATCAAATAAACGTGATAAGTTTTGTTAAAAATTAAAATTGTTGTTGTTACTGCTGTGTTATTGAATTAAAGAGTTTGTAATAAAAAATAAAAGGAAGAAAGGCTCTAATCCGTCACTGTATCTGAATAATTGGAACTTTCGGTTTCTGAATTCCAAACGAACCAGCACAAATTGGCATCCCTTGCGGGGACAGACAGTTAGACTGGAGGAGGAGCAACAGCAGCCCATCAACACTTTCCAAAATGCCGAGGATAAAAAGTACGTGCAGCAAGGAGAAGGAAGAAGTAAGTGAAAAAACATGTGCTAATGATGTAGATTCAGAACGGGAAACAGAAAGTGATAAATTTAATAACTTTATGCAGACTTTTAATCAAACTTTTATGTCACGTTTTACCGAAACTTTAAATAAGAGTGTGAATGATGTTATTTCGAATATTAATGTAGCTGTAGGTGGAAGTATTCAAAATATTAGTAGAGAACTTAGAGAGATTAGAGATGATGTAAACCAGATTGAACATTCCTCTTGTAACACGGGTAAATCGGACGAAGGTTTAAAAAATCCAAACTATGTGAGTTTATGGAAGGATTTGCGGTTTGAACTTAAATTTTAGTCCTGGGAGTGCATTGCATCCAGTACTTTTTATTAAAAAACTTTCTAAACTATTAGATGAGGCTCGTATACCTCAAGGTAAAAAAGTTTATTTTGCGTTAGGATGTCTTAAGGGTTCGGCTCAAGATTGGGCAGAAATTAATGAGGAAAAATTCAATATTTTTAATGATTTCAAAGAGGCTTTCCTAAAACGATATTGGGGGTTCAACAAGAAAGAGAATGTTTACTAAAAATCAGGTACGGATCTTACGAGAGCGGCTCGCGTGCTGATCACTTTTTAAAATTTATACGGGAAGCTCGATATCTGACTCAGTTGTTCACAGATGAAGAACTTATAGATTTAATTGGCAACCATTTTTCGACAGAAATTCGACGGGGTATTTTGCATGCAGGGTTGAAAACTATAGAAGAGGTTGAAGAATACCTTCGAAAGGTAGACGAGACATACGAAAACAATAGGGATTTTCGCGGACAAACAAGTCGCGATAATAGGAATATTACGGGAAAAAACACTAATTTTGACGGAAATAACTGGCGTCGACACGAAAGAGATGGTGTGGGAAATCAACCATTGGGCGCGCGACCACGCAATCAGGCTAATATCGATAACGATAATAGAGTAAATAGGCCACAGAGCATACCAAACGTTGATCGTAATTTATCATCGGCTGCATTATTTTATGATAACTTAGACGAAGTTTTAGTGGAAACGGATAATAATAATACGGATGATAATGTTATTATGAATCCTATTTTATCGATTAGGGTAGGAGTTCGAGGGGAGGCGTTAGTTGACTCAGGTAGTCAGTTGACAAGTGTCTCTAAGGAATTTGTCGAACAACTAAAAACAAAAAATTTCCAAATACCAGTACTTAACGTGATAGGTTTGGTAGTAACGGGAGCTTGGGGGGTTAAAAATAAAAAAATACAAGAACAAGTCTATTTAACTTTTGTAATAGATGACGTACAATTCGAATACTCGTGTATTGTGGTACCGGGTTTGATTAAGGATATCATTTTTGGTTGTGATTGGATTACAGACTTCCAAATTATTATAGATTTAAGCCAAAATATACTAAAAGCGCAATTCGAAGGTAAAATGAAAATCTTAAATTTTACGGGCGAAGTAAATCAGAAAATATGCATAGCGGTTACAGAAATGAGTTCAGAAGAAAATGACAATGTAAAAATTAGACCGAAAGCGAATTATACTGAACAAGATAGGAAGGAAGCGGCGTTTAAGGCGGAAGGTTTGGATACACAGTCGAAAAGAAAATTACATGATTTCGTTTTAGAATATCGAGATATCTTCTCTGAACAACCGGGTATAACTAATGCATATGTGCATGAAATCGAACTAACTGACTATACTCCATTTTATATTAAGCCTTATCCAGTTCCGCACGCGTTTAGGAAAGAGGTTGATAGACAAATAAGAGAGATGTTGCAATGGGATGTTATTGAGGAGACCCAAACAGAATATGTAAGCCCGTTGGTAGTAGTGAAGAAAAAGGACGATAGTTTAAGAATCTGTATGGATGCTAGGTTCCTTAATAGAAGGATGAAAAAAGACTATATAATTTTCACAGGGTCAATGTCTAACTACATTGGATCTTACTGCTTCTTACTGGCAAATACCGGTAAAAATAGAACATCGGAAGTATTTAGGATTTTCGATAGGAGGTAAAACGTATGTGTTCAAAAGATTACAATTTGGACTATGTACATCAATGGCAAGTTTAATTCGAGGGCTAAATTTAATATTAGGGTCTGATATAGAAGGGTGGGCTATGTCTTATGTCGACGACCTATTAATATATTCTGAAAACGCGGATTCGCATCTTAAACATTTGCGAATTATATTCGAAAAGTTCAGACGGGCTAAGATAACTCTTAAGTTACGTAAATGTTGTTTTGGACGCAATAGCGTAAAATTTTTAGGGCATATCATTACGAAAAATGGCATTGAAATCGATCCGCAACGGTTAGAGGCTGTTAAGCAGTTTCCGGTCCCGCGAAACATTAAACATTTAAAATCTTTTTTAGGTTTGATAAATTTTGAAAGACGCTTTTATCAAAATTTGGCCGAATATTGCCAACCGTTATTGTCACTACTTCGTAAAGGAGTAATTTGGAGGTGGGAACAAGCCGAAAACGAGGCCTTCGAACAGATTAAAATCAAATTCCTAGAAAACATATTTCTAAAACACCCAAATCCTCATCAAAATTATTTTATACAAACCGATGCTTCAGCTTATGCTTTGGGAGCATGTTTATTTCAGGAGGGTGATAACGGGGTTAAGGGAATAGTAGCATTTGCTAGTAGAACATTAAGGAGTGCTGAGTCACGTTACACGGTAACAGAGAAGGAGTTACTGGCCATTATTTTTGCGTTACAACAATGGCGCACTTTTGTATTAGGCAGAAGTGTGACCATTCTAACTGATCATAAAAGCCTTTCTCTTCTACAAAATTGTCGTTTGGTTAATGGGAGATTAAGTCGTTGTATATTATATCTTCAGGATTACAATTTTGAAATAAAGTATCTGGAAGGAAAAAGCAATGGGTTGGCCGATGCGCTATCGCGTTATCCAATTAATACAAAAAGTAGGGATATTCCTGAAACAAATGAAATCCGTTTACCAATGATGAAACAGTCACCTTTAAATAATGCTATTATGGGAAAAATAAAGACAATCAGGGAAGCTCAAAGGAATGATGAATTTTGTACGAAAGTTGTCAATGAACTAAATACACACGGGTGTAAGGATAGAATTAAAAATTGGTTTGGATATGGATATAAAGAAATTTTATTTCGAAGAGGTACAGAGGATAGCCCGTCATTTAAAATATTGTGACGTGTTCAGTCACGGAAAACACAATTAACAAAAGAAAACAACGAGTTTATTTAATTACTAAAATTAATTTGACTACACTACAGTTATGAACAAGTCCGCACAATTTATTTCACTAAAAGTCTCTTTTTAATCGCCGTTCCGGTAGACACTATCTATCGCTCTCTATGAACACTATCGCCTCTATGGTTCGCCTGTATCGCCTATCGATCGCTTTGCATCAGCTGTTACTGTCAACTAACTCGGTGTGAGTGTCTCGTCCGCTTTTATAGTCTTCTCAGCCTTTTTCTAGGGTATTCTACAGCCGTCTAGTATTCCAATTGTTTTCCCATTGATCTTTGCTGATGTTTTCTAGATATTTCAAAGGAAAGCCGAGAATATTCCTTATGTATTCAGGAAAGATGTTCATTAATTATGCTCACACCAACTTAATTGGCAAGTACTCGTAACACTGCCCCCTTCTTAGAATTGATCGCCCCTTTGTAGGGCGCCAAGCGGTCCAAGTGTACAACTTTCATCTTGGCCTTTGGTCCTCTCTGAATACGGTAGACCACGTCATTCAGCCTTCTGACCACGGTGTAAGGTCCTTCCCAGGCTCCCTGTAGCTTCGGTGAGCGCCCTTTCCGACGGACAGGATTGTAAAGCCACACCTGGTCCCCTTCTCTGAATCCTGTGCTGTTGGCTCTCCGGTCGTACTTGGTCTTCATGCGGTTACTCCCTACTTGGATTTTGTTACGAACGGCTCTATGGATGGTATCGAGTCGTTCCTCTAGCTGCTGTGCGTAGTCGGTAGCCGAAGGTCGCCGATCTTCTGGGTGTCCAAACCGGATGTTCATAGGTAACTTCAGCTCTCTTCAAAATAAAATGCTGGCTGGTGTTCTGCCGGTGGTCTCATGAACCGCACTTGGATAGGCCAACAGGAACAAAGGTATGTGCTGGTCCCAGTCTGTCTGGTGATCGTTGACAACCATTTTCAAATTGGTTTCCAGCGTCGCGTTAAACCGTTCGACCATTCCGTCAGATTGTGGATGTAATGGAGTGGTCCTAGTTTTCTGTATTCCTAGCAGCTCACAGACTTCCCGGAATACCGTGGATTCGAAGTTCCGTCCCTGGTCAGAGTGGATCTCCATCGGAACTCCATACCGACTGATCCATTGGTTCACCAGCATTCCAGCGACAGTAGTAGCTTCTTGGTTTGGGATTGCGTACACTTCGGGCCATTTTCTAAAATAGTCCATCACTACCAAGATGTACTTATTGCCAGCAGCTGTTGTTGGGAATGGTCCTGCTACGTCCAGAGCTATTCTCTCAAATGGGGCACCAACATTGTACTGTTTCATTCGCCCTCGGCTTCGAGTCTGAGGTCCTTTGGCTGTCGCACACGTTGGACACTTCCTACACCAATTTTCGACGTCTCTTCTACACTTTAGCCAATAAAATCGCTCTCGCACCTTCTCCAAAGTCTTTGTTACTCTGAAGTGTCCTCCACCAACACCTCCATGGACTTCGGTCAGCGCCTCGTTGACTCTGTTCTTCGGGAGAACTACTTGATGTCGAATTTTAGTTCCATCAGGGCTTTCCCACACCCTTTTTAGTACCCCATTCTCGACGATGAGTGAATCCCATAAGGCCCAATAGCTCTTCGTGATGGTACTCGTACTACTAACATCTGCCCAGGTAGGTCGTGCTGTTCCTGTCTTTTTCCACCGCAGTATCGATTTAATGTCTTCGTCGTTATTTTGGTCTTTCGCCAGGTCTTCGTTCTGCCAGTGTTCTTCAGGTTCCACCATCGTCTGACAGATCCTTGCCAAGTTGACTGGTTCCTTCTTTTCGGCGGCCATGCAATGTTTGCAGTTCTTCGAGCATGGTCTTCGCCAGAGGGCATCAGCGTTACGATGTTGTTTTCCAGCACGATGCTCGATGCTGAAGTCGTAGACTTGTAGCCGCTGTAGCCATCGAGCCAGTTGTCCCTCTGGGTTTTTAAATTGCAGCAGCCATTTCAGGGACGCATGGTCTGTCCTTAACAGGCTTTTTCGTCC
Source organism: Agrilus mali (assembly GCA_029378335.1). NCBI lineage: Eukaryota > Metazoa > Arthropoda > Insecta > Coleoptera > Buprestidae > Agrilus > Agrilus mali. The sequence continues at coordinate 13,221,235 of CM055658.1, forward strand.
GTAGAGATACTTATGGAAATGTTCGAGAGTTTTGACGACTGCCAGCAATTCTCTACGGGTCACGGAATAGTTTCGCTCCGGTTTTGACAGCGTCTTACTGAAGTAGCCAATGACTTTTTCTTTTCCTTCCTGCATCTGCGACAGTACACCACCAATTCCTACATTGCTGGCATCCGTATCGACAATGAAGTCTGTGTCGAACTGTGGGTACGTCAGTAGTGGGGCTTGAGAAAGGGTAGACTTCAGTGTTTCAAAAGCTTGCTGACATCGTTCTGACCATTGGAAAGGGACACCATCCTCTGTTAACTTGTGAAGCGGTCGAGCTATATCTGCAAATCCCTTTACGAATCGTCGGTAATAGGAACACAGCCCCAAAAAGCTTCTCAAGTCGTGTTGGTTCTTCGGAACAGGCCAACTTCTCACAGCTTCAGTCTTGTCAGGATCAGTTCTTATTCTTCTGAGGTGATAACGTGGCCAAGATATTTCACCTCCTTACAGAACAGATGGCATTTCTTGGGACTGAGTTTCAATTTGGCTGCTGAAAGTTTCTTGATCACTTCTTCGACATTCTGGAGGTGGTCTTCGAATGTCTTTCCCAGTACTATCACGTCGTCTAGGTACACCAGACAAACCTTCCAATTGAGCCCTTGTAGCACATTTTCCATAAGTCGCTCAAAGGTGGCGGGAGCGTTACATAGTCCAAATGGCATAACGTTAAAGTGCCACAGCCCATAACCAGTCGTGAATGCGATCTTCTGCTTGTCTTGTGGATCCAGTTCCACTTGCCAGTATCCACTCTTCAAATCTAACGTTGAAAACCATTTGGCACCAACCAAGCTGTCAAGGGTGTCGTCGATTCTGAGTAAGGGATAGCTGTCCTTTAGGGTTACTACGTTGAGCTTCCTGTAGTCAACGCAGAACCTGGTCGATCCATCCTTCTTTCTAACCAACACTATCGGAGAAGCCCAAGCACTTTGTGATGGTTCGATTACCCCCTGTTCTTCCATGTTCTTCACCAGGTTGTTGACTTCTTCTTGCTTAGCCCATGGAACTCTTCTAGATGGTTGTTTAATAGGACGAGCTGATCCTGTGTCTATACGGTGGTATGTCAGATTCGTTCTCCCAAAGTCGTTGTCAGAGAGGGCTTGACATTTCGATACTTGCTGAGCAGTTCTTCGAACTTTCTAATTTGTTCGCTGTTAAGGTTTGTGGCCGAACGCTGCACTAAGTCTCGAAGAACGGTTGGAAGCGGTTCGCTCTCTGCCATTGATGATTCAGCTTCGACTTCGCATTGGAGGATGGACACCACGGGTTCAAGAACTCCTACTTCCATTCCTTTACACACTTTCTGTTCGAAGTCCTTCAAATTGACCACTCTGACAAATGCGTTCGGCGTCCCAGTTCGAATCAGTGTTCGTCCTATCAGTATGGCTTTCTGTGTCAAATCCGGGTTTTTGGCTTCTTCTATTCCCACCAAACCATCCGCACCTTCGCCGTCGATGTCTATTTTGAGAACTACCTCGGATCTAGCAGGTAGTAACCGGTCTTCTGCAACGATGACCTTTCGAAGACCGTACTCTTTGGTGGGGTTTGTCATCACCAACTCTTCCTTGCCGATGCGTAAAATGTCGGAGCCCAAATCCAGATTAATTTTGTTTCGTTCAAGAAGATCCAATCTGATGATCACGTCGTCGGCGACATCGGCTACCAGTGCCCTGTGTCGAAGGCATACTTCTCCCAGTCTCAATTCGATGTCGCATTCTCCTCTTTAAACGGCGCTGTTTCTCCGGTAACCGTGGTCAAACGCAGCTTCCTCTGCAGGGGACGGATTCTCCACTCGTTAACGATGTTCGGCCGGATTATGGTCTTTGAAGCTCCCGTATCGACCACCATTCTAACCTTCTTGTTGTTGATGTGACCTTCGATGAATAAGGACTTGCTTCCGTTTAGTTGGGAAACGACGATTTCTGCTGGGACTTGGTGGGGAGGAGCCAACTTGCGCCCCTCAAAGTTGGCTGATCTTAGTTTCCCGACTGCTGTCGGTTCGCACGGCGTTCATCGGCCGGGCAGTCTCGCTGTAAATGTCCGTGCCTTCTACATTCCCAGCACCTTGGTCTTCCTTTGTTTTGGCCACAGTCTCGGGAAAAGTGACCGACCTTCCCGCATTCCCAACATTTGGCCGATTCTCTTGTGTCGTCTCCAATTCTTGTCGTACTTCCTTTAATTCTTCTTGCACTTCTACTTTGACTTCCTTTAACTCTTCTTGCACTTCGGTTCTGACTTCCTTCAGCTTTACCCTCAATTCTTCTTGCATAGCTTCCATCTTTTCTTGTCCAGCTTCTATTTTATTCTTCAATTCTTCCTGGCCTGCCTTCACTTCTTCCTTCATTTCTTCCTGGCCTGCCTTCATTTCTTTCTGGCCTGCCTTCATTTCTTCCTGGCCTGCCTTCATTCCTTCCTGGCCTGCCTTCATTGCCTTCATCATTTCCATTAAAGCCTTTATTTGTTCTTCCATTATTGCCGCTTGTTTTCTTGTTACTGGCATAAGGCTTCAAAATTCTTCTTCTCTACGGACCTTTTCTACGATCTGTCGCACTAACTTTCTTCGGGAATCTTCTATTCCTTTAGTATTCCACTCCTGACACCAAATGTGACGTGTTCAGTCACAGAAAACACAATTAACAAAACAAAACAACGAATTTATTTAATTACTAAAATTAATTTGACTACACTACAGTTATGAACAAGTCCGCACAATTTATTTCACTTAAAGTCTCTTTTTAATCGCCGTTCCGGTAGACACTATCTATCGCTCTCTATGAACACTATCGCCTCTATGGTTCGCCTGTATCGCCTATCGATCGCTTTGCATCAGCTGTTACTGTCAACTAACTCGGTGTGAGTGTCTCGTCCGCTTTTATAGTCTTCTCAGCCTTTTTCTAGGGTATTCTACAGCCGTCTAGTATTCCAATTGTTTTCCCATTGATCTTTGCTGATGTTTTCTAGATATTTCAAAAGAAAGCCGAGAATATTCCTTAAGTATTCAGGGAAGATGTTCATTAATTATGCTCACACCAACTTAATTGGCAAGTACTCGTAACAATATGTATTCCGAAATCTTTCCAATTATTTGGATTTATTTCCAATTTGACAACAAATTCTTCAAACAGAAGGATGGACTCCCAATGGGGTCTCCATTATCGCCCGTATTAGCCGAAATATACACGGCAGCTTTAGAACATAATTTATTCAACTCGAAAAACCCAATTATCAAATATATTCATTCTTGGGACAGATACGTGGACGATGTATTTTGCATTTGTCTAGGCACTTATAGACAGCTAGATAATTTTCTAAATTACTTAAATACTTTAGATAGTAATATCAATTTTACAATTGAAAAAGAAACTAATAACAGTTTAAACTTTTTAGACCTCACTATACAGAAAGACAAAAACTTTCTCAGTTTTAATATATATATCGCAAACCGACAACCACAGATAGAACTATACCGGCATATTCAAATCATCCCAAACGAACAAAATTAGCGGCTTATAATTCCTTTTTAGAAAGATTAATATCCTTACCTTTATCCCCAGAAAATTTCAAGACCGAGTTAAACATTCTAAAAACAATAGCTAGGAATAATGGTTTTATGAGTTCTACCATTGATAAATTATTAGAAAATAAATTAAATAAAAAAGTTACAAAAATGTTATATAATGACAGTTATACAATGCAAAACAACAATTTTTGCTCATTACCTTATATAAAAAATGTTAGTTTCATAATTAAAAACGTTCTTAAAAAATTTGATATTTCAACTGTAGAATGTAACAATAGGGATCTTAAGAACTTATTAGTTAACAACAAAACAAAGGTAGATATAAACCAAAGAAGTGTATATGTAGGACAGACAGACCGAGCTTTCGAAACTAGGATAAGTGAACATGTTAAATCTATAAATAAAAAAGACATTAAATTAGGAATGAGCGAACATTGTGCTACCTTAAATCATAAATTAAATTTAGAAAATACTAATATATTCACATAAATGTTGATAAAAGTAAAAAACTTTCTATGTTAGAATGCTTAGAAATAAATAAGGCTTTAAGATATTCAGAAAATATTGTTAACAACCAGATAGAACTAGGAAATTTTTCATCCCCTCTTATACTAAGTTACCTATAAATTGACATGTAACATTTGTAATTTCAGTATTACGTTACTCTTGATAATGAGCACGTAGCTCGAAACAATATTGTCGAGAACAATTAAAAATTTAGTGAAACTTTGCAGTTGTTTTCTTTCAATTATGACAACTCATTGTTGATTGAAAAAACTTAAGGACTTGATCCATTGTAAAAACATTTTAATTACTCTCGATAATAACACAAAACTAAACAATTCTATATAATAAACGTAGGTCACAACTGACACCCTGGAAGTAGTTATATTTTCGGCCACATGATTGCGTAACCACTTACAAATAGTGCTCTATCACCTTCTTCAGGATCCGCACGTATTTCAGAAAAACCGTGTAAAATAGCACCGAGGTTATTAAGGTGTCCAATTGCTGTCCCAGACAATTTACAAATGTGCATGTTCCCGTGAAAGGTACCTGGGAGAACATGTACTTAAAAAAGTGTGACTGTGCTCCCAGGTCAGGACAAACATGTAAGTGTAACTTCCGCAATTCCTTTCTGTACTATAAACTAACAACGACCATTTGCTTCTTTATCTCCTTTAATGATGAGGATGTTAAATTGTTTTCTCATGTTCTCCATAATCTTGTTTTATAGACATTTCCGTTTCGTTATTTGTCTTTGTAGTTGTTAATTTTCTTTAACTCTTGTAACTAGTGACGCGTCGAAGTATTTCCTATATCTTCAGTTTGTAAACTTTTAATTGCCTTTTCCGGGCACTGATGGTTATTTTCTATTGAATTTCTTATCTTTGGATTATCTTAGTTTTTGTTATTTTGTTAAAAGTTTAGTTTTCTATTTGTTAATATAATGCTGGTTAAGTTTTCTATTCTTTGATAGATGTATGTATTTCTTCGAGATCCTCTTCGATATTTTTCCTAATTTGTTTGGTTTATCTATGTATACTTGCAGCTATTTTACTGCTTGTAAGTTTCCCTTGCTCATGTTTTTTTATTTAGCATTTTGTCTTATTTTCCTTGGCTGATTCCTTTATGGCTTGGACTATTGCCGATTTTTTTCGGAACCTAATTGTAGTTTTTCGATGTGATCTTCTTTTTGACACGTTTTAGTGAATTGACGTTAGCGATATTTGTCTATAATATTCTTTTTATCCTTGTATATCGCTGTTCGTATAATACAATCTCTTATGAATAATGAGAAACGTATACAGGGTTTGACAAAATTCGTTATTCCTTTTTTCAGAACCTTCAGGCTAGTATTGATTGTGTGACCCACTCTGTAGTTCAAAGTGAGGGGATGAGCCTTTTTTAGATATAGAGGTAATGGGGAGTGGGATAGGGAAAGAGATTCAAGAGGTATGAAAAGAAGGTGAAAGGTTACTTGTGGAATAGTATACTTCTTCAGGATTTGTCTAAAGGAATAAAGGGGACCCAACGAAGATTTGGACCAGAACTACCGAAAGAATTTAACAGTCAAAGTATTTATAAACACATCATAAACTGACATAAAAATACCTATGATTGTCAATACAAAAAAACATTATGGAAATGAGATCACATACAATAATTATGTAATTATAAATTTTGCTACTAAATTATAAAAGTTAACGTTAATTATAATTTACATTTTGTACTCTCCCTTTAGGGTATATGAAATATTTTATCTTTGTGACTAACAGCATTGTTTTGACGAGATTTGAATTTATATGTAAAAATCTGTTATGGTGTCTTAATATAATTACGGACCTGATATTGTGTGCAATTAAAACAGTGCCAGCAGCAGCTTTCGCCCTCCACATACTTTTTCGCTTGCCCTAATCCACAAGGGAGGCTGCACACTGACTCAGGTGGCTTCGGATGGTCTAATTTGAATTGGATATCTGAAACAAAAGACGGGAGTTAGATTCCATTTGCTCGATTGCTAAATCAACTAAATCAATTTACTGAACGCACTGAAAATTAGGGTAGAACTGAATGTCCAATTTTATTACCCACTGACTAAAACCTGTACGTATGCAAAGTAGCAATTTCCATTAATATCGAAATTACCGCGTTTTTTATTAAAAGATTATTATGTATGGAATATTTGGCTAAAAAATTAAAGCAATAAAAAATTCCAGAAAGGACTATTTGTATCCATACGCGAAGAAGAGTATTTACTCACGTGTACATACATTATTTATTTCTTCATATTTCCAATAAGTAATGCAACTATAAAGTGGAATTTCAATTCATTATTTTGTGGTATGCGATGTTGCATAGGAATTTAAAACTTATCTGTATTAGCTCAGAATCCTCTCATAATCATGAATTCTAACACGTCTATGTTGAGGTGGTTCTGAGCGACTAACTTATGTAAGGTGAGTCACTTATCTTGAGAGAGTAAATATCTTCACCGAATCTCATCGTTCTGAAGTATATTTTAGCCAAAAGTTGTATGCATGTAAAGATCGCTAAATCAGACGTTGAATGGTTTGATTTAAGTTTTTTTTACCCGAGAGATGCAAATGATGGATCTTTTACAATTTGTAATATACTTGAAGTTTAACCTTATGAAATCTATATTAATAAACGAGGAGACGATTTCTTCGTCTGGATTAACTGCAAAAACTACAAAACGGATAGACATTAAACTTATACCATAAGATCCAGTGTTTCGAAGGAAGTTTTAGTATCTATATAATATATTGTTGAATGCTTCCCTAGAACCTATATTTTTTTTGGTTTAGATACTAACGAATTTTTATTGCAAGGGCACCTTTTGTAACCTTAAAGTAAATGACTACACTTGAAAACTAGCCGAAGTTTTATAGCTGCTAACGCCATCTTCTATCTATCATAATGGGTTACAGCAAAGCCTAACCGGATTTAACCATTCTTTAATAAAATCTACTGAGATCAAAGAGGTCACTCCAAGACTTAACACATAAAATACTCCGTCAACATAATTGTGAAGACAGAGGACTATCAAATTAAGACATATAAGTGACGAGTGAAATTCCAAAGATTCAAGGAAAATATAAGCGATTACGTATTAACGGTTTTATATAGGTACATTAGTATATCCCTACAATTAAAAACATAAGTGACTCTCGAAGACAAAGTCACTGCTTTATTATTTGGGCTTTGATTTATCGCAAATGACGTGGAGTTTCTGCTTAACATTCGACAAGTTTCCTTGAAATTAATTCTAACCATTGTTTTCAAAGTAAGTATTACCCTTCATATTTATATTGAAACCAACCTTTCGCTTTATAGTGTTGAATCTTCAGTAGAGTAGTTGCGGTTTTACAGTATATATTAGGGAAAGGATTACGTTTTATATTCTGTTAACTATATGGAATCCTTTTATTTATTTTTTTAAACATTATTAGCTTTGTCAGTTGACATACATATGAACAACAAAAAAGCATGTAACTAGTGTGTAATATAAAGCTGACGCATTCTGCTGGACTGATAAGAGAAGTCATGTCGTTGTTATTCAGAAAAAAATTCAATTAACGTATTTGAGAAGCATCTTACGTATTTTTGTAATTCACTGTTTATTAAATTTACTTTTGTATATATACAGTACATATTAATTAGATAATAAATTTTGGACTAGCACAATGCAATGGCACAGAGTTGTTTCCAAAGATGGTGTTTTTTGATTCAACCAGTTATAATTGCTATTGAGGTTTGTGATAATTAATGTGCATTTATTTTGTACAGCGCCCACCCATTTCGTATAATACAAAGTGCAGTATGCTAAACGACCCTTATCCTAATGATTTACTTAATCAAACTAACAATCAATTGTCGTAGGATATTTGGTAGCATTCCACTAGTCATGTACCTATAACAAGTTTACCTGCACATTGTTTAATTAAGATAATTGGTATAGCAGTATTCGGACCCCACATTTATTTCTTAAATGAATTGACGCAGTTACTTCGAATTCAAATCAAATTATAAAAAAGAGTAAATTTTTATTGCATTTATATCAAATAAAATAGGGAAATTTAAATGTAGCTTTTACTGCAGTTTTCAGTAAATTTAATACTCTACTCATGGTGTGACGGTATGAAATTTATAAATTAACATAGGTTATTATGCTTCAAGGAAATAGCTTTAAAATGTTTCTTCAAACAAATTATACATGCATTAGCTGATCACCATTATGCTAAGTGACTTTCGGTTGCTACAGCGGATTTCTTTTAGAGTCGGAGTCGCTTCTTTCACTTTTTTGCTACAATGCGGGCGTGAACGTACGACTTCGTGATTACGAAAATAAATGATCCTTGTGACAAAATAACCTGTTTGAAAAATTGATCTTATACTCGAGAACCATTACAACTTTGACCACCATTCGCCTGTTCAATTCAGTGCAATTTTAGTTTAAAGGTTTAACGAAGTGCACAAATCCTACCGAGTATTTTTACGAATGAGGTTTCATAAATTATATGTGGAGATAACCGGTCTAAGAATTGAATTCATTCCAAGATTCTCAATTTATTAAAACAATGGATCAATCGGTTAGACAGAATGATAAGTATTTTAAATTCGACGTATTTGGAGTGTAGGGAAGAGAGAAATGGGATCTTTTCACCATGAATAATTTTGGCTGTGTACATAAGTAACATATTGTGACGTGTTCGGTCACAGAAAACACAATTAACAAAACAAAACAACGAATTTATTTAATTACTAAAACTAATTTGACTACACTACAGTTATGAACAAGTCCGCACAATTTATTTCACTAAAAGTCCCTTTCAATCGCTGTTACCGTAGCCACTCGTATCGCTCTCTATGAACTCTATTGCCACTATGGTTCGCCTGTATCGCCTATCGATCGCTTCCAAACATCAGCTGTCCACTGTCAACTAACTCGGTGTGAGTGTCTCGTCCGCTTTTATAGTCTTCTCAGCCTTTTTCTAGGGTATTCTACAGCCGTCTAGTAATCCAATTGTTTTCCCATTGATCTTTGCTGGTGTTTTCTAGATGTTTCAGGAAAGCCGAGAATATTCCTTATGTAATCAGGGAAGATGTTCATTAATTATGCTCACACCAACTTAATTGGCAAGTACTCGTAACAATATAAATATCACTTCACTATAGCTTTACCATGGATCAGAGCCTGACAGAGAAAACCACGATCTCAGCCACTCAATGATTTAAAAACAAATTCAAATAAACATAAAAAACAAAATATCAAATCAAGTGAATCACATATAAATCAAATATCCAATGTAGAAATAAATTCAGATAAAACACAAATAAATAAAAATATCAAATATAAAAAATAAGTTCCAGTGAAACACATGTAAATCAAAATATCCAATATAAAAATAAGTTCAAGTAAAACACATGAAAATCAAAATATCCAATGTAAAAATCAACTCAAGTAAAACCACAGGTAAATCAAATTCCAGTAAAAATGTAAATCAAAATATCAATGTTTAAATCAATTCAAGTAAAACAGGTAAATCAAAATTTTAAATTTCAAATAAAATGGTAAATCAAAATATCAATGCAAAAATAAAATCAAGAAAAACACAAGTAAATCAAAATGTCCAATCCAAGTAAAATGGTAAATCAAAAAATCCAGGTAAAAATAAATTCCAGGGTAACACATGTAAATCAAAAATATCCAATGCAAAAATAAAATCAAGTAGAACACATAAAAATAAAAATATCCATGGCAAAAATAAAATCAGGTAAAAGATGTAATTGCAGAGTAAACCCAACACAAAATAAAATGCACATAAAACAAATAAATCAATCAATAAGAAAATTCAATAAAACACATAAAAATCAGGGCACACAAAAACACATAAAAGGGTAAAAACACAATAAGACAAAAACCAAATAAAATATATGTAAAATATTCAATAAGAAAATGTTGTAAATATAATTAAAAATTCTCAAATAAAATGAAATCAAAAACAACTTGGAAAAGATAAATTCAAATTTTGTAGTTCTCAGGCTCAACAGAAATGAAAAATAATTTGTGTAATAAAATTTAAAAAACTTATGAAAAATTTACAAAATGATAAAACACCCAAATTTTATAATAATTTACGAATGTTTGATAAATTTTGACACAATTTGAAATTCAATCCCTACAAACAGCAGCACATTTTAAAACCAAAAACATATTTGTTAGTTAATTTATGAGTCTGGAGTCCAGTATGGAAACAATCCAGATAACGTTGAAAACAAAAATGTGATTTGGGCATACGCAAAACAAATAAATAAAGTCTGGAGTCCCTAAGGAAGCAATCCAGATAACGTTGAGAATAAAATAAAAATATGTGTATAAAGTACGTAAATACTCCCAAAATCACCACGGGAGAAAATATTAGTACTTACAACAAGGCATTTCATACTTAGATTGAACAACAAAATGTTTTACCCCTTCCGAAAATATACACAAATTATTAGAAATTGAAAAATTAAATATTAATGTTAAGCCTGAAAAACTTTTTAAGTGAAATAATTTTAAAAATATAATTTAGTAAGATTTACCTGAATTGAAATGATTTTAAAAATGTAAAATATTTAATTTAGTATGATTTACCTGAATTGAAATTATTTTAAAAATGTAATCTATTTAATTTAGAGAAATTTACCTGAATTGAAATTATTTTAAAAATTTATAAATGATTGAACAGAATTTCTATAGTTATAAAAGAAAATAATAAACAGTTAAATTAAATTTGGAACAATTAAAATTATAAAAATGATAAAACAAAATAATATTAATTTATAATAATAAAATAATTATCATACCTGTTAGAAATGTAAATGATTTATAATAAAAAGTGAAGTTAAATTTGAAACAATTAAAATTATAAAAATGATAAAACAAAATAGTATTAATTTACAATAATAAAATAATTTTCATACCTGTTAGAAATGTAAGTACTTAATCCAATTAGAAACAAAAATTTACAAACAAAGAAAATACACAAACAACACAAAATACAAAATAAACGTACAAGATAAATTTTACACCCGGATTTCAAAATCTGAATCTGAATGCCTTAAAAATTACCTCGCAGCCCTTTTAAAGACTCGTACAATACGTCATCAAAACGAACCGAACCCACGCCGCATCTAAGAAAAATTCCCACAGGAAATCGATCTACGAGACAAGTACCAAAATTTTATCGAAAAGAGGACATGTCTCACGTCAGCTCAAGAGTATTTATGGTTATTACACCTCATGTGTGCGAAACGCTTGAACACCAACAGAAATTAGGTAGACCCCACAAACAAAAAAAAAAACATGTGGTTTTTTAGTTTATTTTACTCACTTAAAATGCAAGTAAATATTCAGAAAGTTATTATGAAATTTGATAAATAATTTTGTAATACCATGATCGAAAAACTATATAAAAAAATTTTTTTTTTATTTTTAAAGAAACGTGCGTAAAATATTTAAAGGATTAAAGATGACCATTGGATACCACAACTCTTTCCTTACGAATGTTTCATCATGAAAAATTAATGTTCATAGCAAACGATGCAAAGTGCTGTTATAAGGCTATCTCATGTTTCCAAATTGCGTTGCAGAATTCACTTTTTTTAATTTTTATTGCTCAAGGATATACCTATGTCTGCAATAAGAGCTTAATGAGTAAGCAACTTTAACGGGAATGACTGTGTAAAAAGTCTATAAGATGAGCGACGAACTGAAAATATCTACATTCCTGAATAGAACTGGAAAAAGTGTACTTGCTACACCCAGTCAATCGTGAAAGGTGCTTTCAGAAATCGTAGGGGACTATCGTTTCGTATGCAGTCACCGAACAATCTCGGCTACTTTCATATTCAACATCGATAACTGTAAAGTGTTTGGTCTTGGTATACTCGGTTGGGCATGAAAAATAAAAATAATTGTCTTTAGTATGTTTACTGCAATATCCACTATGTAAACAATATAAAAATGTTTAAAGCGAAGAAAAACGTATAAAAGAAAGGAAGATATTTTGTAAGCGTAACGAGAAGTAAGAAGAAATGGGGACTTAATTTGAAGAGCTTTAGAACCCGAAAGTTGAAGGAGCGCTAAAAGTATGGAAATCAAATCACAAATACAAATAAAACATCAAGTTTTAAGTTACAAAAATAATTTATTATATTACTGGAAATCTGATATTTCTTCCACCTGAAAAGCCACTGTGTGGTGAAGTGATCATAGTTGTCAATAAATTATTTTTGTAACTTAAAAGTTGGTGTTTAATTTGTATTTGTGAATATGGAGTAGCAATAATTAAAACCTTCCTTGATTCAGTATTTGTAGCTCAGTGTTAAAGCAATACCACAACTTAGACAAAGTGATCGTAACTGCAGTAATAACGGTCAAATGATATCACTCGGCAAGGTACACAAAAGGGCAAAAGTTTCTATTAACTTTAGAACTATAATTAGATAAAGGAGTGAAGTTTTGAACAACAACATACAGTTACACAATAGCAGGGTTAAGAAGAGGATATGCAAGAAATCTAAGAATAGAAAAGAACTGAAGGATTTTTTTTTCAATCAAATGTTAGCAAAAGGAACACGAGATTTCGAAACTATAAAAATAATAATACATAGAAGATGTAGTTACTATTAACGGAAAATAAAATTTCAAAGCATGTATGTACATGTGGAGATCATATAGATATTTTATTAATTTTTTGTATTTTTTTAATTATGTAATTTTATTTATGTACGTAAATGTGTAAATATTATCTTCTTATAATTCTCTATCTACACTGTCCCATTACCTTGTCTGTACCAAATCTCCTCTTAACGAAAACTGCTGAAGTACTTTCCTAATAGCCCTTTAACAATTCAGCTCTTTGTATTTACTGAATGATGTCTGATATTCCTTCTTCTGTCTAATTGCTATTTTATGATGGGTTTCTTCGATGCATTTGGTTCAATATTTATTTCTCAGTATTTCTCACTATTGGCATTTCCAAATTTTATTACTATCATCTTAGGTCCCTACCTTCATTTAACTAGTTCTAAGTTCTCCTTATCAATCTTCCTGCTCTTCATATCTAAAAACTATCCACAGTTCTGGTCAACTCTTCCTCGTACTAGTTCTGATTGCATCTACGTTCTTCTTCTCCAAGTTTCAATTAAGATCAAGTATATTTGTTTTAATCGTTTACAATATTTTGGGTTATAGTTGTAGCACATTTCAGACAGAACCACCATTTTTTAATAAAATCTACTGAGATCAAAGAGATCACTCCAAGACTTAACACATAAAATACTCCGTCAACATTGTCAATTGCGGAGATAGAAGATTATCGAACTAAAAGCCATATGAGTTAGAAGTGAAATTCCAAATATTCAAGGAAAATATTAGCGATTAGGTATAAACGGTTTTATATACATTAGTATATCCCTACAAAAAATACTTAAGTAACTTGCGAGGACAAAGTCAATGTCTTAAGATTTGGACTTTGATTTCCAGCAAATCAGGTGGAGGTTTCTGTTTAAAATTTGAAAATGATCTCGAAATTCATTCTAACCAGTATGTCCAAAGTAAGTATCAAGTTTCATATAATAAAGCCGGAGTTTTGCTTTGTAGTGTTCAAACTTCTTCAGAGTTGAAGTTTGAATTACATTTTATATAGTATTAACCATTTCAAATCATTTTATTTATTTTTTTAGCAGTAGCTTCATAATGTACCTAATAATTTTTAGAAGTAATTTAGTGATTTTTAGACCGGCTTTTATTCGAGTAATAGGTGCTTATCTTTTTTTAATGCTAAACTCTTGTAAACATCTTTTATATACCTACAAATTGCCGGTAAAGAAAAACAAATCCATGACCGTGAAACGCGAATGCAATGATCCTTCAATTTAGAGATTTTACAAGATTCTGAAAGAATATTTGCTAGTTACTAAAACATGAATGCGATAACAAGTGATCAAAATAAATTCCAATATCGTTACTGAATGCAGTAACCGTTAAGGGTATTGTGAGAATATACATCTTTATTTCTGTACAGAATAGAAATGTGTCTCATTTCCTAGAAAATGTTTAAGGTGTAAGGAATTATTTATTTCTAGTAGTCGTGTCTGCATTCGCTGAGCGTGGTTATTTACGTAAAATTATTTACAAATTTCATCCTTCCCTTTTCTAAGTACTGGTTGTGAGAATCAAAGCGATGGGACGAAAACACTTCCTTTGTCAACAATCGACGCTTTACATATTGGTAAAAGACATTTTTCAAGATAGATTTTTATGTCAATAGGCAATGGGTACACAGCTGTGATCATGTCATGTAATTTCTATGTTTTAGTTAGCAGAACACATACGCGCGTAAATTGCTTTGATTATTTAGGGCAAGACCTTTGTATTTTTAATTATTTGATACCCTGACGAAAACAAGCAGTTGTTGGAACAAATGTTTACTGACTTAAAACAGAAATTCTCTTCGTTAAAATTTTAAGTAATGCGTTGTCACGACAGATTTATTTCAAATAATTCCTATTCGTTCAATTTATACAGAAACTTTCCCTGTCCCAAATGAATCGACCCAAACAAGAAAACGGACTCCCTTGTTTATAATTAAGTTAATATATAACCATAAAACAACATTATTTAAAAGGTTTTGCTGATGTAGTTTCGATTGCTTCTTGAATAAATTTTTGGGTTTATGTAAATTTATAAATATGTACTAAATTTCATTTAAAACAGTCAAATTAATATAACAAGGTGTCTGCGTATTTTGTTTTTTATTGAGGTCACTAGTACAATATTACATAGTGCACATGTATAAAGTATTTCTTTACTATGTAAAGTCAAGAAGGAGAAGTTCAAAAGTTGTTGCATGGGGAAAGGGTCACTTCTGTGCTAAACCGTGGCGAAGATGAAGACGAAGGAAGACGAAGACGAACAAGCATCTGGAGGCAATGTGTTGTGTTGGATGTAGCTGCAGGAAATTAGCGAAGATCCGGAAACACTCGGCTGCATGTGCAATGGACGCCCCACAGGACCCCGAAGGAAGTAATCACCATGCATTATGCAGACAAAGACGAGGAAAAGTAATGTAGGAGAAGAATCTCACCAACATGGGTAAATCCCTTGACAACAGGGAGGCAATTAATTAAAAGTCGAATGAGTAGCTGTGTAAAAAGTCAACTGCCACAATATTGTCGATTTTCAATATACCTACCATAAAAGTTTGGCTGAACTGGAACTGTTTTCATGACTCCCTGATACAAATCTTTAGTATGAAGTATAGACCCAAGAAAGTAATATTAATGTATAATAGGGAAAGCAGGGTTGGAAGTCGCAATTCTCTTTTTGTTTTTATTTTATTGCCCAAGTTCCTAGTTCAGAAATGACATTTATAAATCAGTGACTAGTACTATTTTAGTTTAAAGAGAAATAAAGACTTTTTCTCTAACATTATCTATTGAAAAAATTTTTTTGAAAATATTGGATGGCGTTGGCGCCAATGGAAAATTTTTGGAAGCCCGTAAAAGGTAGGACTGTGTGGATTCATTACTTTATATTTAAATGCTTGATTTTCTTTTATTAAATGGGAGCAAGATTTCAACAAAGATATGACATCCCTTTGAAATTTTGGGGTGGGATCAATTTTTGATGTTTGATACGTAGCATTGTTCAAAAGTTCTTCTAGTTTATTATTGTAAAGAGTGCGATCTAAAACAACGACAGCATTTCCTTTGTCTGCTTTACTGATAATTAAATTGTTGTCCTTACATTTCTTTTGAATATATTTAATAAGTATCAATTCGTTGTTCTTTCTGATATTAGTTGAATTTTTTGAAAATGTGTTTTTTATAATCTCTGTACAAATATGTTTTTCTGATAATATATCATTTTTGTCAGCAATTTTGTTTAAAGCTATTTCAACGTTAATACCTAGTTGTTCAAAATCTAGTTTTTTTGAATTTCTATTAGGACAATATTTCAGGCCTTTATTTAGCAATTTTAATTCAGAATTAGTAAAACTAAAAGTAGTTAGGTTTACCAAACTTGGTCCAAGTTGGAAGTTATTGTTTATCACTTCGGGTTGTTGTTGTTGTTGTTTGAGGACCGGTTTCTTGCCGAGGGTGTCCAGCTTATGAACTTGACGTAGATGTTGTTCGTGAACCCCAGTTCTTACTTCTTCTTGGATACTCCTAATTATGATGTCCAACTGTAAATTATGAAGGCGTTTGGCTAGTTCCGTGTGTATTACGAAGAGATGTTCTCCTAGGTTTTGACGTACAATTTGCCATTTTTTAATTTCCAATTAAACCATGTGTCCTGGAACTTGCGTAGAGCTTCTTCTGCTTCTTTGGAAGTGTTTTTGCAATTGACACTCATGTATTTTGGGATGATATTTAATTTTCTGCACTTCTTGTTGAACCACAGATGATTGGAGCACTTTTTTAATCTCAGCAAAGTTTTTTTTGTAAAGAAACACCAATTTCGCACTAGGTGCGTTTTTAATACTAAAAATACTGTTGGTGATGCAATCTTGATGAAACATTTCAATATTTAATAATTAAATAAAAGAGTATTTGGAAGTTTCAACGATTTATTATCAACGCTCTGACAATTGTTTCGACCTGGCGGTCATTAACGAAGAGCAATTACAAATACTGAAATTATACTTAGACTACATCCCTTAAATACTACTTGGTACATGACGTCATGGAAAAACCTAAAGTCTACATAAAATTAATACCTATAAGTTCGATAATAATAATGGTGTATTGTTCGAGCAAAGTTCTAATCGATTATTAACTAAATGTTTTTTGTTATGAATTGCCTTTTTAATTTCTAAATTTTCTAATAACTTTAAAATATGGTTTTTCTTTTCTGTATGTAGAATTTTTACATTGTTTATTCATGGTTATTGTTAACGCAATGTTCTGAAAAACCTGTTGTAAGTTTAACATTTCTTATACTAGAGATGTGTTCGCTAACACGATTTTTTATGGCCCTAGCACTTTTTCCAATATATATGGCATCGCAATTGTTACAGTGTAGTTGGTATATGTCAATTTTTTCCGTTTTTTCCAATTTCTGTTTGTTGTTAACCAAAAATGAGCCTGTATTGCTTTTGTTTATTTCAATTGTATTTAGTTTTAATTTATGTAGTCTGTTTTTAATCTTGCTCCTTACATTATTTACATAATTAATTGTACAGAAAGTGGGTTGTTCACTTGTGTTTTGGAAACCAGAAGTTAACAAAGTTCTAGCTTGTCTTCTAATTTTTTTATTTACTAGGTTGTCTATAACTGTTGTTTTAAACTCATTAGTTACAGCAATATGTTTGATAGTTTCTAATTCTAAGTTAAAATTCTGTGTAGACATTGGTATATTTACCAATCTATGTATGTGACTATGAAAACCTGATAATTTAATTTTTAGAGACTGGTTAGCAGATGAATGTATAGGAATAATTATTGTAGTCGGTTTTCTGTAAATTTTAAAATTAATTGTATCTTTTATACGAAAAACAGTTAGGTCCAAGAAATATCAGTAAAGCAGACAAAGGAAATGCTGTCGTTGTTTTAGATCGCACTCTTTACAATAATAAACTAGAAGAACTTTTGAACAATGCTACGTATCAAACATCAAAAATTGATCCCACCCCAAAATTTCAAAGGGATGTCATATCTTTGTTGAAATCTTGCTCCCATTTAATAAAAGAAAATCAAGCATTTAAATATAAAGTAATGAATCCACACAGTCCTACCTTTTACGGGCTTCCAAAAATTCACAAGGATAACTGTCCTTTAAGACCGGTAGTGTCGTATTTAAACGCACCATGCTATAAACTTTGTAAACTTGCCAACAATATCATCATAAACAATTTAGACTATAAATCAAAATATAGTATCAAAAACTCTTTGGATTTCGTTGATAAAATAAAAAATGTTTCCTTACCACACAATGCAACGTTTGTATCCTTTGATGCCAGCAACTTATTCACTTCCATTCCAATCAAAAATCTAGAAAGTATCATGAAAGAAACAATCGCTTCGTTTCAACTCTCTCAAATGGAGAAAATCGAGTTAGAGAATATATTGAATATTTGTATCAAACAGAGCTATTTCTATGTTAGCGATGTATTTTATGTACAAAAAGATGGTCTTCCTATGGGTTCACCACTTTCTCCAATTCTTTCGGAAATGTTCATGTCACAATTTGAAAAAATGTTATTCAATTCTAATATTAATCTTTTAAAAAATGTAAACTTTTGGTGCCGTTATGTCGATGACGTCTTTTGTATATGCACAGGCACTTCAAGACAACTTGACAGTTTCTTAAATCATTTAAATTCAATAAATAGCAATATTAAGTTCACTAAAGAAACAGAAGTTAACGGTTCACTTAATTTCTTGGACCTAACTGTTTTTCTTATAAAAGAAACAATTAATTTTAAAATTTACAGAAAACCGACTACAACAATTAATACTATACATTCATCTGCTAACCAGTCTCTAAAAATTTAATTATCAGGTTTTCATAGTCACATACATTTATTGGTAAATATACCAATGTCTACACAGAATTTTAACTTAGAATTAGAAACTATCAAACATATTGCTATAACTAATGGGTTTAAAACAGCAGTAATAGACAACCTAGTAAATAAAAAAATTAGAAGACAAGCTAGAACTTTGTTAACTTCTGGTTTTCAAAACACAAGTGAACAACCCACTTTCTGTGCAATTAATTATGTAAATAATGTAAGCAGCAAGATTAAAAACAGACTACATAAATTAAAACTAAATACAATTGAAATAAACAAAAGCAATACAGCTCATTTTTGGTTAACAACAAACAGAAATTGGAAAAAACAGAAAAAAGTGGCATATACCAACTACACTGTAACAATTGCGATGCCATATATATTGGAAAAAGTGCTAGGGCCATAAAAAATCGTGTTAGCGAACACATCTCTAGTATAAGAAATGTTAAACTTACAACAGGTTTTTCAGAACATTGCGTTAACAATAACCATGAATAAACAATGTAAAAATTCTACATACAGAAAAGAAAAACCATATTTTAAAGTTATTAGAAAATTTAGAAATTAAAAAGGCAATTCATAACAAAAAACATTTAGTTAATAATCGATTAGAACTTTGCTCGAACAATACACCATTATTATTATCGAACTTATAGGCATTAATTTTATGTAGACTTTAGGTTTTTCCATGACGTCATGTACCAAGTAGTATTTAAGGGATGTAGTCTAAGTGTAATTTCAGTATTTGTAATTGCTCTTCGTTAATGACCGCCAGGGCGAAACAATTGTCAGAGCGTTGATAATAAATCGTTGAAACTTCCAAATACTCTTTTATTTAATTATTAAATTTTGTTCTATTTTTTCACCGTACCTACCCTAGTTTCTTCCATGTTGCATATGCCGTTTGGCTGAATATTATATCGTTTAATTACCGATTCAAGATTTTTGGAAAAACTTTTGACACTTTGTGGATTAAAGCTCGTGGTTCTAGTCAAACTGGTGGGTTCAGGTATTATAATGGACACAGAAACGTGCCTCTAAAAAAACCAACCAATCGGGTCCAGCCGGCTTGTTCGATTCCCACGACTTTTGAACTTTAAAATTATTGGACATGGCAAGCTAGAATGCTATTTTCCGATTTTTTTTTTGGAGACAACCCGAAATAGACACTTGAAGCCAGAAGTACATACTTTTCCAATTCTTTTTCCTGTTCATCGGTAAAAATCTGTCGATTTATTTGATAGCCTATTTTCGTAGAAGGTGTAGATACGGCCGTGTTGAAGATCTCTTCGGTAGTATACTTTTTACAATACCTTGTTAATGTACGATAACTAATTCCACAATCCTTCGCGAGAGATCTTATAGATTTGCCATGGGTATCTGCTTCTGTCGCAGCACGCAGAATCAGTGCTGGCGAAACAAGCCCTCGAGTAGACCTCCTCTTGTGATACCGTTGCATTTTTAGAGTGATTCTGAAACAAACAACTGTCTACGTAGCAAAACCCCAAAGAGCAAACAAAAAAAATCAGCACGCAGTCATGGTGTTGGTTGTCACATGTGACATCCAGCCCCCATGAATCTGGGACAATCTACCCCACAGCACGTTTTAGAAAAACCTTCAAAATAAATTTCAAACAATTATTAGTTAAAAAACATATGACGATTTCAGAAAATACATATTTATCATCATAAATACCTAAAAAGGTACATTACTCTGCTTAATTTAAATATACTTACGATACTCGACACAGACGCACAAAAAAATACTTTCACTGTTCAAAACAAACAAATACGCGTGTTTTCGTTGTGGCATTTCAGTGCGGATTAAGGTGAAGAATGGAAAAAGATGATGCTTTCGTTGCTCTTTCGACGACAGTCAATAGACTAATTTGTTCGTTTAGTTACTTTTTATAACCACTGTAACAACCAACCCGTGAGAAAAGCATACCCGATCTCCCCTAGTTTTGATTATTATTATGGTCACATTCTATCTACCAACTAACAGAAATCCATTGGTACCATTTTTCAAAATGCAAAGTGCAAACCTCGGCTCGTTATATTACCACCACCCTGAATACAAATATAAACCATTTGGGGACGCAACATTGTGTAATTAGTAGATAGTGGAACTGAAATTTCCTATTGATTAGGGCTAAGTTAGTACTTGTATTCATATTGCATTGTATACAATCTACTTTATTAGATTCTCTTACCTGTAGAATTTAATCTCAATTCCCCTTCAACGTATTCTCCCACGCGGACCCACTGATATTTGCCAGGAAGTACTTGCTTGAAGTGTATTATATTGTATCGGGCTGGACCGTCGCCATTCATGTCAAAATGAAATCGATCACCACTTAAACCTAAATAAATATAAAAAAAATTACTACAGTAGTTTCTCAAAGGTGTAATATGGGATAAATACCCATACAAATCTATACATATTTGTTAGTTACTTAAAGTATGTTAGTTTAACTTTATATCAATGGTGATTTTAAAGAAATGCAAAATTCACTACATCACGAAGGAGTCGGATACTATTTTTAATATGTTCGCATAAAAATTCCTCCACCTGAGCACTTAACTACATTTCATTTTATTATGCTTGCATAATTATATCTTTTATATCAGACTGCATGTTGATGTACTTTTTGATATAACTTTACGGTACAAATATTACTACTTTACTCAGATAATGTATATGAAATATACCGTGTGTTTTATTTTATTAATTATTCCATTTGTGTCGGTTTACCTGTATGATTCGGAAATTTTGCCAACTGCAGTAATTTTATGATCCAATTAGGTTTGACCAAATTTGTAAAGGATAGTTGGAATTTTCTTCAATGAAAGGTTATGAAACTTATACTACCACTACGCTTGCACTCTCCTTACCTCCTTCCTTTCATGAGCTTTCTGGCCACTCCTTTTAACCATTTACATCACCCTATCTTTGAATATTGCAACCCCCACCTTTAATCGTAGGAGTTGATAAATATTAAAAATTTTTATTTTTAAGAGCAGATTACAGAAATTAAAGTCAAGATTAGAAAATAAAATAAGTCATCATTCGTTATTCGGAACAATTCATGCAATTTATAATTAAATCATTCAAGTGTACAAACTGTAAATAAAGTTTCTAATACCACTGTTATGTGTTATTCGTTCAATAAGTTGCACAGTCTTTTAATTAAGGTTGCGCCGCAGTGAAACTTCACTTGTAATAACAACAATTAAGGTTCGTTGTCTATATGCAACAACATATTGTGACGGACGTGTCATTTTAAATGACGTTGACATTCGCCGACTACGAAAGTTGAATGAACGTTACCTATGACGCGTTCCAGAAGGTTCTAGATGACTCTCGAAACGTCCATAATACTATATAAGGAACAGCGTTGGACAGTTTGACAGTTTTTGATAGAAGAGAGTCACAGATATAAGCGAGAAGAGAAGAAAAGTGATTACAAAGCGAAATAATTATTGAGTTGTTGTTGTTATTGAAATAGTTATCGTATCTTTGTTGTTATAGAGTTAAGTTAATAAAAACTGTTGTGAAAAAAAATACGTGATATTGTAAATTACGTAACAATTGGTGTCAGGAGTGGGATTTATGCCAGTAACAAGTCAAGCGGCAAAAACGGAGGAGCAGATGAAAATTTTGATGGAAATGCTTAAAGAAATGAAGGCAAGTCAGGAAGAAATGAAGGCAAGCCAGGAAGAAATGAAGGCAGGCCAGGAAGAAATGAAAGAAGAAATGAAGGCAGGTCAGGAACAAATGAAAGAAGAAATGAAGGCAGGCCAGGAAGAAATGAAGGAAGAAATGAAAGCAGGCAAGGATGAAATGAAGGAAGAAACTACGGCAGGTCAAGAGAAATTGATCGAAGCTTTGAGAACAATAAAAATTGAGCAAGAAGGACTGAAAGAAGAGTTAAAGGAAGTAAGACTAAAAGTTCAAGAAGAGTTAAAGGAAGTAAGAGTACTAGTTCAAGAAGAGTTAAAGGAAGTGAGAGTTGAAGTTCAAGAAGAGGAGAAGTTCAGGAAGAGTTAACAGAAGTTCAGCAAGAGTTAAAGGAAATAAGAGTAGAAGTTCAAGAAGAGATAAAGGAAGTAAGGGTAGAAGTTCAAGAAGAGTTAAAAGCCGTGCACAAAAAGTTTCAAAAGGAATTAGACGAAATGAAGGCTAATATAAACGTTCAAGAATACCAAAAATTAAACAAAAGCGAAGAAAGAAGTGTAAGAATGTCGAGAATAAAACCACCAACATTTGACGGGAAGATCTCTTGGTCAGTCTATCTTAAACAATTCGACGCTGCTGCCAAGTCAAATGAGTGGAATGAAATGGAGAAAGCCACTGCCCTAATCATAGCGTTACGTGGGGAAGCTCTAGACGTTTTGCAAGGTATACCAGAAATGCAACAAAACGATTTTAAAATTCTGGTGGACCGATTGGAGATGCGCTACGGTGATAAGCATCTACAGCAAATGTATCAGGCTCAGTTAAAAAGTCGATATCAACGTAGCACCGAAAGCCTTCAACAATTTGAGCGGACGTCGAAAGGCTTGTGCGGTTGGCTTATCCCAGTGCCCCTCAAGACTTTACAGACGAGCTGTCCACCCAAATGTTTATCGATGGAGTGCGAGATGTCGAAATACAGCAAGCCTTGCGCATGACTCGACATAAAACTGCAGGCGAAGCTTTGTCGCACGCACTGGAATATAAAGCAGACACACAAGCATCCAAAGGACATGTTAGAGTTCGACAGGCTGGGTTCAAGTTGGATGACGACAGCGAGATATTTCGACAAGAAATTGTAAAAATAGCTAAAGAAGTCATGTCTTCAAAACCGAGAGAAGAGATGAGTGAGCGCCCACGTTATTGGACTTGCGACAAACCAGGGCATCTTTCAGGCAATTGTGTCAAGAGGAAGCGAGAAGTTACATGTTGGACTTGTGGACGTAAGGGGGAACTTGAGCAGCGGCTGTCCATCTGGTAGAAGACAGACGTCAGCCGCCGAAGAAAAGAGGCAGGGAAACTAAGAATAGCCGGGGCGAAAGCCGGTTTTGCGTCCCCATGCCCCAATCATCATCTCCGTATCGAAAACAACCACTAGTAATTCACTTACTGTGGATGATTTTGTGGACGGCCAGAAATTAAAACTGATAGTGGATACCGGCGCATCAAGAACAATAGTTAACCCTCGAATAATCGGTAGATGGAGGATTTGACCGCTAACCATAAATGCTGTCTTAACAACTGCGACAGGGGAAACAACATCGTTTCATGGAGAATGCGAAGTGGTGATCGGTCTTGGAGACGCAAGCCTGTACCAACAAGTGCTGGTGGCCGATATTACCGACGACATCATTTTGGGACTCGACTTCATGGAAAGACACCGAATCCAGCTAGACATGGGCACAAAACGTTAACGAATAGGAGATCAAGAACTGCCACTACAAAGAAATGGGACTGATCAGCGAACACTACGAGTCGTCGTTGCTGAAGACTAAGTTTTACCTGGACACTCTGAAGTTGTTGCCCGAATTACAATAGAGGACAATGTCCCTTATGAAATGCCTGGAGTCATAGGGCAAGACAACGAAGAATTGAGACAGAAAGCTAATCTTGTCGGAAGAACTGTGGTACAAACCGGCTCGACCACGATTTCAATCAGAGTTGTCAATCTGAAAGGCTTTGAACAAAAACTTACCAAAGGATTACGAATAGAGACAATAGAACCAGTCACCACCATAAATCATTTGGACCAAATTTGAGAACAGAAGGAAGAAAACGGGAAGCTGCCAAAAGCATTACAAGAATTAATCAACAAGGCCACTGAACATCTTACTGAAGAAGAAACTCGAAAGCTAGAACACCTAATTCAAAGTTACAAGAACGTCTTTGCCATTGATGACACCCATTATGGAAGAACCAATTTAGCGTAACACCGAATCAACACAGGAAATGCAAGACCAATCAAACAGCCACCCAGACGAGTACCATGGGTCAAACGAGAAGAAGTCGATTCATTGATCAAAGACATGCGCGAGAAAGGGATAATAGAACCATCGAAAAGTCCATGGACCTCCCCTATCCTTTTGGTACGTAAGAAGGACGGATCAACGAAATTCTATGTTGATTATCGACGATTGAAAGAAGTAACACATAAATACAGCTATCCTTTGCCACGAATCGACGACACGTTAGATTGTCTGTCGAGCGAAATTAAATGGTTCTCGGCATTGGACCTAAAGAGCAGATATTGGCAAGTCGAAGTGCATCCTGAAGACAAAGAAAAGACTGCGCGTATTACTGGGAACGATCTCTGGCAATATATTGTAATGCCCTTCGGTCTATGCAACACACCACCTACCTTTGAAAGATTATTGGAGACCATTTTACAAGGATTGAATTGGGAAATCTGTTTGGTCTATTTGGAAGACGTCATTGTGTTTGGGCGAACGTTTGAAGACCATCTCGCTAATCTAAGCGAGTTCTTCAGAAATTCACAGCAGCAAAACTAAAATTAAATCCCAAAAAGTGTGCGTTGTATTTGATGTGAAGTGAAATACCTAGGCCATGTCATATCAAGTAAAGGCGTTAGTACAGATCCTGACAAGACCGAGGCAGTTCGTAGTTGGCTACAACCAACGAATCAGCATGAATTGAGGAGTTTTTTATGACTATGACCGTACTATAGAAGATTCCTGAAGGGTTTTACGGATGCGGCTCGCCCCTTGCACAGACTTACCGAGAATGGAGTGCCTTTTGATTGGACGAACACCTGTCAAGAAGCATTCCAAGTTCTGAAAAATAAGTTCTCTAACACTCCGATTTTCACTCATCCCGAATTTGGAAAACCATTCATTGTCGACACTGATGCGAGCAATGTGGGTATTGGAGGGGTTCTTTCCCAAGTTAAGGACGGTAATGAAAGAGTTATCGCATATTTTAGCAAGACACTGTCAAAGCCCGAAAAGAACTATTGTGTGACCTGCCGAGTACTATTGGCCGCGGTAAAAACTATAGAACATTTCCACAAATATCTATATGGGCGAGAATTCCTGCTGAGAACTGACCACTCTTCTCTTAAATGGTTGCTGCAATTCCGAAACCCTGAAGGACAGGTGGCCAGATGGTTACAGCGTTTACAAGAGTACAATTTCAAAATTGAACATCGGTCAAGAAAACACCATGGTAATGCTGAAGCCCTGTCAAGACGATTACGCCCACGGAATAGCAAGCATTGTTCTTCGGTGAAACTAAAAGAAGAGGTAGAACAAGTTCTATGCCTACATACCACCGTAGACAGACAAGAGAATTGGGAAAACGCAGTGTTGATTGAGGAACAGCGAACCAATGATGACTTAGGACCCATTATGAAATGGAAAGAGACGGGAGAATCTCGACCAAGATGGGCGGACGTAAGCCCCCTGAGTCCTGCGACGAAATGTTATTGGTCCCAATGGGATCCCCTAAAGCTCGAGAATGGAGTCCTTAAAAGAATCTGGGAAAGTCCGGACGGGACCAAGAAGCGACTACAAGTTGTGTTGCCTAAGAAAAAGACGACAGAAATAATAAAAGAGCTGCATGCTGGGACTGGGGTGAAGAAGACATTAGAGAAAATACGTGAACGGTATCACTGGGTGAATGCTAGATTGGATGTGGAAGACTGGTGTAGAAAATGCGTAGACTGTGCTTCTAACAAAGGTCCGAGAACCAGGACACGAGGAAAGATGCGCCAGTATAACGTCGGAACACCATTCGAAAGAATAGCCATGGATATTTCAGGTCCCTTTTCACGAACTGAAGATGGCAACCGCTACGACCAGCGAGCGAATTCCACTGGATTCAGGAAGGCCGTTCGTGTATGGCTCCATAACCCAATTCGCAAGAAAGGAAGGTTTCCTAAATTACAACGGAATTGGGAGGGCCCGTACAAAGTAATTACCAGGATAAACGATGTCGTCTACAGGATACAACGAGGCCGCAAATTAAAGATGAAAGTTGTACACCTCGACCGGTTGGCTCCATACACAGTGGAAGAAACTGATCGGGACGATCAGCGCTAGAGAGCCGTTGACATTCGCCGACTACGAAAGTTGAATGAACGTTACCTATGGCTCATTCCAGAAGGTTCGAGAGTTGCTGAACGTTTCGAGAGTCATCTAGAAACGTCCATAATACTAGATAAGGAACAGCGTTGGACAGTTTGACAGTTTTTGATAGAAGAGAGTCACAGATATAAGCGAGAAAAGAAGAAAAGTGATTAAAAAGCGAAATAATTATTGAGTTGTTGTTGTTATTGAAATAGTTATCGTATCGTTGTTGTTATAGAGTTAATTTTATTAAAAGTGTTCAGAGAAAAATACGTGATATTGTAAATTACGTAACAATATATTATAAATTAACTCCTATATTATAAAATCCAAGAGATACGTGCCTCATCACTTGCTACAATTTTTTCAAATCAGCAAATTGTTAATGTAAAATATTAAGAGTATGTGTTCAAATTAGAAAAATTGAATAAAAAACCAAAAAATGTCTCTTAAATAAGCTGCAACATAAAATTAAACGTCCAAAAGTTCTCCTTGTAGAACATGCTGCCATTTTGGATTTAGAATACTAAAGAAAATGTAAACCATCAGTTTATGTAAAACTGTTTGTTTAAATGTCAAAAACAAGTTTTACACCTTTTATTGCAACAAATAATAGGAAAAAGTAACCTAACAACTAACAACAATACGTAGAAGATACTTTTAATTAAAAATAATGCAAATACACCATAACAATTACCTATTTAAAGTTCCATGTTCTTTAAAATTTTCACTTTAGTTTAGACAATTTTACTCGGACGAGTTTGCTCTTCCTTAGGGACTCGGTAACTCCACAAGCGAGTTCTAATCATCATTAATACGGTGTTGATTTTATCAATCTTATTTAAAAACAAAGTCAACACTACTACATAAATTGTTCCACATTCAGTACTTGTTATGTTACATTGTGTGCCTGTACTTACCGGCGCCAAATATCTCCAAAAATGCATGCTAACGTTTACTAGAATGGTTTGCAGTCTACTGAAAGTGGGTTCTAGGCCAGTGGAATTCCCGAGTTCCGAATGAAAAGTAAACTTGTCCGAAGATATACGCGTCAAAAAGAAATTAATATGGCAAGTTTGTTAAACAAATAACTTACATAATTAGTTACCACTATGATTCATTTATAACCCATTTTCAGTTTAAAATTTGTTATGTGTATGTAAAGAAAATGTATTTTCTTTAAGTTGAATTTCGCCGCACCTGGTGTCGGTCAAGTAGGGATCGTGTTTAGACGAGAAATAGAAGGTTAGAAAAAGCACATGGAGATAGATAAAAAGAATGAATAAGATTTGTGATGAAAGAGTGATATTAATTTAATTATAAAATAAAGGAAGATTGTAAAAGAAATCGACATTTAAAGAATAAACTTTAATTGTCGTTTCTTTATTTTTAGGTAAGAACTTGTAACTAGATTTTAATTTTATTCTCATGAAATGAATAAGTATCTACTTTATTTTTAGAGCAACGTCAGAGTTTATTTTATTTGTCGATTTCCTTATAAGAATATATCGTATATGTATACAGGGTTTTTCAATTTGATGGGCTATTAGAAAGATATGAATTAGTAGAAGGAATTAAATTCTGAAACTTGGGCTTATTTAGTTATTGTTTATGCCGCTTCTTTTAAAAATATTTTCAAGTTCGATTTACATCCGGTTATACCGGAAGTCGATACCAACTTTGTTATTTTAAATGGAATGGTATATTTTTTACGCTGAATTCGAATAAAACGTGTAATTCTAAGGTAAGTTTGATAACCAACTTGTACACCTATGGCAATCGGTTTCTGAGTTAATTTAATTTATAGAAAAAAAATCGCTACCGCAATCCAAATTATAAAAAATCATAACTTCCACAAAATACGACTTAGAATGTGGAAATTTTTACTAGTAGTAGCTGATTATTAGTGCTAACGCCTTGACAAAATTGAACTAAATAATTTATACAGGGCGTTCAAAATAAAATTCTAATTAAAAAACTTCAAACACGAATTACCTCATTTTTTCAAATGGCACCTACTATTTTTAATTTTTTCAATCGATTACTTTTTTATCCTCTTTCGATCTATATGGATACTTCCTATTTTAAGTAATAATTCAAAATTATTCCAAAATTTTAAAATAAAATAGGAAGTATCCATATAGATCGAAAGAGGATAAAAAAAGGAATCGATTAAAAAAATAAAAAATAGCAGGTGCCATTTGAAAAAACGAGGTAATTGGTGTTTCAAGTTTTTCAATTTTAGAATTTTATTTTGAACGACCTGTATAAATTATTTAATGCAATTTTGTCAAGGCGTTAGCACTAATAATCAGCTACTACTAGTAAAAATTTCCACATTCTAAGTCGTATTTTGTGGGAGTTATGATTTTTTATAATTTGGGTTGGGGTAGCGATTTTTTTTTATAAATTAAATTAAATCAGAAACCGATTGTCATAGGTGTACAAGTTGGTTATCAAACTTACCTTAGAATTACACGTTTTATTCGAATTCAGCGTAAAAAATATACCATTCCATTTAAAATAACAAAGTTGGTATCTACTTCCGGTAAAACCGGAGGTAAATCGAACTTGAAAATATTTTTAAAAGAAGCAGCATAAATAATAGCCAAATGAGCCCAAGTTTCAGAATTTAATTCCTTCTACTAATTCATATACTTCTAGTAGCCCATCAACTTGAAAAACCCTGTATACGTATTGTTTGTTTATTTCTTTGGGTTGTTTTTTAATATTACAATAAGAGTTATCAAAACTGTTTTTTACATTTAGAATATAAACCGCGAGTCTGTATCGCTATAAGTTATGGAAATATGCTGATTAAAGGGTTAGATAGTAATTATAAGTAGAAAGTCCAAGTTGCCAAATATGTTTCTTCAAGGGGAGGTCAGTTTTTTTTACTATTGCAATCATATTCCAGACCATTTATAAGGGATATTTGCACTAAATTTTTAGGCACTTACCTACTCCACTTTCCTAACTCGGGTCTAAATTTTGCAATATGCCAGTAAAATTTTTGAGCACATACCTTCAAAATCAACTTTTCGAAGAAACCTTAGTAGTTCCGATCCCTTAGTTGGTTTAAGTAAGTCGCACAATCCAGGTTGACCATGACACAGATCCTTGTGCATATCTCTGAAATAGAAAAATTTGGTTAGAAGATATTAAGTGACAATGCAGGTATTCTTTTAAGCAAACACTTTAATTACTTATGAAAAACCTAAAAGAAAACCCCTGGGAAACGTAAATCATCAAACATAACAATAGTTTTTAAGCACATATGCACAACTTGTTGTTAATACAGTACTTTTAAATATTAGGTTTAGTGGGCTACAATAATTACTATAGCAATAGTTATTATGTATATAAAATGTATAACTGGTTTCAATAAAAAACGAAACTTAGCTCATATTGGGGGAAAGAATTAATTATTTTAACTTTCTCTATCATTAACATTGGTCCTTCGAGCCGGATTGCGATTGTGAACTGCGAACTACAGATTACGAACCGCGGACTACAATTTGTGAATCGCTTATTGTGAACTTTGATACTTCATTTGAACTTAATTTCTTCGAACATTCGTACATTTTATGGGCACTAAGTAATTTGAAACGGCAAATTACTGTGTTTCTGAACTTCGTGACTAGCAACAGTCCTTGTGAAGATTTAGAACTTCTTCACTAAACCACTGAACTTCAATTCATCTTGTGTCATCCCAGAGTTACTTTGAGGACCCAAGAAACCTACGTACCTATAATAAATCAGGGGTTTGAACAACGGACCATATCAATTTATTCGTCAGACTGTAAGTTTTTGAACAAGCTTTTTTTGATTTGCGTAGTAACATCAATCATGGATAAAATCAAAAAATTTAATATTGAACGTGGATATGTGAAATCCTCCTTAATGCGTTTTAAATCGTATTTTGATTCCATTGTAATAGAAAGAGATTTAAATACACTCCAACCCCGTCTACGGACTATTGAACCACTTTTCGAGAAATTTGACACTATTCAGTCAAAAATTGAAGGTCTGGTGGAAGATGAGATACAGATACGAAAACAAGAACAGGAACGTATTTCATTCGAATCCTTCTAATATGATCTTGTAGGTAATGCACGCGATTTAATTGACGGGGAAATTGAGCGAAAACGTCAAATACTTGAAGAAAGTAGACCTGTTTCACGTAATCAAACATTCCCACTAGAACAAAGAACACCAGTTAAGCTACCTGTTTTATCTTTACTTAATTTTGATGGTTTCTATAATAAATTGCTTAAATTTAAAGACACCTTTGATTGACTTATTCATAATTGCGATACATTAACTAACATTGAACGCTTTCATTATTTAAATTCTGCACTCACCGGGGACGCTGCATGAGTTATACAATCATTAGGCGTTTCTGAATCAAACTATGAAATAGCATGGAAATGTCTTAAAGATAGATTTGAGGATTCCAAAGCACTTATTCATCATCATGTAAAGGCTCTTTTTGAACTGTCAATTATAATACATCTCATACATTGTTATCAACTGCAATAGTTTACATTCAAGATCAACAAGGTAAAAGACACAAATGCAGAGCACTATTGGATTCGGGGTCACAATCAAATTTCATTACGCAAGAACATTGGCAAAATTTAAAACTATCATCTACCAGAGTTACAACAATAGTTTCCAGCATTGAAAATGTGCCTCGAACCCTTAACTATAGAACGAACGTTAAAATACTTTCTACAGTTGATGGATTTACAGCTTCGCTGACATTTCTGATAATGCCGAAAATCACAAACAATGTACCAAATATACCTCTTAGCCAGGACCTGTTTGATCTACCTTAAAGTATCACGTTGGCAGACCCTGAATTTTATCAACCGAAAAAGATTGATTTACTTATCGGAACAGGACTATTCTGGAATTTACTTTGCGTTGGGCAGATCGTTCAGATCGACCGATGCTTCAAAAGCCGCAACTTAGATGGATTTTGCCAGGTTCAGTTCACTTCATTGGGACGAGTCTGTCCCACAGGATTTACACTATAAATGAGCATCATTCTACACCCAGTTGAGTTGTCTCAATAATCTTTCGTTTCCAAGGCGAGCTTTGTGTAGAGATCCAATAAATATTCAGTTGCATGGATTTTGCGATGCATTTGAGAAGGCTTACGGAGCCTGCTTATATTTGCGGTCTACAGATAACGAAGGACGGCACACAGTACAATTATTATGCGCGAAATCAGGAGTCGCGCCCTTAAAGGTACTATCTTCCCAAACTCGAATTGTGCGGAGCCCTACTACTAGCACGTTTGTACAGAAAGACAATTACAGATCTGGATTTAAATAACATTCAATCGTATTTCTGGTCTGACTCCACTGTGACTTTGTGTTTGATCAGGGCATCACTTGTAAAATGGAAGGTTTTCGCGGGAAATCGAACTTATGAAATTCAAACCCTCACGAACAACAACTGGAATAATGTATCATCGGCTGATAATCCAGCTGACATAATATCAAGAGGTATAAACCCTGTAGAGTTACTTGAAGCTACCTTATGGTGAAACGGACCTTCATGGCTTTCGGATGATCCTGACAACTGGCCCAAACCATCGATTATCCAGCTTGAAGATGCTCCTGAAGCCCGACAGATAACCAATGCCTTTATTATTGAAACAAAACTGGAATTCGATATTCTTGAGAGATATTCCTCAATCAACAAACTTTTTCATATTATAGCGTATTGTTTTCGGTTTACTAAAAATGCAAAAACATCAGAAAAACTACGTGTGACTGGTACCTTGTCACCTAATGAAATTGATACGGCTAAAACATCATTATTAAAACTAGCACAGTAGAAGGATTTCCAACAAGAACTTAGGAAAAACAAATGTGTTTCAAAAGGCAGTAACATTTTGGCAGAACCCCTTTTTTGGACGAACACGGATTGATCAGGGTGGGCGACCAAAAACATCCTGTGATCGTAAGTTCAAAAAATGCATTAACTCATCCCATAATAAAGTATGAACATGAACGTTTATTAAAGTGCAGGACATCAGGCAGTTTTAGCATCACTTAGAACACAATATTGGCCCCTTTCAGCAAGAAGAACAATCAAGGGAATTTTAAGGAAATGTATTAGATGCCACTATTTTCTAAGTAAAAAAGTGAAAGAACGTAGAAGTCGCTTTTTTATATTTTTATAGACAATCAAGACGGACATATAGCAAACACTTGATATTTTCAACTTCTACTCATAACTTGAAAACAAAAGATACCTATCAATTTTTTGGCGCAAAAATTCGAGAATTGGAAATTTTAGGAACATTGTCGAATTTTTTTATTGAATATCTCATGGCACCCCGGAGAGCCGCGGCGCACACTTTAGGAATCACTGGGTTAGGCATTATAACAGTGAAAGTCTTCAAAACATATTTTTATTTATATAATATTTCATATAGACAAAACCATCCAGAAAGAATTGTTTGAAATAAAAGTTATTTTAACATTGGCGGATCACGTTTGTTTTCACTATTAGACTAGAGGTTACCACTTTGCTTCGATAGAAACGTTAATTGAAGTTTGAAAAAGGATGTTTGGAAAAAATGGTCGAAATACAGTGTGATTTTACCTAATAAATATCTAATATTTTGTATGATGTTTAAATACTCTTAATGAGTGCTTTATTTCGTGTGTAATATATCTTTCTTATATCTTACTACGACATTTTCTCATCGATACGAACTAATATAGTGTTATAAATTTTCGCTTTAAGCGACAGTGAAAACCTTTAAACAGAAGATAAATATATTTTTTCGAAATATGAAGTATTTTATGTTGTTGTTTTTTTTTGTAGGGTTTCTTATAGATAATTTAATATTTTAATTCTGTGTGGCCAGTTAAAGGAACACTTTCTAATAAGATCTGTACGATGTGGATTATCGATTATCGAGCGGTGTGGGGTAGCAGGTGAGAACGGGTACACTACACAGTGTTTTCCCGCTCGCGCGAATGTTGGCCACGCGGACCTCTAGTTTCCTAGTTATTTTTTATGTTCAAGTTGTTATCGTTATTTGTGATTGCTTTCTTCCAATGTTGTGTTTTTCTGTTGATCTTTGTACAATACACTTTTTACCCATTACGAATAAACTTTGATTTACCCGTTACGTGTCCGACATTTTTATTATGGTCATGGACAGTTCAGTCTTGTTTTGGAGAAATACTTCATTTTGGTACGCAAATGCAATTTCTCTTTCTACGTACGATTTTTTATTCTTAGCTAAGAAGTCCTACATCTACGAAGAACGGAGAAAGGGAAATGCGTTTGTAATGTTCAAGAAGAAGAACGTTAAAATTTTAAAGATTTGCCTTTGTCATTTTATTAATAGATGTAAATACGAATAGATGTTGGAGTAGGGATGAAAACAAAAGGCGAAGTAAGTAAGTGCAATGGCTAATTTATATTTTATGTATACATTCTTCACTGTAGCTGTTGTGGTTTTAATTGGATTTTGTCTCATGAGGCAAAAGTCAGGAGTAAAGTTACTGAAAGCTTGAACTGGAAGAATAAGAATAAATCTCTAATGCGACATTTGAAGGCAAGTAGCGTAACTCTCGACTTACATAGATTTATATTCCGATTAAAACTAATCGTTTCTCCTTGACTCATTTTCTCTAAATGGGGTATTTTAATTTAAGCAATTCAGATGACCGACTGAGGTTTTGAAAATTGATAATATTTAAAATATAGAAAAATAAATCCTTGTTGCAATTTCAAGTCTTTTATTCAGTAACTACTATGCAGAGATATGTATATTAACAACAACGACCGTCTTTAAACAAAGTACCGAAATGGTTTTCAAGTCATCATCAAAGCACGAGGTCAATGTTAATGTACTAAAAAGAGCGAGGTTGACTGATTTTATTAAATTCTCATGAGACTGCAGCAAAGATGTTGCGTTAGTGTTTGACATTTTAATCGTGTATTTTTTTCATTTTTTTACAGTAGGGTAATACACAACACAATAGTTACAAAACTTTTATTGTAGACCACAATAATATTATTTCACCACACAGTGGCTTCCTCAGGTGGAAATATAATGACTTAAAACTAAAATACAAAATCCTTAAATACTAAATATAGACGAAAAGAGGGGGATGGAACCATTAAAACAAAACTACAGATAAAGTAAAGGAGAATTATATCCAGAAAGTATGTCCCTCTTCTTGTAGAAGTCCTTTAACGATTCCCCAATCCAGATTTTCTTTGCTTTGAATACAGTTCTATCTGCTGCAGATCCGTTTTAGCTGCACCTTAAGTTGAAATGATTTGGGAACACGTTCTCTTTCTTACAGCAGCTCAGGAATCTGATGTTTAGTTCGGTGATTTTGTATTTAAGTTTTAACTTAAAAAACCATGTAGCTTGAATACCAACATTGGCATTAATTAAATAATTAATTGACGAAGCTGTTAATTCTTGTAACTCCATATTAAAATAAGGTGCAGCTTAAAGGGATCTGCAGCAGATAGAACTGTATTCAAGGCAAAGAAAATCTGGATTGGGGAATCGTTAAAGAACTTCTACAAGAAGAAGGAATACTTTCTGGATATTATTCTCCTTTACTTAATCTGTAGTTTTGTTTTAATGGTTCCATCCCCCTCTTTTCGTCTATGTTTAGTATTTAAGGAGTTTGTATTTTAGTTTTAAGTTATTATATTTCCACCTGAGGAAGCCACTGTGTGGTGAAATAATATTATTGTGGTCTACAATAAAAGTTTTGTAACTTTTGTGTTGTGTTTTTATTTTAATATGGAGTTACAAAAATTAACAGCTTCGTCAATTAATTAGTAGGGTAATTGACTGATATAAAATATTATATATTTATTTAGATAATACGTTAATATACTGAATATAGAATTCGGACCCAAATTACAAATTGGTAAAAAATACAAAAGTTATAGCCTATAAAAATTGTCTCTTTCTCTCTCTTGCAAAACGAGGTTTTGCGTGTAATTTATATGGCGGTACAAGACTATGACGTCACAATTCAGTATTTCCCTCTCTGTCTAATTGTAATTTTTAAACGTTCACATTTCTTTTATTTTGTAAAATATTAAACAATTGTTTATACCAGACTACCTATTCGTGAAATAAAAGAGCTTCCATTTAAAAAATAAAAATAAAACAGTCAACTACCCAATTCAGCCACACGATAACTATATATAATGAAGTAAAGTACTTGAATCAAACTGCGACCCATTTTGCGACGGACGTCACCGTGACTGCAAAATTCATAAAGCTGCGTCACATTTTGCACCAAGCTAAAAGTATCCTCGATATGTAGGTTGAATTACCTATTTAAACTTATTTTAGTTTGTAGATAACTCAAAATCACAAGTAAGTGAGACTTTTATATATATACTAAAAATACACACATATAAGTAACTTATAATTCAAACTACAATTTTATCAATTCCCTTTATTAACTCTAAGTAATTTAATTGAGAGCGTCTTTTTCGATAACAAGGCGGTACGTTTTCAGAAAACTAAACTTATTCCCTTCTGGAGCAGAGTTTGTTACAAAGTTTACTTCAGAGTTCTATTTTGATATTGACTTTTGTTTAGTAGAAAACTAGAGGAAGCTTTTGAAGTAATACATTAAATTTACTTGAGAATCATTGCTATTGAATGTAACTACTTACTTTGTTTGTGAACTGAAGTAGAGGCGAATTGTAATTGAAAAGATTGATGTAAATACTTCTTAAATACTTAAAATACACTTTCATTTAACCAGGCAAAAACTTTGTCACTTAAGATGCTGTTACGATGGTTTAAGTAAACTTCTAAATAATAATGCACAGCGAGAAGACCTTTTTGAAGAACGCTCCACTTTTGCTGGTGGCAAGTTCTGCGACAACAGTCAGATAATGGGTTTCGTAGACAAAAGAGGTAATGAATGGAAACATCGGATATTATGGTACAACGTTTCCATGGATTCGAATCGGTGTAATTATTGCTCGTACCTTATTGGTGCTATTGGATGTCTATGAACTGTTATTTCACAAAAAAATATATGCCATTCAAAATTACTTTGAATTGTTTGTTGCAATATAAAACAACACTTTTGGAAAAATAACGGCCTTGTTACAAATAACAGTACATGTACTCATGCTACTTTTGTAAAATAATCTAAAATAACTTGGAGAGTATATTGAAATTAAATGTATTTTGTAATGAATCGGTATTTAGAATAATGTAATGTAGATGAAATTCGCAATAGGAAAAATGTAAAACATCACCTAGTTTTATAAAACAATCAAGACTCTACGTTAATGTTCCAAAAGACCTCTGCTTCTGCTATCGCGACTGCGGATGTTTTACATACTTTTTCACTTCTCTTTCGGCATCTATTTCCGAAATTTCTTATTGGAAGCTTATAAGCAATTTGTATATGACATGTTAGTACCGGACAATTCTATTATTAAACAGTTATTTGGTTAGAGACGGGTAATCAACAAAAGAGTTATTATTATTTGTTGAAAAACTATCAGAGCCTTCACAACCTTAATATTTAATGGAAATGTCTATTTCAATATTTTTTATAGTTCATTTAAACAATAATCAAAAGGTCGAACCACGTGTTGCTAGAGACTTTTATGAATACGAGTATAGTTAAATTTTATCAATAATTATTACAATTTTTCCAAATGGATCAACCACAGAATTTGCCGGAATTGTTAAAATTGCAATTATTTATTGAAAGATAATTTCGTTCGATTTTTATATTTATACGTAAACTTATAAAGACTACTTAAAAGGCAGACTAGTAAATAGTAATCTACTTCTTCCTATAAATAATACCTAATTCCCGGTAAAGTGAAGAGGTACCTTAACTTAAATAGCGCGATGGTTGGGTTGGAATATCGTGCAATGTTTGCTTAAAAAACGTAATATCTACTTCACCAAGGATTTCGGGGAATTCCATTTCCTAGAGTTTTTCTGACATCTTTTGTACTTGAGGATACACAAATCGTTTGTAAATTGAAATTCGTCCTCATGAATACCTCAACAACATACTTGATGTTCTTCACTTTCAAATTAGATTTTTATCGTCTTTCCAAGAAAGAAAGAAGTAGCTGTTTACTCCTGTTTTTGTAGTGATATTTTAAGTACCAAAAGCATGAAAAATGTATGAACAATTAGATACTTCTATTAACTATAATATACGATAGGTACTGTTGATAATTCGATATTTTGCAATCAGATAGGTTAGTTTATACAATTTTAAAAGCAACTGCATGTTATTTACTATAAAATTTTCGCACATATTAGACTTTGTGAAATATTGGTATTTACTTTTGGGGAATGCGAATAGTAATTTGCGAAAAACTAACATCAACTAACTTATTAAAATTACACTTCATTTTTATTGGTTATAAAATGTATTGGTACAATTTAAAATAATTTTGTAAGCTCTGTTTAACAATAAATCACCACTATGTCTACCATTGTTACTATGGTATATAAATTAGAAAAAGAAAAATTTGAAATGTGCACTGTCAACGCGCGAATAGAAGTTTTAATTCAAATGAAGAATCATTTGACTGGATATGTAACGCCATGGTAGACCTGCCAACATATGTTTAAATATAGCTCTCGTATGATTAAGTCAACATTAAAATTGTTTCACTCATTAATGGTTACGTCATGACACACGTCTTACCCTCCCTTATAAAGAATCACTTTATATACCCTAATACGATTTTTTCCGTACATCATCGTTTACGTACATCACTGTACATGTTTGTCACTGTGATTATGTTTAAAATTTCATTCATTCAGAATTTGGTACTTTTTTTAACATAAGAAAAATTAATGCTTTGAACCAATCTATCGGTGTACACAAACTCGGTGGAAATACAGGAAATCGAAGTTAAACGTTAATAGTTTGAAATACCAATATTATTAATGCTTATCCTTATGGTACGTTACGATGTGTTCAATGGAGACAATGCGACACTAATTATGAATTATTGACCACTAACTTTGGATATTTATTTATTGTACCAGAATTCACGTAATAACCTTTTTCAACTTGTGTGTGTGATTCATATTTTATTAAGGAACTAACTCGTTTTTGTACGTTGGAAGGGGGTTATATATTTAGATTTAAGTAAACGAGACAAGTTCAAAAATTAGCTTTCCAAAAATAGGCGAATAAAACATTTGCAGCAACACCCGTTTTACTTCACCACTACTGTCAATGTTGGTATTTCCTGATTGCCTTTCCTTTTCTTAGTGTCACATTCATACTCACCTATCGATTCTGTTCAAGTAGTCGCTGAGAGTTGTTATAAAGTGTTTGCAAATAATTTTAGCTATAAATAAAAAAAATCGATGAAAATACGGCCCCAACAAACAGAAAAAGTAAGCTGTCAGCTATTCTGATATGTTTTCAGCAGAGGCAAATAGGAGCATCGTTTTATTATTCGTTTATACAATAACCTTTCTAAAGGGCTGATTCAATATTGAGGACTAATGAACGAACTTTCATCTTCCTTAATCCCAGTTGGTTGGTTACAAAATGAGGGGAATTTTTTAGTAAAAAGAACACTATATAGGAATGGCACTATTGTGAAAAATTCATATTGGATGTAGTTACTCGAAATGAAAATGCAGTTATTACAGGATATCGAACTTAATAGGTGTTATTTTAAAGTGTACGTTTGCAACTTAAAAGTTATGGCACTATTATGATCCCATTCTCTCACAAAGTTATGACATTAAGTTATAGTGCTGATTCTAAACAATATTTTACTTACCCTATAAGAATAGGTACTTGTTACTTTAATCATAATGCGAGAAAACACTGAATAAGAAGACATTCAAAGATAAATATCGTAACAATCTAAAAAACAGTAGGTGAAAAGTAATATAATAAAGGAGCTGTTCTTTGAAGAGACTTTATATATAAAAATACTAACTATTACATTTTAACAGCTTAGTATTGGAGATGACCCCGGTTTACGAGTAGCACTTTTTAGGTTACGAAGTCATACAATTAAAAAAAAAACTACTATTTGTTTCCAAACATTCCCATTTATCCAATAGATTAAATTTTAATTTGGCGGAACAGTGTAATTGCCTCAGTTTGAGCATTTTAAATCGAATAGAGGGGAAGCGGAAAGCGTCTGTTCCAGTTAGAGTCCAAGGCTGCTGCTGGTGTAACGCACTTCGACAAAAACAGTGGTGGCGGCAGTGATTACATAAAGGTTTAAGGACACATTATTTCCGCAGTGAGTGGACATGCGCGCTTACTGAAAAATCTTTACCACGTATACTATAATTCATTGCTTATCGGCATCTATTTGTAATCATCATTTGAAAGGCACCTTATATTCAAAAGAGTACGTATTGTATAGCATTTTTGACTGTTTTCTTATATAAACAATTCTAGTATGCACAATACGCATAACTAAAACTAATGTATTTAACACATAGTCGAACTACACGACTTATTTATATTAATCGACTATATGTATCTACATCAGTTTTTGAAAACAGACTTTATTAATATTTTCCGCAAGTTTTGTATTCCATAGACTTATTGCATAGTGTACATCAAAAGTGCCGCCAGTATTAGACATCACCAGATTTTATTTTCTCAGTAAAGAGAGAATTACCGTTGTAACGTTTTTTTTCTATGAAAAATCCCGTTACTGAAGTTTTATTTATTTCGATTCAGTTTGTGTTTGTCTTGGTTCAGTTTTGTTGATTATTTCTTAATGTTGATCGACCTTCCGTCTTATCATCAAGGCTACATGTGTAATTGTAAGTTTTGTTGTTTATTTTGTTGTGTGTAATTTTTTGTTAATATACTCTTCAAGTTTTATTTGTTTTTTTTAAGAGAGCTTCGAGCTCTCTAAAGCTTCAGGATTCTGCAGGAACCACCGATGCACTACCCGGTGCCCAACAAAGTTGTCGTTTCATTTATTCTTTTCTTTGTTTGACAAAGTGGCGCCCGAGCACGTTTTCTTATTAATATTTCATGTTAATTAAATTAATTTAAAACAAACTATTAATAATTTCAAAACCCAAGTAATAGTTTTGTTAAATTGGCGCGGCACGAGCAGGGATCTGAAGAATCCTGATTGCAATTTTTTTCTTGTATTTATTGTAACTGGTAAACAAATTTTTTTTTTATGATTAAATTTATATTTTGTACATTATTTTTGCATTTACTGCATTTAACCTTCTGTAATTTATCTTTGAGATCTGTTTTGTTAAAGTTTGAAAAACATTGTCTGTTTACTTGTTAAATATCTTACAAATTTGTTTGTACAGTTTCAAACTTGTGTAAAATTTTAGGTACTTGTTTTGCATTTTGGATGTATTTTCTATTAATCCTCTGGTGATTGACTTATCCTTCCTGATGATGACGTATTAGACGAAATTACACTGAGTGACTTGGAAAACTTGGATGTTTGTTGTGAGTTTGACGAATTTCTGCAGTATGTAGGTGATTACAGATGCCATACGAAATTATACTTTAATTGAGTTAACTTCTGATGAACTGAAATTACTTGAAAACAAGTATAATTATCTAGAAAAGAGAGCCAAGAGGTTTTTTTCATGTAAATTGAAGCCAAGTAAAATTGGCGAATTATTTTGTAATTTGAGTATTTTACATGCCGAGTTGCATTTCAAAAAGATCACGTTAACTAAAGTTTGCAATTCAAATGCTCACTACCTTTTTTTGTCTATTAGTATATTAAATATTTGACTAGCTGATACGTCATCGCTTATATTTCCTGTTAATTCTTCTTTATTGGGTAAGGTCGTGTCTACTCCACGTTTATTTTCTGCTTCAGGTTCCAGGAATGATGTTCCTGTATTAGGGAATAATGTTGGTTTAGGAAACTTAGGATTTTCAAATTTTCTGGACAATTTTAGGTACATTCATTTTCGTTCAGATAACGAGACTTGTTAGGTTAAATCTGCTGATCCAGACGTCGCTGTAGCTCACGATCCAATACATCTCTTTTCTTTTGGAGCAGCTCCTCTTCGTGTTTGTTTTCATACATTAGTTATGTCAGTGCCAAGGACTGTTGTTCTATCTCTTTCTTCTTCGTTTCTCACACCTTGAGTGAGGGGTGCTATCAGCTCTCACTACATGTATGATGTTGGTCAGGAGTCCCTCTGTTCCCTTTTTAGACTTTTGTTTGCTTCATGCATGTGAGTAAATTCCAACCCTTTGTCTCCAACATGATTCCAGTCATTTTTACCTTTTCTCGTGCTTTCCTTTGGTAGTGCATCTGTGAGTGCATGGGACAACCCCATCGCGAGTTTTTTTAGGGGCATGAATCGGCCAAAGGTTTTGGGTTCGTAGCGTATGCGTGCCTTAGGGGTAATCGGGCTCACAACCAGAGTGAATGAGGTTCTGTCTCCCCTTCGAAGAGAGTTTCCCTTGTGTGTGCGTATCTTACTTCCTTTCGTACTCATTATCATATTTTTCGATTCATAATTTGCCTATAACAATTCCTGGCTTCATTTCCCCAGTTCACCTCTGGAATTTACTACGTTTCACTTTCGTTTTTCGCCTTCTCAATCCTAGTACTTTCAGGTCATTTTACTTCGGGCTGGAACCCCAACTGTACACCTTTTTACTGTTATTTGGCATTTCGTAGGAAATGGGTATCAGTTTTTCAGGTCTTTTTTTCTTGCTTAGGTTCCCGTGGGGTCTTACCGTCCCTTTTCAGTCATGTAGTACCTGACTGCATACTGGAATAAAAGAAAAATTTTTCTGAATTTATTTTGGCCGTCCCCTTTTGTTGTTGTTTTCTTTTTACTGTCCCCTATGTACCTCTTCTAATGCCCTCTTTTGGCTCATGGAAGCCTCCCTTGTCTTACGTATGGCTTTTAGCCAATTATTTTTTATTTTTTCGTTTTTAAAGAATTCTATGAATTCCATTTTGGATTAAGTTTCGTTTTATTCCCAAGTAGGAAAGTTTTTAGTTTACGTTTTCAACTTAAGTCGGGATAGTTCCACCGTTAAGTTTCATTCTAGCTTAGAATGCATTTTTTACAGCTAGGAATGTAGATTTATGTTTTTGAATTTTATTTTCACTTCCAAGTGATTTTTTCGTTTTTTGTTGGTGCTCGATGCACATGCCTTTGAGTTAAGTTTACTGATTTTGATTTTTGATGGTTGTTACCTTTTATTTCAGCTAGTTGCTCTTTGAGTGCGATGTTTATGCGATGTGATTTGGTATTGCATTTTGGTTTGCAGATAGCTGCAGTTTTCGATTATTGAGTAATCGATTGTGCTTTTGATTAGGTGCAGTTTATATTCATGCACTTATGTTGGTGCAGTTTAGGTCTTTTTGCACTTGTTTTAGTGCAGTTTAGATTTTTGCATTTGGTTTGGTGCAGTTGAT
Organism: Agrilus mali; assembly: GCA_029378335.1. NCBI lineage: Eukaryota > Metazoa > Arthropoda > Insecta > Coleoptera > Buprestidae > Agrilus > Agrilus mali. Next base: position 13,264,423 of record CM055658.1, read on the forward strand.
TTGTTGTTGCACACTATTGATGCAGTTTAGATGCATTTTCCCTATGCAGGGTGATTTCTTATGCAGTTTTGATGCAGTTGTGCATTGCGCATGTTTGAGTGCAGTTTTGATGCAGTTGTGCATTTTTAATACATTTTTCTGTGCATTTTGGTTTTGCATATGATGCGTTGCAGTGTTTGACTGCAGTTACTTTTTTCGCTCAATAGTGAGTGCTATGGTTTCCGGATGCGGAATGTATCTGCGTTTTTAGGTTTGAGTCCTGATATAGTGTTTTAGGCTTTAGGCCTATTCTTGGCGTCTTTGAGTGTTGCATGTTAGATGCAGTTTTAGGCTTTAGGCCTTTTGTTGGTGCGTTTCCGTTTTGCAGTTTAGATGCAGTTTTGGGCTTTAGGCCTTTTGTTGGTGGCTTTGCGTTTTGCATTTTAGATGCAGTTTTGGGCTTTGGGCCTGTCTTTGGCTTTTATGAGTTTTGCATTTTTGATGCAGTTTAGGGCATTAGGCCTATTCTTAGTGTGAATTTTGCATTTTAGATGCAGTGTTTGGCTGTGGGCCTATTTCTGATGTTTCAGAATTTTGCATTTTAGATGCGGTGTATATTGCGATTTTTTTTTGTGAGAGTACGTAGTTTTGAGAGTGCTATTTGCACATGCGATTTATCCAGGCGATTTTCATTGCGTGATTTACAGGTGATTAATCTCTTGAGTTCGTTTGACAGGGTAAGTTACCCAATTTGCCGAGTGGCAAAAATTATTTCGTGCGTTGGCTATGATTAATTCCTTTACGTCTGCTATAGGCGCTTACATAGTAAGTGCAGGATATACAAATGCCGTTATTTAATTCCTTTACGTCTGCTATAGGCGCTTACATAGTAAGTGCAGAATATTGAATGCCGTTCTTTGTAATTTATTTTCGTTTGCCTTGGGCGCTTGATTATAAGTGCTGTGCATTTAAAATGAAGTTTTAGTTTTCGTTTTCCAATGCAGTAGCATTGTCTGGTCGAATTGACCAATAATTTTCGTTTAGTTAGGCAATTAGCCTTCCATTTTTTATATTTAGTAACTGTCTGTTTGAGTTTAAGTTCCTCGATTTTTTTTGGATTAGATTCGTATTAGATTTTTGGTTCCCCTTCTTAGCTCTCGTACCTTTATTATGTTTTCCGTTTTTGATTTCTGGTAGGCTTGCTGTCAGTCCTCTTTTTCCTGGTAATAGGGGTTTGTAACGTTTTTTTTTTCTATGAAAAATCCCGTTACTGAAGTTTTATTTATTTCGATTCAGTTTGTGTTTGTCTTGGTTCAGTTTTGTTGATTATTTCTTAATGTTGATCGACCTTCCGTCTTATCATCAAGGCTACATGTGTAATTGTAAGTTTTGTTGTTTATTTTGTTGTGTGTAATTTTTTGTTAATATACTCTTCAAGTTTTATTTGTTTTTTTTAAGAGAGCTTCGAGCTCTCTAAAGCTTCAGGATTCTGAAAGGAACCACCGATGCACTACCCGGTGCCCAACAAAGTTGTCGTTTCATTTATTCTTTTCTTTGTTTGACAAAGTGGCGCCCGAGCACGTTTTCTTATTAATATTTCATGTTAATTAAATTAATTTAAAACAAACTATTAATAATTTCAAAACCCAAGTAATAGTTTTGTTAAACCGTTATAGTGCCTTATAATTCAATTGATAAAAAAGTAGATACACGTAATATAAACAACGTATCTACCGTTAGATATTGATTAAATACACACTACTTGAAAACTCTTAAAATTATATACACCGTAATTTCTAGGCGCAACTATACATGTAATATGAATTTAATATGTTACTGCAATTGCTCTTTCGATTAGTTTATGCAATATATATACATTTTGTTAAAGTAAACGTAATATTTCATTAACTTTATAGTACATACTTGAATCTCATTTTAGATTAAAATTATTTACCTTCGAATATTCTCTACTGTTCAAGAGTTTTTTGAAATTGTGAAATATTGGCGAACATCAGTTTAATGCTTTACGGCCACACCCCGAATTAATTTTATGGTGAAACAAGTTTGACGGTGCACATGAAATAAAATGCTGAGTAACTAGTAAAAAGAGTTCATATATAATCTAGGGGGTTGCAACTACGTGTGGCTGGAAAATTCTCTAAAAACATTAAATGGCACAAGTTTCAGTTGAAGTGACCCCCGCTCGTTAACAAAAAAAAAAAAAATGTCTGGAGAGAAATAAAGAAGTTTGATTAATTCACAAACTATGAGACAAAGCCCTGAAATAGCGCCTCTGTTTTAATTTTTATGATATAAAACAAGAGAAGTCAACCATTTAGACTACCTCCACCAGACCTCACCAGTTTTGGTTGATTTAAACAAAATGTTTAGGTAATGCATATTAAATTAGACACACCTGTTACAAGGGCAATTTTTAATATAGTCGTTAGTGACGAGAGGCAATCAAGAAAAATTGCGATATTCGGGCTTGTTCACTGTGGTCTAGGATTATTTCTCACCGATGAAGTTTCTTATCCGACGTTTTGCCAACAACTGTGGTTGGCATCCTCAGGGAACGTAGCGTGGGCGGTTGTACTATGACCGAAGGAGAAACAATCCTAGAGCACGGCCAACAAGCCCGGATATCACGATTTCTTCTGATAACGCCGGCCGTGAAAGCCTAAGTCTTTTCGTAATCAAGAAAGAAAAAGATATTGCCGTTATCAATACTGTCGTTAAAATGCTCATTTGAATTAATCTGCGGGCAAACCAGGGAGTTCTTAAACCCTTGTTGGCCTAATTCTTGAACCGATTTAGTCATATCTACATTATTTGCTAAAGTAACTGTGAACCTTAAAGCAGCTGGTCAAAACTCCCAGGTTTTCAAACATGATTAAACCAAATAATGTGCTTGCCAAATCTACCCATCACCGAGATCAATGAAATGAATAATTATTGCATTAACGCATCTGAAGTCAAGTCGGTATTCTCTCACTAAGCCCTTCGATTAACTTTATTTTTATAAAGAAAGATAGAAGGTCGCGTAGAGGAAGTCAATCTGATGTATTTTTTGCTGTTTTGCTTCCTTATCTGTCCCAATGATAGTTTCAGTACAATCATATTACGAGATGGTACACCTTAATATATGATTCCAAAAAGTGCCATAATGATCGAAATCCCAAAATGTTAAGACAATTATGAGAACAGATTAATAGTTAGTGCTAAACATTTCATCGATAATGCAACTTTTGATCTGTTGTTTGTAACTCATGTGTGTCTAGGTTTTATCAGCTGCGTTACGCATCTACTTTCGCCTCTTATTGGCACTCTATTTCAGTTAAAACCCTTAGTACTCACCGACTACCAGGCCGGGGCAAAATGCCAGAGAGAGAGAGAGAGAGTATTTATGTATTGTTACGAGTACTTGCCAATTAAGTTGTTGTGAGCATAATTAATGAACATCTTCCCTGATTACATAAGGAATATTCTCGGCTTTCCTGAAACATCTAGAAAACACCAGCAAAGATCAATGGGAAAACAATTGGATTACTAGACGGCTGTAGAATACCTTAGAAAAAGGCTGAGAAGACTATAAAAGGCGGACGAGACACTCACACCGAGTTAGTTGACAGTAACAGCTTATGTTTGGAAGCGAAGCGATCGATAGGCGATACAGGCGAACCATAGTGGCGATAGTGTTCATGGAGAGCGATAGACAGTGTCTACCGGAACGGCGATTAAAAAGAGACTTTTAGTGAAATAAATTGTGAGGACTTGTTCATAACTGTAGTGTAGTCAAATTAATTTTAGTAATTCAATAAATTCTTTGTTTTGTTTTGTTAATTGTGTTTTCTGTGACCGAACACGTCACATTTGGTGTCAGGAGTGCGATAGTAAGGGAATTGAAGATTCCCGAAGAAAGTTAGTGCGACAGATCGTAGAAGAGGTCCGAAGAGAAGAAGAATTTTGAAGCCTTATGCCAGTAACAAGAAAACAATCGGCAATAATGGAAGAACAAATAAAGGCTTTAATGGAAATGATGAAGGCAATGAAGGCAGGCCAGGAAGAAATGAAGGAAGAATTGAAAAATAAAATGGAAGCTGGACAGGAAGAATTGAAGAATAAGATGGAAGCTGGACAGGACGAAATGAAATTAGCGCAAGAAGAAATGAAGGAAGAAATTAAAGCAAGCAAAGAAGAAATTAAGGCACTTCAAGAGAAATTGGTCGAAGATATAAGGACAATAGAAATTGAGCAAGAAGGATTAAAAGAAGAATTACAGGAAGTACGACAAGAATTGGAGATACGACAAGAACAGCTAAGAGATGAGTTGAAAGAAGAAGTACAAAAGGAAGTAGAGAAGATGAGACAGAAGTTCGAGAACACTAGACCGGCTCGTGAAGTAAAGTCCGAAGACACTGCGAAAACGATTAGAATTAAACCAACGACTTTCGACGGAAAAGTTTGCTGGTCTGTGTACAAACGACAGTTCGAGGCAGCGGCAGAAGCAAACAACTGGAACGATTTTGAGAAAGCAACGGCGCTGGTCATAGCCCTACGAGTAGAAGCATTGGATGTCCTTCAAGGTATTCTAGAGGGCCAACAACGAGACTTCTCTGGGCTGCTAGAGCGACTTGAAATGAGATATAGCGACAAACATTTACAACAAGTGTACCAAACCCAACTAAAGTGTCGCAATCAGAGGACATCAGAAAATCTACAAGAATTCGAGGCCGATGTGGAACGTCAAGTTAGATTGGCCTATCCTACCGCTCCGCAGGGCTTCGCAGACCAGCTATCAGTCCAAACATTCGTCGATGGCGTGAGGGACACCGACTTACAGCAAGTTCTCCGTTTGGCCCGCCATAAGACTGCGAGTGACGCACTGGCGCACGCCTTAGAATTCGAAGCTGCAAAACAAGCTTCCAAAGGGCACGTGCGTGTACGCCAAACAGCTGTTGAAGACGACGAATACAAGAATGAAGTCACAAGGCTGATTAAAGAATGCGTCGAAACTGTCAAGAAGACTACCATCAACGACAAGAGAGAATCGGCCAAATGTTGGGAATGCGGGAAGGTCGGTCACTTTTCCCGAGACTGTGGCCAAAACAAAAGAAGACCAAGGTGCTGGGAATGTGGAAGGCACGGACATTTACGGCGAGACTGCCCGGCCGAAGAACGCCGTGCGGACCGACAGCAGTCGGGAAACTAAGATCAGCCAACTTTGAGGGGCGCAAGTTGGCTTCTCCCCACCAAGCCCCAGCAGAAATCGTCGTTTCCCAACTAAACGGAAGCAAGTCCTTATTCGTCGAAGGTCACATCAACATTAGGAAGGTTAGAATGGTGGTCGATACGGGAGCTTCTAAGACCATAATCCGGCCGAACATCGTTAACGAGTGGAGAATCCGTCCCCTGCAGAGGAAGCTACGTTTGACCACGGTTACCGGAGAAACAGCGCCGATTAGAGGAGAATGCGACATCGAATTGAGATTGGGAGAAGTATGCCTTCGACACAGGGCACTGGCAGCCGATGTCGCCGACGACGTGATCATTGGATTGGATCTTCTTGAACGAAACAAAATTAATCTGGATTTGGGCTCCGGCATTTTACGCATCGGCAAGGAAGAGTTGGCGATGACAAACCCCACCAAAAAGTACGGTCTTCGAAAGGTCATCGTAGCAGAAGACCGATTACTACCTGCTAGATCCGAGGTAGTTCTCAAAATTAACTTCGACGGCGAAGGTGCGGATAGTTTTGTGGGGATAGTAGAAGCCAAAAACCCGGATTTGACACAGAAAGCCATACTAATAGGACGAACATTAATTCGAACTGGGACGCCGAACGCATCTGTCAGAGTGGTCAATTTGAAGGACTTCGAACAGAAAGTGTGTAAAGGAATGGAAGTAGGAGTCCTTGAACCCGTGGTGTCCATCCTCCAATGCGAAGTCGAAGCTGAATCCTCAAGGGCAGAGAGCGAACCGCTTCCAACCGTTCTTCGAGACTTAGTGCAGCGTTCGGCCACAAACCTTAACAGCGAACAAATTAGAAAGTTCGAAGAACTGCTCAACAACTATCGAAACGTCTTCGCCCTCTCTGTAAACGACTTTGGGAGAACGAATCTGACATACCACCGTATAGACACGGGATCAGCTCGTCCTATTAAACAACCATCTAGAAGAGTTCCATGGGCTAAGCAAGAAGAAGTCAACAACCTGGTGAAGAACATGGAAGAACAGGGGGTAATCGAACCATCACAAAGTGCTTGGGCTTCTCCGATAGTGTTGGTTAGGAAGAAGGATGGATCGACCAGGTTCTGCGTTGACTGCAGGAAGCTCAACGACGTAACCTTAAAGGACAGCTATCCCTTACTCAGAATCGACGACACCCTTGACAGCTTGGTTGGTGCCAAATGGTTTTCAACGTTAGATTTGAAGAGTGGATACTGGCAAGTGGAACTGGATCCACAAGACAAGCAGAAGACCGCATTCACGACTGGTTATGGGCTGTGGCACTTTAACGTTATGCCATTTGGACTTTGTAACGCTCCCGCCACCTTCGAGCGACTTATGGAAAATGTGCTACAAGGGCTCAATTGGAAGGTTTGTCTGGTGTACCTAGACGACGTGATAGTACTGGGAAAGACATTCGAAGACCACCTCCAGAATGTCGAAGAAGTGATCAAGAAGCTTTCAGCAGCCAAGTTGAAACTCAGTCCCAAGAAATGCCATCTGTTCTGTAAGGAGGTGAAATATCTTGGCCACGTTATCACCCCAGAAGGAACAAGAACTGATCCTGACAAGACTGAAGCTGTGAGAAGTTGGCCTGTCCCGAAGAACCAACACGACCTGAGAAGCTTTTTGGGGTTGTGTTCCTATTACCGACGATTCGTAAAGGGATTTGCAGATATAGCTCGACCGCTCCACAAGTTAACAGAGGATGGTGTCCCTTTCCAATGGTCAGAACGATGTCAGCAAGCTTTTGAAACACTGAAGTCTACCCTTTCTCAAGCCCCAATACTGACGTACCCACAGTTCGACACAGACTTCATTGTCGATACGGCTACTTCAGTAAGGCACTGTCAAAGCCGGAGCGAAACTATTGCGTGACCCGTAGAGAATTGCTGGCAGTCGTCAAAACTCTCGAACATTTCCATAAGTATCTCTACGGACGAAAATTCCTGTTAAGGACAGACCATGCGTCCCTGAAATGGCTGCTGCAATTTAAAAACCCAGAAGGACAACTGGCTCGATGGCTACAGCGGCTAGAAGTATACGACTTCAGCATCGAGCATCGTGCTGGAAAACAACATGGTAACGCTGATGCCCTCTCGCGAAGACCATGCTCGAAGAACTGCAAACATTGCATGGCCGCCGAAAAGAAGGAACCAGTCAACTTGGCAAGGATCTGCCAGACGATGGTGGAACCTGAAGAACACTGGCAGAACGAAGACCTAGCGAAAGACCAAGATAACGACGAAGACATTAATCCGATACTGCGGTGGAAAAAGGCAGGAACAGCACGACCTACCTGGGCAGATGTTAGTAGTACGAGTACCATCACGAAGAGCTATTGGGCCTTATGGGATTCGTTCATCGTCGAGAATGGGGTACTAAAACGAGTGTGGGAAAGCCCTGACGGAACTAAAATTCGACATCAAGTAGTTCTCCCGAAGAACAGAGTCAACGAGGTGCTGACAGAAGTCCATGGAGGTGTTGGTGGAGGACACTTCGGAGTAAAAAAGACGTTGGAGAAGGTGCGAGAGCGATTTTATTGGCTAAAGTGTAGAAGAGACGTCGAAAATTGGTGTAGGAAGTGTCCAACGTGTGCGTCAGCCAAGGGACCTCAGACTCGAAGCCGAGGGCGAATGAAGCAGTACAATGTTTGTGCCCCATTTGAGAGAATAGCTCTGGACGTAGCAGGACCATTCCCAACAACAGCTGCTGGCAATAAGTACATCTTGGTAGTGATGGACTATTTTAGCAAATGGCCCGAAGTGTACGCAATCCCAAACCAAGAAGCTACTACGGTCGCTGGAATGCTGGTGAACCAATGGATCAGTCGGTATGGAGTTCCGATTGAGATCCACTCTGACCAGGGACGGAACTTCGAATCCACGGTATTCCGGGAAGTCTGTGAGCTGCTAGGAGTACAGAAAACTAAGACCACTCCATTACATCCACTATCTGACGGAATGGTCGAACGGTTTAACGCGACGCTGGAAACCGATTTGAAAATGGTTGTCAACGATCACCAGACAGACTGGGACCAGCACATACCTTTGTTCCTGTTGGCCTATCGAAGTGCGGTTCATGAGACCACCGGCAGAACACCAGCCAGCATTTTATTTGGAAGAGAGCTGAAGTTACCGATTGACATCCGGTTTGGACACCCAGAAGATCGGCGACCTTCGGCTACCGACTACGCACAGCAGCTAGAGGAACGACTCGTTACCATCCATAGAGCCGTTCGTAACAAAATCCAAGTAGGGAGTGACCGCATGAAGACCAGGTACAACCGGAGAGCCAACAGTACAGGATTCAGAGAAGGGGACCAGGTGTGGCTTTACAATCCTGTCCGTCGGAAAGGACGCTCATCGAAGCTACAGCGAACCTGGGAAGGACCTTACACTGTGGTCAGAAAGCTGAATGACGTGATCTACGGTATTCAGAGAGGACCAAAGGCCAAGATGAAACTTGTACACTTGGACCGCTTGGCGCCCTACAAAGGTCAAGACATTGATCGGGACGATCAATTCTAAGAAGGGGGCAGTGTGACGAGTACTTGCCAATTAAGTTGGTGTGAGCATAATTAATGAACATCTTCCCTGATTACATAAGGAATATTCTCGGCTTTCCTGAAACATCTAGAAAACACCAGCAAAGATCAATGGGAAAACAATTGGATTACTAGACGGCTGTAGAATACCCTAGAAAAAGGCTGAGAAGACTATAAAAGGCGGACGAGACACTCACACCGAGTTAGTTGACAGTAACAGCTGATGTTTGGAAGCGAAGCGATCGATAGGCGATACAGGCGAACCTTAGTGGCGATAGTATTCATAGAGAGCGATAGCCAGTGGCTCCGGTAACGACGATTGAAAGAGACTTTTAGTGAAATAAATTGTGCGGACTTGTTCATAACTGTAATGTAGTCAAATGAATTTTAGTAATTAAATAAATTCGTTGTTTTGTTTTGTTCATTGTGTTTTCTGTGACCGAACAGGTCACAGTATTGTTTTAATGTTGAGAGGATTAGAAATTTAGAAACGATTATTATGAGCACCCACGCAAGTGAAGTTTTTACAATTGTTTATTTTAATTTGTAGAGGCACTAGTACAACCAAGGTGAATATAGCAGAAGCGGGGAGTTTACGCAGTCAGGATTCCGTTTAGTTATATCAAGTTTAACTGCCAATGTTTAACTTTCTTTATTCCTTATTTGAGCTTTCCATTAAAAAAAAAAAATATTTTTATAATAAAGACGAGCAAAGCGAGTTTCAGAAGTAGAGAGCAATTATAATGACAAATATGTAATTGATTTCCCTGTCTGTAATAAATTGTGCATTGCTACATCAATAACCCAACAAATACCAAACAGTAATCACTTTAGAAAATCTGAAATCCATTCTGATTAACTCTCGACAAGTACCTATAATGTTAACTTGTAAAAGACTTATTCACTTTATTTTGATCTAACCAATACAACAGCTAGTTAGTTTAAAACTGTTTCCAAATCGGAAAATATTCCTATACGGGCGTAACTTCTATACTTGATATCTGAAAGTATACTTAATCTTGGCATATCACAGAACCAAACAGGGGAAACATTCCTAATTTAACTAGAACGTCACTTTGCAAAGAAAATAAAAGTAAAACAAGTGCCTTGGGGTAACACAGCCACTCATATAAATGAATGAGACTTTCAAGTTCTCAATACAAATATAACATGAAAATAAAAGCAATATACCGGAGTATCAATAAAACAAAGAAATGCAATACTAAAACAAAAGCCTCACCTTATGATATGGTAAATTCTGAAATCCACTAAACTGATAAATCTCTTAACTTTGGGTAAACTTAAAAATTAATCACAAAATATAACAATTTTCGAAGGTTGAAGACTAAGCCAATTTCAGGACCAAATGAACCTTCTAAGGACAAATGATAGAAAAGCAGGCACAAACCTCTACAAATTCCCTAAAAAGACAACCAGTAAATGCTACTATTTTTTTTTTATAAAACATTCATCCCAATTTTGATAGAAGTTATCTCATTCTGTCGGTGGCGTTATATTTAAATCTATTGAAGCTACAAAAATCATTGTGTTAATAAACTTTAAAATTAATGTGATGAAATGAAAATTCCAAAATTTTTGTGTTTGGGAATGTCAATATACCGTATCATTTATGCCAAAATACACCAGTTTAATGTTACATTAACGTTTGCTGTAGTAGACATTTCGAGATATTTTGAAAATATAATGATCAAAAAAGTATAATTTAGAATAAAAGTGCTTAATTTACCATAAGGTTATATTTAGGAGAAACACGTTCGGCCTAAAAAAGCAAATTGAATGTGCTTTTCTCCCGTAGGCAAAGGAATTGAGAGTGTAGCTGTAGTATAATAATGGCTATTTTCCGAGTTAATAGCATTTTGTTGTTCTCAATTTCTTTCTATCCGTCTAACGATTAGTGTCGTTTTTAATTAGCCGCAGCAGCTCTATTGCATCAGAAAGGTCGATAAAGAGATGAAGGAAGTAGCTAGCTTTTTGTAAACTACTGTAAGTATATTAAAAAAGATATTTCAATCAGTAATATCTAACTATAAAATGACCAAAAATAAAGTCGATGAGGCTTTTACTTTTTGTAACTCTATTTTCAGAATTAATAAAAACACGATCACGAATGATAGTTACAAAATTTATTTATAATAGTTGAAATTGAAGTTTCGCTGATCACTTGGTGAAACATGATGAATAATTAATAAAATAAAACACACGGTATATTTCACAAATGTATTAGAATATCTCTGACATATGTTTCGGTTTTAACACCATTTTCAAAGAGCTATAGTTAACTGAGGTACATTATTTCCTTACAAACTACTTATACCTAGAATACAATTGATTTTAATAACGGGGAAACCCCAAAATCCGTCTGGTCATTGGTAATAGGTAGACCCTTTGCGATGGCATGGTTTATTTCGACTATTTCTAAGAAATTCAGTCGTCTCCCTTTACTTTCTGTATGTATTATTTTTATGTTTTGGTTATCTATTTCATGATTTTGGGAAATACAATGGTCGGCTATACCTGTACATTTGTTGCCATTTTTTATGGATTTCACGTGTTCATCTAAACGTTTTTTAAGGGCCCGCCCCGTCTGTCCGATGTAAAACACTTCACAGTTCTTGCAGTTTACTTGATAAACACCGCTTTTATATAATTCATTAATTTTTGGTTTATTATTTACTAAAAATTTTCCTAAATTGTTTTTATTAACCGAAATGACTGATAAATCTAGCTTTTTTAAAAAGTTGCAAATTTTATTGGAGATATTAGGTACATAATTGATATAGCAGAATGTCTTATTAAGTTGGATATCTTTTGTATTTGGAACTGAATATAGCTGTTGGAGATTTAACTTTTTTTGTTTTTTACTAATAAGTTTGTCTATTAAATTTTCTTCATAACCGTTATTTTTGGCAAGGCTCTTTAGGATGGAAACTTCCTTTTGATAATAAGATTTATTCAAAGGTAAAGTTAGCAAGCGGTGAACAAAGCAATTAAATGAGCTTAGTTTAATATTGAATGACTGGTTCGCTTCGGCATGTTTTAAGGTGTCGGTAAATGTAGGTTTTCAAAAAATATTAAACTGTAATGAATTTTGTACTCTAGTGATGTTTATGTCTAAAAAGTTCAAGGAGTTTGATTTTTCTACTTCTAGAGTGAATTTGATGCTAGGATAAAATGAGTTGATAAAATTTAAAAAAGAAAATATATCGTTTTCTGTTCCAATCCAGATACAAAAGATATCATCCACATATCTTGCCCAATGTAAAATATTCTTGATTAATGGATTTTTTGAAGTAAAAATTTTATTTTCTAAGTGGGATAAAAATATTTCGCTGAGTAGTGGTGACAGGGGGGACCCCATTGGCAATCCGTCAGATTGTAGGTATATTTTTTCATTAAATTTAAAATAACTTTGGTTTATACAAGTTGATAAGGCCAGTATTATTTCGGCTTGTTGATATTGCCCGATATTGAGATCATGACAATGTGTTTCAATTATATTAAGTAGTTCCTTTGTTGGGATTGACGGAAATAAATTAACATCAAATGAAACAAGCATACTATTCGCAGGTAGTTTTAACACTTTTATATCATTAATAAGTTGTATAGAATTTTTTATGGAGAATTTAGATTGGAAGCTTATTAAATCTGGTAGGATATTGGCCAATATTTTACATAATTTGTATGCTGGTGCATTTACATAGGAAACTATGGGACGCATAGGAATGTCTTTTTTATGAATTTTGGGAAGACTATACAAAATGGGTGTGTTGGGATTCATGACAGTTAGTTGATAAGTTTTTAAATCATTGAATAAGGTCGGGCATTTTTTTATAAGAGCTTTAATTTCTAGTTGAAATCTGTTTGTACGGTCCGTTTTTAATTCTTTTAAATTGTTGTTCTGAAAAAGGTTTTCAGTTTTTTCTATATAATCTTGTTTTTTAAAAATTGTAATAGTATTGCCTTTATCGGCTTTACTAATAATTAAATTATTATCTCTAATTTTATCTTTGATGGATTTGATAGTTAAAATTTCTGATTTATTCTGTTTTCCCAAGTTAGATTTTTTAATAATATCTGCGCAAAGTGACTTTTCTATAAAATTATCTGAACTACTTGATTCATTTAAGTTGGTTAATGCTAGTTCTGTATTTACAGCTAAAAGTTTTTATCATTTTTATTGTTTATAAAAGGACAATATTTTAGACCTTTATTTAGAAGACTGATTTCGTTGGAATTAAATTCAATATCCGATAGATTACAAATGCGTTCGTTGAACTTGATTTCCACAGGGCTTGTTGTTTTTGCATTAATTGGTGACTTACGTTTTTGAAGTTTTTGTAGTTTCTTTAGTTGTGTTGTATATTGGATGTAGGCTAAGTGTTGGGCTGAAGACCTAATTTCCATATCCAGGATGTCGAATTCTATGTTGGAGTATCTTCTTAGCAATTCACTATGGATTAATTTCTGGTGTAGTGAAATGTTTGATCTTCTAATTTACCACTTTTTGATTTCTAGGTTTGTCCAGATTTTGTATGCTTCTTGTATAGTGGTTTTTGCTTCAATAGATTTGTGGTTGCACTTAATTTTCATGTAGTTTGGAAACGATTTTAGTTTTAAACATTGTCGGTTGAACCATAAGTGGTTATTGCACTTTTTGAATTTGGTTATGCACCTTTTGTAAAAAACAGCGAGTTGTGCATTACTTGCATTCATAATAGTTGAAATTGAAGTTTCGCTGATCACTTGGTAAAACATGATGAATAATTAATAAAATAAAACACACGGTATATTTCACAAATGTATTAGAATATCTCTGACATATGTTTCGGTTTTAACACCATTTTCAAAGAGCTATAGTTAACTGAGGTACATTATTTCCTTACAAACTACTTATACCTAGAATACAATTGATTTTAATAACGGGGAAACCCCAAAATCCGTCTGGTCATTGGTAATAGGTAGACCCTTTGCGATGGCATGGTTTATTTCGACTATTTCTAAGAAATTCAGTCGTCTCCCTTTACTTTCTGTATGTATTATTTTTATGTTTTGGTTATCTATTTCATGATTTTGGGAAATACAATGGTCGGCTATACCTGTACATTTGTTGCCATTTTTTATGGATTTCACGTGTTCATCTAAACGTTTTTTAAGGGCCCGCCCCGTCTGTCCGATGTAAAACGCTTCACAGTTCTTGCAGTTTCCAAATATCAGCTGTCCACTGTCAACTAACTCGGTGTGAGCGTCGCCGCCTTTATATAGTCTTCTCGGCCTTTTTCTAGGGAATTCTACAGCCGTTTAGTAATCCAATTGTTTTCCCATTGATCGTTGCTGGTGTTTTTTTAGATGTTTCAGGAAAGCCGGGAATATTCCTTATGTATTCAGGGAAGATGTTCGTTAATTATGCTCACACCAACTTAATTGGCAAGTACTCGTAACACTGCCCCCTTCTTAGAATTGATCGTCCCGATCAATGTCCTGACCTTTGTAGGGCGCCAAGCGGTCCAAGTGTACAACTTTCATCTTGCCCTTTGGTCCTCTCTGAATACCGTAGACCACGTCATTCAGCTTTCTGACCACAGTGTAAGGTCCTTCCCAGGCTCCCTGTAGCTTCGGTGAGCGCCCTTTTCGACGGAGAGGATTGTAAAGCCTCACCTGGTTTCCTTCTCCGAATCCTGTGCTGTTGGCTCTCCGGTCGTACCTGGTCTTCATGCGGTCACTCCCTACTTGGATTTTTTTACGAACGGCTCTATGGATGGTATCGAGTCGTTCCTCTAGCTGCTGTGCGAAGTCGGTAGCTGAAGGTCGCCGATCTTCTGGGTGTCCAAACCGGATGTCCATAGGTAACTTCAGCTCTCTTCCAAATAAAATGCTGGCTGGTGTTCTGCCGGTGGTCTCATGAACCGCACTTCGATAGGCCAACAGGAACAAAGGTATGTGCTGGTCCCAGTCTGTCTGGTGATCGTTGACAACCATTTTCAAATTGGTTTCCAGCGTCGCGTTAAACCGTACGACCATTCCGTAAGATTGTGGATGTAATGGAGTGGTCCTAGTTTTCTGTACTCCTAGCAGTTCACAGACTTCCCGGAATACCGTGGATTCGAAGTTCCGTCCCTGGTCAGAGTGGATCTCAATCGGAACTCCATACCGACTGATCCATTGGTTCACCAGCATTCCAGCGGCCGTAGTAGCTTCTTGGTTTGAGATTGCGTACACTTCGGGCCATTTGCTTAAATAGTCCATCACTACCAAGATGTACTTATTGCCAGCAGCTGTTGTTGGGAATGGTCCTGCTACGTCCAGAGCTATTCTCTCAAATGGGGCACCAACATTGTACTGTTTCATTCGCCCTCGGCTTCGAGTCTGAGGTCCCTTGGCTGACGCACACGTTGGACACTTCCTACACCAAATTTCGACGTCTCTTCTACACTTTAGCCAGTAAAATCGCTCTTGCACCTTCTCCAACGTCTTTGTTACTCCGAAGTGTCCTCCACCAACACCTCCATGGACTTCTGTCAGCACCTCGTTGACTCTGTTCTTCGGGAGAACTACTTGATGTCGAATTTTAGTTCCGTCAGGGCTTTCCCACACTCTTTTTAGTACCCCATTCTCGACGATGAGCGAATCCCATAAGGCCCAATAGCTCTTCGTGATGGTACTCGTACTACTAACATCTGCCCGGAAGGTCGTGCCTCTATACCGCAGTATCGGTTTAATGTCTTCGTCGTTATCTTGGTCTTTCGCCAGGTCTTCGTTCTCCCAGTGTTCTTTAGGTTCCACCATCGTCTGGCAGATCCTTGCCAAGTTGACTGGTTCCTTCTTTTCGGCGGCCATGCAAAGTTTGCAGTTCTTCGAGCATGGTCTTCGCGAGAGGGCATCAGCGTTACCATGTTGTTTTCCAGCACGATGCTCGATGCTGAAGTCGTAGACTTGTAGCCGCTGTAGCCATCAAGCCAGTTGTCCCTCTGGGTTTTTAAATTGCAGCAGCCTTTCAGGGACGCATGGTCTGTCCTTAACAGGAATTTTCGTCCGTAGAGATACTTATGGAAATGTTCGAGAGTTTTGACGACTGCCAGCAATTCTCTACGGGTCACGCAATAGTTTCGCTCCGGCTTTGACAGTGCCTTACTGAAGTAGCCAATGACTTTTTCTTTTCCTTCCTGCATCTGCGACAGTACATCACCAATTCGTACATTGCTGGCATCCGTATCGACAATGAAGTCTGTGTCGAACTGTGGGTACGTCAGTATTGGGGCTTGAGAAAGGGTAGACTTCAGTGTTTCAAAAGCTTGCTGACATCGTTCTGACCATTGGAAAGGGACACCATCCTCTGTTAACTTGTGGAGCGGTCGAGCTATATCTGCAAATCCCTTTACGAATCGTCGGTAATAGGAACACAACCCCAAAAAGCTTCTCAGGTCGTGTTGGTTCTTCGGGACAGGCCAACTTCTCACAGCTTCAGTCTTGTCAGGATCAGTTCTTATTCCTTCTGAGGTGATAAACATAGTCCAAATGGCATAACGTTAAAGTGCCACAGCCCGTAACCAGTCGTCAATACGGTCTTCTGCTTGTCTTGTGGATCCAGTTCAACTTGCCAGTATCCACTCTTCAAATCTAACGTTGAAAACCATTTGGCACCAACCAAGCTGTCCAGGGTGTCGTCGATTCTGGGTTAGGGATAGCTGTCCTTTAAGGTTACGTCGTTGAGCTTCCTGTAGTCAACGCAGAACCTGGTCAATCCATCCTTCTTCCTAACCACCACTATCGGAGAAGCCCAAGCACTTTGTGATGGTTCGATTACCCCCTGTTCTTCCCTGTTTTTCACCAGGTTGTTGACTTCTTCTTGCTTAGCCCATGGAACTCTTCTAGATGGTTGTTTAATAGGACGAGCTAATCCCGTGTCTATACGGTGGTATGTCAGATTCGTTCCCCCAAAGTCGTTGTCAGAGAGGGCGAAGATGTTTCGATACTTGCTGAACAGTTTTTCGAACTTTCTAATTTGTTCGCTGTTATGGTTTGTGGCCGAACGCTGCACTAAGTCTCGAAGAACGGTTGGAATCGGTTCGCTCTCTGCCATTGAGGATTCAGTTTCGACTTCGCACTGGAGGATGGACACCACGGGTTCAAGGACTCCTACTTCCATTCCTTTACACATTTTCTGTTCGAAGTCTTTCAAATTGACCACTCTGACAGATGCGTTCGGCGTCCCAGTTCGAATTAATGTTCGTCCTATCAGTATGGCTTTCTGTGTCAAGTCCGGGTTTTTGGTTTCTACTATCCTCACCAAACCATCCGCACCTTCGCCGTCGATGTTTATTTTGAGAACTACCTCGTATCTAGCAGATAGTAACCGGTCTTCTGCAACGATGACCTTTCGATGACCGTACTCTTTGGTGGGGTTTGTCATCACCAACTCTTCCTTGTCGATGCGTAGAATTCCGGAGCCCAAATCTAGATTAATCTTGTTTTGTTCCAGAAGGTCTAGTCCGATGATCACGTCGTCGGCGACATCGGCTACTAGTACCTTGTGTCGAAGGCATACTTCTCCCAGTCTCAACTCGATGTCGCATTCTCCTCTAATCGGCGCTGTTTCTCCGGTAACCGTAGTCAAACGTAGCTTCCTCTGCAGGGGACGGATTCTCCACTCGTTAACGATGCTCGGCCGGATAATGGTCTTTAAAGCTCCCGTATCGATCACCATTCTAACCTTCTTGTTGTTGATGTGACCTTCGACGAATAAGGACTTGCTTCCGTTTAGTTGGGAAACGACGATTTCTGCTGGGGCTTGGTGGGGAGAAGGCAACTTGCGCCCCTCAAAGTTGGCTGATCTTAGCTTCCCGACTGTTGTCGGTCCGCACGGCGTTCATCGGCCGGGCAGTCTCCCTGTAAATATCCGTGCCTTCCACATTCCCAGTACCTTGGTCTTCCTTTGTTTTGGCCACAGTCTCGGAAAAAGTGACCGACCTTCCCGCATTCCCAACATTTGGCCGATTCTCTCTTGTCGTTGATGGTAGTCTTCTTGACAGTTTCGACGCATTCTTTTATCAGCCTTGTGACTTCATTCTTGTATTCGTCGTGTTCAGCAGCTGTTTGGCGTACACGCACGTGGCCTTTGGAAGCTTGTTTTGCAGCTTCGAATTCTAAGGCGTGCGCCAGTGCGTCACTCGCAGTCTTATGGCGGGCCAAACGAAGAACTTGCTGTAAGTCACTCAGTGTAAGTTCACGCCATCGATGAATGTTTGGACTGCTAGCTGGTCTGCAAAGTCCTGCGGAGCGGTAGGATAGGCCAATCTAACTAGACGATCCACATCGGCCTCGAATTCTTGTAGATTTTCTGATGTCCTCTGATTGCGACACTTTAGTTGGGTCTGGTACATTTGTTGCAAATGTTTGTCGCCATATCTCATTTCAAATCGCTCTAGCAGCGCGGAGAAGTCCCGTTGTTGGCGCTCTGGAATACCTTGAAGGATGTCCAATGCTTCTCCTCGCAGAGCTATCACCAGCGCCGTTGCTTTCTCAAAATCGTTCCAGTTGTTTGCTTCTGCCGCTGCCTCAAACTGTCGTTTGTATACAGACCAGCAAACTTTTCCGTCGAAAGTCGGCGGTTTAATTCTAATCGCTTTCGCAGGCTCTTCGGGCTTTACTTCACTAGCCGTAATTTCTGTCGTATCTTCTCTACTTGCGTTTGTACTTCTTCTTTTAACTCATCTCTTAGCTTCTCTTGTCTCGTCTCCAATTGTTGTCGTACTTCCTTTAATTCTTCTTGCACTTCTACTCTTACTTCCTTTGGCTGTTCTTTCAATCCTTCTTGCACTTTCTTTATATCTGATTTCATTTCTGCTATCATTTCTTCCTGGCTTGCCTTCATTTCATCCTTGCCTGCTTTAATTTCTTCCTTCATTTCGTTCTGTCCAGCTTCCATTTTATTCTTCAATTCTTCCTGTCCACATTCCATTCTTTCTTGTCCAGTCTTCTTTTCTGTTTTGATTTGCTTCATCATTTCCATTAAAGCCTTTATTTGTTCTTCCATTATTGTTGATTGTTTTCTTGTTACTGGCATAAGGCTTCAAAATTCTTATTCTCTTCGGACCTCTTCTACGATCTGTCGCACTAACTTTCTTCGGTAATCTTCAATTCCCTTACTTTCGCACTCCTGACACCAAATGTAACGTGTTCAGTCACGTAAAACACAATTAGCAAAACAAAACAACGAATTTATTTAATAACTAAAGTTAATTTGACTACACTACAGTTATAAACAAGTCTACACAGTTTATTTCACTAAAAAGTCTCTTTTCCCGCTCGCCTCTGTGTGAACACTATCTATCGCTCTCTATAATTTAGACACAACTTGTCGCTCGGTATGAATTCTATCGCCCGTGTTGTCTATCGATCGCTTCGCTTCCAAATATCAGCTGTCCACTGTCAACTAACTCGGTGTGAGCGTCGCCGCCTTTATATAGTCTTCTCAGCCTTTTTCTAGGGAATTCTACAGCCGTCTAGTAATCCAATTGTTTTCCCATTGATCGTTGCTGGTGTTTTTTTAGATGTTTCAGGAAAGCCGGGAATATTCCTTATGTATTCAGGGAAGATGTTCGTTAATTATGCTCACACCAACTTAATTGGCAAGTACTCGTAACAATATGTATAATGATGAAAATCTTGACAGTCACTTCTTATCTCTAGGAGGCAATTAGCGACAAAAGAAATAAAGTTCTTTTTGCGTAGCACTTCAGGATAATGTAATTTTTTCGCATACCTATACTGTCTTTTATTGTAAGTTTTTTAACTACGGAAAAAACCCGTTGCTAATCCTAATTTCTTTCCGATCATCTTACGTCTGTATTGGTTCAGTTTTATTGTTTTCTTCTTTAATTTGATCAAGTCCGAATTATCTTCAATGTTAACAACCTTTGCGCAGGACTATACGATAGAAAGAAGGATCTGACAATTTTGCCGTTCGATGATCGAAGTCTTCTTCCTTGGTCCTTCGATAACTTAAGATATGTGCTGTGTTCTTCTGTTTTCGTGGCGGATGTGTGGCATTGTGATTAAATTTCTTTAATTTGGTTTGATATACTTTCTGTTTGTTATGGACTTTGATTATAAGAGAGCCCTTTTGACATCTCAGCTTAGAGAAATTGCCAGGATAAGTAATTTTTGTCATATTGATACTATTTGAATTTATACTTGGTAGCCACGTGTTGGCTCGTTTTTTTTTCTCGAAATTTTAGCATATTGTTACGTATTTCAATATATTTCGTATTATTCTCAACACTTATTTAATCAATTCAAACACAACAACAATTCAATAACTATTTTCTTCTCTTGTCGCATATATCTGTCATTCTTTTCTATCAAAAACTGTCCAACTGTCCAACGCTTCGCCTTATATAGTATTATGGACGTTTCTAGATGATTCTCGAAACTTCCAGCAGCTCTCAAACCTTCTGGAACGCGTCATAGGTAACTTCCACTCAACTTTCTCAGACGGCGCATGTCAACATCATTCAAAACGTCACGTCTGTCACACTGCCCCATTCTAGCGCTGATCGTCCCGATCAGTTTCTTCCACTTTGTACGGACCCTCCCAATTGCATTGTAATTTAGGGCATCCTCCTTTCTTGCGAACTGGGTTATAGAGCCATGCAAGATCGGCCTCCCTGAATCCAGTAGAATTCTTTCGAATTTTATTCTTGTTCTGACGGGTTTATAGAAAGTGTTTAGCCACTCGCGTAGTTTAGACACACAATTGTCCGTGGACATCGAAGAATCTTCAGCTCGGCCAAACATCAGAATAGCACACAGGAAGGGGTCTGTCCGGTAGTCTCGTGTATGGATGTCCGGGCTTTCCCAGATTCATTTAAGGACTCCATTCTCGAGCTTTAGGGAATCCCATGGGGCCTAATAACATTTCGTCGTAGTGCCCAGGGGGCTTATGTCCGCCCACGTTGGTCGAGATTCTCCTGTCTCCTTCCATTTCATGATGGGTCCTAGGTCATCATCGGTTCGCTGTTCCTCAATCAGCACTGTGTCTTCCCAATTCTCTTGTTTCTCCACGGAAACTTGTTCTAACCCTTCTTTTCGTTCCACAGAAGAACAATTCTTGCAATTCCGTGGGCATGGTTGTCTTGATAAGGCGTCGGCATTACCATGGTGTTTCCCTAACCGATGTTCAATTTTGAAATTGTATTCTTGTAAACGCTGTAACCATCTGGCCACCTGTCCTTCAGGGTTTCGGAATTGCAGCAACCATTCAAGAGAAGAGTGGTCAGTTCTCAGCAGGAATTCTCGCCCATATAGATATTTGTGGAAATGTTCTATAGTTTTTACCGCGGCCAATAGTACTCGGCGGGTCAAACAATAATTCTTTTCGGGCTTTGACAGTGTCTTACTAAAATATGCGATTACTCTTTCTTTACCGTCTTGAACTTGGGAAAGATCCCCTCCAATACCCACATTGTTCGCATCGGTGTCGATTATGAATGGTTTTCCAAATTCAGGATAGGTCAAAATCGGGGTGTTGGACAACGTATTTTTCAGAACTTGGAAAGTTTCTTGACAGGTGTTCGTCCAGTCAAGTGGCACCATTCTCGGTAAGTCTATGCAAGGGGCGGGCTACATCCGCAAATCCCTTCACCAATCTTCAATAGTACGAACGTAATCCTAAGAAACTCTTCAATTCATGCTGATAATTGTTACGTAATTTCATAAGAGACATTGTAATTCAGGCAACAGCTTCGGAGTGTCCAGACAAAATTTGGTTTTCAGCAATGACAACCCGTAGTGTTGGGTGATCAGTCCTATTTCTTTCAGGTGGCAGTTCTTCATTTCCTATTCGTGAACATTTTGTTCCCATCTCTAGCTGGATTCGGTGTCTTTCCATAAAGTCGAGTCCCAAAATGATGTCGTCGGTGATATCGGCCCACCAGCACTTGTTTGTATAGGCTTGCGTCTCCAAGGCCGATCACCACTTCGCGTTCTCCATGGAAGGATGTTGTTTCCCCCTGTCGCAATGGTTAAAATAGCATTTTAGGTTAGCGGTCGAATCCTCCATTTAGCGATTATTCGACGGTTAACTATCGTTGTTGATTCGCCGGTATCCACTATCAATTTTAACATCTTGCCGTCTACAAAACCATCCACAGTAAATGAATTATCAGTGGTTGTTTTCGATACGGAGATGATGATCGGGGCTTGGGGACGCAAAGCCAGCTTTCGCCCCGTAACTCCGGCTATTCTTAGTTTTCCTGTTTGCTTCCTTCGGCGGCTGACTTCAGTCTCCTTCCAGACGGACAGCCTCTGCCCAAGTGCCCCGTACATCCGCAATTCCAACAGCGTGGGCGATCACTCATCCCTTCTTTCGGTTTTGACGACATGACTTCTTTAACTATTTTTACTACTTCTTGTCGATATATCTAGCCGTCGTCATCCAAATTAAACCCAGCCTGCCGGATTCTAATGTGTCCTTTTGATGCTTGTTTGGCTGCTTCGTATTCTAGCGCATGCGACAATGCTTCGCCTGCAGTTATATGTCGAGACATGCGCAGGGCTTACTGTGTTTCGACATCTCGCACTCCATCGACAAACATTTGGGTAGACAGCTGGTCTGTAAAGTCTTGAGGGGCAATAGGATAAGCCAACCGCACAAGCCTTTCGTCGTCCGCTCCGATTTGTTGTAGGCTTTCGCTGCTACGTTGATAACGACTTTCTAACTGAGCCTGGTACATTTGTTGTAGGTGTTTATCACCATAGCGCATCTCCAATCGGTCAACCAGAAATTTAAAATCGTTTTGTTCATTTCATTTAATTCCAATCATTGGCCTTGGCAGCAGCGTCGAATTGTTTGAGATAGACTGACAAAGAGACCTTCCCATCGAATGTTGATGGTTTTATTCTCTACATTCTTACACTTCCTTCTTCGCTTTTGTTTAGTTTTGAGTATTCTTGAACGTTTAGATTGGCCTTCATTTCGTCTAATTCCTTTTGAAACTTTCTGTGTGCGGCGCTTACTTCCTTCAACTCTTCTTGAACTTCTACTCTTACTTCCTTTATCTCTTCTTGAACTTCTACTCTTACTTCCTTTATCTCTTCTTGAACTTCTACTCTTACTTCCTTTAACTGTTCTTTCAATCCTTCTTGCTCAATTTTTATCGCTCTCATATCTTCTATCAATTTCTCTTGACCAGCCTTAATTTCTTCTGATCCTGCTTTAATTTCTTCCTTCATTTCCACCTTCATTCCTTCCTGGCCTGCCTTCATTTCTTTCAGCATTTCGATCAAAAATTTCATCTGCTCCTCCATTTCTGCCGCTTGACTTCTTGTTACTGGCAGAAATCCTTACTACTGACACCAATTCTTACGTAATTCAAAATATCGCGTATTTTTCTCAAAGCTTTTATTTAAACAATTCGAACACAACAACAACTGAATAACTATTTTCTTCTCTTGTCGCTTATATCAGATCTGTCACTCTCTTCTATCAAAAACTGTCAAACTGTCCAACGCTGTTCCTTATATTGTGGTATCCAATAGTCATCTTTAATCCTATAAATATTTTACGCACGCTTCTTTAAAAAAAAAAAATTTTTTTATATAGTTTCTCGACCATGATATTACAAAATTATTTGTCAAATTTTCTGATAGCTTTCTGAACATTTGCTTGCATTTTACGTAAGTAAAATAAACTAAACAACCACATGTTTTTTTTTGTTTGTGTGGTCTGCTTAATTTCTGTTGGTGTTCAGGCGTTTCGCACACATGGGGTGTAATAACCATAAATACTCTTGAGCTGACGTGAGACATGTCCTCTTTTCGATAAAATTTTTGTTACTTGCCTCGTAGATCGATTTCCTGTGGGAATTTTTTCTTAGATGCGGCGTGGGTTCGAGTAGTTTTGATGACGTATTAGTACGAGTCTTTAAAAGGGCTGCGACGTAATAATATTTATATAATAATATTCAATCCTGGTTCATATTCAATTCTGATTCAGATTTCAACATTCATATTCAATTCGATTCATTCAATTAAATTCGATTCAATTCTGTTTCATATTCAATTCTGGTTTATATTCAATTCTGATTCAGATTTCAAGAATCATATTCAATTCAATTAAATTCATTTCAATTCGTATTCAAAATCAGAGATTATAATTTGTTTTGTGTCGTTATTTGTATTTTGTGTGTTTTTGAGTTTTTGTTTCAAATTGGATTAATTACTTACATTTCTAACAGGTATGATAATTATTTTATTATTCTAAATTAATATTGTTTTGTTTTATCATTTTTATAATTTTAATTGTTTCAAATTTAATTTCAATTTTTGTTATTTTCTTTTATAACTTTGGAAATTCTGTTCAACTGTTTATATTTTTTTAAATTAATTTCAATTCAGGTAAATCTCTCATAATTAAATAAACTACATTTTTAAATTAATTTCAATTCAGGTAAATCTTACTAAATTATATTTTTAAAATTATTTCACTTAAAAAGTTTTTCAGGCTTAACATTAATATTTCATTTGTCATCCTATAATAATTTGTGTATATTTTCGGAAGGGTTAAAACATTTTGTGGTTCAATCTAAGTATGATATGCCTTGTTGTAAGTATTAATATTTTCTGCCGTGCGGACGTTGATGGGGAGTATTAACATTGGCTTGGTTAATTTGGTATTTTATCGATGATGTCTTTCTCCAACAATAGTATTCTAGATTAGATAAAAATTATCAACTAACACAAGTTGAGTATCCCGATACGTTCCAACGATCATCGTTATCTGGATTGCTTCCTTAGGGACTCCAGACTCCTAAATTAACTAACAAATAAGTTGTTGGTTTTAAAATGTGCTGCTGTTTGTAGGGATTGAATTTCAAATTGTGTCAAATTTTATCAAACATTCGGAAATTATAATAAATTTGGGTGTCTTACATTTTGTGAATTTTTCAAGTTTTTCTAAATTTTCTTACACAAATTATTTTTCATTTTTGTTGAGCCTGAGAACTACAAATTATTTGAATTTGTTTTTTAAATATTTGAGTGGCTGAGATCGTGGTTTTCTCTGTCAGGCTCTTTTTCCACGCTAGCCACGGGCTGAGTCTGACCCTCTAATTTCCAAATTTACATTTGATTTTGATTTTGAATTAAAAAGTAGGAATGAATTCACTGTGTTTTATTTAACCTTGTTCCTCTAATGGTAAACCCGTACCAGAGTACAATTTGTCATTTTTGGCAAGACCTGGATTTTCAACACAACGAAGGGTAAGAAGTTTTTGACGATCACGTTAGCCTAGGTAAGTTACACTACAATATAGTAGTATGGACTTTTATAGATGATTCTCGAAACTTCCAGCAGCTCTCAAACCTTCTGGAACGCGTCATAGGTAACTTCCACTCAACTTTCTCAGACGGCGCATGTCAACGTCATTCAAAACGCCACGTCTGTCACAAAATCTTTACAATCAATAGTTTTTAGTGTTTTAAAAAAATTTACAGTAATTTTCTGGGAAATTCTCCCGGGATGCTTGCTATTACTTTTTTTTCGATTGTAGCTATTGAATTGTTTAAATTCCTACCGTTCATTTTTTCTAAATTATTTTACATTATTTGATGTAGTTTGGTAATTAACGATTAATGATTTTTTTTATGTGTGAATTATAGTGTTTGTTGTGTGCACTTTTGATTAAACCTATCGACTAACCCCTATCCTTTCTCTCATTTTTTTTGTAATACTTCGGAGGATATTTTGTAGATTCTGCCTCATATTTACGTAGTAGGTTTCAGTAGGACACAAAAGTTGGGATTACGAATGGGGTGAAGACGCTGAACTCTCCCAGCGTCAGGGTCTTCAGGAACTCGCCACTTCTCTACCCACAGCATTCCATTCGTCTATATTTTTTCTTTGTTTTACGAACTGGCTTGACAGGAAAATGAGAAGGGTAGTTTTCTACTGGCTAAAGCAGTTCGGTAAATGGTAAAGATTTTGAATAACATCAAATAAAAGTAAACAATAGGAAAGGTTCAAAAAGAATTTACAATTCATTCAGAATGAAAATCTACAATGAAAGCCATTTGGTTTAAAGTAAACAACAGAATAGCGAACGCGAACTTTGGAAGTTGAAATAGAACGCTGTTATTAATGGTAAATATAAGGAAAAATACAGATGTAATTAGTAAGCGCAATTTACAACTCTCTTCTTGAGATTGGTTTCAATATTATTAACATGACCTAAAAATTGAATAAACCTTTATTCATAGCACGCAGGCGTCTTCTCGTTTCCCTTTCGGTCACAGACTGTACAATAAGACTAAAATGCGAATTGAGTTTTAAATAAGAGCAACTTCATTTCATTATAACATACTTAAATTTTTTATTTTGTAACACGAAGTTAAAGCAAAACCGGCACTGTTCGTCAAAACAGAAGCTTGCCATGTTTGTGAATTTTTTTATATACTATTGCAAAGCCAAGATACCGTAAACTACATCTATCAAATATACAACTAAAAATGTGTATTGAAGAAATAGGAGTAACTGACAATATACAACAGAAAAGCAGCTTAGGTCACAGTTAAACCAGAAGTCCAAAAAATGACGGAAAAGCCCCTACAAAATTGTAATAAAATATTTTAATAATGTAATAGTTCGAACTACACATTGACATACCAAAAGCACAGATTTACGACTTGAGAGTTTCACAGCATGAGACCATTAATTTCTTGATCAGCAATTTATCGACACTTTTAGAGATGAGGATTGCTATTCGAATTTGTAAGTTTTTACTAATGCATCAAAGGTTTTTCTGATAAATTTCTAGCTAAACCAGACAAGGCCTGCACTATTCACATTTAAAATATTTCACTCACCTTATAGCATATGCAAACGCCATAACAGCATCCGAAACGAATTGAAGCTGATTTTCGAAAACGGTATTCTGCCTGGTTAGTTTCTCTTTGCCAGTACAAACAGCAGTGTATTTCTCATTGTATGGCGTAATGGAGCTGTTTGGATACCGACACATAAAGTGGTCTTCCCAAAACTCTGAAAGAGGAAAATAAATAAGTTCTAAATTGGAAAGGCAATGAACACAAACAGCTGTGTTGTTGTCAATTAAGGTTCTACGCTAAATAAAAAAAACAACAACAACAAACAAAACGTTAAAGAGAAGTAGAAGAATTGTAATCACGTAGTGGTTTACATCGTTGCATTATTTGCAGTTAGAAGCCAAACCCCGCAATTTGATTATACAACCAGGCGTATTTCTAAATAGCAGTATTCTGTCGACCACGCTAATTGCTATAACAATTACCAACACTGATTAGACATATTGTTTGCTCCAATTAAGCTAAGTGGCGCAATTTTATAGTTTTTAAATTTAAATTGAATGCAGTTCTAAACCAAAAACAATGTTACATTATCAGGAAAATAAATAGTTATCTGATACATTAATATTGTGACGGTCGTGGCGTTTTGGGTGTAATTGACGCGCCGACTGCGAAAATGAAGTGCGTTTCAGAAGGTTCGAAAAACAGTTGCTGAAATTTTCGAGAATCACCTAGCAACGTCCACAACACTATATAAGTGATGGCGATGGACATTTTGACAGTAGCAGTTGACAGTTAAGAGAGAAAAGTGAAGAAAATATGTTACGGAAGTGAAATAGTTACTGAATTGTTGCTAAATGGTGATCGAGTTAATTAACAAAAGTGTTGGAAAATACGTGATATTTAAATTACGCAGCATTATTGTAACACAAACGATGTTAAAATATTATAACATCACGAATGATATTAGATGTACTACTTGTATATAATAGGTGTAAGTTACAAGAAATTCAAAAGAGAATTACAAACTCAAAAATAAAGAGTAGCAACCAACTTTAATTTGGAATTAACCCCTTTATGAATCCTAATTTGTTTAATGCAACTGTACTACCCTTAGAGACTAATAGGAGCTCTTCATTCCTTTTTGGTTGTTCAACTAAATAGATAACTACCCACTTCCAAATCGACGATGATAGAATGTACTCTAGTGTGGCGGATATCGCCACATATCTCTGTTGTAAATATCTTTACAAATATTTTATTCAAATTAATCATTCCAAGCTTCCGGCTTATCTATTCAAAGAACTTTATTATTGTACTTCCCTATAATCCTTTTAACAGTTTATTTTTCGTATACTAACCGCATGGCGTCTGTACCTTTCACTGCTTCTTAAGTGCAATTTTACGATGGGTTTCTTCGGTGGTTTGGGACTACACTCTATTTCTTAGCATTTTATATCTCTGAAAATTTCCAACTTTGTTAAAACCTTATTGGTACACTACTTTTATCTGACAACTGTTAGCTCCTCCATAAGTTTTCTAAATAATTATTTTCTAAAATTCTTCAGTTGGTTCCAAGCCTTTTCTACCTTCGAGCTTTTCTCTTGTTTAATTCCCGTTTGTTATTTTCATTTGTTAAGTAAACATACGGTTGTAACTGTTTGTTATTTAGTGTTTTAATTAGTAGCCTAATCCTCCAGGCTGAACCCCAAGCAACTAAAGTGGTAACCCCGACGTTTCTAGTGAACATACGTTGAATTCGATACGCGCAAACATTGTAGTGAAAAAGTTTAGCCAAGGATTTTAGTGCAACAGTTCAGGTAAACCTTTTTCTGGTTGTTTTGGTGACAATGGCTAATCCAACCGCGGATGAAGCCCGTATGCTAAGTGCGTTAGAAGTGATGCTGGGTACAAAGAACAGTTGTGTTACATTGGCCCTTTCAATTACGTCGACCTAGAACGATGGTTCTCACACGTGGAGTTGGGTTTTGGAAGTGCCGGAACTACTTCGAACATAAAAAAATCGAGAACGTCGCTCGAAGTGTCGAATCGCAAGTGGCTTCCGACGTGCGCGAATTGGTGGTAGCTAATCCTACAGACAATTCCTATGAGTAACTAAAGATAGAGATCACAAAAAGACTAAACGCTTCCCAGGAAGAGGAAACGAAGCGATTCCTGGAAAACGAAGAGTTGGGTGACCAGAAGTCGTCGCAGTTTTTGCGGTATCTGAAAGACCTAGCAGCTTCTGACAGAATTATTCGAAGTATATGGTTCAGCCGACTGCCAAACAACATCCAGCCGACCCTAGCGCAAAACAACAGCTCCCTAGGGGATCTGGCCGACCTAGCAGAAAAGGTTATGATTTTATCTACAGGGAAGCCAGTAATCGCCACAACAGAGCAAAGCTCTCAACAAGTTCGTCGTCTATCCAGTCCTTGGACTCAGACGAGACTTCACATGGAGGTTCATAGTCACGCACGTTAGCAGGCCCATCCTTGGGATAGATTTCCTCGCACACTTCAACCAATTAGTGGACGCGAGGAACAGTACTCACCGATGGCATGTCTAAGATCTCACCTGGCCAACCTGCCGACCGTGATGTACCAACGGTCACCGGAACATCGCCATATCTTGACCTAGTTGCAAACTTCTCCGACATCGTTCACCCATTTGGGACCGTAACCATGAAGCACCGCAGCAACATCACATCCAGACGACACCAGGACCTCCTGTGGTTCACAAGCCTCGAAGATTAGCTCCAGACCGTCTGCAGGCTGCGAAAAGGGAATTTGACGCGATGCTGAAATTTGGGACTGTCAGGCCATCCAACAGCTGCTGGTCGTCATCGCTACATATGGTCCCTAAGGAAGGTGACGAATAGCTTCCATGCAGCGACTACCGAGTTCTCAACGCACGTAGTAGATCGTTATCCAGTTCGGAATATTCACGATTTTTCCCAAATGCTGGATGGAAAAACAGTATTTTCCACTACTGATCTGGTAAAAGACTACTACCAGATTCCGGTCGCCTCAGAGGACATCTGTAAAACAGCCTTAGCAACACCATTTGGTTTGTTCAAGTTCCCCTTTATGTCGTTCGGTCTACGAAACGCGGCGCAGACGTTCCAGCGCTTTATCGACCAAGTACTGCGTGAGCTGGATTTCTGCTACGCGTATATCGACGACATACTAGTGGCCTCAAGAACACTAGAGGAACACGTTTCCCATTAAGAAACCCTTTTCCGCCGTCTGCAGGACTATGGCGTCGTCATCAATCCAGCAAAATGTAAGTTTGATAAATCTCAGGTGAAACTCCTGGGATACCTCGTCACCAACAAAGGAGCAGCACCACTTCCGGAAAGAACCGAGGCTATTACAACTCCTCCACGGCCAACTACCGTCAAAGAATTCTGGAAATATTTATTCCTTTCCACCATAGGATCTAAGTTTCTTTTACTAATTACCGTTATACACAAAAAGAAAACCAAACAAATATTGCTATAGTAATTATTATAATTATAAAGAAGCAGTTCACTAAGTCTTAGAAGTATTGTATTCACAACACGTGATTATAAAGAAAAATCCCAGTATGTCTAGAAGTACTGTATTAACAACACGTGCTTAAACATTCCGCCCACCAAAAAATACAATTTTTTACATAAACCTAAATATTACCAAGTTTTTTTTTTTAATGCACACTTGACATTGTTACTAATTAAATTCTTTTAATGTCTTGCACATTATTAATTCACTAACCTTTCACTTTATCAGTTAGACATTTTAGGGGCTAACCTGCGAGTCCATTGGAAGAACGCAAATTTTTATGGCAGGTCTTTTTATAATACCGTCAGACGACGAGACCACCCGGATTATGTTGTCTTTGCTTGGATGGAGCCAAAGAATCCGTTCCATGCGCCATCTTGGGGGAGGAAGGTTATCATCCTTTACAATAACCATCGCTCCTGGTACTAGTTTGGCATTGGATTGAGCAGTCCACCTATTGCGCTGTTGTAGCTGATGCAGATATTATATTCTCCACCGATCACAAAAATGCTGTACCATTTGCACCAAATGTTGATATCGATTTAACCCGGTTTCTTTGACGTCCTGAAGGGTTGGTTCTGAAAAGGATGTTAGCGCCTGACCCACCAGAAAATGACCAGGAGTTAAAGGCGTGAGGTCATTCGGGTCATCAGATATAGGGGACAACGGACGAGAAATTAAACAAGCTTCGATTTGCATTAGTACTCTACAGAACTCTTCGAATGATAATCTCTGTCCAAAAAAAAATCCAAAAACTCGCTTTAAATAATTTTTTGTTGACCTAACCGCGCTTTCCCATAATCCTCCACAATGAGGAGACGATGGAGGAATTAAATGTCAATTAATTAGTTTCCTTGCTAAATAATTTGCTACCTGATCATTATGGGCTTGCTTGGCGAACAAAGAAGCAAGTTCATTTAGCTCATTTCGAGCTCCTATAAAGTTTGTACCGTTGTCGGAATAGATATAACACAATCCTCTTCTAGAAATAAATCGTCGTACACAATTAAGGCATGCTTCTGTAGTGAGGTCGGATGCTAATTCAATATGCACAGCCTTTACAGCGAAGCAAACGAAGTAGTATATCTAGGGGAAAAAGCAGCCATTTTTCAATGTATTTCTTATGGGACTTCCGCTCGGTTGGAATTCCTTATCAGTAGTGTTGATCTCTGTCGCAATGTGTAAAGTTGGTTGCGCGTGTAATCAAGGAGGTAAGCGTGTGCGATTGGGAAAAGGCGAGAATTTAGCTATTTGAATTTCTTATCAGTAGTTTTGATCTCTGTCGCAATGTGTAAAGTTGGTTGCGCGTGTAATCAAGGAGGTAAGTGTGTGCGGTTGGAAAAAGGCGGGAATTTTGCTCTGGGTATATTTGAATTTTTTATCAGTAGTTTTGATCTCTGTCGCAACGTGTAAGTTTGTTTGCGAGGAGGTAAGTGTGTGATTTTTGTCAGAAGGTGTGAATTTGAACGCCCTCCTCCTCCTCCTCCCGGCGATAGATGTCGTTGTTGTTGTTGTTGTTGTTGTTGTTGTTGTTGTTGTGCTGTCGAGGACAGATGTCGCCGACATCGTTTGCTAATGAGCGTGTGTAATTGTGAATGTGTATTTGTGGTACTCGGTTTTCGTCTTTACAATAAAAGAATTATTATATTATATTGTTTATTGAATTTTTATAATATAACCTAGGTAATATAATAGTAGGTATAATAATAAGAGTACAATTTCTTCCCCCTAGAACGTAAGCTGATTGTTACATTACGATTAACAACCTAACCTTAATAATAGTAATAATAATAATAATTAAAGTAACATATTTAAATTAGTAGCTATAGATACATAAATAATGACAATAGTAATAATGAAGTAGCATAAAGCTTTTTTTTTAACTTTCGATTCACATTATCGAAAAAGATTAACGAACTTGTCTTACATAGTACTGTCTAGAGAATAATGTCCCCAAGGTAAAGTTGCTATTTTATCGTCTTTAATAAACCGTTTATCGTCGTTGGATGATAAACTTATTTTGTTGATTGTGTAACTGAAATTTTGATGATTTTGTGATCTTATGCCTGAGAACTCGGAAGTACAATTTACATTATCGAAAAGACATCGATAAAAATCTTGAAATGTTAATTTTCGCTTAGCTGTAAGTGAAACTCCTTTGACTTTCGCAGTTCTTTCCCTACCATCCACTTTCATCATATACATTTTCGGTCTGAGGGATATGAATTCGGTTAAAATTTTGGATTTCAGTTCATCTTTCATTAAACCGGGAACTTTTTTGTTCGCTAGCAGGGATATTCCATTTATTATTGTCAGGGTAATCGGATGTATCGAAATTAGAAAAAACATCTTCACGTATAATATCAAAAATGTTAGAATTTTAAAATGTTGGTTTCAAGAGCGGAATAATAAATAATAAGCATGTAAATAATTTCATATTTACTATCACATTACCACCATTACGTTTACTGTTCCTGATAATGGTTTCGCGGTGTGGAAATATTGTAATTAATTGAAAAAATGGATTCTATGTGTTTCCTTATCAAAGAAAATTGCGAGCATAAATAAGCGAGGAGCGGCTTTTCAAATTAATAGTGCATTAAAAACCACCTCAGCTAACAAGTGACTATTATGAAGTGTACTTTTACTTAAAATCACGTTTACCTGTAAGTCGAATTATGATTATTTCTTTCTTATCTCTTTACATAAAGAAAGTCTGATTAAATTAAAATTTTGGATCTAGTATCATCCTAAAAAGCTAATTACCTAAACTTAATTTTTATTAGGACACCCAAGCACTAATCTTATTCGAGAGCGATGAGGTTCCTCCACCCTCCCTTTTATTTTTTAATTTAGGAATATTCAATAACCATAGATTCTTTGGTAAACTATATGGAGATCTGGCAGTAGTGTGGAAACTGCCTATGCCGTAAATGTAGGTAAGTAAACTCAAACCTAACGTCAATTACGTTACATACTTTACGTACTTATTATTTGTTTCAGGAGGAGGAGCAGTCTCGATTAGTTCCATATTGTATCATAAAATTGTATATTTATATAATTTTATAAAAAAATTCAATAAACAATATAATATTATAATTCTTTTATTGTAAAGACGAAAACCGAGTACCACAAATACACATTCACAATTACACACGCTCATTAGCAAACGATGTCGGCGACATCTGTCCTCGACAGCACCAACAACAACAACAACAACAACAACAACGACATCTATCGCCGGGAGGAGGAGGAGGAGGGCGTTCAAATTCACACCTTCCGACAAAAATCACACACTTACCTCCTCGCAAACAAACTTACACGTTGCGACAGAGATCAAAACTACTGATAAAAAATTCAAATATACCAAGAGCAAAATTCCCGCCTTTTTCCAACCGCACACGCTTACCTCCTTGATTACACGCGCAACCAACTTTACACATTGCGACAGAGATCAAAACTACTGATAAGAAATTCAAATAGCTAAATTCCCGCCTTTTCCCAATCGCACACGCTTACCTCCTTGATTACACGCAACCAAACTTACACATTGCGTCAGAGATCAACACTACTGATAAGGAATTCCAACCGAGCGGAAGTCCCATAAGAAATACATTGAAAAATGGCTGCTTTTTCCCCTAGATATACTACTAAACGAATATACAAACAAAGGCATTTTTCTTTTAGATGGAAGGGGCCGGCGTAGTCTATTCCAGTTAAGTGGAATACTGAAGCGGAATTTTCCCTACAAGATGGCAATTTCCAATAGTAAACGTGGTTCCTATTGGTTGAAAGGGGCCAGTATTGTATTCTAAGCGATGCTAAAACTGCCTGCTGTCCTGCATGCAATAAATCTTCACGTTCATCCTTTAGTATGAGATGAGTTATTGCATTTTTTGAACTAAGATCACAGAATGTTTTTGGTCGAAGGATATTAAGGCGTTTTCCAGTCTTTCGCCCACCTTGATCAATCCGTGTTCGTCCAAAAACGAGCTCAGCCCACAAATGTTGCTGCCTGTTGAAACACATTTATATTTCCTGAGTTTGTTGATTTCTTGTTGGAAATACTTCTGCTGTGCTTGTTTTAATAACGATATTTTAGCTGTATCAAGTTGACAAGGTACCAGTCACATGTAGTTTTTCTGAAGTTTTTGCATTTTTCGTAAACAGAAAACAATACGCTATAATACGAAAAAGTTTATTGATTGATAAATATCTCAAGAAATACGAATTTGAGTTTTGTTTCAATAATAAAGGCGTTTGTTATATGTGGGGCTTTCGGAACTTCTTCAAGCTGGATACTCGATGGTTAAGGCCAGTTATCAGGATCATCCGAAAGCCACAAAGGTCCGTTGCATCATTAGGTAGGTTCAACTGATGTTATTTCAGCTGGATTGTCAGCCGATGATACATGATTCCAGTTGTTGTTCGTGAGGCTTCGAATTTCAGAAGTTCGATTTCCCACGAAGACCTTCCATTTTATAGGTAATACCCTGATTCAACACAAAGTCACAGTGGAGTCAGACCAGAAATACGATTGAAAGTTATTTAAATCCAGATCTGTAATTGTCTTTCGGTACAAACGTGCTAGTAGTAGGGCTCCGCATAATTGGAGTTTGGGAAGAGATAGTACCTTTAAGGGCGCGACTCTTGATTTCGCGCATAGTAATTGTACTGTGTGTTTCCGTTCGTTATCTTTAGACCGCAAATGTAAACAAGCTTCTCAGATGCATCGCAAAATCAATGTATCTGAATATTTATTGGATCTCTATATAAAGCTTGCCTTGGAATCGAAAAGTTATAGAGACAACTCAACTGGGTGTAGAATGATGTCCATTTATGGTGTAAATCCTGCGGGAGAGACTCGTTCCAATGAAGTTGGAGTTGCTATAAGTACTGTATAATTAACTTTTCTTGATGTAGCCGGTTCTACAAGTCCTAGTAGATGGATTATTTGCAATAACATAGACAAATAGCTCTTGTTGTAACTTAGCCGGCACTATTAATATTTATTTGATATCTTAAATGTCATTTTCAAGTACAAGTGTCTTATCTTCCTTCTCTAATTGAAGTTGCTCATTTTCATTCAAATTCTCAGATGAAAAGATTTGTGGTTCATTTGATGCACATTTTTGCAATTTCATTCTACTATCCTTAAATATTTCAGATAGTCTGTTCTTTAATTTTCGGGCTTCTTCTATTGTTTCGGTTCCTGAAATTAAAATCCCTTATAATGATATCACCTGCACGGGAAGAATAATTTATTCCTCTCTCCTATTTGTCGTAAAGTTCTGGTCGTTAAGAATAGTGCTGATGCAGTTCCGTAGGTGACAGTATGCAATTTATATACCTTAATGGAATCTGTGTTGTTCTCTCTCCAAAAACTTCTTTGAAAGCGGCACTGACCTGAAACACGCTTTATCTGTCTAATTATTTAAGTTTACGTTCATAGGGAAAAAAAAATCTGTTCAGTGCCATGTCTCGTGAGTTTCCGATTGATTGAAGTTTTGAGTTGAATGAAATGGATACTACAAATCGTCCACCACAGTCCTGAGTTGTAGGTCGACGGAAGTTCTCCTCGCAAAAGTTCCTTGGATCGAGCTTAGTACAATTGTTTGTTGGTATACAGGTTTCATGCTGCCAAAAACGTTCCAATTGCTGTTTTGGTTGTGGTTCATGATGTACTGTTTCTTCTGATACTAATGACACCTGAAATGTTCAATATCTATATTACTTTTATCTGGACCTGCTAAAATCCATCCAGGTTGCGTTTTTTGAAGCATCGGTTGATCTGAACGGCTTAGTATCTGCCCAACGCAAAGTAAATTCCAGAATAGTACTGCTCCGATAAGTAAATCAATCTTCTTCTATTGATAAAATTCAGGGTCTGCCAACGTTATGCCTGAGGGTAAATAAAACATGCCCTGACTAAGTTTGTGGTTTTCGACATTATCAGACATGTCAACGAAGCTGTAAATCCATTAACTGTAGAATGTATTTTTACATCGGTTCTATAGTTAATGGTTCGAGGCACATTTTTAATGCTGGAAACTACTGTTGGATGGTAGTTTCAAAAGTTGTCAAAGCTCTTGCGTAATGAAATTTGATTGTGATCCCGAATTCAATAGTGCTCTGCATTTGTGCTTTTATCTTATTGATCTGGAATGTAAACTGATAACAATGTATGATTTTAACGAAGTTTGCGTTGAATGAGTCGTTTTTGGCGGTATCCTAGATATAGTTTGTGCAGACAATGACGAACCTTGCAAATATTTGTCTATTGTCTGTTGCACACCTGATTCCTGATGGAGCAACGTATTATGCTAGCGGTGACATTTTTTACAATGTCCGTACGTGCAGGTTTTATTTCTGTTACCTTCATGTAAGCAATTAAAACATAAATTTAGTTTCTGTACTTCTTAAACTCTTGCTGCAGGAGTGAGCTTACTGAATTCCCCACAACTATATATGGGATGCGATTAATTACATTTTGGACAACTGGTTACACATGTTGTAACGTACGACGATGGTTGTTCTGTATACTTGAAATTTCCTTTAGTTTTATCGCCTTTTCCTTGGGACCTTACAGGGTAACCTTGCCGTTTCTTTAGGATGATCTCGAGATATTTGATATTTGCAATGATTTTCTAAAACATTTGTGAAGTTCTTTAGAGTAGGTTTACGATGGTACTTACTCCTTGTCTTTCCCACTCGCGTTTAGTTGCAGAATCTAATTTGGCGATTATTAGGTAAATTACTAATGTGTCCCATGAATTAGTAGGTTCACCTAACGCTTGCAGATCTAATGAATTATTATTCATATCATTCATTAATTGTCTTAGCGAAATGTATGATTCCTTTATTATTGTTGACAGTTCAAAAAGAGCCTTTATATGATGATGATAGTGCTTTGGAATCCTCAAATCTATCTTGAAGACATTTCCATGCTACTTCATAGTTTGATTCAGAAACGCCCAATGATAGTAACTATAACTCATTCAGCGTCCCCGGTGAGTGCAGAATATAAATAATGAAAGCGTTAAATGTTAGTTAATGTATCACAACTATGAATAAGTGATTCAAAGGTGTCTTTAAATTTAAGCCACTTATTATAGGAACCATCAAAATTAAGTAAAGATAAAATAGGCAGCTTAACTGGTGTTCATTGTTCTAATGGAAATGTTTCCTTGCGCGAAACGTCTGCTTTCTTCATGTAGGTGACGTTTTCGCTCAATTCCCCAGTCAATTAAATCGCGTTCGTTGCCTAAAAGGTCATAATATAAGGGTTCGAATGAAATACGTTCTTGTCTTGTTTTTGTATCTGTACCTCAACCTCCACCAGACCTTCGATTTTTGACTGAATGGTGTTAGATTTCTCGGAAAGTGGTTCAATAGTCCTTAGACGTGTTTGGAGTGTATTTAAACCTCTTTCTATTACAATGGATTCAAAATACGATTTCAAACGAGTTAAGGAGGCTTTTACATGTCTACATTCAATATTTAATATTTTGAGTTCATCCATGGTTGAATCAAAAAACTTGTTCTAAACTTACAGTCTGACGAATAGATTGATATGGTCCATTGTTCTTACCCCTGGTTTACTTAGTATTCTTGGGTCCTCAAGGTAACTCTGGGATGACACAAGATGAACTGAAGTTCAGTGGTTCACTGAAGAAGTCATAAGAACTGTTCTTAGCTATAGTCACGAAGTTCACGAAAACACAAATTACTTAGTGCCCATAAAATCTTCGAATGTTTGAAGAAATGAAGTTCAAATTAAGTATTCAAAGTTCACACTTCGCGATTCACAAATTGTAGCCCGTGGTTCGTAATCTGTAGTTTGCAGTTCACAATCCTATCCGGCTCGAAGGACCAATGTTAATGACGGAAAAAGTTAAAAATAATTAATCCTTTCCACCGTATGATCTAAGTTTCTTTCATTAATTACCGTCATACATAAAAAATATAACAACTATTGCTAAAGTAATTATTATAATTATAAAAAAGCAGCCCACTAAGTCTTAGAAGTACTGTATTAACAACACGTGCTTAAACACTTAATGGTTAACTTAAACTATAGAAGATTCATCCGGAAGGCTGCAAGTTTCCAACGAACTGCTGAAGGGCGACGTTTAAGGCAAGGTACCACTGACATGGACAGTGGAAGCAAACCCAGCTTTCGAGGCAACCAAGAACGGCTTGGCATCTGCGACGCTTCTCGCACATTTGGTAGCCGATGCACCATTGGCAATTTTCTGCGACGCATCAAATTCAGCAATTGGAGCGGTATTACAACAGTACGTCGATGAGTCATGGCAACCGTTATCCTTCTTTTCCCGGAAGCTAAAATAATCGGAAAGGAAATACGCCGCCTACGACAGGGAACTACTCGCCATTTATGACGCGGTGAAGCAATTTTGCCATAAGGTAGAGGCAAGGACATTTACCAGTTACACCGACCACATGCCCATCACCTACGCGTTCGAGGAGAAGGATGGTGTCTACAGCTCATGCCAGTTCCGATACCTAGACTTTATCGGCCAATTCTCGACGGATATACGCCATCTTCCGGAAAAGAACAACGTCACAGGCGACACCATGTCGCGTATTGAAGAGGACACCCTCGCGATCGACATAGAGGAACTAACCGCAGCACAACGGATGGACTAAGAGTTAGCATCGTTAGAGAGAAATAGTAACACTAACCTGCAACTCAAGCTAATTAAGATGCCAGGTACAGACGCCTCACTGATCTGCGACGTTTCGGCGTCGATAGCACGAATGTCCAAGTTCCGCCGAGCCGGTGTTCAACTAAATCCACGGTCTATAGCATCCAGGCGTCAAAGAATCTGTAAAACTAGTAACCGCACGCTACGTCTTTTAAGAAGGACTGTCGTGAAATGGCCAAGAACTGCCTGGAATGCTAAAAAATCCAAAGTCACGCGGCACGTTTCTACAACTCTAGGAACCTTCGCGCCACCTTCAAGTCGATTCCAGCACGTCCACGTCGACATAGTAATAATGCCTTACTGCGAAGGCTACCGTTACCTATTGACGTACGTGGGCCGATTTTCTCGCTGGCCAGAGGTTATACCAATGGAGTACCAGGTGGCCGCCACGGTTGCCCGCAACTTCTACCATCATAGATAGCGCACTTCGGGACTCCGCTGCACGTTACAACGGATCAAGGCAGGCAATTCGAGTTGCACCTGTTCAGGGAATTAAACGCTTTGACAGATACGACTCATTTAAGGACAACAGCCCGGAAGTCAACGACATGGTCGAGAGACTCCACCGACAGCTGAAGGTCGCGATCAAGTGCCACCGTTCCGCCACATGGATTGAA
The DNA here is from genome assembly GCA_029378335.1 of Agrilus mali. Lineage (NCBI taxonomy): Eukaryota > Metazoa > Arthropoda > Insecta > Coleoptera > Buprestidae > Agrilus > Agrilus mali. Next base: position 13,303,904 of record CM055658.1, read on the forward strand.
ACGCTACCGACGGTGATGCTTGGGATACGTTTGGGCTGGAAGGACGATCTCCAATCCACTGCAGCAGAGATAGGTACGGTGAACCTCTACGACTTACGGGCGAATTTCTAGGGAAGGCGACGCCGGAATCTGCTACAACCTCCGACTTTGTCCAGAAACTACGGCAATATGTACAACAATTACGACTCCTACACGGCACCAGGCACGGTGAGAGGACACCATTTGTCCTCAAGAACCTCGCAACCGCAATACAGGTATTTATGCGCCATGACGGACCAAAAGGATCACTTCAAAAGTCGTACGATGGTCCATTCAAGGTTGTTTCACGAGCCGAAAAGATGTTTGTTGTATGTATTCGCGGACAAAACGTCAAAGTCGCAATAAACCGGCATACGTCGTCGCCGACCTCGACAACGACACCGACGATGAGAGGACTATCGAAGTTCAACGTACCCCAACTATTACAGACCATCCAGCCAGGCAGGAAATCCCATTTCAGCCGAAACCACTACTATTTTCGGAACCACCACCAATTTCGGGACCACTTGGAATGCAAGCACGAGCAGGATAACCTTCTCTGCGAAAAACGTGGTCAGGACGCCGTGTGTGGTTTCCGGACCGTCTCTAAGTACGACCTCTGTGACTCCATCACTGGCAGGGGGGTACTGTGGCGGATACCGCCACATATTTCTATGGTAAATATCTTTAGAAATATTCTATTTCAATTAATAATTCCTAGTTATGCTCTATAAACATTTCTTTCTTTTGTAAATTTTTCTGTTGTATCCGGCTTATCTATTCAAAGAATTTTATGACTGTACTTTCCTATAATCCCTTTAACAGTTTATTTTTAGTATACTAACCGCATGACGTCTGTACCTTTCATTCCTTCTTCGGTGGTTTGGGACTACAATGTATTTCTTATTTCTTATCTCTGAAAATTTCCAACTTTGTTAACACCCTATTGGTACCCTACTTTCATCTAATGACTGTTAGCTCCTCCTTCATAAGTTTCCTAAATAATTCTTTTCTAAAATTCTTCAATTGGTTCAGAGCCTTTTCTACCTCCGAGCTTTTCTCTTGTTTACTTCCCGTTTTTCGTTTTCATTTGTTAAGTTGTAAACATACGGTTGTTGCTGTTTGTTATTTAGTGTTATAATTAGTAGCCTAGTACTCCAGGCTGAACCCCAAGCAACTAAACTTGTAAACTTGTTGGTAGTTTATGGTGTTTCTGTGATATAAGGCAACCTTCACGAGTATTTATCGTAGCAGTACGTGAAGCATTACGCCACTAATGAGAGTGATATAAGTTCTTTTGAAAATTTAAAACAAACCACAATATCCAACAATGTATTTTTAAATATGGAGGTCGCTGGTGAGGTTTTTTATATCTCCACGAAGGACATAAAACGTTATGCTTTCAATCTTCTATGACTGAAGGATTATCAATACTAAACACTACTAATAAACAATGTACCTATGGTGGTAAGGCTAAAATACGCCTCTACGGGGCTGCTAGAAAAGGCAAAACGAGTACAAGGTAGCCAACGCGTAAGCTTAGACCTTTTTTTTCACAGAGGAAGGCTGTTGCAAGAAGACAAACTCAATTGTAAGATTAGCAAATACGATTGTCAGTTCCGTAAATGCCGGGGGTGCAATAAGATCCTTGAGTCTGTAACACTTTTGTTAAACTCGTTAAATAAAAAAATGATCAATCTAATGCATGAAAACTTGTCTAGTTTTTATTGACGAGAATAAAGAGAGAGAATAAGAGCAGATACAATAGGTCATTGCCCAAATGACAGTAAGAGAAATTCGCCACAGAAAGTTATTGAAGTTCTGTTTGTTTTACATGTCTTAGAAAAACTTATATTAGGTAGTTCTGTAAAGTAGCATAGTTTACGGGTCATTATGAAAGACAGCATATTCCTTCATATAAACTATACCTAAAATTAATACAATACTTGGATAGAATATACCTTTATTTGATGAAAATAAAATAAAAAAACGAAACAATCTAAATTTTCACGAATTTCAGTTCTACATGTGACAATCGTTTCCCCAGACATAAACTTCAACAGACATTGAGTACTTACTGCAGAGTATTATAATATAACATCTGAAGTAAGTATTCAATACCTGGTTGAGAACCCTTAGTAATTATACTCATCCTTTTGAAAACGACGTCATAGTCGAAAAAAATTGTCAAGGTTTTTAAAATATATTTATGAAACGTAAACCAAGTCTTTCTTTCAACGAATTTAGTAAATATGTTTCATCAAGTGCCGAGCAAGCAACCTATTTCTAAAATTCAATGGGTATATAATAAAGCTAGAAATCATCTCTATTCATATTCCTTGTACAATGTAGGCATTATACCATTATGTAACTGATATGTTAGGCCATTTAATACAAAATCCTTAATACGTTAACTTAGCCGAGATAAATTCAGATGAAACTTAATAGTTTCGAAGCTGTTTTCTCCTCTTTTGGTATTAAGGTTCCCAACTACAAAAGCGCCTTTTTTAGTATATCCACAAGCAGATGAAGTTGACTCTAACTGAAGGACAATCTTTTCTCCGGAATTAGTCACAAGCTCCCTTTGGCAAACTCTGATCGCCGGCCCTTCACTGGCTTTACTACACTCCCTGACGAGTCACCGAGTAATATCAATCCTAACAGGACATTAATAATTTCTTTATTGCTTTACGTTGCCTTTGTTATTCTTTATTACGTAAATATTCCGGTAAATGCTCAATATATTTTTTTTATTTTATCCATTGTTTTCCCTACGTAGATGGTATACGAGATAATCCACAAGTCAAAATGTATAAATTTAAAAGTTTTCGTCTGCCAGTTTGTTTTGCATAAACGTTTTCTAGGCCATTAAAATTTATGAAACGATGAACTGACCGAGATAATTGCATTAAAATTTCTAAACTTTGCAACTTCCGCTTATCTAAATTAATTACCCAATTATACTGGGTTTTTACTGTGTTTTTCGGAAGCAATGTTTTTTATTTAATGTTAATTACCTGTAAACATAGAATTCAAGTAAAATTTCCTTTACTGGTTTGATGTTAATTAGAATATTAAATAAAATCTAATTTAAGCATTCAATTTAATTAAGTATACATTGTCCCGTGGTAGAACAAGTTCATTTTTAAGAAAAACTGAACAGTAAAAATTTTTTGTTAACATTGGTTGCACTTTTTCTGTTCAAATTACGTATTGAAACAAAATTGGAGCAGGTCGTCAGAATGAAATTCAGTTTGAATCAATCTCGGAACGAATGTCTAGATATATCGATGCACCAGGAAAGCCAACCTCTATTCCCAATGAATATTCGATGATTTGCATACACACACGTAGTTGGTGATGCGACGAGGATAGTTGCAAATGTTTTTCAAAATAGAGCTATGTCAACAATGATGCAATAAGGAAATTCGTGTCATTAATTATTTTTGTGCCTGTTCAGCACAAACGCATTTTTTGGAATTGCTTTAGAGCAATCGTTTTATTTTGGATCGGTTAACACAAAATATTTTCCGAATATAAAGTGACTGCAAACATTCACTGTGGAAAGAGAAAAGGTTTTCATGTTAAATCTGCATCGGTGCTATTATTTGTAGCTGACGCTGTTTTGCAAAATTTTTAATGTTGTTTCTCACAAAGCTTGAAACTGTTTTCTGCTTTGGAAGGTATTCGGATATTACTTTTGAATATGCAAAGGGCTAAAGCAGCTAAAAACAATAAAGTCGTGAGTCACATTCATGGTCGTTTTAGATAAAGAACTATTTTTTAATTTCTATGTATTTTACAAATAAGAAAAATGCTTCAGAAATTCTATTAATAGTAATTGTTGTTGTTTTGATTTAAGATTAAGAAAACATCAAATAAAGCTTCCTTTTAAGTACAAGGGAACTGTATGTAAATGAGTCAAGCTCTGAATGTATAAACAAAACAATTCTGTTTTTGGTAGCTTAATATCGGACAAAAATAGATATTGAACTGTTAGCAGAAATGAAGGATGCATAATGGCACCAAAAAGAGATGTGACATGAATAGAAAAGAAGAATTAATAATATAATCTTCACGTTTACAAATAGTTTGTACAGGATAAGCTCGTTATTTCATGCTTAATATCTAAGTTGCTGTAAAATACATAAAAATTAGAAGTTTCATTATAGTAGAAGGTTGACAGGTAGAAAAGAACCTATAGCACTAGGTAATGGGGTGGAGGAACCCTTGTCGCAGTTTTGCCTTTTTTTGTGTTTGTTTTATGCTCTCATGTCACAGTTTTTCGAGACGTTTCCTTAAGTTTAAATCGTTTTTTGTTTACATTAATCCAGGCATATTAAATATACCATGCTTTCTTCTTGTATCTTACAGCATTTGTGTTAGGAAGTCGTGTTTTTCTCTCCTTGTAGACTTTTTGCGTCACTTAATGATTTTTTTGTGGTTCTTCTAAAGCACCTTGCTATATTTTAGAAGATTAGGGTAAGCTTATTACTGTCGACTTAATATTGCTTCTAAATAATATTTTTTTCTTCAATTAAAATGTTTATTGTAATACAAAGACTAATTCGAACGCGTTTCGATTTAGGATTGTGGGATACCATAATTGAGGTGTATTCCAAATGTATTTTGAAAAATAGGAAATAAGAGGATATATATATAGAGTTACTTATTAGTCACAATATCGTTTTCTTTTCTTACGGAGAGCAAGAGATAGGTGATGGATGCAATTATATTTAAAGCAAATTTTTAATTAAAAGGAAGCTTTAACCCCAAAAATAGAGAATATATCTAAGAATAACAGCTAAAATCATACTCTTCTATTCAAATTAATAACGAGACAACGCTTCTTCACTGATTCCTTGTCTCAACACATGACATATGCACTGAATTTATTTTGAAAAACAATAAGTCATTCTTGTAACGGCATGTACATGGGATCAATTATGGAGGGAAATTTGTTAGTAAAGACGTACAATTTTCGAAAGCAACTAATCAATGACGTTTCTATTAATAAAAATTAAAACAGATAAAATTAAGCTACGTATAGGTATAGAGCTACTGTTCTATTATAGAAGAAATACCTACTTCAATATAATCTTTAAGCTTTCTTAAACACATCTAGTTGCCTAATTAACAATTTATGCTGAAACTACAATTTAATTGTGCCCTCCGGTAGAGTTCCCTTAGTAATCTAGAAAACGTAGCTTTTGATTGTCAGATGTCGCCATAATTTGTTTGCATAATTATTTTATATTTTTCGTTTTCAAGCCTAATTCTTCTTAGAGTAATATCTAATTAATTAAAACTAGGTACAAAAACACCATAAAACAAAAAGTAACCCTCTAAAAATTTTCGTAATACTTTAACGCAATCTATCTAGGTAACGTTTGATAATAAACCAGCTAGGTTTCTTAGATATTTTCGTACTAAAATCTGAATTTTTGTAAATAGCTAGCAAAACGCCAGGGCACCTTTTTGGTCATCATTTAAAAAAATTGGATTGCTCATGAAAGTTGTAACATACAAAACCATACTAACATCAATAAGACAATTACTGTGTTCTGTAAATTTACTGTTAATTGCTGTACTATCCGACGATATAGATTCAATTACCTCGAAAAAAAAAAAAGAACTACTGTAACAGACACCATTGCCAATTTCGCGCCATCCACTCTATGTAGTACCGATGCGCTCCCAACCACCCTCAACGATAGCGCCACCAGTTGCCTTCGGACGCTGCCGGCCGCTACGCTCTCCTACAAGAAGATGGTACTCAGCCACCCCTACCCGTATCAGTACCACCGAGAGCTATTTAAGCGGCTGCACCCCTCGATAAAGGCAGTAGTTGGTTCCTCAACCAGCAGCTCCTACTAACTTAGCATCCTCCGGGGTCAAGTCCACTGGTAACTAGTTGAGCCCAACTCTTCCAGCATCCTAAAGGGTCGGACGGCTCTCGTGTCGCCGCCGGTGTTCTGGTAGTATTCGTTTAGTGGTTTTTGGTTGTGAACAGTAAAGACAATTGTATATATGTATTTCATAGTGTTAGGTTTCTTTTTGTGTAAATAAAATTGTATATAAACTTTGTTTTTTTCGTGAGTTCGCAAAGTCGAACGCGTAATAAGTGGCTCCCAACGTTGAGGCCCGAACTCTCGACAACGACAACCACACGAGCACAACACCAAGCAATGGCTCATGCCGAAGAGCTATTACGACAGCTGCTTGACCGGCTCAATGCCAATAGACCGGCCAAACACTTTACCTACTGCCCAGACCGCTTTGATGGAACAAGGACAAGTGAGGCTGTAGAAGATTTCCTCGCTAAGGCAGATTTCTTCAAAGTAACGGAAGGGATAACGGACGCCAATGCCATTTAAGGACTTCCACTACTTCTTCAAGGAATGGCTTATACATGGTGGACGGGTGTGAAAACCACCATACGGACGTGGGAAGAGGCAAAGAAAGCAATCAGGGACGAATTTGCACCAGCCAAACCAGCTTAACAGATATACCAAGAAGTTTTCCAAACGCCGCAAATCGGGGGACAATCAACAAGCCTTTTCATCGCCCAAAAGAGAGCGCTTTTGGCTCAAGTAACCCCGCCAGATACAGATAGACTTCATCTACGGACTGTTGTCGTTATCCATCCGCAAACGTATCCCAGGGGCCTCGATTGAAACATTTCTGGACCTAAGAGCAGCCGCTAGAGAAGTAGTAGCCACGATTCAGGAAAAACAACGTCCAGCCGAGGAATCTACCAACACGAAACAACAACCAGCCAAGAAGACCAAGGAACGGATCCGCTGTTCCTATTGCCGCAATTATGTTATTAAGACTTGCTGCATGCCACGGGAGGAGCCGCCTACATGTCAACCATGGACCTACGGGCTGGTTATCATCATATCCTGGTCCATCCAGACGATCAAGAGAAGACTGCGTTCATCACTCCCCTCAGTATTCCAGACTTCCGTTCGGTTTACGCAACGCTCCCTCGACCTTCCAGCGTCTCATGGACCAATTCAAAACAGGACTGGAGGGAATACAGATATTGATCTACCTGGATGATATCATTATCCTGTGTCACACCTTCCAAGACCACGTCGCTGAGCTACGACGCTGCTTCAAGCGCATGGAGGAATATCACCTACGAATGCATCGGGACAAGTGCCATTTTGTCTGCGCTGAGGTGAAGTATCTAGGGCACGTAATCAACTCTCAGGGAATCCATCCTAGCCCCGGGAAGCTCACGGCTATCCTAGAAATGCCAGAACCCCGTAACCTCCGACATCTGACAACGTTCCTACAAACTTGTAATTGGTTTCGCCGCTTCATCCTTGGTACGCAGAGATCGCTCGTCCGCTATCCAAAAATGATCCGCAGAAAGATGCCTTCCAGAGACTTAAACAAGCTCTAACGTCCGCCCCAATTCTCAAACAAGCAGATCCAGAGAAGCCTTACACCCTCAGGACCGATGCCAGCAGCTATGCTATAGGTGCCGCATTACTCCAGGGGCAGGGACCAGACGAAAGGCCTGTGGAATACGCCAGTCTCTTGCTAACCAAATCAGAACAAAACTACTCCACCACGGAGAGGGAAGCCCTTGCCGTCGTATGGGCTGTACAGAAGTTCCGAGGTTACCTAGAAGCATCTCCCGCCATCATTATAACAGACCACCAACCGCTTCGCTGGTTGATGAAACTGAGGTCTCCCAGTGGGCGATTAGCCCGATGGTCGCTACAACTGCAGCCCTATAATCCACAGATAGAGTATGCCCCGGGGAAGGCAAATGTTCTGGCAGACACACTTTCCCGCCCTCCAAGAGACGACACCACAGGAGATCCTCTCCCGGTGAATCTCATCACTGTAGACCTCCCTCGAAAGGATCCTAACCAGCTACGAGAAGAACAACTTGCGGAACCCGAGTAACAACCGATTATACAATCCTTCGAGTCTGAAAACCTAGAGGAGTCTCGCTGATGGTTGTCTCGCGGTTACCTCCTCTCGCGAGGCATCCTTTACCGCTACGCAAATGAGGACGATAACAAGGAACCCCAATACGTCGTTCCTCGGACTGAACGTGACCTACTGCTCACAGAATTTCATGCCTCACCGACTGCCGGACATTATGGAATAGACCGTACCTTTCACAGGATCCGCCAACATTTCTATTGGCCAGGACTCCTAAAGGACATCCGCGAGTACGTGCGAAAATGTGGAGCCTGCCAACGCTACAAGGCTGACAATCAGAAGCCGCCTGGATTATTACAGACTCCGGTTCTAAGGCAGCGCTTTGAGGTCCTCGCGATTGATCTCTTTGGACCGCTGCCGCCCGGCCCAAACGGAGAAACCTGGGTACTGGTTACCGAAGACACCTCCTCTCGTTAGGTGGAATTGTTCCCGTTGGTTCAAGCAACCGCCGATATCTGCGCTTGGACCCTGGTCAACGAAGTGTTCCTTCGCTACAGGATCCCTAGGAGTATAATATCTGATAATGGAAATCAATTCATCAGTGCAGTAATGCAAAAGATTTGTTACTGTTTGGATATTCAGCAAAAATTCACCCCCGTCTACCACCCATCCGCCAACATGGTCGAGAGAAAGAACCGGGACTTAAAGACCTAACTATCCATTTTGGAAGGTCAGAACCACCAACACTGGCCAGAAAAACTTCCTAGCATCAGGTTCGCTCTCAATACTGCCCGATGCCAGTCGACTGGCTTCTCAGCCGCATTTCTCACGTTTGGTCGCGAGCTGCGTACTACCTTCGAGATCGCTCACGATGTAAGGACCATAGCCCAAAATGAAAATTTCATTCCTGAGGTCACGCCACGGCTGCTACAGATGGTTGCCACCTTTCAGGAAGCCCTGGACGACCGAGAGAAAGAACAGGACCGCCAGAAGAAGATCTGAGACCAACGCCGTCGAACCGGTCCTACTTTCGAACCTGGTGATAGGGTCCTGATCACCACTCATCCAGTAAGCAAAGCCACCGTCGGGCGAACTGCCAAGTTCGCTCCCCGAAGAGACGGTTCTTACGTGAGCCTAGCTGCCAAGGGTCCCTGTTGCTATGAAGTTGCCTCCCCGGAAGACCCGACTCGTGTCCTAGGAGTTTATGATGAGTCCGCACTCCGACCCTTCATGTCAGATGGAACCGCGGACCCTCAGCCTATCACACCGTTGCGTAACCGAGGCCGTCCCAAGAAGAACACCAGAAGCACTGCCGAGCCATCTAGCGCTTCTGTAGGGGGAGAGTTGTAACAGACACCATTGCAAATTTCGCTCCTACTGACTTAGCATCCTCCGGGGTCAAGTCCACTGGTAACTAGTTGAGCCCAACTCTTCCAGCATCCTAAAGGGTCGGATTGCTCTCGTGTCGCCGCCGGTGTTCTGGTAGTATTCGTTTAGTGGTTTTTGGTTGTGAACAGTAAAGACAATTGTATATATGTATTTCATAGTGTTAGGTTTCTTTTTGTGTAAATAAAATTGTATATAAACTTTGTTTTTTTCGTGAGTTCGCAAAGTCGAATGCGTAATACTACTTTGTTTTACATAGTGTTGAAGCTGTCAAATTTTATTTTTGTAAAAAGATTGTACATATTCTAGAACAGTGACTTCAAGTTTTCAATAAATTAAATTTTTATGATAGATGAGTAGTTTAAACTTTAAGTAATATTCTTCTATATTTTTTTCTTGAGGAAATCGATGAAAAAAAGCTTTTATATATTTACACAGGAAAATAATACAAAGGAATATTCATTAATCATAAAAATTTCTAAAGCTGTTCCGGGTCGCTATTCTAAAAGTGACCTCTGTAAATTATTTAACTTTTTTTCGTAATTCTGTGATCGTTTCGGCCTGTGGATTTCATATAAGTACCTATAAATTTCTGCAAAAAAACCTTGCCGATAAACCAAAATTTAATCGATTTGAATCACATTCAGTTCGGCAAGACTATCCAGGAAATCTATAAAACTTGAGTTCCGAATTTATTTATTTTGAATTAATAATGATGTTAAAAATTGTACTATCTTAAGCACTCCAATGTAAATGGACGTCTTTGTAATCCCACATTTTAAGTTTGTGACTGTGGGCGTCTCTATCAGCGTTACCTACATATTCTATATGTATAATCATCTATCTCATATTTTCAGTAGAAAATGCCTTAGCCTACCACAATATTCCGTGCATTTGAAAAACATGTAATAGAAATTCGTGTATATTAATCATCAAGGTCGCTATTTAGTCAATATGCATAATTTTTAATCAGTATGTGTAATCCCTGTTTAATTACATTGTCTGTACTATTATTTTCTTAAAATAACATAATGCTCAAACTAATACAATTATAACATCTTTTGAATTTTCCGGCATTGTATCTCACATTTATCGCCCTAGATGGATATTATGGTCTTATAAAACGGTAACGTCCCGCTGTGTTATTTTTTTTGCTTACGTTGAGATTTATTCATTTATGAGACTCGACAGGCGACGGTAAACAGCATAAAAGCGCGATTAGATATTTCAAACAAAAATTGTTCATTTAACGAAAGCGGAGGAAATAACTACGTTTAATTTAAAAATATAATCTCAAATAAACCCTTTTTGCCAATAAATTGGCTTTTGTAGGATGATTAAAAAAAGGGAAGAAATTCAATGTTAATTTCTTATTTTAAATTCTTAACACTGTAACCTCTGTTCTTTTTTTCTACCTTTTACTGTGGTGACAGATTTTTCTTTTTAATAATTATAACTCTACAATGTAGCTTACATATTCCGAATGATTTTCAACTTAATCAGGAGTTTATTAAAATCAACATAATGCAATCGAAACGACATTATATGTATATTGCTGTAACGTTTATATTAACAACAACATTAATAGAAAAAAAAATAGTTTATTCAGTTAAAGTGTTCGAAACTTCACTACTTCTTGCTGAATATATATATATATATATAGCAAACAAATTATGTGATTATACTAATAATATTAGGTCAGTTCATTTCTTTAATGCATAGCAGTATTCCCTGTGTCAATAGGTCTTCTGGGAAATCAGCAGAGAGAAGCGCCTTTCCTTTCTTTAACTATATCATGCAAATCATTTAAATTTCTAAATTAAAAGACAACTTTGTAAATTTATATCTAATTTAGTGAAGAGTATGTAGAGAACATTAGGGGAAGTTATTAATACAAAACTGCTGTTGATTTTGAAAAAAATTTTATGTGATAAGTGAATTTTTTAAACCCGGATTGAAAGTTTGTAGTCTTCAAGAGGACACCAGTTCTTCACATTTGTATTTTATTGACATGTACATTCTAAATAAAAAAAATAAGTTATGCTTCTGGTATCCCAAAATTATTTAATATCCTATTCTATTTCGGTTCTCTAAACGTTTGTTAAAACGCTAACGGGCTTGGGACTTATTGCTCGTTCAATAGAACCATTTTATTTTATTCTGTAGTTGCCTCCGAGGATGTCATGTTTTTCGATTTGGTATTTAATAATTATCTTTGATAAAACATTCGTGATTGTATTTGTAAATCGTCGAAAACTCCTGTTTTCAATAATATCTCAGATTATTACCAATTTTCCTAAATCATAGTATACCATTCATTCAGAAAAACAATGTCAATTTCATAAAAACAACAACGAATTTCAAATCAATTACTGATTGTTACCAGTTTTCTTTATAAATGGCTATATTGGGAAAAACCTGTATGTAAACTAGGCTATAAACAATGCGAAAACTGTTTACTGGGTATTGACTTTTTTCATAAATCAATTGAACACAAAAATTGTAGCAGCTATAACTTCAAACCACCCCTCTAATTTTCTTGAATTCTAAAATTTAACATGCTGAAAAGAATTAACCAGATGTACCATAGTGTAAAAACAAAAACTACTCTTTCAGTTAGTCTTTGGACGTTCATAACAGATTAACGGTATCTAAATAAATACAATTTTAATTTTTTCACGTTGATATAAAATCATGTCACAACCTTATAAAACCTGAAATGGTTTTCAAACATAAGTCAATTAACCCTTTACCTCCTTTACTCTACGGCCTACCAAAAATTCACAAACAAGACACCCCTTTAACACCCGTAGTCTCATATGTTAATGCGTCATGCTAAAACATTTGTAAATTAGCAAATAGTTTAATTAAATCTGATTTATCTTATAGATCCAAGTATAGTGTAAATAATTCAATAGAGTTTGTCAATCGTATCAAAGATATTTCAGTTTCCAGTAACACGATTTTAGTATCTTTTGATGTTTGTAATCTATTCACCTCGATCCCAGTAGAATAATTTAAAGTTATTATCAAAAAGTTAATCGAAAATTGTTCTAGTCTCAATAATAATGAAAAATCTGAATTATTCCAATTTATAGAAATGTGTCTCAAACAAAGCTATTTTCGTTTTAATAATAACTTTTATATACAAAAAGAAGGATTACCCATGAGATCTCCGCTATCCCCCATTTTATCTGAAATTTTCATGTCACACTTTGAGGAAATTCTATTTAATACCAACAATAAATTAACTAAATTCGTAAAAATATAGTGTCGGTACGTTGATGATGTGTTTTGCGCATGCATAGGAACAAAACGCCAACTTGGTTTATTTTTAACATATATTAATTCTTTAAACTCAAAAATAAAATTTACAATGGAAATTGAAGAAAACAATGTATTAAACTTTCTACATATATAAGTCTCCAAATTAAAGAGTAAATTTAACTTTAAATTTTTTTGAAAAGAAACCACGACAGACACAGTCATTCCCGCAAAGTCAAATCAATCTTTAAGAATTAAACTTGCCTCCTTTCACTGTTTCATCCACAGATTACTAAGTATCCCTTTATCGGAAGAAAATTTCAAAAAGGAATTGGACATTATTAAATACATTGCTCACAACAACGGATATAACATTAACCTAATAACTAATATACTGAATAAGAAATTATAAACAAGAGTCAGAAATTTTCTGTTCAAGAATTCGGATAATAAACAGGAATCTACTTTTTGTAGCTTAAATTATATTAAAAATTGTAGCTCTAAAATCACAAAGCAGATGAAGAAATCCAACCCGAATTGTAGCATTATAGAAGTCTACAAAGTTAATTTAGGGAATTTATTAGTCAACAATAAGGAAACTATAGAAAAATTGTCTAAAAGTAGAATTTATAAATTATTTTGCAAAAATTGTAATGCTACATACATAGGCCAGTCGGGGAGGGCTATAAAAAATCGTAACCGAGAACAACCATTCAATAAAAAACAAGATCACTACTTCGGGTTTCTCGGAACATTGTGTTACTCATAGTCATACAATAGATGAAGACAACATCAAGATACTCCATTTTCTTAATAAACGCAAATTATTAAACCTTTATGAGAACTTAGAAATTAAAAAAGCTTTAGAAAACAAGAATGAAAACACAGTCAATAATCAAATTGAGTTGCACTCGTATAATACACCCTTGTTGTTGTCGTCACTGTAAGCTAATTTTTATAATTTAAGGTTTTCTCTAAGCAGGTAGACTCAACCATATGTACGAGTAACTATTTATATCTCTGTTAATAATATAATATTAGCACATCTACTTGAATGTCTCTTTGATAATGACCTATCGGTCGAAACAATTATGTTTTATTGAATTATAGTTGAAACAAAAAGTTATGTAGTTGTTTTATTTGCTATAAAACATGTTTTATCATGAATGCACCATAAAGAGGTAGTCTTATATTAAAATATGGAAAAGATATTGTTACGAAATTTAATTAAATATATCAGTACCCAAGCCTTCCTCGATACTAACTTGAGAATATCAAAACCAGACTGGTTTTTGGACCAATAGGTATTGGTGAAAACGAAATTTAATTATCACGTATTTTTCCAATACTTTTATTAATTAACTCCTTCACAAAAGCCAACAATTGAATAACTACTTCGCTCTCATAATCACTTTTTCTACGCTTTTCTCTCTTAACTGTCAACTACTACTGTCAAAGACTTGTCAAACTATTCATCGCCGTCGCTTATATAGTGTTGTGGACGTTGCTAGGTGATTCTCGAACATTCCAGCAACTGTTTCTCGAACCTCCTCAAAACGCCACGTCCGTCACACTGCTCCCCCCCTCTAGCGCTAATCGTCCCGATCAGTTTCTTCCACTGGGTAAGGAGCCAACCGGTCGAGATGTACTCTACTGTAGCGCTTTCATCTTCAATTTGGGGCCTCGTTGTATCCTGCAGACGATGTCGTTTATCCGTGTAATTACTTTGTTTGGGGCCTTCCAATTCCGTTGTAATTTAGGACACCTTTCTTTCATGCGAACTGGGTTATAGAGCCATACACGATCGCCCTCCCTGAATCCAGTGGCACATATTCGTCCGTGGACAGCGAAGAATTTTCAGGTCGACCAACCATCAGATCAGCAGGTAGTCTCAGGTCTTTCCCGAATAGCACACAGAAAGGGGTCTGTCCGGTAGTCTTATGTATGGATGTCCTATAGGCCAGAAGGAATAAGGGAATGTGGCGATCCCAGTCGGTCTGATGATCGTTCCCGAATATCCTCAGGTTGTTTTCTATAGTCGCATTAAATCGCTCTACCACCCCATCAGACCGAGAATGCAACGAAGTCGTTCTAGTTTTCCTTATTCCCATCAATCCACACACTCGTTGGAATATTTGATTCAATATTTCGGCCCTGGTCAGTGTGAATCTCCATAGGAACTCCATAATGGCTGAGCCAGTTGTTTATTACTGCCTCCGATATGGTGGTGGTATCCTGGTTGACGATTACATAGGTTTCGGGCCACTTGCTGAAGTAATCCATCACAACGAGGATATAGCGATTGCCATCTTGAGTTCGTGGAAAGGGACAAGCGATATCCATTGCTATTCTTCCGAAGGGTGCTCCGACGTTATACTGGTGCATCTTTCCTCGTGTCCTGGTTCTCGGACCTTTGTTAGAAGCACATACTACGCATTTTCTACACCAGTCTTCCACATCCAATCTAGCGTTCACCCAGTAATACCGTTCACGTAGTTTCTCTAAGGCCTTCTTCACCCCTAAATGTCCACTTCAGTCCCAGCATGCAGCTCTTTTATTCCTTCTTTCGTCTTTTTCTTGGGCAACACAACCTGTAGTCGCTTCTTGGTCCCGTCCGGACTTTCCCAGATTCTTTTAAGGACTCCATTCTCGAGCTTTAGGGAATCCCATTGGGCCCAATAACATTTCGCCGTAGTACTCAGGGGGCTTACGTCCGCCCACGTCGGTCGAGATTCTCCTGTCTCCTTCCATTTCATGATGGGTCCTAGGTCATCATCGGTTCGCTGTTCCTCTAACAAGACTGTGTCTTCCCAAATCTCTTGTTTCTCCACGGTGGTATGTAGGCATGGAACTTGTTCTAACCCTTTTTTCCGTTCCACAGAAGAACAATGCTTGGAATGCCGTGGGCATGGTTGTCTTGATAAGGCGTCGGCATTACCATGGTGTTTCCCTGCCCCATGTTCAATTTTGAAATTGTATTCTTGTAAACGCTGTAACCATCTGGCCACCTGTCCTTCAGGGTTTCGAAACTGCAGCAACCATTTAACAGAAGAGTGGTCAGTTCTCAGCAGGAATTCTCGCCCACAAAGATATTTGTGGAAGTGTTCTATAGTTTTTAACCGGGTCATACAATAATTCTTCTCGGACTTTGACAGTGTCTTGCTAAAGTATGCGATAACTCTTTCGTTACCGTCTTGAACTTGGGAAGGAAACCCTCCAATACCCACATTGCTCACATCGGTGTCGACTATGAATGGTTTTCCAAATTCGGGATGAGTCAAAATCGGGGTGTTGGACAACTTATTTTTCAGTCAAGTGGCACTCCATTCCCGGTAAGTCGATGCAAGGGGCGAGTTACACCCGCGAATCCCTTCGAAAATCGTATATAGTACGAACATAGTCTTAAGAAACTCCTCAAATCATGCTGATTCGTTGGTTACGGCCAATTGCGAACTGCCTCGGTATTGTCGAGATTTGTAGTAATGCCTTTGCTTGATATGACATGGCCTAGGTATTTCATTTCACTTCTAAACAACGCACACTTTTTGGGATTTAATTTTAGCTTTGCCGCTGTGAATTTCTGAAATACTTTGCTCAGTTTGGCGAGATGGTCTTCAAACGTTCGCCCAAACACAATGACATCTTCCAAAAAAGACCAAGCAGATTACCCGATTCAGTCCTTGTAAAATGGTCTCCATTAACCTTTTAAAGGTAGGTGGTGCGTTGCATGGCACGACTTTGAATTGTCAAAGACCGTTACCCGTAGTAAACGCGATCTTTTCCTTGTCTTCAGGATGTACTTTGACTTGCCAATATCCGCTTGTTAGGTCGAACGCCGAGAACCATATAATTTCACTCGACATACAATCTAACGTGTCGTCGATTCGTGACAAAGGATAGCTGTCCTTATGTGTTACTTCATTTAATAGTTGATAATCAACACAAAATCTCGTTGATCCGTCCTTCTTACGTACCAAGACGATAGGGGAAGTCCATGGACTTTTCGATGATTATACTATCCCATTCTCGCGCATGTCTTTGATCAATGAATCGACTTCTTCCCGTTTGGCCCATGGTACTCGTCTGGGTGGCTGTTTGATAGGTCTTGCATTTCCTGTGTCGATTCGGTGGTACGCTAAATTGGTTCTTTCATAATCGGTGTCATCAATAGCAAAGACATTCTTTTAAGTTCGAATTAGGTGATCTAGCTTCCCAATTTCATCTTCAGTAAGATGTTCAGTTGCCCTGTTGATTAATTCTAGGAGTGCGTCTGGCAGCTTCCCGTTTTCTTCCCTTTGTTCTCTAATTTTGTCCAAATGATTTATGGTGATGGCTGGTTCTAATGTCTCTATTGGTGTCCTGTCGTAAGTTTTTGTTCAAAGTCTTTCAGATTGACAACTTTGATTGGAATCGTGGACGAGCCGGTTTGAACCACAGTTCTTCCGACAAGGATAGCCTTCTGCCTCAGTTTTTCGTTGTCTTGCTCTATGACTCTTATCATTTCATAAGGGACATTGCTCTCCGTTGTAATTCGGGCAATAGCTTCGGAGTGTCCAGGTAAAATTTAGGCTTTAGCAACGACAACCCGTAGTGTTCGGTGATCAGTCCCATTTAATTATAGTAGTAGTTCTTAATTTCCTATTCGTTAAGATTTAGTTACAATATCTAGCTGGATTCCGTGTATTTCCATGAAGTCGAGTCCCAAAATGATGTCGTCGGCCACCAGCACTTGTTGTTATAGGCTTGCGTTTCCAAGATCGATCACCACTTCGCATTCTTCATGGATGGATGTGGTTTCCCCTGTCGGAATGGTTAAGACAGCATTTATAGTTAGCGGTTGAATACGCCATTTAGCGCTCATTCAAGGGTTAACTATGGTTCTTGATGCGTCAGTATCCACTATCAGTTTTAGCTTCCTGCCGTCCACAAAACCATCCACAGTAAGTGAATTACCAGTGGTTGTTTTCGATACGGAGATATAGGGGCTTGGGGACACAAAGCCGGCTTTCGGTCCGTAAAGCCGGCGGTTCTTAGTTTCCCTGCTTGCTTCCTTCAGCGGCTGACGTCTGTCTTTTTCCAGCTGGACAGCCGCTGTTTAAGTGCCCAGTACGTCCGCAATTCCATCATTTTATTCCTCGTTTCCTTTTTGCACAATCGCGTGAACGATGCCCATATTTGTCGCAAGTCCAACAGCGTGGGCGCTCACTCACCCCTGTTCGTTCATCGGTTTCGAAGACATTACTTCTTTGTTCTGTCACAGCAAAACAAAAACAGCAAAAATTATGTTTTAATTCTGTTTATCCACATGTGAATCCAAAAAGCAATAAATTTATGATACCAACTTATTATCTTCTAAAAAAATTTCTGATCAAATAATAAATGAAAATATTAAGATAGCCATTAAAATATCAAATACTTTATTTAAATATATAAATAACAGACAAGATAAAACAGATTTCATTCAAAAAAGTGATGTATATAGATTGAGTTGTAGTTCCTGTAACTGAATTTATATAGGGCAAACAGGGAGGACGTAATGTAAGGAATCGTGATCATTTGAAGAATTATAATAAAAAAATCTACTTTCATGAACCACATTAAAGATACAGGACATAACTTTAATATTGAAAAAGTGAAAGTACATTAAAGAAATAGGTAAAGAACTTATAATATTGGAATATTCAAACAAAGAAAAAGTATTAAATGAAATAGAAAATGTTCACGAATCTCCAATTGTTAAAGTGTGCACAAAATATTTACTTCTCTTTCTCCATAGCTAAGAATAGCGTTTGAGACAAAACTGTAAAATTTGTTTACCTTTCCTTCTCTGAAGATGACCCTGTGAGTTGAAACAAATTTGTAAAGAAACGTTGATTTTCAGGCTTGTTGGCCGTCGTCTCGAGGTGTTTCTTCACGACGTTTCACCGACACGAGTGGTTTGCATTCCAGAATCACAAATCAGAACAGAACTCTTAAAAATGATAACCACTCGTGTAGGCGAAACGTTGAAAAGAAATACCTGGAGACGGCCAACAAACCCGAAAATCAACGTGAAAGCGAAAGCCTTACTCAATTTAAATTTGTATAAAATTTTATAAAAATTTTAAGTGGAAGTGCTATTAAGTGTCTTCTTTTCCCCTGAGTTACCATGATGACATAGTAGAGGTCGACTCAATATTTTTTTTTTAAGTTTCGCAGTAGGCAATAATTCATAGGAAACTTTATGTATATTATATTTAACTTTTTATATGAAATTAGTTATAAAAGGTGAATCAAATCGGGAATTGAATGACATAATAAAACATAGGTACATTGTACAACTTATTACTGCATGTGTATGAAATAGTTAAAACTTTTAAAAGTAAGACATTTATTTTAATGGCCGAGTTAGAGTTACCTATGGATCTGCAGTTTTATATGAAGCTTCTAATTTTTTTTTATATGTAAATTATGAAGCTGAACATTGACTTGGTTTGTCATAAAACTCGACCACATAATTCGGTAATTAAAACTACAAAACATATAATGTTTCATACAAATTTGTAAAGAATACATAACTCTATTTAAAATAACCAAATTGGCATCATCATCCACCACAAACGCTACTTACTATTTTTGTTAACATTACACTTCATAATCCCTATTCTCAAGTTTCAAGATCTGTAATACCTTGGAAAACCAAATTTATTTGCAACTTTGCCTAGAGTTTATTTGATTTTAACGACTCCTTGTAATAGCAACATTAATTTAATATTATAATAAGTAAGACTGATATTAACCTAAAAAATTTAAAGTTCCTGAAATTGGTACGTACCTACAAACCATGGGTTTCTTAGGTTATTTTCAACATTCAAACTTAAGAAATATTCTTCAAATCCTCGAACAGGATTAGCTTGTGGTTGTACTGAAAGTGTCCCTTCTACTTCTGCCTCGTTTCCATCAGAAACTAATGATCTTGCACTCCATCCATCAGACCCAATCCAGGAAAAGCTTCCAGATGCATTGTTGCGTTTCACAGCCCTCATAACTCCTGCCACTTCTTGGTCTGAACCAAATATTATCGTGCCTGAAATGTAACAATAAAGGATATGTATAATTATCTTCATAAAGCAATTATAACATTACACTCAGAAATAACAACTGGAAATTAAACTTCTTTCTGTTTTAGTAGTTCAATGTCGAATGCTAAAAATGTAATGATATGGCACGTGTTGCGAGTTTTAGGTTAGTTAGGTTCTCTTCACTTCACTTTGTTCTTATTAGGGATGTGTAACGTTTGGAAAACTATTTATTTTTTGTATTGAATAAAAATTGCTCTTGCTGTTTTATTTTTGCTGCTTATTTAATTGGAAAGGGCGATGCAAGCTGACAATGTCAGCCCTGATTCGAATTCTCAGACCGAATAATATTTTTACTTCTTGGTGCCTCTTTTACCGCTTCTAAAGGTTCTTTAAACAAAGAGACCTCCAACAGGCAGTTATAAGAAACCACTCTTTCATTGCGGGATCTTATTTTATTTTATTTCAACGATACGCTAGTGTTTGCGTGTATATAAAGGTTTGAATGCAGTGTACATCACTTGTTATTGGTAAATAATAAATAAATTGTGCAAGCCGTTCCTTGTTGAAACTTAACTGCATTTTGATAAATAAAACAAGTAACAACTTCCTTATAGTAAATTGTTAACAAATTCTTGATGAAAGCATTTTTTGTGTGGCAGTAACGGATAAATCAATGTATTCTTTCAGTATTATAACTCGAAGTCTTTTAGTGAATAAAAATTTTTATCATAACGGCCTGGCACGTTAAAATCTATTTTTACAAATCTGATAAGTTTGAAAATAGCCAAACCTACATTCCCAGCTCCTTCAATTATAACTCGCACTCCCATATTTTATTGTCTCTTAATTTATCAGGTAGACAATTCGGAGCTAAAATAATTCCAAACTTGTATTAAATCCATCCAAAAAATTAATTACTTTTTGTTTGCGTTCTAAGCATGGAAGCTATCCTCACATAATGAAATTCTAGTTCGATTTATAAACACAATTCAATTTAATTCCTACTTTCGTTTAAATTTGGATTTCAATAAGACACTTCTGAAGAGTTTATTGAAAACCAAGGCAGTAGTTGATTGATGAGATCTCATTTACGTTTCGCTTTGTATGGGAATTTCAGGTTCTCGCTACACAAGGTTAAGCTGGGAGGGTCTGTAATTGCTTGTTTTCTTTTCTTAACTCCTAACTTAATTAATTGTGAACTGGTTGTTTGTTGGTAGTAAGTTTTCGAGTGCTTCGGAAGTTTTAATAACTTATCACCTCTAAAGTTTTTATCTGTTACGATTAATTCAAGTTGAAAGGATCTTATATCTTAGTATAAATAATATGAAAGTGAAAAGTATTTCGCCTTTCGCACTTTCAGATTTATTTACATATTAATAACAGTTACATGAAAACACCACACCAGTCGAATTGTGAACAACCTCATGACTTAATTTAAACGAAAGAAGATTTAATGCTATAAATAGAAGACTAGGTTTAAGTGTAATTAAAATTAAATGAGATTTTGGAAAACCCTTTAATGGACTTGCTCCTTTGAGAAGAAATTCATTTTCTCAGCTGTTATGTCGTGGTCGCAATGGCGATCTGCCCTTTTCTCTTCATTGTTGCTAGAAGCGTTCTGTAAGTTGTATTGCGTCTGAATTTCAAGCTCAATCGCCATTAAGGATGCTACACTATGGGAATCTGTGAGTTAGTCGAAAATTGTACTTTTGCTTATTGCTAAAAGTATTTTGTTAACAGTAAAAAGCCTTTCAACTACGTATAAAGGTCTTGACAAGAACTCAGCAATAAAATTTTATATGCGAAGAACTATATATTGGGGAAACCTTACAATTAGACTTAAAGGCGAAATATGAGTGTTGGTTTTTAAGAAGTGTCACAGTAGTTATTGTTGAGGGTTTGTACTAGCAAGTACTGTTATTTCTATTGCTGTTTCTGTCTAGCGTTAGTTTGCCATATAAATCTACACCTATTGGCGAAAAGTTGTATGCTACTGCTAGCATGAACCGTTATCCTTTCCATGTCTTGTACGTCGACATACATACACACACACACATGGGTAGAGTAGTAGTAGTAGCAGTAGCAAGGAATGAAGGAACGAAGGAGGGAAGGAGGGAGTGTTTTTTTCAGTAGTTGGAATACGTGAAGTTCGTTGGTCTCATGCTGTTTCTTTCTAACGTTAGCCTGTAGAGCGCAAAAGGTGTATGATGGTTGTTGTCGGACCACGTGGGCCACTGTCTGAAAACGACACGACGACAACGACCGACGACGAGGACGACGAGGACGAGGACGAGACGATGACGACGACGACGACATAGCAAGGAACAGGTAACTAACTACCTCATTAAGTAGACGTACATATGTAGATAGATAGGTAGTTGTTTTGCCGACATGTGTTAATTGTTTTTCCGGTTCGGCCACCGCTACCGCCGTGCACGAAATTATGCAAACATAACAATAAATAAGTAATTAGGTAATTTGTTCGTTATGAATACCAATGTCAATTAAAAATATTTATTTTTTTCTTAAAAAAAAATGTTAAATTACAACATTATTAGATGGAATCCAACTGTTGTGAGAATTATCGAATCCCAGCCATTTTACATAAACTTGATCACCTTTTCTTCGCAAAATTTTTTCCACCAGGTACACATCGGGATGTTTCGCCTTTTGCAGCTCCTTATCGTAAAATCCTCCCTTTATATCGTTACCGGCTAAATCTTGTAAATAATAGACGATTGGGTTTGAAAATTTAATGTTAACCACTAAAAATTTCGTTGGACCAGTTTGGGGTATAACCTTTTGCAAAAAGTTCGCGATGTTTGCTAATGGGTACGTAATCTCCAATGGAAAATTTCTTTTTCTTTAGATCAACTGTTTTAATGCGAGAGTATATGGTATTTAATAGTTGCCTTTCGTTTTCCTTCTTCACAGCATTTATTGGTTGTATTCCGATAGTTCTATGTTTCGTATTATTATAAATATGAACTAGTTTAGGTAATAAATCTAACCATTTGTAATTTCCCTGCAATGTAAATTTTTTCCACATTATACCTTTAATGTTCTATTGGCTCGTTCTACTATAGCGGCCTTTTTACTGCTAAAGGTTGAATAGTGATTAATTCTGTATTTTCTCATTAAATTCTGAAACCATTTGTTGTAAAACTCTTTTCCCATATCAGTTTGCAGGTTTGTCGGTATACGTTTACTTTTGCGTAATATATCCTCAAACGCTTTCGAAACGTCTTCACCATTTTTTCTTAAAACCGATGATGCCCATAGTTACTTAGAAAAAGTGTCAATTACTACAAGAATATATCGATATCCATTATTTTCTTTTGCATACGGAATCATTTCGACTAGATCAGCTTGAAACAGATCGTATAATCCTTTAATAATTGTTCTTCGTCTGGTAAAATTTTTTCGAGCTGGTTTGTGTAATTCAGCAACCACTTGCTCTTTTAAAGTGGTTGTTTTACCGTTTTTACGACAGTCTTTTTTTATTTTTCCTTTTCGTATTTTAGCCATTTTTAATTAATAATTATAGAGCTCTTCTGTATGTTAAGATGCTTAAAGATAGCATCTACATACAAAGTATTTAAACGAATATTAGTGTTTAGTATGTCAGCGTTAGATTTGAGGGAGTCTATCAATGATAATAATTCGTTTCAAAGAGTTTCACGTTTTTTATCTCCTTCAGCCATCGCATCCTTTTTGACTTTTTCACATTCTACTCTAATTTGATTCTTAGTAACGTTGTCTTTATTATTAACATACGCTTTTGTAGCTAAGGTGGTCATTAATGTATCCAAATATTTTTTTGTAACAACTTCATATTCAGTCTCTTCTTCTCCATAGTTGCCGCTCGTATTAACTAGCAAATATATTATTGTTTTCGATGAAAGATTTTTATCTATCGCCTCGAACTTTCGTTTAGAGCCCGATGGTAATGCTCGACCGAATTTATCAACAACCATATTGAGACTAAGTAAGGAAATAAGTTATTTATTCTATTATACCACACTCTCGAAGTTGTTCTACAATAGATGTGATTTCATTAGTATGATTGGCATTTCCTGCAGCTTGGGATGAAATAAGTAATTTTAAACGATCACATAATTCGTTAACATCATTAAAATATATATATTCTATAGGTTTATCATTTAAATTCATCCATAGACCTTTACCCGAACGATTCCTAACTGGAGTCAAAGTAGCTATGACATTGGCAGCGGCGGAAGGAAATAGAGGTCCGGTCATGAGGTTCTAGATTAGCTGATATTTTTTTCCTTTGTTTCCAGCTATTGGAGCGGTACTCTTGTAGCCAATTTTATGAGCATTTGTTCTATACACTATATCTTTATATTTCGCTAAATCAGATTCCTTATAACCACTAGACCCCTTTTCAAACAAAAGCTCCAATAATCCTCGGGAAAGCGTATAACGTATATTTTTGATGGTTATTTTGTTACTTCCAAACTTTATTTCGGAATCTCCGATAAAATATTTTTATCTCTCTGGATTAAATCTTACACCGTATTGTGTATCGAAAATTCCTTTAGTATCATGATTTAGATATCTTATATAAGTTTGAGGGTTATTTAATCGAACGAGGTCCATTATTTCCTTATAGACATCCCCATCCTTTTGCTTATCTCCGACAGGATTTTTTTTAAAAAGTAACTCATATAGTCTAGGCGTTCCGACAAGTTTACGTCCCATTATTTCTAGATCTTTACCGATCACCTTCATTTCTTCATCGCCAATGTACAATTTGTTCTGAAGCCAGTCATATCGAATATCATTTCTATTGTCATATTCTCCTTCAGTATCACTTAATATTCCTTCAATATAATATCTCGGTAATTCTTCATAATCATCTAATATATCTTTAAAAGCAGGATCGTTTACGATTTTCTGTATTTCTTGTTTAGTATAATCAAATATCTTATCTTCTTCCTCTTCATTTATTGGAAGCATTGTAGAAAGATCGGAAGCGTTTGTCGAGGTATTTAATGAAGTTGGTAATGACGATGGTGATAATGATGGTGAGAATAAATCTGGTGCTATAAATGATTGTTCAACATCATCTTCTTCCTTTTTAATTTCTTGCTTAATTTTCGGTTTAGAAAACTGTATTTCTTCTTTTAATTTCATTAAAGGTTCCACTAAAGGTTTATAGGATTTCCGCAATAGATCTTCTTCTTCTATCGCGCCCTCTTTTAAAGCTTGCAATTTTCGTTTTACATCTTTCCTCACCTTTACAAGTTCCTGTTTAATTTTTGAATCCATTACAGTGATGTAAGTACAAGAGAAATGCTCCTCACTCGTTTACTGCTCTTATATTACTCAGGGATATATCATAATGGTTATAAATATATATATTGATCAAAACCTTTACGATATCGACCTTTTTTAACATCACTATCTTTATAAATACTTAAAAACCCATATTTGTCATCCCAACAAACTTTGCAAATGGTTTTAAACATTTAAAATGACATGTCAGTATCAACATGATTTGAATAGACATGCTTAAGATTTAGCTGATCCTGTTTGAATAATATAATCAGGTTTGCATTATCGCGTATTAGATGTTTAGGAATATGAGTGTATGTTTGACAAAGATAAAAACAATCGACCTTGTGATGACGTCCCATACTAAAATAATCTCTGATTACATTCTGATTTTCACAGGCAACATCGTCAAATATAAATATTGAATTAGATTTCGCATGTGATGGAGAAATTATATTCTCAGAGTCTTTGTAAGGGTAATGGCCAATGCCTTTTATTGGTTTAAAAAGCTTGTCTAGGTATTCATATTTTGGTTGAGTTAGTGATTTAGAGTATACGTATACATTCTCGAATCGAAGACTATTGGGATGTTCTAAAAGTGAAATTATAACATTTGTCTTCCCACAATTGGAAGGACCTGCAACAATTGATCGTATTGTTGACGGTAGTAGGGGTCCATGTCGGTTTGCTTTTGGCACATCGTTAAAATCACGGTTAGCAATAGGCAGCGCGGCTTTTTGTTGAACTATTCGCATGTTAATGACCTAATGAAAAATATGTTTAGTGTTTTCTATTTTATAAGATGGTAACTCTGTAGGAATTGGTCTATTTGGACAGATACTTTGAAGGTGCAAATAAGAGAGAAAAAGAGAGCAATGCGGAAAGTGCAACAAGGCGATGGTTTACTTAATAAACTAATTAATTTTTTACCATTTGAATTTCATATACCAGGCTATCGCTTTTGTGGGCCAGGTACAAGGTTAAACGAGAGGTTGGAAAGAGGGGACAAAGGAATAAATCCTTTGGATGAATCCTGCAAAGCTCACGATATTGCATACTCTAATTTTTAAATCTAGAACAAAGACACAAAGCAGATAGTATTTTAGCTAGAGCAGCACTTAGACGAGTTCATTCATCGGATGCAAGTATTGGAGAACGTTTAGCTACTCGAGCTGTTGCAACCGCTATGAATGTGAAAACAAAGTTAGGTATGGGAGTTCAAAAAAGAAGAAAACGAACTAGTTCTATGAAAAAAAGAAAGGGTGGAAGAATAACTTTTCGAAAATTTATAACAAAAGCTGCGAATGTTCTAAAAAGGAAAAAGCCAGAAAATATCATTCGAGCAGCACGATTAGCAATGTCACAGTTAAATGCAAATCAGAAAAAATTAACCGATTCTCCGAGGATAATACCGTTTCCAAAAAGCGGTGGATTTCTTCCATTAATACCACTTTTCGCTGGATTATCAGCTTTAGGTGCTTTATCCGAAGGAGCAGCCGGAATCGCTAAAGCTGTTAATGATGCTAAAGCAGCTCAAAAAAATTTTAGTGAATCTGAACGACATAATAAGGCTATGGAAGCAATTGTTCTTGGAAAAGGTCTTTTCCTGAAACCATATAAAAAAGGTTTGGGTCTTTATTTACCATACCAAAAAAAAAAAAAACTTCAACTTCCTAAATCTGCCTCAACGAGCATTAACCGATAAAGATTTACACAAGTATGTTAAAATGCTTCGAATTCCTTACTTTCGCGGAATATTCATGCGTGACAGTTTGCCTAGGAAAGTGCATGCCATCGAATGTGGAGTTGTAAATCATGATAAGAAAACGGGCAAAGGTACGCATTGGACAGTATATAAAATTTGCGACCACCTCCGGAAGTTGTCAAGTATTTAAATTCTTCTCAACCATGCAAAATCTATTATAATTATGATCGCAAGCAGATGTACAACTCTCAACTGTGGTCATCTAGTATTAGAATTTTTACATAATATTATACCACCCTTACACTTTTAAAAAACGTTAGCAGACGATAACAGTTCCATTTGATCTAACGTTAACAGACCATCAACATGTATACGTTTAATTTAACCGATGTCAAATCAATATTGCAAGCTAATATTAGCCCTCCAATTGTTTTGGATGATAATTTCGAGTATTCGTTAGGTCTTGTCAACTTCGAAACGTACAATTCTATTCCAAATATAGATCAAAGTAATAACAAATTTTATGTTGGGGATAGAGTCATAACCATACCGAAAGGATCGTATGAGCTTGACAATATAAATCGTTATCTGCGCCGTCAATTAGGCGACCCGAGAGCCAAAGGTAGAGATGCTATATTTCTTAATATAACTGGCAACAATAACACTTTGCTTTCGGAAATTAAGTGTACAGAGCAAATTGATTTCACAAAAATGGATTCAATAGGACGACTGCTAGGATTTAAACCAAGAATTCTTGAAGCCAATAGTCATGAAGTGTCTGATTATCCTGTAAATATTTTTTAAGTAAACGCAATATGCATCCATTGCAACCTTGTTTCTGGTACATATAGAAACAATGAAGAAGCTCATTTTATTCATCAACTTTTCCCAAACGTTCCGCCAGGCTACAAAATAGTCGAAAATCCAACCAATGTTATTTACTTGCCTATAAATACGAGAATTATTGACTCCATAGTCATTAAAATAGTTGATCAAGACGGTGAGTTGGTTAATTTTCGTGGAGAGACCGTTACAATAAGACTTCATTTTGAACGTCTCTCTCTATAATCTATGCACGTACATAGGTACCTAAAGCATAATGGTTTACCGTTACAAAAATTTTAACAAACGTAAGTAGATTTATAGGAAACCGGCATTACCACAATCGTTCAGTACAAAAGTAGAAGTGAAGCGATTAACACGTTCAAACGCGCGCTTTTTAGAAAGTTTAGGATATCAAGTTAAGAAGCTAAAACTATCATGCATTCTGAAATCTTGAATGTTACCGAACGTGCATTATTTGATTTATCTATAACCAATGCCGAAAAACATGCTCATCAACCGTATACAAGTACCACGTTTAAAAACAATGATGAAATCCGCATTCCAATTGAAAACGAAGATGTGTACACTTTACCATGGGATAGTATTCTATATGTTGAAGGAAAATTACTAAAAACCGATGGTACACCATCAGTAACCGCCAAATTTGTAAATAATGGAATTGCACATCTTTTCGATGAAATTCGTTACGAAATCGGTGGTAAAACTGTTTATCGTGTTCGAAATCCCGGAATAACTAGCACCATAAAAGGCTATGTATCTTACAATGTAGACGAGAGCTTGCGTCTTCAGAATGCTGGTTGGGCTCCCAATGATGAAACATTTTCGCCAATAGATCAAAGTGGAAATTTTAACGTATGCATTCCACTACGTATGCTTTTAGGTTTCGCGGAAGATTTTCGAAAAATTCTTCTCAACATAAAACAAGAACTTATTTTAATAATAAGTAGCATCGATACAAATGTTATAATAAATACAAATGCATCTGAAACTTTAAACGTAGGAATAAATAAAATTTCTTGGAAAATTCCACATATATCTGTAGCAGATGTAGAACGTCTTAAACTTTTAAAATACTTGCAAAGAAATCAACAAATAGAAATTAATTTCCGTAGCTGGGAATTACATGAGTATCCTTTACTGCCTCAAACAAACATTCACACATGGGCTGTGAAAACTACGTCACAACTTGAAGAGCCTAGTTTTGTGATAGTTGCATTTCAAACAGATGGAAATAATAAAGCTGAAAAAAATAAAGCCCAGTTTGATCATTGCGAACTTAATAATATTAAATCACATTAAGGCTCTTCTATGTATCCTTACGATAACCTTCATCTTGATTTTAAGAATAACAAATTTTCTATATTATACAAAATGTATGCTCAATTTCAACAGTCTTATTACGGAACGGTTAGCGAACCGGTGTTGAAACCGTCAGATTTTAAGAAAATTGCTCCCTTATTTGTAATCGACTGCACACATCAAAGCGAAATTGTGAAAGCGGGCGCTATAGATGTACGTCTAGATTTTGAAACTAATGAAGCAATTCCGGCAATTCCAGCTGCTTACTGCTTAATTCTTCATGATCGAATGGTTCGTTACAACCCCTCCACCAACATTGTTCAAGTATTGTAACTATTCTAGATGGAATTCATAGTGGATGTGCAAGGTTTTAAGGCAGAGGGTAATGCCTTCATATTTAAGGAATTTGCTTTCAGTAAAATAAGCAGTGAAGAAAAAATTGTATGGTATTTACTGTCCCCGCCATTTCCTTGGTCGCAACTTACAGCCCATTATAGAAGTCAGAATGGATGGCTTACTAGAAATTATCATGGAATCGAATGGAATATTGGACTGCACAGTTATTACGAGACAATAGGTGAAATAGGGAAAATTTTAAGTGATTGTACGACTATTTATGTCGAAGGCTTGGAGAAACGAAGATGGTTATCACAAGAATTTCCCTATCTACAGAACATTATAAACTTGGAAGATTTAAAATGTCCATCTCTAACAAAACTCTTTGCAGATTATAAAGTCGCTACATCACTATGCATCTACCACCACCACCACCAAAATTCGAACTATAATTGTGCATTAGAAAACGTTTTTGTTCTAAGAAGTTGGTTACTAAAAGACTATACATGTATAGATAATGATTAAAAATTAATGACGTCCACTTCTCCTTCTCCTCCATCTACTCTTCAATCTGTCAAAGAACTATTATAGAATTGTTTAGTATGTTTGTACCATTGGACGAGAAAACATGTCTGATTGTTACTACTATATTACTATAAAGTTTTACAAAAATAGTGTGCTGATTGTAAGCAAAACGCTCGAAGCTAAGGGTTTAGTAAACGTTTTTGAAAAATTTGATGTCTCTGCATATGATCAAATAGAAATATTGGGTAATTATTTCAATCATCATCTGGTCACAACTAATTCATCTGCTAATAATTGCAACAGCAGCAGTAGCGATAGTGACGAGTTTATTTATTTCCACAATTAAAAATTATCTACAAGAATGGATCCAATTTCCTATACAACTTATGAAAGCAAAATTAATATTTTGAAAAAGGAACTTTACTATGCATTACTTCAAAATAATGAACAGATAGCCAAAAATATTTTTATGCAATTAGGATTTCAAGTGCCCTTCGAAGCCTTCACATGGATTACAAAGACTGTTCCATCTCTATCATTGCTGGATTTGTTATTTCATCGTCAAATTATATGTGATATTTTGTACAATCTTTTTTGAATAATGTTCCAGGTGATTTAAACTTTTTAAGTGTATTCGATGTATTGAGTGTTTTAACTGAAATGAAGGAAACGATGACTTTGTGCACGAATGATATATTTTTTATTCAAGATCTCCTTTCAAACTATAATCCTTGCAATTTAGAAAAATTTCCCATAAGTAATATTAAGAAAAACTATAAAAATGTATTAGTATGTTTGGATGATATCATACTAGAAACTGCTTATTATGCACAACCGAAACTATTGTACTATATAATACAAATTATGAATGCCAATAAACTGGTTTATAAATTTGAACCATTGCATAATGGAAGACAGAAAGCAGTGTTTCAGTGGCTTGTTGGTAATTTAGAAAAAGCGAAAAAAGGACTGCCAGTAGGTGGGCAATATGATGATGATGATGATGACATAAGATTAGATTCTACAAAATTACCATCAATTTATTCTAATGACTATAAAAATGTTTTCAATATTTTGCAAGAATTAACGTACTTAATACTTTTTTGTATGCATAACAATAATAATAAAATACTCATATAAATAAGATTTTCTTTATTTAAAAATATCCTGCAAATCTTTAATTTGTAATTCTTTATAAATATTATCAAATAGATAACAGCATTGTTCGTTTTTCTCTGTAGAAGGCGGAGGCGGAGGCGGTTACAGCGATGGCGGTGAAAATGGTAGTGGTGGTGGTGGTATTAATGCATAAGATTCTTTCTCGTTTCTATTTCCTTGTTTTTTTCTCCCATTTTCAATTACTTTTCTTCTTTTTGTCGGTTCTTTAAAAATATCTCTTCTTTTCTGCACTTCTAACGCTAACGCTTTTCCTGTATGGTAAATTTCTTCATTATTACCATTAGAATCGCAGTTTTTTGGATAATTTAAAATTTCAGATAGCGGACAAGCTACAATATTGAACAAATCACTATCAAACACGTCAGTGCTTGTTCTCCATTTTTCTTCTAAATTTGCAATACTGCTGTGCCAATCCTCAGTCGCTTGCACAACATTTGCCAGTTGAATTAATTCAAATGCTGAAAGAACTTTGATTTTATTTCCCGGTTTTAACTGTACAACTGCCATTTTAGGTTCTAAAGTAAAAACTAACGTATTTGTTTCGACAACTCCTCTTTAAATAACTTTATACCACTATTATCCTTTTCTCCTTCTACTCCTCTTTTTCCCCTCCTCCTCCTCCTAGGCCTTAAGGTCATTAACATACAAATAAAACACATCTAGCCAAGTGTTTTACATTAGTATAGTAGTAGTTTACAAAAATAATTAACATAACCTAACTGTCCTTATCAGAAGTTTTTTTAAACTTGTTGGTTCGCCTTTGTGGTAGTAAACACTCAAATTATCCTAAATCGACCTTCACCTGTCGACCATATCATGTTTGCCCAGAAAACATTCTTACAATAGGATACACTTAATGGAACTGTTGGTTTAAACTCTAGCGAACCGACTACTTTGAAATAAGACGACTTAAATTTTTTATATAACAGTAATGTTGTTTATTTTCCTCTTCGAGGTATAATAAGTTAATATGGTTTAATTTTCTACATTGAGAAAAATAATATGGTCCTACAATAATTGTTTTTTCTTTTTGTTTTTCGAGACCAAAAACATTTATACTTATATTAGGATTCAATTTTTCAAACAACTTAATGTTAGATAAAATCATTGGAAAGGTCATACCTGTTAAATTTAGCTTTGAAAGATATTTCATATAACTTGATACTTGATTTACATGATATCTGGCGGGGTATAGAGCGGAAAGAACTGCCCAGACGAAACACATATTATCATCATTTTTAACGTTAATAACAGCCTTTTTGCGCTCAATGTCCAACGGAAGTTTTACATAAGTGGAACCTTTCAGCGGATTGTATTTCACCAAATTGACTTCCAAAAATAAAAGTTCTTGAAGGGTGTATCCACTATCACGTTCCTTAAAACAAACGTAAGCATATTAATATTATGATTATTATTAGACTAGACTAGTTTTGATTTACCTGAAATTCCTCAAGCTTTTTCTTTAGATTTGTAGTTAAATTTTCAATTATTTCATTAATGTTGACAGATTTATCTACAACTTGGTATGGTACCAGAAATAATTTTACTTCCAAGGTTCTCGATCTTCATCTGAATTTACTGCTGCAGGCTTCAGAAAACTTCCAGAAAGTTCGAAATTTACTTTCAGTATGGTAAAATCCTTAAGTGTTTTGGTTACAATGGTCATGATTTCATTCCGTATGTTATCAATGAAGTATTCTATTAATAAGTTACTATAATCGTTTATAGGTAGATTGGCAAATTTTGTATTAGGCATCAAACGATAGGAAATCACTTTTCGATCGAATGCTGACGATACCTTATGCACATTAGAACCAAGAGTAGCATCACGTTCCAAACATTTATTTTTGTGGTTAATAGATTTAAGGTGTGCAGAATAATTTATGGATTGAAGTGTACATTTGCAAATATCACATGTTGTCAGCTTAATTCTTTTTGCTGGAGGTTCCATCATACTGTTGCTAGTACTCGGTAGCGAAACTAATTGTTCATTCAAATGTTGAAACCTATGTATTTATAGCAAGTTATTTTTTACTAACACGTCACGCATATATACGGAAGAATACTTCTTATTGAAAAAACGAATGTAATTGTTCACTTAAATATTTAAAGCCATGTATAGTTCGTTGAATAATTTTACTAACACACTCACATATATAAAGAATACTGGACTAAACACTACCTACTTAACGAAAAAATGAATTTAAAATGTCTTACTTAAGTTTCTCTATACTAATGTCACATGTTTCTGCCCCATTTGATAGTTTTTTCACACCTTTGAAAATAAGGCCTGTATCCGCGAATTCGCCAAATTTATCGTCTGGTATCATGTTTGTCCATCGTTGAGGCAAAAAACACTCAAACTCTCCTAGGTCGACCTTTACCTGTCGACCAAATCTGGTTTGGACACTAAACACTCTTAGAATTGGATACACTTTACCAATTGTTAAGGATTTTAATGACACTGTTTGTTTAAATTCTAGAGAACCGGCTGCATTCAGTTGTTTTAGGAAATCCATAGTTAAATAATAATAAAATAAGACTTTAAAAAGGCTAAACTTCAGTTGTAATACTTTGATTTCTAAATAAATGACTTTGGTGTTTGCAACATTATTTATAACTGTTCTCCCTCTTCAACTAATATTTGCATTTAATGAAGGAAAACTTATATGCTATTGGTTAGGATAACGATGGTGGTGGTACTGATGGTGTTGGTAATAGTTTCTGCTGGTAGTGGAAAGTATATTTCGTACATTTACCTAACAGTTAATCGCGTTTGTCAACTCATCCCTATCAGAAATGTCTTTGATTCCAAAATTAGACAATTTTTTTTTGTAAAAGATAGATAATTAATGAAGTGTAAAACTTATTTTTCCAAATTTAGTCCTTCTAATCATTATACTAATTGTTTTTTAAATAACATGTATCGTTCGAAGATTTATACTTTAAACGATATTCCTAATGAAAATTCATATAGAATTATTTTAACTTCAGATCAGAAACCTGTTTATTTAGTAAAAAGTTTAAGTGCATTGTGTTTGGAAGTAACTTTTAACAATTATTATAGACAAATTATACGGGATGAGTTTACTATTCCGTTAACCGTGCGAGGATTGGAAAAACATAAATTTCGTGTTGAAGTGTTAGGGCCTTGGCTAATGAAAATGCCGAAAAATCATTTGTCAACATTTGAACTCCAATCGTTTCTAAAAAAAGAGTGCCGGCTACTTAACATTGAAGTGATGTCGACAGAGAAAAACTTTAAAATAATTATTGATAGTGACAATGCCACTTGTTCGTCGTCTACATCATACGTATACTATGTATAATATTGTTGGTGAAGGGAGCATTGTCTTGTAAATATCTTTGTCATTATAACATTTTCTCATGCATTTGGTTAATTAATACTCGTTTCAATCTTGTATACTACTAAGTATCAGTCACTGACATCTTGCTGTAAGTAGGTAATTATTCTTTTTAATTGAAATTGCATTTTATCATGTATTAAAGTATAAAGAAGCAATTAACATCCTGTTTTCTGCAGAACGGGTATCCCTCGTATACTTGAATAATAAAATAAATATAAATAAAAATTACTAACTCATAAGTACAACAACTTTCGTATTTTACAGTCATATTCACCATGAACGAAACTGGTAAGTTTTGTGTGCGAACGAAAGACTTTTTATAGTGTGTGCTATTAACTTTATTTATTTTCAGAGAAACGTGCCATTATCTCGGTGGCAGCGGAATTAAACCTTCCGGATTTGGAGGTAAATTACATTCATATTTACATTTCCTAATTTATTTTTGTTATTTTTAAGGACATAGATAGATATATGGTGTTATGCCATAGTCCTCCTCCGAAAGCAATATATTTGGGGCTAATAAGTATGCCCACGGTTTGTCCGAGGGCATATTTTACAGTGGAAAGGCCTCCGGGATTTATTCCTTGGGCAACCATATGGCTAGGTATGTAGAAACATTATATATATTTTTTTTCTATTTAACCCATTTAACTAGTTTAATTCTTCTTCGAATAATTATAATAAGTATGCCCACGTCTTGTCCGATGGCATATATTATTTCATAATTGAAAGACTTCCGGGGTTTATTCCTTGGACAACCAGATGGTTAGGTATG
The DNA here is from genome assembly GCA_029378335.1 of Agrilus mali. Taxonomy (NCBI): domain Eukaryota; kingdom Metazoa; phylum Arthropoda; class Insecta; order Coleoptera; family Buprestidae; genus Agrilus; species Agrilus mali. Next base: position 13,338,872 of record CM055658.1, read on the forward strand.
TAGAAACATTTTAAATATATATTTTTTTATTTAACTTTTTCTAACTAGTTTAATTCTTTTTAAAAAAACTGTCATGGAAACCTTGGCAAGAGGTCCCTGACGGGAAATTGGATAGGCGTAAACTTGACGTCAAAAATGTGAAACGGTCTTGCCCAGTCTAACCTCAATTTATTGTTATTGTTTTGATGATTGGATTGTTCTATCTTTGGATTATTTGGCTGCAGACTTCAAAATAAGTGATTGATAGTTAAGGATAATAATATGCTATACATACAGGAATCGTTTTTAATGTCTAGATTTATTGTAAGAATTACTGTATGAAATAACATTTGTTTCTTTGTGTGGACTTCTATTTTGAATCACAAGTCAGATTTTCAATTTTCTTTTACCATTAGAAAGTCTATAATATGGAGAACAATAAACATAATTCCATTCGTGTACTTACATATTTTAATAAATCATTAGCATTGTTATTACTATTTAAATACCTTCTTGGAAAAGAAAAGAATTTGAGCTGAATGAATAAATCTCACAACAATTGGATTCCATCTAATAATGTTGTAATTTAACAGTGGTATTCATAACGAACCAATTACCTCATCTCATGCACGCACTTGTTTAGCACGGATAGCGTGTGCGGCCCATGGTTAGAAAAATACTTATTTATTGTTATGTTTGCATAATTCCATGCACGGCGGTAGCGGTGGCCGAACCGGAAAAACAATTAACACATGTCGGCAAAATAACTACCTATCTATCTACATATGTACGTCTACCTAATGAGGTAGTTAGTTACCTGTTCCTTGCTATGTCGTCGTCGTCGTCATCGTCTCGTCCTCGTCCTCGTCGTCCTCGTCGTCGGTCGTTGTCGTCGTGTCGTTTTCAGACAGTGGCCCACGTGGTCCGACAACAACCATCATACACCTTTTGCGCTCTACAGGCTAACGTTAGAAAGAAACAGCATGAGACCAACGAACTTCACGTATTCCAACTACTGAAAAAAACACTCCCTCCTTCCCTCCTTCGTTCCTTCATTCCTTGCTACTGCTACTACTACTACTCTACCCATGTGTGTGTGTGTATGTATGTATGTCGACGTACAAGACATGGAAAGGATAACGGTTCATGCTAGCAGTAGCATACAACTTTTCGCCAATAGGTGCGAGAAGAATAGATTTATATGGCAAACTAACGCTAGACAGAAACAGCAATAGAAATAACAGTACTTGCTAGTACAAACCCTCAACAATAACTACTTGTCACATAGTGCTCATATGTTTCCAAAATAATATTTCCTTTTAATTGTTTTTCATTTCATTAATTACATTTGTTTTAATTAAAATATGCAACGTATTGATTTTACGAAACAAGGTACCGCCACATGGAAATGCGACATAATTGCACGGAAAAGTGGGCCGTGACCAACTTGCAAAGTTTCGTTTGGGGGCAAAAGAGCACTATGTGGGCCATTGTAAAAGAAATAGTTTTGAGAGTTAGTCACTAATAAAGAAGAGTATAAAAACGAAGATCGAGCCAGCGAGTGAGAAGGGTAAGGGGGGTGTAGCGGGTTACCGCTTTCACTCACCCTAATGCCTTATTAAGGGTCCCTGTCATTAGCAACGCCCCTAGTTGGTAGTTAATTAGGCAAGTTGTTTTAATACATACAGTAGAACCTTGATAACTTAAACCTCGATAACGTAAAAACCTCTGTAAGTTCATAAAATTTTGTGTTCCCTTCCCCTCGGAGTCCAAAACCTCTTTTACTTAAAATACAAACCCTCTATAACTTAAACGAATAATTTGGGCATCGCGCCTCAGTAAGTAATAAAATTGATGTAGAAAATGTGAATTGTTTGAAACAAAAAAAACTTACCGACTTTTCTATGCAGAATAAAATAAACTTGAATAAATGTACCTTTAAACTTAAAATAAAGTACGTATGTACATAATAACATTTCGAAGTTTCATTTGCATTTAACCTAGCTCGTCTATCTCTATAATTCCTAAACAACGCTCATAAACGGACCTCTGTAATTAAAAATATAAACTAATTAAAACTCCTTAACTTAAACCCTTAGTAAGTAAAAACCTCAATAACTCAAATTATTTAACGTTTCCCTCGGTCTTTTTCTTATCGAGGTTCTACTGTATTTGTAATTAGTTTTTAAGTTATTTGTTTTATAAGGCATTTTTTAATCTATTAAATCTTACAAAAAACCATATAAAATTCGGTCTTCTTTATGACAGAAGTAAAACCTTTTTATTGCTGAATTGGCATTGATTTCACATATTCTTGAATAATGGGAAGAAATAGAAAGTGTATTGAATAACCTTAACTTAAGTTGTCTGTTACTCTGTGGTAGTTTATCATAATAAAATTATAATTAAAACACTAATTTAATACTTATTACTTTAAATCTATAACATTTAGTAAAAATAAAAGTGATAAAAAAAGTTAGTGTTTAATTATTACCTGAATATCATATTACTATAAGGAATTTAACAGTGTTCTACAGGAAATATTGTGATCACAAAACAAACGTTATTTTTGTTTTTAAGAAACAAGGTAGTCGAATAGCCAAACTTATACTACTTGAATTACGGTCGTCGATTTCTAAAGCGGTCAGTAAATGGGGGTGGTGAAGCGAATATGTGATGCTGCTTCCTGTTATCATCAATAAGCCTCTCCCACTCAATTTTCTGACTCTCATCTCCTAGTGGTGCTCCCCGGTAACCTGAGTAACCCTGTGGAAGATCGTGGTAACCAATCCTGGTGGGAAACAGGGTCAGGGCAGACGAGAGCGGAAGATATGGTCCTCCGAAGAATAGGGGGTTGAGATGTGGGGCCTGCTACCCGTCACTCCGAAAAAAAAATATTATGCAAAAAAGAACCCAACACGGCCCCGGGATTTGGATAGTTACAAGGATGCACGACTTAGACGAAGAAAAAGGACTATTAGAATTGGAAAATGGAATATACAAGGCATAGCAGCAAAACAAACTGAAATTATATTTGAAATTGAAAAAGTAGATATGGACATAGTAGTGTTAAGTGAAACAAAGAAAAAGGATCAAGAAGAAGAAATAATCGGAAAATATACACACATATGGAGTGGCGTTCCCAAACATGAAAGTGCGGCAAAAGGAATATCAATATTAATTAAGAACAGTTGGAGGAAATGTATAGAAGTTAACTAACAAATAAATGAAGGAATACTGGAAATTAAAATTAATATATTTTGAAAACCACCAATAATAGTTGGGGTATATGCAAAGAACGACAATGCAACCCCAAAAGAGGAAGCACATTTTTGTAACACACTAAACGATGTATTAGAGAGGGCAAAGGAAAAAGAGGATATCCTATTAATTGATTATTTGAATAGCCATGTAGGAAATGAAGACGAAGACATGGTAGGACGATACGGAGAAAATGAAAACAAAAACTACAACGGAAGTAGATTACTGGAATTATGCCGAGAATACGATGTGATTATAACTAACACAAAATTCCAACATTAAAATATACATAGTGTTAGGAGAAATTGTCATGGGCAAATTTTAGTGCCTCCCGAAAGTGGACGGGTTCTCCAAAACCGCTGAGAAGGATACGCCTTCGGAACTAGATCGCGAGAGAGCGGCCACGGGAAATGAACTAATTTATGCATATGATTCAGTCGAAAAGCAATGTATGATTGTTGTAACGGTTCAGGTTACTACTATTGTTATTATAATATTTTTGTTGTCTTTTTACTGTACATTTTGCAAATAAAGCAATATAAAAAGTGGACATTCTTAATAGATATACATGGGAAGAACCCAGTAGGAACCAAAGATCGATCATTGACTTAATAATAGTTTAAAAAAACAGCAAAACCTTAACATAAGATGTAAGAGTATACAGACAAGCAGAATGTGCAAGCAACCATCGTTTAGTATTAGGGAAATTTATATACACGGTAAGACGCCAAAAGCTAATTATCAAAAGAGATGACAAGTTGGAAAAACTTATAAACACGAGATTTAAAGTAGAACTTCTACAGCAATTTAGTGTTCGAGCCTTATATCAAAACAGGTTGCAGAATATACTGCAGGTGAACGAAGAATGGACCCCAACGGAAATGTACGAACATCTAAAGCAATCAATAATAACTGCAGCAAACGAGCACTAGATGTTGAAAAGCACAAGAACAAATACAAAGAGAAATACAGTGACGATCTAGAAGAGATGATTAAGATGAAAAAAGATGCCTTCCACAAATGGTTAAGCAACAAAACCCCAAAATTACGAGAAAATACGTTACCCTCAGACAGCAAGTAAAGCAAAGAGTAGGACTGGAGAAGAACGAATACTGCGAGAGAATGTGCAGAGATATAGACAACACGATTGGCTATAACAGATCGACGGAAGCATGGGAAAAAATAAAAACCATTAGAAGTAACAAACGAGGTAACAATATCTTTCGGGTAATTAAATAAAAATAGGTAATGAATTAACAGAAGCAATCGACGAAACAAAAGGTTAATCTTTTAAATAAAAAACTAAAACGGAAAATTATCAATTTTATTTACCCACTGATTAGAAATAAACCCAACAAATTTAATTGTTTCACATACTTAGGCAATATTTCCAACAAAATTGGAAAAAACATAAAATGTATCAACAATAGTTCTATCTCGTTTAAAACTAACAATACGCTTGGTAGGTTTATCCTCAACAATAAATGTAAAACACCTAAAGGAGCCAAATCAGGTGTTTATCTATTAAGTTGTGGAAATTGTGAAAAAGTATATGTAGGACAGACAGGTAGGGCCTTTAACACTCGAATTCTAGAACATTTAAAAAGTTTTGTTAATAAAAAAACCGATTCCACATATGCAGAACATTTGATAGATTGTAAACATAATTTTAATAAGGATTTAAAAATATTACATATACAGAATAAAGGCATGAAATTAAATTTGTTAGAACAACTTGAAATAAATAAATACAATAAACAACAAATCATCCTTAATGACCAATTAGATATTTCAAGTTCTCCACTTTTAAATTTAAATTTTAAGAATTTCCCCTCCACCAAATAGTTTAGTTCTAAGGTATAAATAGTGTTACAATAGGATTAGTTTGTATAATCTTCACCTGAAGAAGCTATTGTATAGCGAAACGGCTGTAGTGATACGAATAAACGTTTCTTGAAACTTTTTTCTTTGTCTTTTTTCTATTATGGATAAGTTTCAACAAGTGACTAGTGCAACAATCAACAGTTTAAAAGGTTTCACGCAAGGATGCGACCTATCACCCACACTTTTTAACATATATATATATATATATAGATCAGGCTTTAAGAAGATGGTACAGAAAATGGGGAACGATGGGCTTACCAATACAAGGAAACGTACTACATTAATTACTTTTCGCAGATGATCAGGTTATTTTTGCACAAGAGAAAGAAGATATGGAATATATGGTAAGAAAACTAAAAGAAGAGTACGAATTATGGGGACTTAAGATAAATATGTGTAAAACGGAATATCTGTGTCTCGGATCGGGGGTTGCAGAACTAAATTTAAGCTTAGCAGAAAATACTATTAAAGATTGCCAGTCCTTTACATACCTCGTATCGATGATACACCGAGATGGTACTTCTATACGAGATATAGAAATGAAAATAGCACGGGGAAGCAAACTACAAAAGCACTTCATGGGTTGATATGGAACAACACTCTCACCAAAGAAAACCAAAAAAGGAAATTTTAAATCATACCACAAAATATTACCCTATACGGATCGGAAGTATGGCCAATGACAACAACGATACGAAATAAAATAAGAACAGTCGAATTAGACTTTATGAGAAGATGTCTGCAAACTACCAGAAAAGACAAAATAAGAATGGAGGAAATATGGAACCGGATGGATGTAGAATGCTCAATAACAAAAAAATTAGAAAATAAAGCACTTCAATGGTACGGTCATGTGCAAAGAATGCCAGAACACAGATGGCCAAAAAGTTTTGCAATGGGAACCCCAGGGACAACACGGAGAGGAAAAGCAGCTCTAACATGGAAAACATATATAGGGAATGCAATGATAGAAAGAAACCTCGGAGAATAGATTGGGAGGAAAGAGAGTTGTGGAGGAAAAAAACCGGTGAACTCATAATGGGAAAATGCCGAAAAAGAAGAAGATTTCTAAAGGGAACTGCTATTATTAACTTTCATAAGGCACGGTAGTAGAGTATATAAAGAAGTGCAGCTTGTACTATCCAAGTAGAACATATTTTGTACTTTGACATAATTGGCTCTGTTGAAGAATGAGTTCAAACTCAACTCCTCGCGGATTTCGTGGAATGCCTAATAATATTGTAGAAGTCCTTACAACTATTTTGTTCACTTTATTATATTATATGTCGCGATATTTAGGTAAACAGTCTCTTGTCTTTTTTAATGTAGGTATCATATTGTTACGAGTACTTGCCAATTAAGTTGGTGTGAGCATAATTAACGAACATCTTCCCTGATTACATAAGGAATATTCTCGGCTTTCCTGACACATCTAGAAAACACCAGCAAAGATCAATGGGAAAACAATTGGATTACTAGACGGCTGTATAATACCCTAGAAAAAGGCTGAGAAGACTATAAAGGGCGGACGAGACACCCACACCTAGTTAGTTGACAGTGGACAGCTGATGTTTGGAAGCGAAACGATCGATAGGCGATACAGGCGAACCATAGTGGCGATAGTGTTCATGGAGAGCGATAGATAGTGTCTACCGGAACGGCGATTAAAAAGAGACTTTTAGTGAAATAAATTGTGCGGACTTGTTCATAACTGTAGTGTAGTCAAATTAATTTTAGTAATTAAATAAATTCGTTGTTTTGTTTTGTTAATTGTGTTTTCCGTGACTGAACACGTCACATTTGGTGTCAGGAGTGGGATAATAAGGGAATTGAAAATTCCCGAAGAAGGTTAGTGCGACAGATCGTAGAAGAGATCCGAAGTGAAAAAGAATTTTGAAGCCTTATGCCAGTAACAAGAAAACAAACGTCAATAATGGAAGAACAAATAAAGGCCTTAATGGAAATGATGAAGGCAATGAAGGCTGGCCAGGAAGAAATGAAGGTAGGCCAGGAAGAAATGAAGAATAAAATGGAAGCTGGACAAGAAAGAATGGAATGTGGACAGGAAGAATTGAAGAATAAAATGGAAGCTGGACAGGACGAAATGAAATTGGCACAAGAAGAATTGAACAATAAAATAGAAGCTGGACAAGAAAAGATGGAAGCGATGCAAGAAGAATTAAGGGTAAAGCTGAAGGAAGTCAGAACCGAAGTGCAAGAAGAGTTAAAGGAAGTCAGAGTAGAAGTGCAAGAAGAATTAAAGGAAGTACGACAAGAATTGGAGACAACACAAGAGAAACTAAGAGATCAGTTGATAGAAGAAGTACAAAAGGAAGTAGAGAAGATGAGACAGAGGTTCGAGAACACAAAACCGGCCAGTGAAATAAAGTCCGAAGACACTGCGAGGAGGATCAGAATTAAACCACCGACTTTCGACGGAAAAGTTTGTTGGTCTGTATACAAACGACAGTTCGAGGCAGCGGCAGAAGCAAACAACTGGAACGATTTTGAGAAAGCAACGGCGCTGGTCATAGCTCTGGGAGGAGAAGCATTGGACGTCCTTCAAGGTATTCCAGAGCGCCAACAACGGGACTTCTCTGCGCTGCTAGAGCGACTTGAAATGAGATATGGCGACAAACATTTGCAACAAGTGTACCAAACCCAACTAAAGTGTCGCAACCAGAGGACATCAAAAAATCTACAAGAATTCGAGGCCGATGTGGAACGTCTAGTTAGATTGGCCTATCCTACCGCTCCGCAGGACTTCGCAGACCAGCTAGCAGTCCAAACATTCGTCGATGGTGTAAGGGACACCGACTTACAAGTTCTCCGTTTGGCCCGCCACAAGACTGCGAGTGACGCACTGGCGCACGCCTTAGAATTCGAAGCTGCAAAACAAGATTCCAAAGGCCACGTGCGTGTACGCCAAACAACTGTTGAACACGACGAATACAAGAATGAAGTCGCAAGGCTGATTAAAGAATGCGTCGAAACTGTCAAGAGGACTACCATCAACGACAAGAGAGAATCGGCCAAATGTTGGGAATGCGGGAAGGTCGGTCACTTTTCCCCTGAGACTGTGGCCAAAATAAAGGAAGACCAAGGTGCTGGGAATGTGGAAAGCACGCACATTTACAGCTAGACTGCCCTAAACGCCACGAATGCCTCGAAACTGTGAAAAGGACTACAATCGATGACAGAAGAGAATCGGCCAGATGTTGGCAATGTGGGAAGGTCGGTCATTTTTCCCGAGAATGTGGACAAAACAAAGGAAGACCAAGGTGCTGGGAAAGTGGAAAGCACCGACATCTAGAGCGAAACTACCCGGCCGAGGAACGCCGTGCGGATCAACAGCGGCTACAAGTATACTACTTCAGGATTGAGAATCGTGCTGGAAAACAACATGGTAACGCTGATGCCCTCTCGCGAAGACCATGCTCGAAGAACTGCAAACATTGCATGGCCGCCGAAAAGAAGGAACTAGTCAACTTGGCAAGGATCTGTCAGACGATGGTGGAACCTGAAGAACACTGGCAGAACGAAGACCTGGCGAAAGACCAAGATACCGACGAAGATATTAAACCGATACTGCGGTGGAAAAAGGCAGGAACAGCACGACCTACCTGGGCAGATGTTAGTAGTACGAGTACCATCACGAAGAGCTATTGGGCCTTATGGGATTCGCTCATCGTCGAGAATGGGGTACTAAAACGAGTGTGGGAAAGCCCTGACGGAACTAAAATTCGACATCAAGTAGTTCTCCCGAAGAACAGAGTCAACGAGGTGCTGACAGAAGTCCATGGAGGTGTTGGTGGAGGACACTTCAGAGTAACAAAGACGTTGGAGAAGGCGCGAGAGCGATTTTATTGGCTAAAGTGTAAGAAGAGACGTCGAAAATTGGTGTAGGAAGTGTCCAACGTGTGCGTCAGCCAATGGATCTCAGACTCGAAGCCCAGGGCGAATAAAACAGTACAATGTTGGTGCCCCATTTGAGAGAATAGGTCTGGACGTAGCAGGACCATTCCCAACAACAGCTGCTGGCAATAAGTACATCTTGGTAGTGATGGACTATTTTAGCAAATGGCCCGAAGTGTACGCAATCCCAAACCAAGAAGCTACTACGGTCGCTGGAATGCTGGTGAACCAATGGATCAGTCGGTATGGAGTTCCGATTGAGATCCACTCTGACCAGGGACGGAACTTCGAATCCACGGTATTCCGGGAAGTCTGTGAGCTGCTAGGAGTACAGAAAACTGGGACCACTCCATTACATCCACAATCTGACGGAATGGTCGAACGGTTTAACGCGACGCTGGAAACCAATTTGAAAGTGGTTGTCAACGATCACCAGACAGACTGGGACCAGCACATACCTTTGTTCCTGTTGGCCTATCGAAGTGCGGTTCATGAGACCACCGGCAGAACACCAGCCAGCATCTTATTTGGAAGAGAGCTGAAGTTACCTATGGACATCCGGTTTGGATACCCAGAAGATCGGCGACCTTCGGCTACCGACTACGCACAGCAGCTAGAGGAACGACTCGATACCATCCATAGAGCCGTTCGTAACTAAATCCAAGTAGGGAGTGACCGCATGAAGACCAGGTACGACCGGAGAGCCAACAGCACAGGATTCAGAGAAGGGGACCAGGTATGGCTTTACAATCCTGTCCGTCGGAAAGGGCGCTCACCGAAGCTACAGGGAGCCTGGGAAGGACCTTACACCGTGGTCAGAAGGCTGAATGACGTGGTCTTCCGTATTCAGAGAGGACCAAAGGCCAAGATGAAAGTTGGACACTTGGACCGCTTGGCGCCCTACAAAGGTCAAGACATTGATCGGGACGATCAATTCTAAGAAGGGGGCAGTGTTACGAGTACTTGCCAATTAAGTTGGTGTGAGCATAATTAACGAACATCTTCCCTGATTACATAAGGAATATTCTCGGCTTTCCTGACACATCTAGAAAACACCAGCAAAGATCAATGGGAAAACAATTGGATTACTAGACGGCTGTAGAATACCCTAGAAAAAGGCTGAGAAGACTATAAAAGGCGGACGAGACACTTACACCGAGTTAGTTGACAGTGGACAGCTGATGTTTGGAAGCGAAGCGATCGATAGGCGATACAGGCGAACCATAGTGGCGATAGTGTTCATAGAGAGCGATAGATATTGTCTACCGGAACGGCGATTAAAAAGAGACTTTTAGTGAAATAAATTGTGCGGACTTGTTCATAACTGTAGTGTAGTCAAATTAATTTTAGTAATTAAATAAATTCGTTGTTTTGTTTTGTTAATTGTGTTTTCCGTGACTGAACACGTCACAATATTGTTTCAGCTTGAAAAATTGATACATACCTTTTAATGCAATAAATTGTAAAAAATCGCTCATTTAAGTTATTTTTTAATTGTGATAAATGGCTGTTAGTAGAGGACTTGTAAATATGTATTTGTTAATAGCAATAATACGCTTTTACGTGTAGAATACTCCATATGACACGTTGATAAATAAAAGTGCATAGAAAAGTAAGTAGCTGTTTATAGTACTAACAGTAAGAGGCTGAAATGTCACATTGAGCATAGTTTGCTGTTTCTTAAGTTCGGGTATTTTTACAAAGGCCGGATTAAACTGTTCTTCTTGGCTGGTATCTCCAAAGATAACTGATTATAAATACCTCTCAATAATTTCGTTTATTGTCCATTAATGCTCGTCGCTTTAAAGTAAGCAATATTAAACCATCTTGTACATTTTAAGCTACTTGTTGAGTCTTTCCTTAATTTTTAAAAAGGCCTCGTTAACTAATTTTTATAAATACGAAATACATAAATTTTCAAAAGGAATCTGTATTAAGCCACCAATTTTTACAAATCTATTTCTATAATGTCTTCGGGTTCCTCACTATTAGTTGTGTTTGTGTTAGTGTAACTACAGGATTGATTACGAAATTATAAACATTAGTAATTCGGTAAATTGTGCATCTTTAATAAGATAAACAGTAACGTAAGTGATGACATGCCTTCATCTTACACGGATCTAATTAATACTACCAGAAAGTGAGAAAGATGATGAGAGGTTTTAATAAATTAAAAACTAATTTCTGCTTCAATATATCTAAAAGTGTCGGGTAATCTATCATGTTAAAATCAAAAATGCCAACAGTGTAGACGATTAATTGCTTGCCTTACTAACCCACCCTTTGTAAGTGGTGTTATCAAATGACTGTTGCCATTATCATGGACACATACAAGCATTACGCATTTACTAAAAAACAAAAACTGAAAAATTGGTAGACGTAAATCAGAATGGAGCTTGTTTAATTTTTCATTCGTCCGTTTCGTGTAATAAATTATTTTTTGATGAAGTCTTTCATTGACATATTATTCACATAGGCGCCTTTCATTTATTCCGTAAGACGATTTAGGGGGGGGGGGTCGACCATGTCTTATTTTTTCTTACAAGGGATGAGAGGGATTCTTGATATTTCTTACGTAAAATCACAAATATACGCAACCGGACAAGTGCTGATGTGACCAAGAAGAAGCAACACCTGATATTAGAGGTGTTCTAGTGGCAGATTCGCTTTCTGAGTGGGTTTTGAGCCCCTGGACTGAAAATGTTATGTAGTGATTATATCCAAACAATTAAAATAATTCCGTCCAACATGATTGTAAACGTTCCTGAAAATTGTTACTTTACACATCAAAACCAATTAAGCGTATATTCACTTTTTCCTTTAGATTCTTACGTAATAAATATTAAATAGGGGGGAGGGGTCGGCCTATTCTTATTTTTTCTTATTTAGGGGAGGGAGGGGGTCAAAAACTAGTAAAAATCGTCTCACATAACAAATGAATGGCCCCATACAGAAATTTAAAAATAGAGAATTGTTATATTACATTGTTAATCTAAACGTTTGAAAATGAATCATCAAGGTGTCCATACTAATATTATACATTCGAAAGTAACTCTATCTGTCTGTGTTACGCAATCACGCCTAAACTACTGAACCGATTTAGATGGAATTTGGTACAGAGAAAGGGCATAGGCTACTTTTTAATACGAAAAAAGACTGTGAGAGTTGAAATAGGAGATCAAAGTTTGTATGAAAATTGCGTCATTTTTTAAGCTAGAAGCCTAAAACTAATTTTTTAGGTTTTTGGTTAGACACAAATACGTCATTCAAAGTTTGTAAAAATTTTACCCTAAAGAGGGTAAAAATAGGCGATGAAATTTTTGTGTGATGGCGTCGGCAAAAAAGCTGACGGCCCAGAAAAAAAAATATAGTAGGAAATATAGAGAATTACGGAGTCATTACCAACTGTGAAACTGAAATTAACGAAAGTAAGAAACTTGCCAAGCGCTACGCGTCATACACAATGAGCGTGGCGTAGGTAGGGAATACGCCTGTGTGTCATGCAACGAATATGCGATATTTTTGTGGTTGATTTTCAAGATTTAATAAATAAATAGAGGTTTATACTTAAAAACTAATAACAAAAATATCTAAAAACAACTTGCCTAATTAACTATCAACTAAGGGCGTTGGTAATGGCAGGGACTCTTAATCGGGCATAAGGGTGAGTGACAGCGATAACCCGCTACACCCCCCTAACCCTTCAGACTCGCTTGCTTGATCTTTCTCACCTCTACTTCCAAACCGAATCCTTTTATACTGACCCACATAGTGCTCTTTTACCCCCAAACGGAACTTTGTAGTTGGTTTGAGTGTGTTTTCATAATCTTTGCGTTTTTTTCGCAATTCAAAGTAATTTCAATATTTTTCTTTGCTTACATTCATAAGTTAAATTAAGTGTAAGAAGTTAAAGAGATTTTGTTTTTTCGGATCAATAAATGTAGTTGAATTTTTTTTTATGCAGGTTCTGAAGTAACTTAGGTTCTTATAAAATAGTGTAAATGTAAATTAAGTTATTTTCGTAATAGGAAGTTTTTTATTTTTTTTTTGTTTTTACGGTCAAAAATAAAACAGTGTAAAACCCTTTTCAAATCAAGAGGTTAAAGTTTTGTTTCGTGTACGTTAGTTAGAAGAAAGTCACTATTACACTATTCCACGCGAACGAAGTCGCGGGCACAGCTAGTTTCAAAATAAATCATTGAGACATTTAGCTGATGAAACTGTTTAAAACCAAAATCATATTTCAAATGTACGCATTTCATAATAAAATGTACTTTAAGGACCTAAAGTACATTATGTACTTTATTATTATTACAAAACGCTCATAAAATATTAGTTCCATTTTTAACACATGTATTTAATTTATTGTTCACTGAATAAAACACTTAAAATTCTTTTTATGTTTCTTTGTTTTACTCTATAAGTTCACTTCTCACATGATTTATAAGTGGAACAATGTATTTATTTTAAGCTGTAAAACATGTCAAAGGATGTGATCATAGAATTATTTAAGATATTTTCAAAAAAATGGTTGATCATTCATTATACATTAATAATACAATAAATCAACTAGAAAAATCTATAAATGTGCATTTTATTAAGATGTTAAATTTTCTAAAACAGGCAAAGCGAATGAATATAAAACACATGCACCATTTGAGATGAGAACACTTAAAGTGCTTAAATAATTTAATCGCTGACAAGTGTTTAAAAACTGTGCATCTTAGTTTACTGCCAAACGTTTACCAAAAATACCAAAGGTGTGTACTTTAAATATGAATTGATTTTACTTAGAATTTATTTGTTTAAAGTAGTCAATTCGTTTACTACTAATTATAAGAAAGGATTTTAAATGAACGCTTCATATCAAAATATTGAATTACGATAACAATCCTAAACGGTTGCACAAAATGAATTTCTTATCGAAATATGGCAGTTAGGTATTAAAAGTATTAAAATAATTTTTTTTTGACAGGAGCTTGGCTTTTAGCGGATGTGAAATACGTACTTAATAATTTGAGTATAATATTTCGTGTGTCAGATTCTTGAACCAGCTTAACCACCGAAAACACATCCTAAAAAAAAAAAAAGTAGATTAGGTAAGTCGGCATAATAGGGTTTGTAATCTCCAACAGCATTAGCATTAGTCTATACTGGGAAAGTTTATTTGTCATCTAAATGTCACTTCTTTCGCGACGTAGTACAAATGAAAAGAAAAGTTTTACAGATACGTTTATCATTAAAGTTCTTGCGGATTTTAATTGATGAAATGCAATTTCCATGAAAATTTCCGGAGAACACGGCTCGTTGTTGTTTCAGAATTTAATGACTTTATAATTTTTGGATAACAGAATTCTTACGGTTAAAATTATCAGTGAAAGATAAATAAATGTACGCAGACATTGATTGTGTTTATTTTTATTTTACAATGTACCAACAACATGATGTTCTAAATAGCCGCTGCAAGTAAATATCAGTTGCAAGAGTTAACGCGTGGTTATCAAAGGTTTAACATCACCCTACATGATAATGTTACAGAATCTTATATTATACTAGCAGTGAAACCCGGCGTTGCTAGGGTTAAAATACATCACATGTTTAATGGTATAAAAAATATGTAAGGATCTATTTTTTAGCGTAGATATTATAGATTTATATCACAGATAACGTAGATGTTGGGAGACTTATTCGCGCCATTAAACATACGGTGTATATAGATTATATCTGATAGAGTGAACTAACTAACTAATTGAAATAATTTTAAGAAACAGCTTAGTAAATGGAAAATTTATGTTTTACTTACATAATTATTTACATATTATATTATCTATATACATATTATTTATATACCATCAGACATCGAAATTTCTAGTATTAGAACACTCAAGAACATTCAAATAGTCTGTTCTTTTTCATTTGTCGAAATCACTTCAATTTTTTTGGTCACTGTTCGCTCTTGTTTCTCATTGATCTTCACTCGATTGCAAACACAATTTAACTGACAAAAAGTCACTGAATGTTGATTTATATATCATCGAACACCGAAATTCCTAGTGCCAGAACACTCTAGAATATTTAGATGTATATACATCACTTTGAAACGTAGATGTACACTTTTTGAAACTTTCTAGATCGTTCAAGAAATTTTTAGAACTTTCTCGAACATTCTAAGTCGATAATAACAGTTTGCGCTCATTTTAGAATATTTTAGATCATTTAAGAAATTTTGAGATCTTTTCGGAAGTCCTTATGACTTAAAAAAGGACAGAAATATTTATTTTCACCTTTCTGCCACCAACAACTACCCACTTCCACTCACCGCGACCAAACTCCCTTACTCCCACCTGGAGACCAAGGGGTATTTACCACCCCAACAGGAAGTTGATTGGAGTAGGCAGAGATAGAGAAGACCCTGTCTTTACGTACGAACATTAGCATTTTATATATGTACTAGTGTAACCCCTCCAAATTTAGAGGGAGAGTTGCTATTATTGGTGATGCATAGCACCTTAACCACTTTAATGATAGCGGCTATTTCATACCGTAACCTCTAGAGGGTACATAGAACTTCAAACATTTTAATGATAGCGACCATTGCATAGTGTAACCTAAGCAAAACCCTCTTGGTCGTACATAGCACTTTTCTGTGGTGCATAGCACTTCAAACATTTTTATAATAGCGACCATTCCATGCCATAACCTCTTGGTGGTGCATATGATATGCAGCATAACACTTTTCGGTGGTGCATAGCACTCCTAAACATTTTAATCACAGCAACTACTCCATACCGTAACCTAAGCAAAACCGTCTTGGTTGTACATAGCACCTTTTTATGGTGCATAGCACTTCAATCATTTTTATGAAAGCGACCATTCCATACCATAACCTCTTAGTGGTGCATATGATATGTAGCATAGCACTTTTCGGTGGTGTATAGCACTCTTAAACATTTTAATCACAGCAACTACTCCATACCGTTACCTAAGCAAAACCCTCTTGGCCGTACATAGCACTTCAAACATTTTTATGATAGCGACCATTCCATGCCATAACCTCTTGGTGGTGCATATGATATGCAGCATAGCACTTTTCGGTGGTGCATAGCACTCCAAACATTTTAATCACAGCAACTACTCCATACCGTAACCTAAGCAAAACCCTCTTGGGGAGCGTTCAAGTATTACGTAACGCAATTTGAGGGGGCGGGGGGGTCTCGTAAAACGTTACGATGCGTTACACGGGCGGGAGGGGGTCCTTCTTACAACACGTTACGTAACATTATTTCTTTTTTTATATAAAAAAATAGGGAAATAAAACTCCCAAATTGGCAACCCTTTTCGTTTACGTTTTATACGGGGAATCTCTCGATTGTATTAGTCTGGTCGCCATTTTTAATTTGTTCTCGCATGTTGGTAAACCTTTTCGTTTATATTTCACGGGGAATCCCTAGATTGTATTGTACGTCATTTAATGTTGTTTTTGTTGTCAGTATTCGTTAGTGTTTATGCAGAAGCAAATTGCTGTAGTCGCTGTTATTAAAGTGAGTTCATAGTGTTCATACTGTAATGTCCTCAAAAGAAGGAGATTTGTATCATCAGCTGTTCTTGGCCTATAAAGGCTCTCATGCTGACTTGCCAGCGCGAGTATGTCAAAAAAATGCCAATGAAATTTGGAAAACGGCTAAAGAAAAACTAAAAAACAAAGAAAAGTTTATAGAACATATAAATGATGTTATACGAGAGTTGAAGGTGAAGGCCACGAAGAAGAAAGCAACAATGCTTAGTTATTTTACACAAGTAAGTTTACTACTAAAATGTAATAATGACATAAGTATTATATTTAGTCCAAACCTTGATTTTTCATAAAAGAACTGGTCATAAGTATTTTATATTTCTAGCTACCTATGCAAACATCAAGCACGCCAGCAACACTATGGCCCAATGCTCCCTCGACTTCGCGTGCTCCTCAACAAAAACAGGTGCATCTGCTTATATGTGTTGTATATTATGTTCTTTTTTATCGCATGTGTCAATAATACCTATTCTTAATTAATTTTCTCTTGGTCTATAGGATTCGAATGTTGTAGCTTCATCCACGTGTTCATCTCTCATGGAATCGATTGTCGCAGTCGCTGGACATGAAAGCACTGCCGTCAAACGAAAGATGAGCGATATCCACGAGGAGCAAAGTCAGAATACTGATGGGGAAACTGTGGAGACATCGTCTACGGAACCAGACAAGACTTTGGTTGATTCGGTCATCACTAAAAATGTTCCAAGCAAACCGGCTCAAGAAACTCTTATGAAGAAAATTGGTCTACTGCAACAAAAAATAAATGTTCTCACTGAAGCAAGGGACACTGGTATAGCCAAAGATGATGTTCATGACGAAATAAAAAAGCTACGCAAAGAGTTGAAAGAAGAAGAGAAATGTTTGAAGAAAAAAAGAGACTCTGCTAAGCGTGCAAAAAAATTTCGAGCCAAAGAAAAACTGGAGAAAACTGAACGTCAGAGAAACAATCCTGCTGCAGCACAACCTCGAACTGGCCCTGGACAGCCCTCTTTAGTTGACTCGCAACCTGCTCTCCTAGAGACCATAATTAATATTGCCATTCATGGCAGCGCTGCTGATGAACGCCGCCGAACAGAGATGATTAGGAGTTGTCTCACTCTGTCCGACCTGCATGAAAGGCTGTTGTTAATGGGATTCCAAATTTCTCGAAGCGGCACATATCTTCATTTACTCCCACGCGTTTCTAACACACAAGAGGGAAGAAGACACGTACGTACTGTACCCGTAAAGTTAGCAAGACCACAGACCGAGATGCACAAAAAACACGAGGACGGGGAATTTTGCACTGCTACAATCAGGTCATTGGAATCTCTCGCTTCGCTTCTGGGACCGCAGCAAGTATTCGTTCTCTCACAAGACGATAAGGCACGTGTACCGATAGGTTTACCGGCAGTAAAAAGTCAGAGCCCTCTTTTAATGCATATGGAATACAGAATACTTTTACCTGATCATGACTGGGTCGTGGCAGAGCGGCACAAACTTATTCCTTCTGTATACGCCGGCGTCAACGTAGAACCTAACAATTTCGGTAGGGAAGAAGCTGTTGGGTACAGCGGGCCGACACACATATCCATAAGGAGCGGGAAACACTCATCCTCCACAGCGAACACCCACGCTTATGATTTCGAATCACTTTTATCAATACCTTCATTCAAATCCTTAATGATGACAGAATCGAACACCGTGAAGCCAGTAATCATCATCTTTGTAGATGGTGGGCCGGACGAAAACCCGCGTTATCGCAAAGTCAAGAACTTTGCGATTGAACACTTTAAAAAATACAACCTGGACGCCCTGTTTATAGCGACTAATGCTCCTGGGCGGAGCGCATATAACCGAGTTGAGCGTCGCATGGCTCCCCTCAGCAAACGACTGGCAGGCGTCATTTTGCCTCATGAACATTTTGGTTCTCATCTCGACGACAAAGGAATGACTACGGATGATGATTTGGAAAAACGCAATTTTCAGCACGCTGGGGAAACACTTGCAGAAGTGTGGAGAGAAATGAAAATTGATAATTATGACGTTTCGGCGGAGTATAGACAGCCCGAAGATAGCATGCAGGATCCAGCAGAACCAAATCTGGCGTGGTATAGCGTTCACGTCCGTGAATCGCAATATTTCTTACAGGTTATAAAATGCGCAGATGAATCCTGCTGTTCACCACCGAGAAGTGCATTGAAATCTGTGTTTACGGATACTTTCATGCCGCCACCTTGCCCAATACTTCAAACCCCAAGCAAGCTCGTAGTACCCAGTTTGTTAGACAAAGGAAAATCCAAGTTTTCGCCACTTCTTGTAAGGTTGTCCGTTAATCTGTCACCTCCTCTAGAAGGGTTTAAGCAGATGCCTTACGATTTCTTTTGTCCATCTGTACAATCCGACCTAAAGAAAAAAGTATGTCCAACCTGTGGGATCTATTTCTCATCTCACAGGAGTGTTCAAATGCACTGTCGTTACGTGCATGGCAAGACTGTCCAAGACCATTGTGAAACTAGAGTACGGCCACAGCGCCTTGCTGCCAGAAGGGCAAATGAGCTTCTCTGCATTGTGCGTCGTTATGAAACATCGTCTGAGGATGCTGACTGGCTCGACGAAGACGAAGTTGATGCAAGTGGCTTAACAATTCCAGAACCGTCTTCGTCTGCACTCCAGGTGCCAGTGATGAAAGAATCTGAGTGGCTAGCAAACCCGTGGACAGAGGAGCAGTAATTTCAATCGAATTGTTTTTATAGACCTACTTAGATACTTGGTTAATAGTTGATTATTTTTTAATTTTGTTAAGAATACGATTTTATTTCGAGTAAAATGTTTAATTTCAGTTGGGTTTCTGTTTATAATTGCATTGCCAAAGGTTAAAATAAATATGTTATTTTATTTGAAGAATTTATTAGTAAAAAAGCTAAAATACTTAGGAGAATGAAGGAGAAAAACAATTGTGTTTTGTAAAGCCAAAAATTTATAAAAAAATAAACAAAATACGCAGGTGTTGCGAATTAAAAATCTCTTGTTTTATTATAAGGCAATTAAAACTATACGAAGGATAAAAACTATAACAACTTTTTGCGACTTCAGGGTAAAAATGATGACTTGAGTGTTACGTAACCTTTAGAGAGGGGGGTGGGGGGGTACAGAAAAACGTTACGGAGCGTTACAGTGGGGGGAGGGGGGGGTCAAAAATCTTCAAAAATTGCGTTACGTAATACTTGAACGCTCCCTTGGTTGTACATAGCACTTTTCTATGGTGCATAGCACTTCAAACATTTTTATGATAGCGACCATTCCATACCATAACCTCTTGGTGGTGCATATGATATGCAGCATAGCACTTTTCGGTGGTGCATAGCACTCTTAAACATTTTAATCACAGCAACTACTCCATACCGTAACCTAAACAAAACCCTCATGATAGTGCATAGCACTTTTCTGTGGTGCATAGCACTTCAAACATTTTTGTCATAGCGATCATGGGTGTGTTTTAGATGTTCCTACAGACCTTTGATTTTTACAAAAAAAAAATAATAGGTACTTTTATGTTTGTTTTAATGTGTCGCTTTTTAGGTCCAAGATATCATTTACTTATATAAATAAACCCGTTTTACTAATATAATTGATAAACATTATTTAAGAAGGAGGACGCCGTTAGCTCTTGGTGAAACATTTTAATTGTAATTTAAAATAAATAAAAACTGTGAAACATCTCCAAGAGTTTTTAATTATTTTAATTTATAGATAAACATTATTCTGAGTTAACATAGAGGCTAACTACATTTTATATCAACTGGGATGATCAATAAGCTGGAATGCAAGTATTTTATATTGTTTAGTGATCTAATCAGTGAAATATACATTGTTGCTAGTTTTATTAACAACTTGTGTAGCTAGTATGTTAATTATATGATTTATAACTTGACAAACATCAACTACTTTAACTTACTTTTGCAAGAGTTATACATACACGATACACACTTCTATAGGGTGGATTGAAAGTAAAAACATGTATTTCTAAAAGAAATAAAACCTAAAATTACAAAATACCAAATAATTATGTATAGATAGTTATATCTTGCTTAAATTTTCATGCTTGTAGTCCCACTATTAATAGTAAACCATTTTCCTGCATCAAATTTATAAGATAGGCTCTCAGAATACGTATTATGCAAACAAAACACCCCAACCTTATATACAGGGTTTTTCAAGTTGATGGGCTATTAGAAGTAGATGAATTAGTAGAAGGAATTCAATTCTGAAACTTGGGCTCATTTGGTTATTGTTTATGCCGCTTCTTTTAAAAATATTTTCAAGTTCGACTTACATCCGGTTATACCGGAAGTCGATACCAACTTTGTTATTTTAAATGGAATGGTATATTTTTTACGCTGAATTCGAATAAAACGTGTAATTCTAAGGTAAGTTTGATAACCAACTTGTACACTTATGACGATCAGTTTCTGAGTTAAATTAATTTATAAAAAAAAAATCGCTACCGCATCCCAAATTATAAAAAATCATAACCTCCCCAAAATACGACTTAGAGTGTTGAAATTTTTACTAGTAATAGCTAAATATTAGTGCTAACCCCTTGACAAAATTGAATTAAATAATTCATACAGGGCGTTCAAAATAAAATTCTAAATTTACTATTTTTAATTTTTTTAGTCGATTCCTTTTTTTATTCTCTTTCGATCTATATGGATACTTCCTATTTTATTTGAAAATTTTGGAATAATTTTGAATTATCACTTAAAATAGAAGTATACATATAGATCGAAACAGGATAAAAAAAGGAATCGATTGAAAAAATAAAAAATAGTAGGTGCCATTTGAAAAAACGAGGTAATTCGTGTTTGAAGTTTTTAAACTTCAGAATTTTATTTTGAACGCCCTGTATAAATTATTTAATTCAATTTTGTCAAGGCGTTAGCACTAATATTCAGCTATTACTAGTAAAAATTTCAACACTCTAAGTCGTATTTTGTGGAAGTTATGACTTTTTATAATTTGGGTTGCGGTAGGGATTTTTTTTCTATAGGTTTAATTAACTCAGAAACCGATCGTCATAGGTGTACAAGTTGGTTATCAAACTTACCTTAGAATTACACATTTTATTCGAATTCAGCGTAAAAAATATACCATTCCATTGAAAATAACAAAGTTGGTATCGACTTCCGGTATAACCGGATGTAAATCGAACTTGAAAATATTTTTAAAAGAAGCGGCATAAACAATAACCAAATGAGCAAAAGTTTCAGAATTGAATTCCTTCTACTAATTCATATACTTCTAATAGCCCATAAACTTGAAAAACCCTGTATAAACCATTACGATATTGCTTGGTAGGTACGTTTGCAGACAGAATCACGTACAACCAACCTGTATCTCAATAAAAACCATTACATTAACTCCTTAAATCTGCCTGAAAAGTTGTGTTTTAAATGAAAATTTTAAATTTACAAAATATATTCTGAAGCATTTCAAATCTTACTAATTACCTATTTATTTACATATCACTCCTTATTGATTTAGTGTTAAAATTATTATTTACATGAAAACTGTTAACTTTGTGTCTGATTTACTCAAATAATACGATTTATTAAACGTCAAAATTTGAGGTTAACACATACATAACAATCGATTACATTTGTACCCGCCCACATTTCTATAGTTCAAATCCAACTCGAAAGCGTCAAAATGAAAGATTTTTAATTAAAGACCCCGATTTAACCATAACATCCAGGACACTGAAAGTGGAACAGGTATAAAGTTTAATCTTTTCCCTGGACGTTTCAATGGTCAGATAGTTTCGGGATGTCGTATTATGAGAGTAGATGACAGGGATTTCGTTACAACGCAAAATCGTGTTTTTTTGCCGTCTTCATTCGCTAATATCTTTTAAACCTCTCAATAAATCGAAACAAAATTTTACAAATTTTTACTTCCGTTAACTCCGAACCGTTTGCCTCAACGGCATTTGCCACACGCTTTCCCATTTTTTCGAAATAATCGAACGAAAATTGCAATTTTGACGTTTGCTGTCACGGCAAACGTCCATATCTTCAGCAGAACATTATTAAGTATATACGATTAAGATTTCCATCGCAAATTGTTCCAGGTAATTACCCCTGGTACCAAGTCTAGCATGTGCAACACAGAAATCCATATCGACATAAATTAGACCAGTTAGTCTATGCCCCTATGAGAAAAACAAGAAGTGAATGATACAAGAAAAAAAAAATGTACCGAGTGACGGAAGCATTAGAAAATGATATATCGAATATTCCCTAAGTAACAAATAAATAAAGCACATCCATGAATGGAGTAGATAACAATGCAGAATAAATACTTTGAAAAAGAAGCGGTGTTGAAATGTAAGAAAGATCAACTTTGAGGGGAAATGAAATGTTTCAGGAACGAGAAAATACAATTGCATAACGCCTTAGAAAAGCAACATTGTTTGTCTATTAAGATAGATCGTTTCTCCCCATCTGCCTGCCAACCTACTAGCAGACATCTGCAAAAGTACCGTTTGGACGAATGTTACGATTACATTAACATTTGAAATTTCGCTGTAACACTGGAGAGGATGCAAATGGATAAGGTGACATTAGTGAATTCAAAAATGATTTTCAGAAAGTACGTGACACTTTGCAGGCCTGACTAGACTCACAAAAACAACATGATCACCCTGAAATTGAATTTTGATGTCAAGTTTAGAATCACGTCTGATGAAGAAATAGAAGACTTCTTTACAAATACACCAAAGAGTAGTTGCTGGTTCATTGTGTGATTTGGACGGAAGTGGTCAAAACACTAAACTCTTTACAAGTACGAATGATGAATGATTATGGGAGCTGCATGACCAATCCAAAAATAAAAGAAAAGTATTGGGCCTTTAGGATAAGAACTGATTTTAATTAAAAGCATTGGGTTGAAATTCTTTTTCTGGCTGTAAGGCAAGTAAACAAACAAATTCTGAGAGTATAAAAACATTATATTATCCATTTGTGCAGATTAAGAGATTTGAAAGGACGTGTACACCACGAATTCAGAAAACAAATGTCCTCAGATTACGGAAATAATCTGATAAAAAAAATTAATATACATAGTTCACAAATTTTCTTTTTATTTTTCAGTTACTATAGAAGCAAAAAAAATATATTTTATGTACGTAAAAGTGCAAAAATTAGTTATTCCACAGATAAGCTAAACCGTTAATGTGCCCAAAAACGTTTTATTTCCCATTTTACTTAAATACCTAATCTGCAGATTACCTTCTAACGAGAACCCATTGAAGTGTAACTAAAATATTTGATTAAACAATAGTAACATTTTGGTAAGCTTAATTTATCACAATGAAATTTATTACTTTAATTAAGTTCCTGGAGTAACCATTACCTTGTAATCAAAAAGAACTAAAAACAGTTCTAAACAATTGTTACGGCTTAATTAACGAAAAACAAAAACTTAACTTAATCAACATGAACCCTCAACCCCCAAAACTCTATGGACTCATTAAAGTACATAAAAAAGATTTCCCAATAAGACCAGTTGTCTTCTACATACCAGCACCGCGCAACACATTATCTAAATTCTTAGTAAATGTAATTAAAAATCTAACAAACTTTAATTCTACGTATGCCCTAAATAATTCTCTACAACTCATAAACAAAATTTCCAATATAAAAATACCAGGTAATGCCAAATTTATTTCGTTTGATTGAGTTAATTTATTCCCAAGTGTACCCCCCAACGAAGTAATGAACATAATTAGTACCCATTTGAAAAATAACAAGGTAAATCAGGTAATTATAGACGAAGTCATTAGCCTTTTAGAAATATGCCTGAAACATAACTATTTAAAATTTAACTATCAGTACTATACACAACAAGAAGGTTTAGTAATGGGAAATTCATTAAGTCCCCTATTAGCAGAATTGTTTCTAAATGATTTAGAAAAACAATTAGTAAAACACAAACTTTTTCGAAATTTTCTCTATTGCCACAGATATGTAGATGACTGTTAAGCTAGTAAGTTTCTCCGGTACAGATAGACAATTATCTAACATTTTAAACTTCATAAATAAACTACACCCTAAAATCAAATTCACTTTAGAAATGAAAACAGCCATACATCAATTAATTACTTAATAATAACAGTAACCGCGAATTCAATATATATTTCATAATGAAACCCAAACTGATACCATAATTCATGCTAAATCATGCCACCCAATAGCACACAAACTAGCTTTCTTTCATGCAAGCCTGCAAAGATTGATTAATTTACCATTAACAAAGCCAAATTATAAAATTGAATTAAATAGAATTTATCAGATTACCGTTAACAATGGTTACAATACTGATTTAGTAACGAATCTATTAAATAAAAAAAATACTACATAAACAGATAATAAACTCTACATACCCCATTGCAACAACAAAAAATACTTCTAAATATAAGTCCATTACTTACACAGGCTACATTTAAAATAAAATAGGAAAACATATTTCAAATTATACAAAAAACGATATTTCATTCAAAACTAATAATAATTTAGGTAACATCATAAAAAATAACAAAGATAAAACAGAAAAGTATTTAAATTCAGGAGTGTACTTATTAAAATAAAGTGATTGTGATAAAGGTTACGTAGGCCAAACAGGCACGACTTTTAAAGAAAGAATATAAGAATATATAATATATTTTAAAAACAAAAATCCTAAATCTACATAGGCAGAAAATCTTCTGGAATTTAAACACAATTTCATTCTTCATTTAGAAAATAAAAGCAGAAAATTATATCTGTCCGAAAAAATAGAAATTAACAAATTAAATAAAAAAGGTTTAGCCTTAAATGATCAATTAGAAGTTTGTCACCCCCCTCTTCTAAATATTTAGATATACTATCTTATTGTAAAATATCCCCCTGCCTACCCTTTGTTTGTTAGTTGGTATATAAGACGCTGTATATGTATACTTAGTGGCTGAAGAGGAACTGAAGTGACAGATCCTATAACGGCCCGAGGCAAAGGGGTTTTAGTCTGTAGGTCCGAGGACACCTTCTTCAGGAATCCGACACTACCCAGTCGTACGAACGGCTGGGTGTCTATGAAAATTTCCTCTCTTCCACGAAAACATTAAAAAAAATATATACTTAGTGTATATATGTATCTTCACCTGAAGAAGACTCTGTGAGTTGAAATAATTATTGTGTGTGAACAAATAAGAAGTTTTATAACTATAAACGATGCGCTTTATTTTGATTTTAAGTAACCATTACCAAAAAAAATACTGATTACCTATACATAAGTAAAATTTTATCAGTTTATTTTTTAGGTACATTTTTTGGTGAACTATTTTAGGTTGTGATTTCTAAAGGATTTTTTTTTATTCGGAGACAAACTGTTGAATTTTAAACATATTGTCATGTAATTCGAACTCAAAACAACTCCAAACAATTTATTTTAATCGTAGTATAATTACTATTTTTATTTGCACTATTTGTCTCAACAATATTTCGGTTCTTCGCTTTTCTTTGCTTTGATCGCTCGTTATACTTGTAATCGTAACTAAATAACTGCGCCATTATGTTTGTTTATTTATAGAATCGGACAGATTCTCGAATGTTCTCTCTAATACTTTCTAGAATCTTCTAGATCTGTTGTTAAACAAATGGCATTCGACCACTCACCATACAGGCCTTACTGTATGATGGGTTGTTGAAGTCGTTAATGTACACATTACCTGGGTAAAATGCAGACAACGACTATAGAACTTTAGGAGTAACTTTTTCTTTTAGTTCATGCATTTAGTTTAATGGCAAGTATTTTATGCGAAACCATTAAATTTATTTTCCGCAGTTAATTACTCACAATGTGCAGCATCTTTTATATTTTTGTGGTAAACCAATCTGGTGAAATTCCTAATAATGTAGTTATTTATACCTATATATAAGCCATTAGTTACTTTTACACTTGATTTTTATTGTCCGCTATACGGAGAATAATTTGAATCAGAGATAATGTTTAGTAATGAATGTATTTTTAAATATTTGTATTTAGCTAAAACGTTCGTTTTTGCTACCATTAATTCTCCTTCCTAAAATCCTCGCATGTTCCACTTACAGTAACGTAATCTTCTCAGCTTTTTTGTGTCTTCTTTGTTTTAAATGAAGATCTTATAAATAGTGTAGAATTCCTCTCAAATTTCACGTTAAAATAAGATTGTTTCTTTTGTGTGTACTGCTATTAAAACTAACAAAAATCGAAATCAATGCCCAGTACCTTTTCAGATAGTGAAGAAAACAAAATCCTCGAGTAGTAGAAAAAATCTGTTTTGTTTAGAAAAGTTGTTAAACTCATTAGTTTAGATGAAATTTCGTTATCTTTTCAATTATAGTCCTTTAGAACCAATTTAAATGCTATTTTGGAAAATGCGTAATGCAATCTACTTATTATAGACATTTTACTTTAACTGCATTTGAAACACATTCGCCTTTACAGAATCTTGTCAGAATGAAGTAATTTATCGTTGTTAGAAGTTTAACTGTATTGTTAGCGTGAGCTACAGGTTTATTTGTTGGGCTGACGTTAAGAATACAAACACAACTGAAAACGAATAACCCTTAATTTCAGGCATAGAAGGTTTCTTGTAAACTCCATATGTTTAAAAAACTTTTGGGTATTTCATTCCTACCAATATAGGTGGGCGGGCTGTCCCCCCCCCCGGCCTACACTCTTGTGCAAAGTCGGGGGGGTAGGGCGGAAGGCCCTCTTCAGCCTCATTGAGGAATCGTGGGAATGGGTGGGTGGTGGTGTAGGGGAGAAAGATGAGGCGGACGAAATGAAGACAGAAGAGAAGTGAAAGATTATCTGTGGAATATTACTACCCCAGCATTTGCCTAAATGGTCCAAGGAAACCACAGAAAAACTTGGACCAGAGTAGCCGGCCCCGGAATCGAACCGACAATAGGAAGTAATAATTCATGAAAATAATTTTGTGGGTATGCCTGTTCTGTCACAGTGGGAAAACTCACGGAAAATGATTCTTGAGGTGAGAAAAGTGAATTAATGGAATTTTCCTTTATGCTAATACCAGGATAAAAAGAAAACTTCTCTAGTATAATATAACAGGATGGCACTCCTTTCTTTTCATTCTTATTACTTTTTTTGTAACTTTCGAATCATCATCATATTGCACTGATTAATTATATTGTAATTTAAACAAATAATCAAAGAGTGTGTACGTAAAATGTAAAATAAAATGAAGTGGAGTTAAATTGAATTGAACAAAATAAATAAATAAATAACGCTAATATGCAGAATTCCATCTAAAAAGGATGCAAGGAATGTTAAGGTTTACTGTTTTAATTTTTGTATTTATTCGGATTTACGGTGTATTTTTTCAACCTGCTGCTGTTTTCCTGTAAAACGTGTTTTATTAAATTCCAAAAGGCTGTCGGTAATGATTTCATTTACATACTAACAATTTTCATCATTTAAAATTTAATACGGTAGGATAAACGTACTGACAAAACTGTAGAAGCATACCTGGAGACTGTAATAATGTATAGTAGTAAAAGCATGCCCTAAATTTTTGCAGCTTTTCACTGCTTTTTATTAAGCATTACCCTATCATGTAAAATAAACTTCCGTTCTCGACAGGATAAAACACTTCCTTTAATATAAATAAAATATTCTTTATTTTACACTGACCAAAAACTACATTAAGGTAACGGCTGGGGATATTCAAGTTGGTGCAACAAAAATTCTGTAGGTTAATGAAAGCAAAGTAAAATTAAAAAGACTTTCAAAATATTACAAATATTTTCTTCTTCTATTTTTGCAGAATATCTCATGTTTTTAAACGAGTAATCTCTCTAAAATAAATAAGTGGATTTTCACTATTTCAAATATTTATTATTTGTATTCTTTTTTAACCTAATTATGTGTCAGAACGAATAACTTAAATCCTATATAGGTGGGTAAATGCTGATGTTGCATAAAATCTTATTATGCATGCCTCAGGTTTTAGTCAGCCTCGTTCAAATATTTTGTGCTTATTCCGCCTTTGTTACTTTATCAGAAATCAGTAATTTCCGAATTAAACTTTAAAAGTGAATATTTGTCATGGGTAAAAATATGAAGAAATTATGCGATAGTTTACGGCAAATTCAATTTGAATTTCAGTATGAAAGTATGCCCTTTATCTTGAAAAAGCAATATTTGAAACGCATTTTATTAGGTATACCTACATAGTTTCTAGAATAAATTTAGAATATTGAATATTGAATGTTGAATATTGAAGTGTTACAGTGGATTCGAAGCTTACCTCTTGCCCTCGGCTTCGTCAGCAGTTTTTGAACGATGTTGTCGTAAGCAGACTCATGTGCAACGCCTGAATCTTTAACCAACTTTTCTTTGACTGCTATGCAAATATTGTACTCAGCGAGAAGATCCTCGAGTTCTTCGAAGGCCTGTAACATATAATTACATTAAACTCGTGAAACAATAATCGAATGTACTTCGATTATTTACTTCATATAACGAAAACAACGGGAGGTTGAATGGACAACATAAAATATCCCTATAAAATTTATATAGTGTTAATTTCAATTCGTTGTTAAGTCCTTTCTCGCGAAAGACAACCACCAAATTCTTATAATGGTCAATCAGAAGAATATTTATAACGCCTTTTTAAATCTTTATTTGGCCATATGATTAAATTATATAATCCTAAACATAAAATAGAGGAGGACAAATAATAGCCTACGCAGATAATGTAGCGTTTATAACAAATCAAAGAAAATATTAGAACTGATGTACAAGAAAATAAAGTCAGAAGGGTGTAATCTCAACTACAAGGAATAGATGCAGAAGAAGATACAAACAGCGAACACAGCTTTATATGCCAACGAAGGATTATTGCAAAATAAACAAATATCCCTTCAAGCTGAACTTAAAATGTACAAAACGTTAATACTTCCCAGTATAACCTAAGCTTGGGAAACAACATGGTGTTAACACTAAAATATCAACATGTGTTACTCGTACAAGAACAGGAAATAATAAGGGAAATTCTATAACCGTTAAATTGAATGAAGATTTAGCAAGGAGAACAAACAACGAAATGTCGCAATTTCTGCATAATGAAGACTTGTTCGGACTAACAAAGCACAACGGGTAGATAGTTAAGACACAAATGTAGAATAGAGCCTCAGTCAAAAGCGAGTGATTACAGAATGGAACCCAGGAATAAGAAAGGCAAAAGAAAGACCAAAATGTAGGTGGTTAAAGTTGATAGAAGAAAATCTAAGAAGAGTGAAAATCAAGGACTAGAAACAAATAGCAATAGGTAGAAACAAATGGGGAGAAGCGGTGAAGAAGGCAAAAGACGAAAAATTAAACCCAACCAGTATATTGGGTGGTTGAATAAATACGGACAAATCCAACCGAAATATATATTGGAAGCACAAAACGCCAGCAAGCTCCTGAAGGGCGTAGCGCTTAATATAGTATATGATTATGATATACATGTGTTGTCTTACATTGAGCTCAATTTAATCTTTTTTTTTACAAATAGGGTAGAAAGTGTCATAATTGTTCATTTCAGGACACACACGAATGTGTTATTTAACTAATTTAGTGAAAGCGATCTTAAATCAGGACCATCCCCATCCATTGTGTATCTCTTTGTTTATTCGTTTTTAGTGAGTTTAGTGTATCTTAGAACTAGTGTCCGTAGAGATTATATGCTATTCATTATTTGTTATTTACTAGGTTGACTGTTCAGTTTTCTGTTATTATTTTTGAAAAATTTTTAGGAGACCGGTAAAAAAATAACGTCAGTAAGGTTGACGTTTCTATTAAAACTAACCCCTTCTATTAAAAGCAATACGTGAGCATTAAATTAATGGTGAATAGATGCTCCGGGAGAGAGGGTAATCTAGACTTTTCATGAGAAGTCTTTCCGCTTGAATTTTTCCA
Organism: Agrilus mali; assembly: GCA_029378335.1. NCBI lineage: Eukaryota > Metazoa > Arthropoda > Insecta > Coleoptera > Buprestidae > Agrilus > Agrilus mali. The sequence goes on from CM055658.1 coordinate 13,369,470, forward strand.
CATGATTTACTATAACATATTATTTGGGGACCAATAAAGACGTTATATTTTCTTAATCAAAGTATAATGGTCAATAAATAAGAAATGCGATTCCAAAATAAAAGGGTAATAAAAGAGAAATATTATAAAAGCCAACGGATTACTCCGCCGCACATATAAAAAAGCTAATATAATTCCAGTATTGTATTTAAGCCGAAAAATGTGCTAACGAAAATATGGTATTACTAAAAGGCGATGAATACTTAAACTCCATTGAGCTTTACAAAGCAACGGAATAGTAAATGCGTCAAAATAGTATAGGAAAATGAATTGTAGAAACTCCAGTGGCAACGGAAATATTTTTGAAAGACAGCTGTGAGGTATGTAAATGGGTACAATTAAATTTATACTAACACGTTTAATTTTCTAGAAATATATAATAAATAATCTAAACAAAGAATGACAAAATCTGCAAAAATAAAAATGTAAAACTCCTTTAATAAATTGAGGAAATTTTTCTAATTTGTTTGAACGGATCTAATTAATACTGGGAAAACGAATAATTAATAATACTTAAGCTTTCGTGGGTGTATTGCAGATGGAGCATTTTTAATATTAAGAAAACACAAAAAGAACGTTTCAACAAAATTGTTTATTGTTCGACAATATTGTTTCGACCTTTAAAAGGTAATTTTCAAGAGTACAAATTCAGTACTAAGGCTACGATAATAAACATGAGAACATAAACTTAAATTATAGGGTGGGAGTTACAGGAATAATTATAATTTTGTGATAAATTAGCGGTCTGTTATACATATTGACCTTTTTTTTATTATTTACTAGATTTTTTCCATTTTGAATGGCATTTTTTATTTTAAGATTTTCTAAGAGTGTTAGCTTTTCCCTTTTTGATTGTGTATGTAGGAGTTTTATATTATTGGAATCTATATTGTGGTTATTTGTAGAACTGTGTTTTGCTAGACCTTTTGTTTATTTTTTTTTATGTTGTCAATGTGTTCTATTATTCGAGTTTTTAATGAACGTCTACTCTGACCTATCTAAATAGCATCGCATTGTTCACAATTTATCTGGAAAACCCTATTTCTCTTCTTTTATCTATTTTTAAGTTTGCTGTTAAGTAATGCTGATTTTAGGCTATTTTGGTTGACATTAATGGCTTGCATCTGAACCATTCTTTTCATACCCCCCAAAACATAAAACCAACTAACTTCTGCTCCTTAAAAATTATTACAAATACCAGCAATAAAATTAAAAAAAAATTCAAACATTTTAGTATACAAGCCAACAAAAATAGCTTAAGGTCAGCTGTTGAGATCTGGATAATGTGCTGCTGGCCTAACATAACTTAAGGAGCAGTTATCATTTTTCGTCTTAAATTAATACGACGAAGTTCAATATTGTTCGTGACCGAACAATTAAATGAATAAAAACATTTACTGTAGGAACAGTTTATTTAAAAAGTAAATGTAAAAGCAATCACACAAAAAAACAACAACAAAATGGTCACAATATGAATACATCGAAATATTCCAAGACCTGTGTCGGGAAAGAGATCTCTTTATTAGGTACAAAATGCAGATATCGAGGTACTACTACGAGAATTGATAGACCCAACACGGTCGCCTTTCAACCTGAGGGGTAGCTGTGTTCCTTAATTTCAGCAAATTTGGAATTTTGGTAAATAATGACAGATTAATAAATATTTTTTGAATATGAAAAAATGTATAAAGTTAGACATCAGCATTCGTTAACAAAAAATTAGAAATAGATAAATAAAAAAATAAGTGGGGTTTACCAGAAAAATTGTGAACAATGCGATGCTATTTACATAGGTCGGAGTGGACGTTCATTAAAAATACGAATAAATGAACACATTGACAACATAAAAAACACAAAATCTACAAAAGGTTTAGCAGAACATTGTTCTACAAATAACTGCAGTATAGATACAAATAATATAACATTCCTACATACACAATCAAAAGGGAAAAAGCTAACACTCCTACAAAATCTTAAAATAAAAAAATGCCATTCAAAATGGAAAAAATTTAGTAAATAATCAAAAAGAGATCAATATGGATAACACACCGCTAATTATCACAAAATTTTAATTGTTCCTGTAATCCCCATCCTATAGTTTAAGTTTGTAAAAGCTCACGTTCATTATCTTAGCCTTAGTTACGATTTGTACTCTTGAAAATTATCTTTTAGAAGTCGAAACAATAGTATCGAGCAATAAACAATTTTGTTAAAGCATTAGTTTTTTTTTCTGAATAATTAAAAAAATAATGGCTGTGAAGCATTTCAAGGTACCGAAACATTAGCATAATATTATTATTATTATAGCACGCTCTTCAGACTTTTAACAGGCTTTTAACTGTTCCAATGTCGAAAAAATAATTATGAAAAAGAACTTAATACTATTAAACAAATTTCACTAAATAACGGTTATAACCCGTCTACTATAGATCAATTAATATTAAAAAACGACAAAATACAGGTTTAAAATTAGTATATCCGGTTAATGAAAGCAAAACCAAAAAACTGATAAAATTTCGTCGTATTTAAAAAACATTGAGTAGAATATTGCTTATAAAACCAATTACTATTTAGAAAAAATTGATTAGAAACAACAAAGATACAATAAAAAGACATTAAATCAGGAGTTTATAAGCTAACTTGTGGGTCTTGCCAAAAAGTCCACATTGGTCAAACAGGGAGAACATTTAAAAAACGTATAATAGAACACAAAAATAGTTATGTAAAAAACAAAACAGATTCAACATATACGAACCATGTAACTGTAAAAGGACATACTTAGTTTTAATGAAAATTTCGAGATATTATAGGACAAAAATTAACGTTATTAGAAAACTTGGAAATAAACAGGTATAAAAAACTAGGAAAAATTTAAAATGACCAAGTAGAATGTAACAACTCCCCTCTACTGAATTTATTTTAGTACAATACCACTCCCTATTATCAGTATCCATTTAAGGACCTGAAGTAGTTTCCATAGTTAGTAGTAAATACTCAATACCCTAAAGAAGCCTAAGTTAAGGTGAAACATGTTGCTAAATTAATAAATAATTTTGTGAAAATCATATGCAAGTGCTTTTATTCTTTATTGAATAGTTTTTAAAAAGAATTAAAAATTCCAGTTACAAGCCTGGAACAACAGTAGCGAATGTAAATTGACATTTTCGAGTTAAGAGTTTTCATAATTTTGATAACTCACAAACCAAAAGGATATTTTAATTTCTAGGTACCTTACTACTGGACATTCCATTTACCACATTCAACCGCCATCGTACCTCTAACATCGCAGGAGTTTATAACGGTTTGCGTTGAATTTGAATCAGCCTATTTATTATACTTGTATACTTGTACTATATACATAGCACAATCAAAAGGGAAAAAGCTAACACTCCTACAAAATCTTAAAATAAAAAATGCCATTCAAAATGGAAAAAATTTCAGTAAATAATCAAAAAGAGATCAATATGTATAACACACCGCTATATACATAGCACAAGTACCTATGAGGAAATTCATACAAAAACATTGCAAGACCATATAATAGTTTCGTGAGTGAATGTAATTTGAATTAAAAATCTACGATTTAAATTATGATCCCTTATTATAATGTATGTATACCTGAATGGAATTTTTATTAAAACAGCTTTTTTTTATAACTGCGTAACTACCCTTTACACATTTTCTCCCTACTTATTCACACTTTAAGCTAAAGATTTACTTTAATTTAATTTTGTTTGTACCTATAACTCACTTTGACGAGATAAGCAATAACAAAAAAAACAATTTTTAGCTAATTTAGGTATAAAAACAGTTATCCTCTTTCAGCTTCGCCCTGACGAAAGCGTATATTTGGGAATTTTCACGGAAATATTTAGTTGCTTCCTCAGAGTCATTACTATATTCTCAACATGAATTAAACTCTTTATCCTCATCAGAAATGATTTTTTTTCTATTAGCAGTTTGTTGTTCATCTGATTCGTTTTTCTTCTCTTCCCTTGCTTATTAAGTTTGTTTTCATGAAATCCTGCAATCGACAATTTTACATTGTTTCCAATTTTTATAAAGAGGAAAGTTAATGTAGTGATTTATTGACAGTATTATTTTTATGTTTTAGCATTTTCACGACTGCGTTTGACCTTTAATTTACAATTGATATATGTGGGTACATATACCTATATACGTATATACCTATTAAATAAATAATAATTACAATAAAAATAGTACAAAAAGTGGAAATCAGGGTAAGTAATAATTTTTTTATTGTGTCAATACACCACCCTCGTCTACCGTAAAACACTCGCAGGATGTTCTTCAACATTTCAGCTGGAATCTTATTTGTCACATAAACTAGTTGTACACACAGACAACTAATATATCGGTAACTTGAGAAGCCATAAAATCTTCTTCGGAAAAAATATTTCGATTCATAGGATAACAACAAGTTTTAAGGAAACCTGATAAAATATTCTGTTTACTGAAGGCTTCGTTAAATGCAGAAGCACTTAAGCTTGCGACATCATAAATTGTAATAGCTTTTCCAGGATGATTCGACATCCAACTATGAAAAGCTGCTCGGCATCGAACTTTAAAAGGTCCAAAAACGGATACGTCTAGTGGTTGGAGACGATGTGTTGTGTGAGGCGGGAAGGTTAGAAGAACTAACCCATTATCTCTGCAATATATTATCAAATCAAGAGAAGCGTGAGTGTCGTGGTTATCTAACAGAATCAAAATTGGATTTTCCTTAGAAGCATACATATGCTTCTTTATGTGCTTAATATTTTCAATAAATGCAGCATTTGTCATCCAACCACTAGGCGATGAAAGTCCTATACTTCCTTCTGGTGCTCCAGTTAGAAAACTTCTTTGTAGCGGACTCTGGGAAATACATAGGCAGGTGGAATAACGTTTCCATCAGAAATTATTATACCGCAGAATGTGACCTGCCCTTTCAGCACCGACTGCTTGCCCAACTTGTTTGCAGCCTTTATTTGTTATAATTTTTGGCATTTGCAGAACAGTATTTATGCCAGATTCGTCGACATTTACAATTCTGTCACCAGTAAATTTATATTTCTCAAAAACATCCTGCAGATTTGTAAAAAATATATCAACATTAGTTCTGTTTCTGGCCAGACTTGTATTCTCTGGCTTTCCTGCTATTTTTTGTTCAAGCCAAGATTCTGGCATAGTTTTATTTAGTTTCCATGCATATTCATATACGAATTTACGAAATTGGAAATTTGTTAATCCGTATTGCAGCCTAGAAACATATACAACATACTTCTCCAGATCGGATTATTCTTCATTTGTGAAAATTTGTTGGGTTGAGTATTTTGAGGTACATTTATTTTCTCTAATATCAATTTGGTCTTTAAGTTTCTTTAATCTTTTGTGTAACATAGACTTTTTTAAACCATATCTTTGTGCCACTTCCCTAATAGAACCGTTGCTTTTACTTATATCACGAAGGGCCTGTGCAATCCTTTCTTCGGGAAAGTTCACCCTGTCGGTTTTTTTAATATACGCCCTTACTATTATATTCTGCAAACCAAAAATAGATAAACACCTACAGTAGTTGGACGCGACCCTTCATTATTATTATACTTCAGTTCCTATCATTGTAACTGTTTTAGTTTGTTCATTGACTAAATAATTGTATGCAAGTTAGAAAATAATAACAGTGACAAAACTGTTTTCCAAATCTTTATATATTTTTTGAACAAACGCTTCTTAAACTTTAAAGTTACCAGCATTGATTAAAGCCTACTACTAGTAATCATACTGCAATAAGTATAAATGATCTATAATCATTGACAAGGGAACTACATTGTCTTTACCTTACCTTCTTAGAGATACCTTTCATTAATGTTTAAAAGGAAAAAATTTCTACCTAATAGGCAACATGAATATCTTTTTATACAAGAAGCTTTTGCATTGGGAATTCGTTACTTCACACTTACTATTACGTTTCGCGTGTATATGTATATACGTATATATCTTTCTTTGTGTATATGTATATATCTTTCTTCTTCTAATTTATAGTTGTATGTGTGTTTATTTATAAACTAACAAAGGAGGCCCTTTTTCTAAAATTACAAAAATAAAAAAACCAAATTGTCATGGAAAAAGAACAATAAAAAAATAACAACAAAAAATTAATAAAAAAGCAACAAGAATTCAATTACATTCTGAAGACCAACAGTTATTAATAATCAACACATATATTTGTAAATAGTTGATTTAGAGTGTGTTACAATAAAAGGCAATAATATTCAAGAAAATTCTTAATTCAATAAAACAAGAAAAATCCGAACGCATAACAGAGGCTGCATACCAGATACGGCCTCGCATCAAACACTTACTATATTATTTTATACTGTGAGTGCAGTTAAAGCTCAATAAAGCAATAAAGAAAATTGGTAGCTATAATGTCTTATTTGGGCTAATGGCCAATGGACGTAGCATATCTCCAAGTAATCGAATGTTCGGGTTTTGCAACCCGCATTTTTATCGGATTCCTTTGTTCCCAAATAAGGACATTTCTTTGAGGTAAAACATAAAAGCTGTTATTTCGCAAGAATGCTTGTGGCAAAACCACTTACCTTAATTCCATAATTCGATTCTTCATAAATTATGGAGATGTAACTCCAACCCATTTTGCGAACGATATCGACCATGGCCTTTACCTGATAATGATCAGATGGAATCGTCCTGGTAAAATATTCAAAACGTTGTTTGTTGCTGAGTTCAGGACTCGTTGAAAAGTAGGAAACCTGTTGAATAAAAAACAAGATATTAAAGTCAAGTATAAATGTTGATATATGTTGTAATTTCAGTGGTAGGAATTTTCAAAGAACACAGTCGAGTCGTGGAAAATGTTCATTTATTGATAAACAGTGACAAAAATATCTTTCGATTCACAATTTATAAACAATTATGTATAATAATAAATTGGAGCACAGCTGACAGTTTTAATATTTAATTTTAGTCTAAATAGATTTTGTTTTTCGAGCCTGCCAACTTCTTTTTATATTAACAAATTTTGATTAAACTCAACAATATAAATTGTTAAATTCTAAAACTTTCAAAAAAGCCTAAGATTTAGATTTTCTTCTTTGTCTACAAATGTATTTAGGTATAAATATATCCTAACTTTTAGTGTATTTATGAACTATATGGTAAAACATTTATTAGATGTAAGAATATCCTGCCAACAAATATTTTACATATTCTCGATGGAGGTATTAGCCGCTAATTGTGGTAATTTCTCGTGAGCTTCTATGACTTCAATGATATAATTAGATGGCTATATACTAATAGTAACAGAATAATTATCAAAGTATTTTTACAAAGAGATAACGACTAAAATGAGCTACCAATTAAAATACTTTTTAACTACTATTAACTCTATCGTAACAATTCAACATCAGACTAATTTAATTAATTTTGTTTTGCAGCCAAACAATATATTTGACGACAAAATTGAATTGTACGAGCAGAATGCGCAAAATTATACCTTAACTTTTTTAATTCACTCATTGCATTAAATTAAATGCAAAGCGCAAAAATTGAAAAACCACATACTATAAAACTTTTTAATTTAATTGCCATGGAAATTATTTTCAACACTTTCTTTTATTGTATTCTTGCGAAATACTTATGCCATAAAATTATACCTTTATTACGCAAATTGCTCATTTGGATGTATCATAACGACAAAAGCAAGAAATTTATTTAAGTTTTGAAATATATGTGTCATCAAGGCGACATCGGTCCGTAGTTCATGAGCAGTTTAAAAAATATTTCAAACAAATATTGCACAAAATTGAGTGTATAAACAGGTAAAATAAATTTGAAATATGACAGGCGCCTGGGTATGGAGCGCCATATACATTATACGTTGGGTATTATAATCTTATTAACAAACTGACATTTATTCTGTATGAGAAAATGAGAAATTTGATACTAATATTTCTATAGTAGAGTACAATTACGTTTACTACTAACGAGGTTGTATTATGCCAATTAAAAATATTCTGCACATTGCCAATTCCCGATGGTTCCTTTGTATAGCTGCGTAAGCCCCATAGGATATAAATCAATACCAATTTGGCAGCCAGTTTCTACTTCCAGCTAAAGATTTCTAAAATTGATACGTAGATATACATATTTGACCGCGTAGTACAAAAGAGCTATGAAAAATATTAAGAAGGGTGTTTTAAAAACTTTCGATTATAATATTACTAGAAGAGAAGTGCAGTCAGTCGAGATTACGGCATAGACACAGAATAGCCTGAAATATCAAATGATATAAGGTGAGGTAAACAAAATGCCTGATTAATAAACATAAATTGGTACTGATTAAGTGGTGAAAATTCAGTGTTCACAAATAAACTGAATTATTGTTATATAAATCAAACAGTAACTAAAAAAATCTTAGAATACTTTTTAAATATTTTTAAGTAACATAATTTCATATTTGCAATGTTTCGTGTTTTAAACAATTACATATACTTAAAGTTGATTGTCCTACCATTCCAAACTTTTACTGTTTATCGAAAATACACAAGACAGATAAGAGCTTTAGATCTAAGATAGTTTCTAATTTATACGCCATAAAGAAAAAGAAAATGAAGTAAATTCCCAAAACTATGGATTATATATATAGACGATGTATTTGCCATAATAGATTCCAATTTCGATGTTAATGATTTTATCAACACTTTAAACTCTCAGTATAACACTATAAACTTTACATATGAACTAGAAAAATAAAAATGCTACTCTTCCTTGACATTCTGATTATAAAAGAAAATATTATTTTAACAATTTAATAAAAACAGAAAAAAAAAATAACTTGTACAATACCTATATATTAAATATAATATTTGTTAAATTCCACCCAGCAACGCCACAAATGACTAGGCGTACAGTACGGAACGGGGGAATGTTATCTATTTTGTTGATTCTTATTGACAGTTGTATATTTGGATTATTTTCTGTAGATACTTGCCCCCTCCAGCGTACTAGATGCGCATAGGTAAAATTGTTGGTAGGGTATAAGGAGCTCATTCTGCTGTCGATTCTTCCTTGCGAAACACAGTTATATATACAGTACGTGTCAAAATTTTATTCTCGCCATGAACAGTAGTCCACCCCGAAAACAAGTGTTAACTATTCAGTGCAAAGAAGTAATTGCAAACGTTTTGCAATTTTTTGAAGCGGAAAAGGATCAGAAGGATCTTATTATTCCACTGCATAAAGTCCAAGAACGAGTAGCAGCCGCAACTGGATATAGTTTAATAACGATTAAACGTATAGCAGCTGAGAAAAATAAAATAAATGCTGGAGAACAGACAGCATTTAAAAAACCAAGGACAGAAATCCAAAAAGCTTGCCCAAAATCAACTTTGGATGTATTTGATCAGGATGTTCTGCGACGACTAATACACAATTTCTACGTATCAGAAAAGATGGTACCAACAGTGAAAAAAATACATAGCAAATTCCAGGAAGCGAAGGGGTACGGTGCATCAGTTGGTAGTATGCTGAAAATCATTCACAAAATGGGTTTTAGGTGGGTGAAAAGCAAAAGCAATAGAAAATTGCTAATAGAGAAGCACGACATTCGGCACCTAAGGATAGTTTTATTACGAAAAATGATGAAGCAGTTCCGGCAAGAAGGTCGTCCAATTGTTTATATGGACGAAACATATATACATTCTAACCATGTCCATAAAAAATCGTGGAACGATAATGAGAAACATGGGTTACTTTATCCTGTTGGAAAGGGACGCCGAGTAATTATAGTACATGCTGGTGGAAGTATGGGCTTTAGTAACAACGCAAATTTAATTTTTAAATCCGGTATGAAAACAGGAGACTACCATGATATGAATTATCAAAATTACAAGAAATGGCTGAAAGAAAAACTTTTACCAAATTTGCCACCACGTTCTGTTTTGGTTATAGACAACGCTCCATACCACAACGTGCAGAAGGACAAAGCACCTAATTCAAAGGCGTTAAAAATGAAGATGAAAAGATGGCTGGAAGAACGCAATATTCCTTTTGGTGAAAACTATCACAAGCCGGACCTGTACAGTTTAATTCGAATGAATAAACCAAGGTTTACCGTAGCTATTATGAATACATTTATTTATCATTAAACCCCAATAAACAAAAATATTATGTGCACCTCTGCGGTTCTGTTTATACCTAAATTACCAAATCAGGAATTATTGCTACGTTATTAGATATTACACTTTCTACATTTTACTTCGCATACAATACCAAAAAAAAAAAATCAAGTAAGCAATTTTTCCGTACAATAATATACATAGTCAAAGCCAGCAACCGGCAGAGAGTCCGTTTGAAAGTTGTATCCCTCCTTTTCTGGCCTAGTGTCGTTCTTTTCTACTTCGCGCAGATCACAGCAACGTTCAGGTATCTAGAGAAAATAATTCATCTATAATCTGTTATTGAAAAAGTACTTATAACTATTGAAGCATGCTGCTGTAATAATTTCCAAAAATTCCGTCTTGATCACCTTAGTATAACACTTTTTAATTACTATACTGTCTTTGATTCTAAATTTAGACGGCATTCATTTTCTTATTTAGAAAAGTATCTTCAAAATAAGAAAAGATGTATGTACTACGTACTATTAATATATAGTTGATTCATTTGAATTTAGTTCCCGGAGGTACGTTTAATCTATTCTTAGTTTCAAGTTTATAAGTTAAACTGGTCTGTTGTTAGGGTTATAGGACTCGGGGAGACATCCGTTCACCAAATAAAGCCACAGTTATAGGATAGTTGTTTGTGTTTGAAAATTTATGCGTAATAAACAACAAGGTCGTTTAGAGGATGTTACCAGGCAAATAACTAATTGGTCCAAGGTTCGAACAAGTATCAGTAACCTTTAAAGAAACAGAGAATATAACTTTAAATAACAAAATAGAATGTGATTCTGTTAAAAAAAAGGTGATGTACGTAGGTACATAATAGAGGATAAACAAAAATATAATAAAAAACGCTTTTGAAATGTTTCAAATGTATATTAGAAAAACTCTACATATGTTTTGGTGGATAACACTTTTATCAAGAGTATATAAGATAACACTAAAATTTACAAACTAGGGCAAAAGAACATGTAAAAAGTATAGAAAACTTAAAAAGATCCACAGGCATTAGCGCACATAATCTAAATGTAGATAATTTAAAACTATTACATTCAGAAAACAAAGGCACTAGATTGACATTATTAGAACTATTAGAGATAAAAAGAGCTTTACTTCAAAAATTAAATATAAAGAACGACCAGCTAGATTTTAAAGACTCTCCTGTATTAGACCTGTATTTGGGTATTTCCCACAATAACAACCCTCCGTAGATATAAGACCCGAACATGTTTGTAAATTTTAGTATTACCTTATATACTCTTGATAAAGGTGTTATCCACCGAAACATATGTAGAGTTTTTCTAATATACATTTGAAACATTTAAAAAGCGTTTTTTAATATATTTTTGTATATTTCATAATGTTTCATAATTCAGTCACCGACCAAACTATTTCTCTTATTAATAGAGGATTATCACCATTACTACGTATACAAACTGAAACTTACAGTTTTAAATATATGTTAGCGGTGAGAAAAGAAGGATAATTCAGTAGAAATTCTAACCCGGTGAACCTAGAAAGGGATAGGGTTCCTACAAGGTTTTCCCTAGTAAGGTCAACTTGCTACAATTTTTATTAGCAATAATGTATGGCTGTCTTGAAAACATGCACATATACTTTCCCATATTAGGACCTTCTTAGTAAACTAAAAGGATGAATTTATGAATCAGCATTCAATTTATTACGAAACATGTTAATAATAATAGTAATAGACAACTAAAAATAAAATTTATGTTTGTCGCTGTTAAAACTTACAATTGTGTTATTGCAGTAGAAAACAAGGTTAAATAAGGTCAATTTAATTTAAAAAATGATATCGCCGAACACACCTTTTCGTTTCTCTTGAAATTATTTGTTATTGTTAGTATAAACATCGCAATAATAAAATCATACACTGTGTTTCACATTTTTCATACCAACCCTATGCCAAATCACTGACTTTGTTATAGAGTTAAACGAGTGACGTTTCAAAAGTAAGTTTAAATTTTTGTTCAGCGCCATCTAGCAGGATGCCCGACAATTTAGTTTCTTCATTAGGATGTACTACACATAATTTGTGGCTGTTTTGTTTGTGAAACTTAACTATCAAGAATAGAAACGCCTAAAATTTAGGTTCACCTACACAAATGTAGTCTGGTAGACACCAAACAAAATATTTTACTGGGGATACTTTTAAATAAATGACTTCCGTCATCCGATGGAATATACTACCAGACAAGTTATTCTTTTAAAAAACCATTTATTTCTTAGAAGGCAAAGGCTTTAGGTCAATTTTGTTTCGAGATTAACCAAAAAACGAAATAGTTCAAACAGAATTTTCTGTAATCACTATAAGAATTCTATTTACAAATTATTTTCAAGATTTAACCATTAGGATATACTCAGGATAACTGACCGTTATTATATGCCTCAGGAGTCATTTTATATCTATGGATACGATTAGGTTAATCCTCACCGTAACGTGGGTCAGCTTTATGCCCAGGAAAGTCTGTTTTGCTTATCTCAGTATGTGTTTACATTTCCCAAAGTTAAAAGGGATTTCTGTCAGACTATTGACTTCTGCAATAATTGAATTTCAGCTACTATTAGGATTGTTTACTGAAGCTTTTATGTCATTAAAATTTAAGCGAATTGAAATGCCAAGAATGTGAATAGAAAACAATTTTGTAAGGCACCTAATACCCACTAACACATTTTTATAACTAGGTATCTTCTGAATAGTTACATATCAATATATAACCTAGCATTAATAAAACTCCGATATTATGGAATTTAATCAATTGAACCAAATTCAAAGTAGTTGCGAAGTGCAGTGGAGGATTTTGGTGGTGTACCGAAGGAGTGCACGGTATCAAAACTAATACCTATCTATGTAAAATTAAAGAATGTTTGCACTTTTTTTCCTGGCATTCTTAGAGCAAATGCAATGAATTGCAAGGACCGGTAAACGCGCATTTAGGGAGATTTTATTTGGTACATGTATTTCAAACACATAGTAGGGTTGATGACTATTATGACATATGACAGGCGGGACTTCGCAATTATCGACCGATTTAGTCACCGAAAAGTTGCAAACCACGAACACGCATCTAATGGTACTTTTATCATTAATTTCTATGCTCAGTCACCGGGTAAAATTCAAGAAGGTGCAACTGCTCATTGCTCTCTAGAGGGCCGCCACTACCCTGGAACAAAAGTTGAAAATGTGTAGAATCTCAAAGGGTTTCACGGCTATCCTGTTATTCTTGCTGCATTACCATCGCATAAAACATGAAATGTGGAGTTTCGCTAGATGTCAAATCTATGAATTTTAAATTTCCTCCTCAACCTTATTCTTCCCAGTTGTTTATTATACTGTCTATTGAAAATATCGTATTATAACATTCATGTTTTCCATTTTTCCATGAAGCGAGAACTCTCCTGAGCTTTGGAGGTCATGTATTTCAATCAGTTACAACTTTTTTTAAACTAATTTCGATGCGGTTTCTTTGGAACAGTCATACATCAACGTAGAATGACATTCGCAAGGTGGATGCTCCAAAATCGTATATTCTAACAAAAAAGTTATGAAATTCTAAAAGTCAACACGCAAGATAATTTATCGTCTGATGGAATAGTTTTCTTCACGGAACTACAATATCCTATTATAAAATAGGAATTTGACAGACTTTAAATAAAGAGATTAAAATTGATTTATATTATGGAACTCGGGTAATTATTCGTAATAATCTGGCTAAGGATCTAACGACATGAAAAATTTACACAGTTCTATATTTGAAAAACCTATAATGTACTTTTACCATAACTTATGATAACATATTTTTTTAATATTTTGTTGTTTTTTAACCATAAGAAATATTTACAAACGATCATGTTTATCTACGTATGTCTACTTATTTGGAACAGTTCTTGTTACTTCAATAAATTCTTCAATGTTCAAGAAAAGGTATCCTGCTGGATTGATTAGGATCCCTCTATGCTTGGATCTCCTTCGATTAGCTTCTGAATCAATTGTACAAATTCGAAATTATTTCTGCATGTTATAAAACATTCAAGAATTTTTCAAATTACTTTCTGTTAGCATGTAAATATACCGTTTCATTTAAATCTAGATTGGAATTATTCAAGAAGAAATGTTATAAGTACATGCGGAACGTTGCCAATACAATAGTATTTGTGGGTAGCAGTAGCTCTTTATACGCAATTCGTTCATATTCAAGCAGCTCTGCGTTTACCATGTTAGCAGACTTCAATCGAATTTCAATTGTGGAATCTCAGAATTCTATTGAAATAAATTTAACTCTAACTGTGTATATACAATTGTAATGTTATGTCAAAATTGAAGAAGGAAGAATCAACGTTATAGATATATTGTTGTTGGTTATGGTCGTTTTGATAGAATTATGGCCTTATTGTAATTTTTTTAAATAGAATCTTTACAAATAAACCTTTGTGTTGCTTTATTTGCAATCATTGCTCTAAGTTTGATTGAGATTTGCAAATAAAAAGCGTTTATTACGATTAATTAATAATAAAAAAATAATTAAGTCATACATATAATGTGGTAATGGCGGTGGCTAAATGTCCACTGACCGAATCATAAATAAGCTTATGGTATGAAGAGGTACATTGTTAAAATATAAGTGCTTTACATTATCAAAAATAATGCCATTGGTCTATAATATTAATTACCTACTTTTTTAACTGTCCATTAAAAAAGAGAAAAGGTATTCCTCTTCCACAGAATATTATTCTTGGATTTATTTTATTTTCTAGCTACATGTATGTTCGTATAGCTTGAAAATAAGTATCGCAGTGGAACTATCGGATTGGGTCTTAATTTCGTTTTAGTTCTCAATGTGTATTGCATTAGGTAGTCTTCTTTCAAAGACAGATAAACGAATTAACTCTTGCGAATTTGGAATTCTCCCAACCTGTCCGACTAACCTAATTAGTTGGTTTACTTCGTAAAAATAATCCGTTAGGATTCTCCTAAACAGACAGGTGTGGCATTAAGGTTGTGTAGCAACACGCCAATGCTGGTAAGAAACACATTTCTGCAAACATCATGAACCCTTAATTAGGCTGAAGAATGTTTAATACCTAGAAGTTCATTTATTTCAGAAAATATAAGAACAGAAAGACTAACACTAGTGCAATTTTTACGAAATAATATTTAGATCCAAACAAGTATAAGTGTTTAATTAAAATATACGTTAAAACAAAAGTGGCTCGTGTGTTAATTTAAATCTAAGAACAATATGTTTGATAAAAAAAAAATGATGTTTAGTAAAATTTTATTACATAGTAAAGAATTATTACCGCAATGCAGAAGGCGTGTCAAACTCAGAAATGTCCTTTTAGATAATAAAAGTTACAGATGACAATAAAATATTTTAATACGTTTTGTGAATGACAACTGTTTTCTGGCAGAGAGATTTGTGTTTCTAGAATAGCACCTAATCTTCAGTGTGATACGGACATTCGGATTATATTGTTTGTGTATCTATCTATCTCCTTGCCAGTATTGTCCATAGAGGCTCTGAATTTCCTGGTATGCTAATTTGCATGTCTTCTCAGTGAATTACTCAATGCATGATATGTAATCTTTTGCAATAAACAATCATCAGCTTGGTAGTAGGATACAGTATACAATAAGTTTTCCTAATCCGGCATATCAAATCAGTGCGAGTATTTTCCATATAAAAAAATACGTCTTCACTTTTTTAATAAATGCACCACCATGTCTATTTAAATTTTATTAAATACTGTTACCCTGTTTCTAAATTTTTTTATTGTAATAATGCTATATAAATGGTGGACAGTAGAGATACATGTAAAGCGTGCGTGGAGAAAATCAGGTTGAATTCTAAGTGTATGAAATGCATTTTCGAAAATTACGAATAAACTTATCAAAACTCACTTTAAGTGGTTGTGTTTTTAGTGTGATCAACGATGTTAGCGGTAACTGTTATAATAAACCGACTGGAAATATTACTCTGACAGACTTCAACTTAAAAACTATTTAATAATAAGTTAGATAAGCATTTAAAAGCATAAAAAGAAAAATTGGCGACCTATCAAATTTATACTGTATAAAGTGGGGTATAGCGTCTTCTAGTTTCTAATTTAGTAACATTCCATTTCTGTCAGTACTTCCCACTTCTCCTTAACAAGTCACTGTTCTTCTTCCTTGCAAACTCTTGTAAATCGACGAAATGAGAATAGAGGGAGCGCGATTACGCGCTTGTACAGGAATCCCAAGGAGAACAAAGAACATTCGAGTTTGAGTGGTGTTACCCACGGATCGGTACGAAAAAAGCGGAAAAAAGTTATGTTTTCGACAAAAAAGTGCGGTTTGTAAGCCTCAAATTGCTCTTATTTGTAATAAGTAAGTAAATTTTGTAAAGGAATTTTTATATTCATACAGAATAAATACTTACAGCAGATTTCTGGTCAACGTTGGCTCGATTCCTCCAGATGTTCTTAACGGCACGGTAAACCCTTAGGTATGCAACCCTCCCTTTTCCTTTATAAACACAGGCACTTTTCAGACGAAAACTATCTCAAAACAAATGTTTATTCATAGCAGTCGATAGAGTTTTAGTTTGAGTATCAGTGTGTGTTTGTTAGAAAGTGTTGTTTCTTTAATTTTTAAAAGGTGTTAAAAGTTATTTACATTATTTATTTATGAATTTGCATTACAATATAATATTCTTCGTACTGAGCGAGTTGACCCTTAGTGCTTTGTTTTTGAGTGTGATGCGAGTTGACCCTTCATACTCTGCTAGTCATATATAGAGTGGGTACTATGAGAGTTGACCCTTAGTATCTTAGTGAAAGTATACTGTTACACTGTTTACCATGGTAGATACTCTAGACTAGCTTGATTTACTTATTTCCGAGGAGGTATTTCACGAGTTGACCCATAATACCTGTGATTCGAAAAATGATTGAAATGCCGAGACGTCGATTATTATTTATGTACCTAGTCATTTTTGTTTCATTTTTCTATGGGTTTAATTGGTTGCTCATATATATTTTTTTGTTTGCTCTCCAGATGTGTCATCTCGGAGCAGCAAAACCACTTTGTTTCATTCAACATTTATAATATCTTTCTTTCATTCACTTATATTAAATTTTGTTTAAATATTTTCCTGACAATATTTTTTTTTTCAACACCCTACATATTTTGTAGTAATAATGGAGTTCTATTTTCAGACGAATTGTTATTTTATTTGCATGTATTTTTAATACTTTAAATAATGTTTTTCACTGTTTTAAAATTCAATAAGTTGTAATTTGAAGTAATATTGCTTGTGCGTACAATTTCATAGATAATAATTCCTGCAATGGTTTAAAATTTTGTCTTCGATTTTAATTTTGTTTTGGTTTTTTGTCGATCTACCGGGAATGTTCAGAAAGTTGTGGACCTTGTTGAATTTTTCTCCTGTACAGGATAATACATCTGGAAGTATACTGATATTCAATTTATAACTGAATTGCATCCCGTATGGGATTTAAGTACCCTCTGATTCGCCGGATAACTAACCCAAATTTCATTGTTTTTTAAAGGACGCGTGTATGCGAGGGTCGTGCAAGGTTGATTGGCACTGAACGTCAGTTTCGGTTGTAATAATTTCTATTATTATTTAATGATATAATACTAAGGTCAGAAATATAGTAGAACCTTTTGTAACATGCGCATCGCAGGAGATTTCTTTATGTGGAATAGGTGGTTGAAACATGTCTGGGCTTAAGTAAATGCAGCGTTTTGAATTGATTGTTTCTTCTGAATTTAGTTATATATCTAAAGTTGATAATAAAAATTGAGGCGTGTAAACCAAACCCCAATTGACATCATTTACCACTTACCTTTAGATGGTGAAATTATAGACGATACAGATATATTGTTCCGGAAACACAAGCGTCCAACTACAAGTGACAAAGGGAGAGGTGTCGGTGTTATAGTTGCAGAAAAAAAAAGAATTATTAGCAGAGATAATTGCTTTGGATTGTGATGATGTTGAACAAGTAACAAAGTAAAGTCCTAAACTATTGGAATAATGCTGTTCGTTTGAAATAATCAATGGCATTTTTAATGTTACTAGATATCCAATCACTATTCTGTTGGCAGTTCCATAATTAACCCTTAGAGTAAATAGAATCTTCAGCACAGCACAATGACATCAAATACTAAACCCCACCGTTCGATAAATGAACTATGTATTAGGGCGAATGTTATAGTAGTAAAGTAGAGTAAATATGTAAGTATACTTTTATAAACATAGAATGAAAAGCAAATATTTAGAGGAATTTGCATGCTAGCTTCTACGCTTCTGATTAGTTTTTTTGCACTCTTAAAAGCATTTCCGTTCTACGTCAGATTTAACTTTAGTGCTTTTTGTGCTTACTTCTGACCATTTCGTTACAACTTGTCAATATTCCAATTTAAAAAAGTTAACAATTATGTGTCGTGGTAGTGCAGCTTACACTACTCCTTAAAATTGGCCAAATATTGCAAAGCTGTCAACATAACCTAAAGCGTTTTGATAAACCCCAAATCAAAGCGAGTGGGCCGTTATTTTTCGCTTTGCTCACTCGGCCGCAGACAAAATAATAAAAATCAACTGCAAAAACAAGTTTGAAAGCAGGACAACTTAACCTTACCATAATTTTCTAATTTTACAACACAAGACTAGAATTTATCCAGAAAAGGTATAATTAAAAGTATAAGCGTTGTAACTTAGTTGCTTATTTCGAATAGATAATACTGACAGCTCTTTTTGGTCAAAGAAAGATAAGTTGGTGCATACTTATTATTGGTAATTTTTACTTTTGGATGTACCCATAATATATTAACTGCACAGGTGTCATCCTGTTAGAAAATCGACCACCATAAACTAGAACTAGTAACTATTGAATGTTAGAAAGTGTTACATTACTTACGTTATGCAGGGAATATAAAAAACTATACCACACCCTCATTGAGGAAATCCACATAAAATTACTGTTGTTAATCTACAACCGAAAATAATAACGAAGTCAAAAAAATTATTCAATTTTTAAACGCCATAGTAAAGCCTCTTCTTTGATCGTGTTACTATTTTTCTACAGTAAACAACGAAATTGTGTTTCGCCGCTTCTTATTAATAGGATCTTTTGCTACCGATTTGATGCAGTAAAGTCAAACGCCATTAACTCATTTTACCTTTCAGGGCTTCTTTAAAGTAAATTTACATTCAAAGAAAATTTGTTATACTCGTAATAGCAGTTTGTAGCATTTTGATAGATGACATTCACTTCTGTCGTAAATTTGTTGAAGAGGCTTTCTATAAACTTGACTTTTTGCTTTGACGTTTCAAAAAGGGGATTGATTGAATTTTTGTAAATTGTTTAACGTGTTTCCTAAGCAATTTTCTTAATTATTTTCTACCGAATTCGTTTCATAATAGAAATTAATCGAATCTCATTGTTTAATCGTGCCCGTAATTCTTCAGGCATTCCTACGGCTTGTTTTCGTGAAACTTCGGAAAGTCATCAATTAACGAGTGAACAAATAGTCAGTCTGCAAGTTGGATCTTGAACTGACATCCCCCAATAAGTTTAATAAATCGAAAGCCGTCGGCATTCCCTTAAACGTCTACATTACTATGGTTTCTTTCAATTATAGAAAGAAATTGAGCAATATAATGGTAATATAAGCATATAGATTTAGATTATCATCAATTTTAAGTTGTTAATATTTTATTTCCCTTCTAAAAGGAACCGCACAAGCACATAAGTTTGTTTTCTTAGAGTTGTGATTTTAAGTTTCCTTTCATGCCTTCACACAAATGATCTTCTTCGGCATTAAATCTTCCGTTTTACGATTCTCTTTTTGTAGATAATATCTACAATTTCCGCAATATTCTTGGACATCTGTTATTACTCATACGTTCATGGCGGCTGTGTTGTTCATTGTGTGCTATCTTCATAATTCTGGAACATAGTCATTATTTTTACGTAATGTAATTTAGAGATTCTAGAGCTTACTCATTTGGAATATTTGCGGAAAGCAATTAGCGTTTAACTCTTTCTTTTATTTACTACATTTGGAAGACCACATATTTTTATGTATTACTTACAATTTTCATACTTTATATGTATAATTCTAAATAGATTTCATTTTGACATAATATGGTTACCAAAACAGTCAAATTAAGTTACTTAATTTGACTGTTTTGCCCTATTACGGTTAGATATCACATAACACAAAAATTATAGTTGTAGTGAAATATATTTGATTTATAATTTTGTATTTTCATTGAGGTACCTAAACACAGATATAACATGACGAATAATCTTTGGATTAGATCGTCCTCGTGACGCTGTGCTCTTAGTGTCGTGTTAATAAAGGGTGCAATTTTATTGTGCTCGTAGCCCAGAACCATGTAATTAGTAATTATAAAAGTCTACATACAATACTTTTATTCAATATTTCAGTTTGATTTATATATTCTGTTGTAAGTTTCTGCATTCTGATATTTGCATATAGAAATAATTGATTTTCTTAAATAGAAATTTATGTATGTTTGAAGGCTTTCACGGCCGGAGTCAATAGTAGAAAGATTTTCCGGGCTAATGAGCCGTGGTCCAATGGAATTTGTAGATTTTCCAGACGTTTCGTTCGGATCTGCGCCGAACATTTTCAATGGAGACGATGATGGCTTCGAAGTATTCTTCTTGAAGAGTCAGGAGCGTCTGAGTTTGCATCGACCGTGTCGGCCGTATTTATAGTTATCGGTGGTGTGGAATTTGTCTCGCTTGGCGCTGATTGGTCGGGCGCCGGATTCGCTCTGCTAGCATCGTTTGTTGAGTGGCCTTGGGGTTTTTTCTTTGTTCGTATTAGGACTGGGTACCAAACGCTGTGTAGTTTTACGGCTTCCTCCTTTCTATTAAAATTATTGCCATGTTTATAAATCTCTATGGCTTCCCTGTAATTTCTTGGGTAGTAGTAAGATGTCGTGGAAAGCACGTCCGTTTCCTCAAAATTTATAATGTGTTCATTCCCAAGGTAGGCATGTTCTGCAACGGCTGATTTTTCTGATTGGCCTAAACGGCAACAACTCCGATGTTCTTTCAGGCGTGTTTTTATACTCCGTTTTGTGGTACCAATGTATACAGACCCACAAGTGCAGGGTATTCTGTAAATACCTGCAGTAGATAGTTTTTCCCGTCGGTCTTTAGCGGAGCGGAGTAAATTGCACACTTTGTTAGTGGGATTGTAGATGGCCTTCACGTTGTGTTTCTGCAAAATTCTACCTATTCGATCCGTGACCTTGTGTATATAAGGTAAAAATGCTGCAGCTGTAAAAGTTTGAGCTGGATTGGTTGCCGCAGTTTTTCGAGGATGTAAGGCCCTATTTATTTCCTGTTTTGTATAACCATTGGCTTGAAGGGCGTGGTTGAGATGTTGTAACTCTTGTTTCAATTCTGAAGGTTCACAAATGCGTGTAGCACGATTAGTCAGTGTTTTAATGATCGTGCGTTTTTGTCCTGGGTGGTGATTGGATGATTTATGTACATATCGGTCCGTGTGTGTAGGTTTTCTGTATACTGTGTGTCCCAACGTACCGTTGGGTTTTTTGCTGACTAAGACATTTAGAAATGGCAGCCTTCCGTCTATTTCCTCTTCCATCGTGAACTGAATTTGAGGATGTATGCTATTGATATGTTCCAGGAATTCAGGTATAGTTTCTCTTCCATGACTCCAAATAACAAAAGTGTCATCCACACTGGGCTAAGAGGGCTGCCCATTGCCACACCGTCAAGTTGTTCATAGAAGTTATCTGCGACCTGGAAATACGTTGTGGATAGCACATGATGAAACAACTTCGATATGTCCGTAGGAAAAATTTGTTGTATCTGCGTCAGAGCTTCGTTTAACGGAACTTTCGTGAAAAGCGACACTACGTCAAAGCTAATCAAGATGTCCTTGGGCTGTATGGTAAGCGTTTTTGTTTTTTCTACGAAATCTGTAGAATCTCTGATGAAACTATTGTTCGTTCCCACGTGCTGTTGTAGTAGTTTTGTAAGGTATTTAGCTATCTTGTATGTAGGTGAGCCGATGGTGCTGACTATAGGTCTGAGGGGGGCACCTGCCTAATGGATTTTTGGTAAGCCATACAGTCTAGGAGGTAGGGCCTCACTAACCATTATGTCTCGTTGTTCTTCAGGTGGTATCGAGGACTGTTTAATTAAATCGTTCGTTTTTCGGAGTATTCGCGCCGTAGGATCCTTTTTTATGATTTTGTACGTGTTGGGATCCAGAACGTCTTTGATTTTCTTATGGTATTCGTCTGTATCTATCACCGTAGTCGCATTTCCCTTATCAGCCGCAAGTATGATTATGTCTTTGTTGGATCTTAAGTTTCGTAGTGCTGCTCTCTCTTTATTGGAAATGTTGGATTTCGGTAATCTAGCTTTCTGGAGAATTCTGGAACTTTCCCGGCGGATTTCTTCTGCAGAACTAGGTGGTAGCCTCCGTATGCCGGCTTGAAGCAGGACAAAAACGCACGATCATTAAAACACTGACTAATCGTGCTACACGCATTTGTGAACCTTCAGAATTGAAACAAGAGTTACAACATCTCAACCACGCCCTTCAAGCCAATGTTTATACAAAACAGGAAATAAATACGGCCTTACATCCTCGAAAAACTGCGACAACCAATCCAGCTCAAACTTTTACAGCTGCAGCATTTTTACCTTATATACACAAGGCCCCTATTATTTCTTTTATTTTAACGTCGTTAATTTCTCCCCATACCCTTCCATTTACCAACGCATAATCAATAACCGATTTACCCGTCCCTATGAAGGTATATTCTCCCTCCCTGTCTCCTTCAGATACCCCATTAGGTATACATAACCCATTTCCCACGCTCCATTTTATAAACTTCCTTCCTTCCCCATCTATGCATTCATCATTAGATCTTCTCTCCATTTCTACTTATTCAACGAACACTCCATTTTCTCTACCTATTCTTATATTAAAGTCTCCTATTATAAACACATTATAGTCTTTATAATTTTCCATCTGTTCTTCTATCTTTTCTAATTTTCTATTTTTCTCTTCATTCAAATATACAACTATTACTATCCATCTTCCCTTTGCTTTCTACCGTCTACTACTATCACTCCCTTTTCTATTTCATTAACTTCTACCTTTATTTCTTTTTTGATTCCCACTAACATTCCCCCCTTTGTTCTTCCCTTTTTTCTTCATCTTACCGCACTATAATTATTCCAATTGTAATCACAGTCCATCTTGCTCTCTAGGAATTCCATATCTTTTTCCTCCACCCACGTCTCACTTAATAATACCATTTCATAATTTTTTAACTCCTCTCAAAAACATCTTTTTTTGTTCTTCAACCCCGCCACATTCCATGCCATAGTCGTCATCTTCTTCGTTCCATTTTTGAATTGTGTTCTATTTTTTATCTTCCAGTTCGTCTTTTCTCCTATCGAAACCCCATGCCTTTCTTCTTATCTTCCCCTTCTACCAATTTTTCTTCTTCTTCATTCCATATCCATACTTATCCTTCTCTCTTCCTTTGTTAGGCCCCAGTTTATATATACATTGGTACCTTTGAGCTTTTTTACTGTTTTTTTACTATATTACGTTTTTCTTCCAGATTTGCTGCTTTAGCTCCAAACATCGCTGCCTTTATTTTCCATATTTTCTTTATTCTTACCTGGATTCCTAATTTCTTCCTTATATATTCTTCCACTTCTTTTTTCCATTCTCCTACACCAAGCTCTAACCCGTTTATGATAATGTTTGTTTTCCTTTCTTCCCTATTTATTATTTCCATTTATTTTTCTACTTCTTTGAGTCTGCTCTTATACTTCTCCTGTTCTTCGTTTTCTCCCATTTTTCCAAGTACTTCTCCTTTTAGGATCTCCATTTCTTTGTTTATCTCTTTTAATTTCTCCTTAGCTTTTAGTTCCATTCCTTTTATTCTCTGTTTTGCTATTTTATTTTCTTCCTGCACTTCTTTGATCTTTTGGTTTAAATTTCTCCACCTCTTTTCTTCTTCTATTTCCCTTTTTTCGTGTTTTTCTATATTTTCTTTCCATCTCAAGGAGTTTTCTTCTCTCGTCTCTTCTAAGAAGCTCATAATTTCATCCATTCTACTCCTTTCACTGTTCTTCTGCTGTATATTTTTCTTTTTTTTCTATTTTCATCTATTTCCGTTGCCACCGTTTTTCTCTTTATGCCTTCGTCCCCCTTGTCGTTGCTTAACCATTAATTTAAAGAACTTCCTGCCGAAATACTTTTATGTTTTCTCATATTTAATTTGTGTTTTTTTTTTTTTAAGCTACTGTTTTTGTAATTAGTCTTCTTTTTTTAACCTTCGAGGCATCGATATACTTATGTGGAAAAAATTTCCTCTTTAGTCGCCAAAAATTCACTATGCCACTTTTACTATAGCCCTAATCCACCTGTACAGAAGCCTTATCTTTTCTTATCTTTCAAATATCAGCCGTATTTAATCAGAAATTCCGCTATAATAACTACTATTCACGCCAAGCTCCAAACACGTGTAGCTGCGGTAGAGGTCGAACTTAAACCCCTTCAAATCTAGTATTTCATTTATTTTCATTTAAATAAAAAATTTTCTGAAGGCACTCTTTTGAATTGATAAATTTTTTTAATTAATTTGAACTTTTTTGACAAAATTTTCTTTATTGTCACGAGGCATTTAATATATCTAATTTTATCTTTTTAATCCTTTGGACCTTTGTGGGCATTTTATAATTTATTAATCAATTTAACTTTTCACACCCTATTTTTAGTAATTTTAATTTTTTTAAATATATTGCTTGTGGTGTCTAGTGAGTGATTTGGTGAATCTTTTGCGTTTTTTAGTAATTTTCAATTTTTTAAATATATTACTTGTGGTGTCTAGTGAGTGATTTGGTGAATCTTTTGCGTTTTGTTCTGACCTCGACATAGACTCTTCTGCACCCTTCCTTTTCTTCCCCTGTTTTTGTTTTAGGCATCTTCAATGCCGAGAATTTTTTAATTTTTGTTTAATATTCTTTGTTTTAGGTTAATGTTCATATTTTTTATTCATAATATTTGTCAGTCCATCCACACCCTAAGTAGGTTCCCGACGGACTGATAAGCTGGACTAAGGGTTGGGGCGAAGACTCCGAGAGGATATTCTACCAGGCCAGGGGATTACTTTAAATTCAATCGGACCAACCCGTGACAAATTAAGCCACTTAAGACTTGCAGGCAGCACTCTGGAGAAATATCTAGGTTGGTCCCCAAATATTTACCTAATTGTTGTCTGGCCCCCTCTCGCAGACTAAAAGTCCCCTCTACACCTGGAGCCCAGCTGCAGTCCCAACAGTGGCGTAGGGAACACTTTTGGGTGGACTTGTGCTTTGTAAGTTTTCTTGTTTTTGTAAGTTTCTTTAGATATGTATTTTTTGTTAATATACTTTTGTGTTTTTTTAATGAGAGCTTCGAGCTCTCAAGGCGTTGGGATTCTCAGGAACCACCACTGATCAACCCGGACCAGGCTAAATATTTTGCTTTGTTCGGCAAAGTGGCGCCCGAGCATATATTCTTTTTAATATTTCACAATATTTTATTTTTCTCAATTTAATTTAATTTCAAAACTCCTAAGTAATAGTTTTGTTAAAAAGCATACAGCTATCAAATTTAACATGAAGTTGTTTGGACTGTATACTAAATTAATCGAGGATCAGGTAACAGTGTCAGTTAAATCATTCCAAACTAAAATGTGTACGGTAGTTATTGAAAAAGACTTGAGATATTTTTAACGATATGACACAGCAAATAATAACAAAAACAGATGAATTCCAAGAGAGAGACAGTGGATGGGCATTAGTTAAGTTACTTTATTTAGAAGTTAATATTAATGAATAAAACCCTTAAAAGGATCTAGTTACATTCCCTTGCCTACTAATATTCAAAGAAAGCGTGCTTGTATTAATAGTAAGAATGAAGATATCTTTTGTTTTAAGTGGGCTATAATTAGTGCTCTAAGTGACGTTGAAATTACTACTGACAGGGTATCTTCTTATGGTATACGCGATATCAGTTCAGACATTATAAATTTAAAGAATAATTTAAAAATAAATTTTAGTAATTTAAACTTTCCGCTTAAGGTCAGCGATATATCATTATTTGAAGCGATAAACGATTATATTAGTGTGAATGTGTTTGGTTTAGAAGGAGATCACGTTGTCGGACCATTTTATTGCACTCCGTTAGAAAAAATAACACATATCAATTTACTGTTTTTACAAGAAGATAGAAAATCACATAATGTTTGGATAAAAAATATTTCATGACTGCTAGGGTCTCAACTTACAAAACATAACCGAAAAATGTATTTGTGTAATTATTGTTTATATTGTTTAATTCATTTTCATACTGAATATCAACTTCAGAACCATAAAAATGAGTGTAATAAAATCATCACGAGAATGCCATCTCCTCTTAAACCGGATGAATGTCTGGTGAAATTTAATCAATTTCAAACAGGTGTTCAAGTGCCATTCCTAAATATATGCTGATTTTGAATGTATATTACAAAACATAGATACTTGTTTACCTCAACCATCTGTCTCATCGACCACGAATACTCAACAACATATTCCCTGTGCATTCTCATATTATATATGTTGTAGTAATGATGCCAATTTAAACAGATAACGTGATTATAAAGGAGCTGATTCCCCTAGAAAATTTGTTGTATCTCTTGTGAACGATATAAAGAAAATTTATAACAAGTGTTTTAAAAATCCAAAACCTATGAATCCATTAACGCGTGAAGAGAGAGAGATTGATAAATGTCATATATGTAAAAAGAACCTAGAAAATGATAGGGTAGCTGATCATTGTCATTTTACAGGTAAATACCGCGGTCCGGCTCATGACCAATGTAACTTATTGTATCAGATACCAAAATTTTTTCCGATTTTCTTTCACAATTTTTCCGGTTATGATTGTCATTGAATAGTTAAAGCACTTGATATATTCGAAGGAGACATTAACTTGATTCCGTTAAATAAAGAATTATACGTATCACTCTCTAAACGTATCCAGGTTAATGAACTTGAAACGGTAGAATTACGTTTTCAAGATTCTTTTAGATTTATGCCGTCAAGTATTGAAAAACTTGCTCAAAATTTACCATCTTCTGACTTTGAAAATGTTAAATCTGTCTTTCCAACAAGTAATCAGTTTGAATTGGTTATCAGAAAAGTACTTCATTATGAATATTTAGATGCATGGCATAAATTAGAGATTACCTGTTTGCCATCTCAGAACAGTTTTTACAATAAATTAACAAATACTGAATGCTCTGATAGCGAGTACGAACACGCAAAGAATGTATGGAAGGAATTTAAATGTGAGAATGTGTGGGATTATTTAAGAATTTATTTAATAACAGACGTATTATTATTGGCAGATATTTGTCAAAATAATAAATAGAATAATATAGAAAGATTAAGTTGGAATGCTATGTTGAAGTATACAGGTATAGAACTCGAATTATTAAAAGATATAAGTATGCATACATTCATAAAAAGATCCATAAGAGGCGGTCTTACTCAAAGTATTCATCGACATTCTGTAGCTAATAATAAATATATGGAAGATTACGACAGTGTCAAACCATCAAAATATTTAATGTATTTAGATGTTAATAACTTGTATGGTTGGGCAATGACGCAACCTCTTCCGTATGGTTTGTTTGAATGGGTTCAGAATGTCGATGATAGAAATATAATGGATATTTCCGAAGATATATATATTTATATATATTTGAAGTTGATTTGGAATATCCGAAATATTTACACGATGAACAGAACGATTTGCCTTTTTGTGCTGAAAATAAATGTAGTCCTTCAAATAATAAATACTTAAAATTAATTCCAAATTTAGATGACAAAAAGAATGATGTTATTCATTATAGAAATCTTCAGCAATGCTTAAAGTACGGTTTGAAACGTATTAAAATTCCTAGAGCTATACAATTTAAACAATCACGTTGGTTAAAAAAATACATTGATTTGAATACTTATCACCGTACTCAAGCAAAAAATGAGTTTGAAAAGGATATATTTAAACTTAAAATAAATTCTGTGTACGGTAAAACCATGGAAAATGTTGATAAACGTAGAGACGTGAGAATTGTATTGCAATGGGAAAATCGTGGTAAGCGATTAGGTGCCAGAGCGCTTATAGCTAAACCAAATTTTCACAGTGCAACTCATTTTACACAAGATATGGTTGCTGTTCAGTTGAATCGTGTTAAAACTTTTTACAATAAGCCTATATACCTTAGTTTTACCGTATTAGAACTATCAAAATTATTAATGTACTATTTTCATTATGGTTTTATGAAACCAAAATTTAATCAGAACTTGATTTTAAATTATATGGATACGGACTCTTTTGTATATACTATTCAAACAGAAGATTTCTATTATGATATAAAGAGTTCTATTACCAATTATTTTGATACTTCAACATACAAACCAGATAATCCGTATAATTTCCCACTTTTAAATAAAAAGGTACCAGGTTTATTTAAAGGTGAAAATAATGGTTCAATCATGAAAGGATTTATTGGGTTGAGACCAAAAATGTATTCATTAGATGTAATAGATAATAAGGTTGCAAAGAAAGTAAAGGGAATCAAGAAAACAGCAGTAAATAAATTAAGTATATATAATTACAGAGACTGTTTATATAAGAATAGGATTTATTATAGTAATATGTTAATGTTTAGGCCTCAAATGCATAATATATTGTTGGAAAGAAATCATGTACCTACGATAAGAGATGTGATAAGTGAACAATTCGCCAAGCAGGCACCAGAGTAGCGCGACCGTCAACTCCACGGCAGTGAGGAGCGGAGGGAAGCGTTGGGAAATACCTTCATTATTCATCATTTTAAATTTAAATTTAAATTTAAAAGAATTCGATTGAGAAAGACGTGTTATAAGCAGTGAATAGAACGGGTGTTTTGAAATCTGTTAATCAGTTTTACCTTTGTTTTAATTAAATAAAATATTCCTAATATCAGGAGTGGGATAATTACTCAATTCTCGTGTTAAAAAAAAAGAAGAGAAAATAATAATAATATAAAATGAAAAGAACTGCGAAGAATAGAAAAGGGACTCTCCCTTCTGACGAAGTGGCATCGAACTCTTCTGCAAATTCTGGTACTTTGGAAGTTCTGGAGTTGATGCGGCGATATGTAACCTCAATGGAAAGGGTCGCTTCGACTGTCGTAAATACTTTGGAAGCTGGAACTTATGAAACCCTAAAAAGTGCATCTTCCCATAACGAGACCCAGGAAAACAAATTGTCCACCTTTAATCCAAAAGAAGACGATGTGCATGATTGGATCGCCGATGATGAGAAAGCCCGAGAACTGCACGGATGGGACGAGTGTGACACAATGTACAGAGTTCCTATCTACCTCACTGGGGAAGCTTAAGAATGGTTCAATCAATGGAAAGTTTTGGACAGGAAATGGTCGACATTTGTTGAGGAATTGCGCTGTTTGTCCTCAAGGACTATTGATTTTGGCATAAGATTTGAGAAGGCGGCAGAATGTAAGTCAAACTCTTTTTATCCTATGCTAATTATGCTAGAACAGAACTGGCACTTTTGATCAGACTAAATAAAAATTTTAGCGATCTAGAACTTATAAGTATAATATGTAGGGGTATTGAGTGTAAAAGGACTCAATACAAGTCAATGCAAGCTCAAAAACAGTCCGTTTCGGATTTAATTGATGTGAGATACTTTAATTTACACAGGTACAAATTTATTTTTGGTGATTTAATAAATTTTATTAAACTTTACGAATATTACATGACATGCCGCGACAATCGTTTGGAAATCTTAAAGAGAATGTTCTTTTCTTTTGTGTTGATTTGTTTTGTTCTTTGTATTCCACCCATGAATGTTTTCATTATATTAATCGCGCGTTGTTTCATAATTTGACGTCACCGGCAACCTGATATCTCCTGATATCGTTTGTCATCGACTCCAGAGAGGCCTGAACTGGTAGTTGTACTTGACCACGTACGCATTGTTCTCAAGATACCGGGTGTCCGTAACAGTTACTTTGCGAATTTGACGATGTGGGAAAGGGCCCTAATTTGATGCGCGAAAGCTACGGTCGTCACAATTAACTTCGCAATCATAATTGTCAGAATTCCCCAGATCGAACCCCTAATTTTTTTCAAACAAGCGATGCTTTGAATGCGGTTGCCGCGGATACGTTAAATCACAATATACTTTTAATAAACACGCTATCGCTGACTCACCAAGAAACGAACCGTCGAAAAAGATAAACAAAAGAGATTGTTGAATTTCCAGAAATTACTATCGAATCAGACTTCTACGTTATCACCAATATGAAAGACCCACAATTGCTAGTCGGCATCGACATCCTGGACAAGAATTACGTTAGTTTTGATGTCACATTGGCACTTAGAAGTCAAAGTAGGCACATCACGTATTCATTGCCGCTGATGAAGGCAAGAATTACGTTAGTTATGATGTCACATTGGCACTTAGATGTCAAAGTAGGCACATCACGTATTCATTGCCGCTGATGAAGACAAGAATTACGTTAGTTTTGATGTCACATTGGCACTTAGATGTCAAAGTAGGCACTTCACGTATTCATTGCCGCTGATGAAGGCAAGAATTACGTCAGTTTTGATGTCACATTGGCACTCAGATGTCAAAGTAGGCACATTACGCATTTGCTGCAGTCAATAAAGACAAGAATATCAAAGTTTTGTCGTCACGTTGGTACTCAAGATATCAAAGTTGACACTTTTACCAAATTTTGTCGTCAGGTTGGTACTAAAGATATCAATGTTGACACTTTTATCGAATTTCAATGTCATGTTGGTACGAAGATATCAGAGTTCACAGTTTTGCGAAATAAGTGATGTCAGACTAGTACAAAAGATATCAAAAGTAGACATTATTGTTTAAACTCTGTCGTCAGACTGGTGCCAATGATATTAGCACCGATAACCTTGTTCGAATTTTACAAACATAGTAAAACTTCGTGAACTTACAGGTCCCATTTAGTCATTCTAAAGACAGAAAATCCTGAGAGCCAATGAACCTCGAGGACGAGTTTCGGTCAGGATTGGCCGTGTTGGAAAGAAATCATGTACCTACGATAAGAGATGTGATAAGTGAACAATTCGCCAAGCAGGCACCAGAGTAGCGCGACCGTCAACTCCACGGCAGTGAGGAGCGGAGGGAAGCGTTGGGAAACACCTTCATTATTCATCATTAATTAATTAATTAATAGAATTCGATTAAGAAAGACGTGTTATAAGCAGTGAATAGAACGGGTGTTTTGAAATCTGTTAATCAGTTTTACCTTTGTTTTAATTAAATAAAATATTCCTAATAATATATACCCAACATGTAAATAAGATATCGTTAAGTTATTTAGATGATAAGAGATATACAAAGAAAGATGGGGTTTCAATCTATGCTTGGGGACATTACAATATAAAATAAAAAACTGTTAAATGGGTTTCTTGTTTTATTAATTTTTAAACAACTCTTATACATGAAATAAACAAGTACATATTTTTATAATATAGGTAACAGACTCGTAAGCCAATTGTATAGTACAGTACAGTTTGTATAACTACAAATATGAAGCGATTTAAAATGATGTAAACAACATGTCTTTAATTTTTCAAATTTTGGAGAATCATTATTATTACTTAAATCGATAATTCTTATCTTAGGTTCATATTTTAATATATGATCAAGATATTCTTTCTTTTCATTGCCTTTAACAAAAATTATATCAACCTTTTGATTAATAACTATCTTCTCCAACACAGAGTATACATCTTCAAATGGAATTAGTCCTTCAGAATATTGGATTCCATAATAATTTTGTTCTAACCATCTTGTTTGTCTTCTTGCGGCGTTGTCCAAATCATCAAATGGTTTTGGTGGTTTGAAAAGGAAATGCCCAATTTGTTGTCCACTTAAAAACGTTAATTCTTTAGGTATAAATTCAGGAATTCTGAATCCTTGAATATCAATCACAATAAATTTAATTTTTTCTTTTATCACCTTCAACTATCAACCTATCACTGCTACTACTGATCTTTCTACACTATTTCTACTACTACTATTCAGTATTTTATATAGGAACTTATACCACCGCACAATTTATTATTGCTTACGTATAAGGTTATCGCATTTAGACCCTAGAGAACGAAGAAGAAGCAACAACTGTAATTTAAATGTAATACTGATAAACACAAGAAGACATAAATGTGATACGAATTTTTTCGTTAATGATATAGCTTTCGATAAGATAAAGAAGATACTATCAAAGATAAATTTCCAGGTGTGTTAGAATGATTAACGAAGGTGTCATTTATAACTGATTTCCACTCGGTATCACTGTGTGTTTTATTAGGGTATACAAATTTCAGTTTATATTTTACAATGTCTGTATTAGTTTGAGGAACAGAAGTCGCTTCAAAAACTGAGATATCATCTTGGATTAATGGATTGAGTTTTATACAGTAATCAGGCCACGTACAATTGTTCTCATTAAAACATACAAAAGCTTCGCTGTTATTGAATTTAGGATTTCGATAGGTTAAAAATTTACTTTCACTTAACACAGCAAAAATAAGCAGACTTGTTGTCAGCAGCGCCATTTTAACCAGACTGATTGAATTCAGTAGTATACACTTCCTTTTTAAGACAACAAATGGTTAGGAGTAAGGATGGTTAACAATAATAAAAATCAAAATAAAAATAAACATATATTAACTATAAGAATAATTCAAATGTACACCTTTTTTTATCTTTAAGAAATTGTTGTATAAGTTTGTTTAACATGCTTCAGTAGTAGTGGATGCATTTGTTGTAGTCGATAGAGTTTCTTTAGTAGTAGTAGTAGTGGGTAGAGTAGTGGGTAATAGAAACTAGTAGTACTAGTAGTAGTAGATGGTGATGCAATTAATGTAGTTGTTTCATTATCGTCTTTAACAAGAGATTCAGACTTATAGGTAAAGTTTCACTGGGAGTTAATAGTTTAAATCCTAAATTAATTTGTATGGTTTCATTACTTGGTAAGGTAACTTGAAATTTTAATCTGGATATGTTATCTTCATCTAAGTGAATAGTAGCCACTGCTAATATGTGACATGAAACCATCAATGTGAAGGAAAAGTAACAAAAAAGAAACTTAATTTTTAAAAATATTAACTAACACAGTCACCGTATATTGAAAAACAGTTTGTTTAAGTACTAACTAAAAAATGACACACACTGTCGTATTCCCGAAGTCTTTATATAATACATTACTAACTGTGTCTCCTTATAACCTATTTGTAAATTTATGTCATGAGGTCATTTTTATCGATCCAAGAATTATGCTCATTAGAAAAGCCTAACCACTTAACGTATACTTTATTATTTTTTTCTTTTAACACTTTTTCAACAAGAAACACATCAGGATGTTTAGCTTTCAACAATTCGTATTCATAAAAAGATCCTTGAATTATTCCATTGTTATAATCTTTAATAGTATACGTACAAGGGTTGGTATTTTTAACTTTTTCAATTGTAAAAACTTCAGTTGTCCAATTTGGTGTATACCCTTTTTCAAAAACGTGTTTATATTTGCTAATGCGCACCAAATCAGCTATCTTAAATTTTGGTTTAGGAAATGCTTTAATTTTACCGTATACAGTTTTTAATAATATCTCTTCGTTACTGAAATTAACTTGACTTGGTTTCATCTTGATTGTTCTATGAATTGTGTTGTTATACTTATCAACCAACTTTTGAAGAAGATCAATCCATCTGTACCAACCATTTAAACTGAATTCTTTCCACATCCATCCTTTTAATGTTCTATTAAAACGTCCAACAATTGAGGCTTTTAAAACACTATAAGTGGAGTAATGAATGATTCTATATTTCTTCAATAAATTGCTAAACTCTTTGTTATAAAATTCTTTACCAAGATCAGTTTGTACATTTTTAGGTGTTTGTTTAATTAGAATATGCTTCATTGCTTCAGTTACGTCATATCCTGATTTAGTTTTAACCGGTACAACTCATGCAAACTTAGAAAATGCATCAATAACTGTTAATAAATAACGAAATCCGTCATTTTCTGTTGCGTAAGTCTGCATCTCTACTAAATCGCTTTGCCATAGATCATTTAATCCTTTTACAATAACGGTTCGACGTTTAAAGTTTCGACGTGCCTGTCTATGTAACTCGTTAACTAGTTGACTTTTACTCATATTGTTTAGTTTTTTTACGAAATAGTCATTGATTTATTTTCTTTCTCAGCTTTTGGTTTTAGCGGATCTACACCTGATGGTACTGCTGTCGATGTTGTCGTTGGAGATTTTAACATAGGTTTTTTTAATGTGTTTTCAGAGATGTTATTGAATCTACCTACACTTGATGGTGCTGCTATCGATGTTGATAGAGATTTTAACATGGGTTTCTTTAATTTGCTTTCAGAAACCTCCGATTTTAATTCGTTATGTTCCTTTTGAAGTTTCAACAATATACCATTTAAATTGTGAATATTTAACCTCAACTCACTCTTTAATGAGGCAATTTGTTTATCATTTTCGTCAACATAAGATTTTGTCGTAGCATCATTGGCGTCAATAGGTATTGAGGCTAAATTACAAATCCGTTTTCTGTTGTAAATCAAAGTCGCCACTTGAGGTTAAAGTAAAGCCAAAAGTACGGTTGCGAGAATAACTGTAAGATTTAAACTAGGAAGAAGGTCCGAACTTATCGATAACCATTTCACTAATGTAAATGAATAACGTACAAGTTACTTTTTGTATAATAATGTTAGCCTCTTTTATTTCTTCTATGATGGAAATAATTTCGTTCTGGTGATTCGTATGTCCTGCTTGTTGTGACGCTATTAATAATTTCATACGATCAACTAATTCGTTTAAGTCATTCCAGTAAACATAGTCTGTCTTATCACCAAATGTTTTCATTAAGCCAAATCTATTCGGTGAGCCGTTTTGCTTTAACAGTTTTTTAATAAGAATGTACTTAAAACTTTTATTTCCAGCATATTGTTTACTTTTGTCTAAGTCACGATGAATCAAATTGTTATCATTTACAATGTCCATATAATTTTTTACGTCGTAAGCATTATACTGACTTGAGTCAGGTTTTTTCGAGAAAATTAACTCTGTTAATCCCGGGGTAACTTCGTATGCTTTGTTGTTTATAAAAAAAGTCTTCTTGGTAATGGAAAAAGATGAATTTCCAATTTTCCAAGAATTATCGGAGACACTGAAATGTGGTCCGTACTTATAATCAAATTTGTTTTGATTCAGTTTAAGAGACTGCATAAAGGCATCAGTTTTACGCAAAGGACTCCATTTTCATTTGCTCAGAATTCTCGAAGGATGATGATGATGAGGCCTCATTGTCAGTGATATCATAATCGTTATCGTTGAAATCTTTTTCTTGTCTCATACTAATATTCGTTTCTCTTACATCCTGCTGTTCAGATAGTTTTCTTTTCTTTTTCGGATGAGATGTTAACGTTGATAAATAATCGAAATCGGATGTGTCTTGTTTTAGTTCTGGTTTAATTAAATTTTGCGTTAATGATAAAGGTATGTCTGCTAGTTTGTTTAAAGGTTTCGTTACAGGTTGGAAAAGTCGTTCCAACTGATCCGTATCTTCTGCTTCGTTAAATTTTAACGATTCATACTTTTTTTTAATTATATTTCGAGTTTGAATCAGATCCTTTACCAGTTTTTCGTTCATAATGTTTCACGTTATATATACAACATAAACAATGAAGGAATCTGATTAGATTTTGAACAGGTTTGATCAGGTTTCTAACAGCTTTTGAACAGGTCTGATCAGGTTTCTAGCAGCTTTTGAACAGGTTTGATCAGGTTTCTAACAGCTTCTGAACAGGTTTGATCAGGTTTCTAACAGCTTATCAGCTTTTGAACAGATCACAAGCTTCTACGGTGATCCAAGCAATCAAGTACTATTGGTCTTGCTAGGTTACTGCGTTTCACTTAAATGCTACTAAATGTATGAGTCCTTGATATTTATAATACAATAAATGTATCTATATTTTTCCGGTATCGACCATTTTCCATTGAGCAATCCTTGTTAATACATAAGAACCCATACTCATCTTTCCAGCATTCAGCACATATAGCGTAAAATTGTTTGAAAGACATATCCGTATTTATGTGATTATCATAGATATGTTTCAAGTTTAGATTATCTTGTTTAAATACAATTAAAAAAATTGCGTTATCTCGTATTAAATGCTTTGGAACACGAGTGTAAGATTGTGCCAAGTAAAAAGTATCAATATGTTTATGACGTTCCATACAAAAATACGATCGGATATGATTTTGGTTTTCACACGCGACGTCGTCGAAAACAAACACTGAATTTCTTTTAGCTTCGTCTACTTTCTCATTTTCTGAGAACGTGTAAAATCCTATACCTTTTATATCAGAAAGTAATTTTTTGAGATATTCATATTTTGGTTGAAATAAGGATTTTGAATATACATAAACATTTTCAAACGTTAATCCATTCGGATGTTCGAGTAAGGTTATGAGCACATTAGATTTTCCACAATTAGAAGGACCCACGATTAGTCCTCGTATACTGTTAGGTAGCAACGTGCTGTGCCTACAATAATTTGTTGGTATAAGATTTTTGCACAGATCGATATTTTTAATAGGTAATGACTCATGTTGTCGAAACAAACGCATACTGAGAACTGTTTAGAATAAAAGTCTCTTTTAAGAATAATCAGTTGGTTACGAGTATCGTTAATTGAACAAACCAATATACCTATAAAATGATTAGAAAGCGAAATAAGGTAGTAAGTCGTTATTGATCTATTCGAGGTGAAGGATTAGTTAATGATACAATTAATAAGTTAACATTCGAATTACATTTACCTGGTTATCAATATTGCGGTCCTGGAACGAAATTGACTGAACGATTAGCTAGAGGAGATCCAGGTATAAATCCTCTGGATCGCGCATGCAAAGATCACGATATTGCTTATCGAAATACTAAAGATATATCCTTAAGAAATCAAGCCGATCTTCAACTGGATAAAAACATCAAACTAACTGATAAACATTTAAATTTTTGTGTTCCTTTAAAAATGCTACTAGGCTTCGCAGAAGATTATAGAAAAATTATTCTTAATGCTAGACATGAGTTAATTTTAACAAGAGCTATATCAAACGTTAACACAGTTTATCTGATTTCACCAACAATCAAGGATTATAAGCTGCACATTGATAAAATATTACGGAAAGTACCTCATATCACACTAAGCGATACTGCACGTCTTAAATTATATCAATTTATACAAAGCTCTAAACCAATTTCAATGGGCTTCCGCAGTTGGGACTTGTATGAATATCCAAACCTACCCAATACCACCAACATTGTATGGCGGGTGAAAACCAGCAGTCAAATGGAAAAGCCAAGATTTATTCTTTTCGCATTACAAACTGACAAGCAAAACAAGAAAAATGAGGACGCTGGTAGCTTTGATCACTGTCAACTTACTAATCTAAAAGTACATTTAAACTCTGAAGTAAATCCATATGAAAATCTGAATGTTTCCTATGCAGAAAATCGGTATGCTGTATTACATCATATGTACTCGAAATTTCAAGAGAAATATTATGACTGTAACCCGTTACCTCTGTTAGATGTAACAAAATTCAAACAAATAGCGCCAGTTGTTTTACTTGATTATACGTATCAGAACGAAGTCATTAAGACCGGACCAATTGATGTCAAGATTGAATTTCAAACTGCAGCTTCTCTTCCCAATAATACATCAGGATATTGTCTACTGTTACACGATAGACTGATCGAATATTCACTATTGACTGGTGACGTAAAAAAGATAGTTTAAGATGTTTTTGTGTTATTATTATATGTATACGATTAGTTATGTTACTATTTATCAAACTGTATCTTTTTTTTTTATTTAACGACCAAAAAAACATATAATTCTTCTAAATAGTATTTTTTTTTCGATAAGAGTGTCTCCGCCTAAAACCACGATCCTACTCCTCAGCCATGGCCGCCGTTTCAACTATGGCCGCCGACGCCATTTTGTTTTCACATTCTAGCTTCCAAAATAAACACAAAACACATCTTCTACCCACTCCACACCCAAAAACAAGAACCAATCAGAAACAAGAATATACAAAAGTCACGCCTACATCCAAAGAACAATAGCCGCCGCCATTTTGTTTTCACATTTTAGCTTCCAAACCACACCTCCTTCCCCCTCCACTACCAAAAACAATAACCAATCAGAAACAAGTATACACACAAGCCACGCCTACATTCAAAAAACAATACCATATATGTTTATCCCCACTCCTATCCCCACTATGATTTCCAACTCTCAAAAACTAACTACTCACCTCAAAATTGGTTAAATAAAACGACACCTGTGGGTTGAATTATAACAGCACATCGAAGTGCTTATTATTATTATTATTTTCATCGGGACCTTTATTTTATTTCTCTTTTTTAATAATCCTACCAATGTAAAAATCCAATCGTCTTCGTGGTTTAAATCTCTAATAAAGTGTGAGTACGTATAATTTCTTCATTTCAAATTATCATAAATATTTGATAAACGAATTCCAAATTTTACATCAACGCATTGTTTTCTTTCTGTTTCCTCTTTTATTAAGATGCTCACATTGGAGACTATTTATTATAAACCATTTAGTGCAAAATACATTTTTGCATTTTGTCACATTTTTCTGTGCTGTTTAAAGATACATTATGTAGAAAAGTAAGTCGCCAGCAGGTGGATTAACTTATGCGCTTGTGGATCTATTATACTTATTTTATGTCTGTAATATCTATTATTTTATT
The DNA here is from genome assembly GCA_029378335.1 of Agrilus mali. Classification (NCBI taxonomy): domain Eukaryota; kingdom Metazoa; phylum Arthropoda; class Insecta; order Coleoptera; family Buprestidae; genus Agrilus; species Agrilus mali. Next base: position 13,408,725 of record CM055658.1, read on the forward strand.
ATTTTTTTTTATATTGGCTTATGTCACATCAATATTTTTGTCTAAAGAAAATTATTTTCTCGAATAGACTAATATGTTCTGACCTTCCAAATTTTTGAATAACTTGGATTTTCACTAAGCTATGATCTCGTAACTCTAATTGTTTGAAGAGTCTAATTGGTATTACACCTTGTACATACTAGTTCCCTCTCGTGTTTCAGATTACAGTAGGAAATTTTCCCTAAGTAATTTTGTAATCACAATTAAGTTTTGACTAAATATTCTAACCATTTATTGTTTACTTCTATTTATTTATTTATTTAACAATTGTTTTAATAAACTGAGAACTATTAATTAAAGATATAACGAATATCTTTCTGTAAAAATCACTATGACAAGCGGTATTGCATTTGTTATAAAAAACATTAAAAACGAGCTAATTTTAAAAGTAAAATATTTATTCATATTTAATATAAATAAGTAGCATAAAATCATAAATTATGAATTAACATAAAATACTAGTAACATATTTTTTTCTTTACATAAAACACACGTATCTCAAGCACAGTAAAAATACAATGCTGCCAGATTTTAAAAACGACGCAATGGAATCATTTTTGTAGTTCTTCGCATGTGAGCAGAGGCGAAAGAATGTCCTGTATCTTAACGATTTTTATTGTAGTCATAGTACTTTACATAGGGGGAATTTAATTTGAACACAACTGCTCTTTGGGAACGTCCTTAATTACAGTTTTAATTTACAATTTAAACCTAGATAGTTTGTGATAATCTTAGATTGCAATGTTTACCAAGTAGTTACTTTTCTACTTTTCCCATTCGAATTTTAATTATTTACATTTTGTGAACACTCTGCGTTTCTGATATGACCAAACGTACATAAACATATCTAACCAACATTGAACATTAAACAATATGACTAGTAATAGCTGACTTAATCATAGAACGTCATCATTCACGAAACGGTCCAATACTTTGTGATATGGTCATTTCTGAAATCTGGTCACTACATATCATTTACTTTAAGTATTCATATGAATATAGTTAAATGCATAATAGTGTGTGTTTATTAAAATGAAACAACAACCTCCTTCGCTGGTAGCGGAGTATTTCTTTTCCGTTGTGGTAACTGACACTGGGCAAACTAATTTATTATTTGTCATTCCCTCTCACCTACAGAAGTTACCTATTCCCATATCTAGAGAAATAAGTTTGTGAAATGTCGTCGAGTGCATAGGACAAGTTATTTAGAAAACGCCACGGTTAGACGAAATGCTATTCATTATGCTATATGTTAGTATATACTTATCTTCAAATGTGCATCATAAAATACACAAATGTGTTTTAAAATGTGAGAGCACTGCATGCGAATCTTCTTGGCAAAATAATGTATGTACCTATTTCAACATTATCATTCGTTTCTCTGAAAATGTAACATGATGTAATTTGGAATCCACGGTATCTACTAACCGTAACTGAATTTTTAAGTACAAATCATGAATTTGTAAAGAAAAAAATAATAACAATAAGAAATTTGTAGTTATTTAACATTTATTTATTTATATCCATTATTGTAAAATAATTTTACAGAAAATGGCAGCAAGGAAGTATTATATTATCTATGCTTCAGAGGCTATTCATTAATTAGGAAAGGATGATTGTTGCTATTCTTACTTCCCCCTCCGGCTTTTACGTAAGGGCACAAGCGACTTTTGGGATCTTAGGCAAGACATTATTAATAATTTAGAAAACGCTTGTATTCAACAAAATTATTTAAATATTTAAATATTTTGCAAATTTTACACCCCCCCCCACCCCTTCCTGAGGTATGGTCATGTAAAGCACTTCTAAACCCTCCCTCTCTCTTGATACCTTAACGTAATTAATGATAAGCGGTCCCTTAGAATATGGGAATGATATAATGACATTAGAGTTAGAAATGAAAAATACCAAGCGTTTTATTACTAATTTTATCAAGTAGAAGAAGTAATAGAAGGTTGAAAATATTTTTATTAAAAAAGTTTAGATTTATCTACATTAACAAATGAGAACGTTAACTGCAGAAACTACAAAACGGACAGACGTGAAACATACACCATAAGATGCAGCGTGTTTCGGAGGTTTTAGTATACAGGGTTTTTTAAGTTGATTGGCTATTAGAAGTATATGAATTAGTAGAAGGAATTAAATTCTGAAACTTGGGCTCATTTGGTTATTGTTAATGCCGCTTCTTGTTAAAATATTTTCAAGTTCGATTTACATCCGGTTATACCGGAAGTCGACACCAACTTTGTTATTTTAAATGGAATGGTATATTTTTCACGCTGAATTCGAATAAAACATGTGATTCTAAGGTAAGTTTGATAACCAACTTGTACACCTATGACGATCGGTTTCTGAGTTAATTTAATTTATAGAAAACAAAATCGTTACCGCAACCCAAATTATAAAAAATCGTAACTTCCACAAAATACGACTCAGAGTATTTAAATTTCTACTAGTTGTTGATGTATTTGTAATATGATCGGTGTGTGACCCACTGGTTCACAGAAGAAAACATAACTTACAAACTATTTGTATTAGCCCTAATCGGTTCTATGTAACTGATTTGACAGATTTGTTACTGGCGTTTAAGATTGGTAAATGTTTTTTTTTAATATCGTATTTTATTGTATGTAACCATGTTGTATAATTTTTTAATAAAGTTTAGTTCAAACTCAACAGGTTATGGGCCCAGACGCGTTTTAAGAAATAGCTAACAAAAATTAACTTTGAAGTTGTTAAAGTTTCTGTACAAACACGTGAAACGGGTAGTTTGGAGACGCCGAATTTAACAAAAATCAGTTAAAAATGGAAACTGATAAAGTCAAAGTTGAAAAATTGCGAGATGCGGAAAACTGGCATCAGTGGCACCTTGTTCTCCAAACATTGTTGGACAGCGAGGATGCTCTGGATGTCTGTACTGGAAAAGAAAAGAAACCACAAGCAGGGGTTGCTGATTTTGAAAAGCTACATAAAAGATGGACGAAACTTGATCGGATTGCAAGAAAGTTAATAGTCACCACCATTGAATCTAGACCACTGCAACTGTCAATGAACTGCGAAACAGCTGAAGAAATGTGGATGAAACTTCAAGGTCTATTCGACAGGAAATCCGATGAAAGTTTGTCATTAATCCACAAACAGTTTTTCGACTATCAATGGAAGGTAGATGGCAACATTGCTGAACACGTTTCTGCTTTGGAACACTTGGCGATCAAGATGAAGAAGCTTGGAGAAGAAATTCCGCAATCAATGCTAATAACGCGAGTTTTATTCACTTTACCACCGAAGTACAACCATTTTCACAGCGCTTGGGACTCAACAGACCCTACAAAAAGAACTCTGGAAAATCTGACCACGAGGCTATTGACCGAAGAACTTCGATTGCAAACGAAAGCGAAAGAAGATGAAGCTGTTGCATTAATGTCAAAAGTGAACCTTCAAGATAATGTGAAGAAAAATTGCAAAGTTACAAGAAAGAAAATAGGTTGTTCCATATGTGGTAGACGAAATCACGTTCAAAAGGACTGCTTCGGGTGTTATGCGTGCGGATCAAAGCAACATCTGATCAAAAATTGTCCTAAAAAGAAAGAAAAGGAAAACGAGACCAAAGAACAAGCATTTGTGGGAAATGTAAATCTAGATGGGAACCCGAATTATTGGTTGATAGATTCTGGTGCATCTGCCCACATGTCGAATCGTCGAGATGTTTTTTGGACATATGACAAGAGTGCCTGGAAAAAGTCCATTTGAGATGTGGTTTGGTAAAAAACCCAATGTAAAAGAATTAAAAGTATTCGGAACAGAATGTTTCGTGCACATTCCAAAGGAAAAACGAAGAAAACTGGACAAAAAGGCTTACAATGGTTATTTTGTTGGATACTCGGATAGTGTAGCAGGATATCTTATTTGGATTCCTGAAATAAATGACGTAATATTGAGCCGTGATGTAACATTCAAGAAAGAAGGAGTGTGCGCTACAGTGAGTGAATATCATCACAAGAATGCTGAACAATCAGAAGATAGTGATATTGATAGCGATAACAAAGAAGGAATGGAGTCTGATCGTGAATCTGAAGACAATACAAGAAGATTACGAGACAGAAGAAAACTAAAACGTCCTGATTTCTACGGGATACCTGTGGCCCTATTCGCTAACAGTCAAGAACCTTCAAATTTTGAAGAGGCTATAAAATCAGATGAAGCTCAGCAATGGCATAATGCGATGAAAGAAGAGATTGACTCACTCAAGAAAAATGAAACCTGGATTATGGTCGACCGACCAAACAACAAGGGCGTGCTTACTAATCGATGGGTTTATCGAATCAAAGAAAATTCCGACAATGGATCACGGAATTACAAAGCTCGCTTAGTCATTAAAGGATGCTCACAGAAAAAGGGAATAGATTACGGGGAAACATTCAGCCCTGTAGCTAGATTTGACACGATAAGGATGGCACTAAGTTTTACTGCATCAAAGACAATGTGCATCAAACAATTTGACATAAAGACTGCATTTCTTTATGGTCTATTGGATGAAGAAATTTACATGGAGCAACCAAAAGGCTATGAAAATGGTAGCAATCAAGTTTGCAGACTAAACAAAAGCCTTTATGGATTAAAACAAGCACCTCAGTGCTGGAAAAAAAGGTTTAAATAATTTCTAATAGAATGTAATTTGAAGGAGAGCAGAGCCGATCCTTGTCTATACTTATCTGTCAAGAATGAAAATACAATATTGCTGGTACTTTTATATGTAGATGATGGACCGGTAATTGGATCAAACGAAGAAGACGTGAATAGTTTTCTACAGACGTTAAAGTGTGAATTTGAAGCAAAAACAACATCAAATGTCACTAATTTTCTTGGAATGAAAATACGAAGACTGGAAAATGGTAATATATTTATTCATCAGAAGAACTACATTCAAAGAATTCTTGAACGATTTGAAATGTCCAATGCAAACCCAGCGTCGACTCCTATTGATGTTAGTTGGTCTTCAAGTGAATCAGATAACTATAAAGGAAAATTTCCATATCGAGAAGTGGTTGGAAGTTTAATATATCTACATGCTGTTACGCGACCAGATATATCTTTTGCGGTAAACATTGCATCAAGAGCCCTGGATACACCGACCGAAATGCATATTCGACTTGTAAAACGAATTCTTCGTTACGTTAAAGGTACTCAAGATTTGGGTTTAATGTACAGTGCAGAAGGAAATTTTGAGGCCTATTGTGATGCGGACTTTGCTGGAGATAAATCAACCAGAAAATCAACGTCCGGCTTTGTGTGCAAATTCAGGGGTGCTGCCGTGTCATGGTATTGCAAAATGCAACAGTGCATCGCGCAATCCACAACGGAAGCAGAATATATATGTGCGGCAAGTGCATCAAAAGATGTGATATGGTTAATGCGTTTATTAAATGAAATAAGTGATAACAAAATAAATCGATGTGCGTCATTGAGGGTTGATAATCAAAGTGCTATTAAACTCATAAAGAATCCAGAATTTCATCAACGCACTAAACATATAGATGTACGTTATCATTATATTCGAGACTCGTATGAAAAGAAAGAAATTAATGTTCAGTATATTCCTAGCGAAGATCAAATTGCTGATTTGATGACAAAGGCATTAGCAAAGCCAAGATTTCAAATGTTAAGAAATAAATTAGGTTTATGTATGTAGTTGCTAGAAATAACTTTTTTGAATTTCTGTTCTTTCAAACATTTTATTTTATTGTTGTTTGATAGTTGGTATGTTATGTTTTAAGGAGAGTGTTGATGTATTTGTAATATGATCGGTGTGTGACCCACTGGTTCACAGAAGAAAACATAACTTACAAACTATTTGTATTAGCGCTAATCGGTTCTATGTAACTGATTTGACAGATTTGTTACTGGCGTTTAAGATTGGTAAATGTTTCTTTTTAATATCGTATTTTATTGTATGTAACCATGTTGTATAATTTTTTAATAAAGTTTAGTTCAAACTCAACACTAGTAATACCTGAATATTAGTGCTAATGCCTTGACAAAGTTTAATTAAATAATTTATATAGGGCGTTCAAAATAACATTCTAAAGTTTAAAAACTTCAAACACGAATAACTTCGTTTTTTCAAATAGCACCTACCATATTTTATTTTTTTAATCGATTTCTTTTTTTATCCTCTTTCGATTCATATAGATATTCCCTACTGTTTTATTTGAAAAATTTTGAGTAATTTGGAATTTTTAAAATATAGATAATTTCATTAATCTTGGCGTAATAAGAGTGTGCCTTGCACAATTGACAACTAACGGCAATCAATACAAAATGAAGCCAAAAATAGCATTTTCGATTAATTTCTGTTACAAAAAATAATCAAAAACGAAAACTTCAAATCAAGTATTTATTATAATTAAGCGATAAAATAGGTTTTACTGTGATTTCGCTTTAATTGTCGTTAGTTGTCAATTGTGCAAGGCACACTCTTATTACGCCAAAATTAATGAAATTATCTATATTTTAAAAATTCTAAATTACTCAAAATTTTTTTCAATAAAACAGTAGGGAGTATCCATATAGATTGAAAGAGGATAAAAGAAGGAGTCGATTGGAAAAAAAATGGTAGGTGCCATTTGACAAAACGAAGTTATTCGTGTTTGAAGTTTTTAAATTTAAGAATTTTATTTTGAACGCCCTGTATAAATTATTTAATTAAATTTTGTCAAGGCATTAGCACTAATATTCAGGTATTACTAGTAGAAATTTAAACACTCTGAGTCGTATTTTGTGGAAGTTTTATAGTTTGGGTTGCGGTAACGATTTTGTTTTCTATAAATTAAATTAACTCAGAAACCGATCGTCATAGGTGTACAAGTTGGTTATCAAACTTTTCCTTGGAATCACATGTTTTATTCGAATTCAGCGTAAAAGATATACCATTCCATTTAAAATAACAAAGTTGGTGTCGACTTCCGGTATAACCGGATGTAAATCGAATTTGAAAATATTTTAACAAGAAGCGGCATAAACAATAACCAAATGAGCCCAAGTTTCAGAATTTAATTCCTTCTACTAATTCATATACTTCTAATAGCCAATCAATCAACTAAAGGTACTAATATTCAGTTAAAAAAAAAAAGAAATAAAATTTAAACACAATGAGTATGGGATGAAAACAAAAAGGAAAATTAAAGAATGTATAAATAATAATAAAATTTAGAATATAAAATAAAATTCAAGAGTATAGCGTAGAAAATAGTGACAAATTATACAATTAAGAGGACGGAGAGTGGAAAGTCACCTGAAACTATATGCAAAATGTATTAAGGGTGTCAAACAATAGAATTTGGTAAGATCACTAGTAGAATAAGACAGATGAATTAAATGACAAAACTAGGAAAACAATGAATAAAACAGAAAAACTAAACTCTGCAAATACAGCCACCATGTCTTTCATAAAGGGTACTCAATTGGAAAAGTGTACTAAAGGAAACTAAAGGTAAGTAATTTGTTTTTTTTTATGTGATAAATATTTAGGGAAAAGCAAGAAAAAGTAAAAAACGGATGACAAAAAATTAGTAGGTATTTAGGTATAATTTTAACAGGTAATCGTTTAAGTTTATAAAAAAAAATTTCTTTTCGGGTACTGTAGCAACTTAGTCGTTCCCATTAGGTTACAATGATTGACCTAACTTTACTCAGTAATTTATGATGCTAATTTGTTGTTAACCAAGGCATAGTACTGGAGAATCTAGTGGACAAAGAGCATCACGCACTAATTCTACCTGAGGTGAAACTTTAAGATACAAGGTGCCGCACCTGTTATTTACAACTAGTACAAGTTGCAAGAGGAGCAATGAACACAAGGAGCCGAATGTGTCCTCTGTAGTTACTGAGTATTGTTAACTTAAAGTAATTGAAACTGAGAGGAGTAGAATGATCAGAAAGGGAACAGTAGGAATATGATCCCTTCAGCAATAGCTGTTCATGTATTCCAAAACAGGCAATAATATTCACTGAACCTAAAAGGTTAAATTTACACAGAAGTAAACTTGCACAGAACTGTCACACAAGATAAACGCATTGTATCTTGACTGCTAGCTTTCGACATCCTGACATATTTTAATATGAACGTATTTATGCTCTTACAGTTGCCAATTCAGATATATGTGTTAATTTATCCGACAAAGAGGAAATTGCAATGAAAAGAATCAACATTTGTGAGATCAAAGTTTGTATTGGATGTTAATTATTGATGGATGGTCTGTGTAGAAATTATACAGGTCCTTAAAAAAAAGAGAATAGAAGTGCAAATTGAACTTTAATTATGCTTATTTTAGGGTTTGGTTAAAAAGTGGTCACAAAATGTTGCCAATGCAAAAAGGGAAGAGTTAATATTCATTAACTAAAATCAAAAGAAGAATGTGAAGCATAAAGCAAGCTCTAATCATCTACATTGCGCTTGAAAATTACAATATATGTAATAGCGGGTGGCGGTTTTACTGTAGGTGCATTTGTGCAGTGAACCCCCTTAAAAATTGAACTACCTACACCATATAATTTTGTCCTTTTAATATTTATAATGTAATTGATAATTTTTTTATTATTTATTATTTTTATTATTATTTTTTATTATTTTTTTATTATTTTTATTATTTATTATTAACAGGTGTATGAAAAAAAATATACAAAGTATTGCAACTCGTTTACATGTCTCTACGCTAGCTTAATACTACGCCTTTTTCGTTGGCTGCATGAGAGTCAGGCTACTCAGTCCACCTCTTATATGCCTCCAAACGAAAAGACTCCCTAATAATATATGCCGCAGTTATTCTAATTACAATATTTTCGCAGAGGCCGAAGCCTGTAAGCGAACCTGTTTAGTCTTTTTATACATGTTTGTCGTAGATATTATATAATTTTTTAAACCAAAAAGAAACATAAGTATTTATTCATATTTATAATAGTGTAAGTTTTTTTTTTAAATAGTATACTTTATATCTTATTGTACTGGGTGGAACATTTCTCTCATGGTTTGTGTACTCTCGCCAATTAACCATTTCCTTATCAATTTACCTTCTTTCAATGCTTTTATATTTTTCTGTTTATAATCCGGGGGAAGTAAATTGAAACTCTTATATGCTATATATATGTTTGTTCTCCTATCTATTTCTTTATTTACTCTAGGTAAAGTTAAAGATTTAAATTCCGTGCCTGTTTTTCTATTTTTTGTGTATATAAAATTTGTAGAGTTTGAAAATTTTTTAACAAGGATTTCTCAACGTAATATTTTCTTACACTAATCATCTCTGTTTCTTTGTAAAGTTGTTCTGTAGGGTATAATATAGGTTTATCAAAAATTATTTTCAATATTTTTTTTTGTATACATTCTAATTGTTTGATACTTTTTTCATAAGTTCCACCCCATGCAATAATGCCATATGTGGCCATGGACCAGAATAGTGCGTAATAAACTGCGATTAAGTGTTTTTTGTGTAAGAGTTTTTTTATCTTATACATAAGATATATCAAATATCTTGTTTTCTTACAAACTACTTGGACCTGGTCATTCCAGTTAAGATTTGAGTCTATGTATACCCCGAGGTATTTAGTTTTGTCAACCCTTGTAATTATCTCACAAGTACAATTTAAAAAATTGCATTTTTTATCATGAACCTTGAGAACGACATTTATAGGAATGCTATTTTTATAACTACCAAAAGTTAAAAATACAGTTTTTTTACTATTTAGCGTAAGGTGATTTTTGTAAAGCCAATTTGCAACAGAATTTAGTTTTATTTCGGCATTTTTCACTGAAAATTATCGTATAATATTAGTACTACCTTTTTTACCATTACCCTCATGGTTCATAATAACATACAAAACACCAACCCGTAACCCATAGAAAATATTTAAATTGTTGTCTTGTCGCTGACGAAATTACCTAACTTTTTCGGTTTAAGTTGGATCCTGAACATATCGCGAGAGCGGTACTCTGTGTGTTAAAAAGAGAGCAGTGAGACGCTTGAAATGGACGATAAAATACACACAACATACAGCGTTTAGGTGCAGTGCACAAAAAGCAGGAATAATGTGTACGCCGCGCCGGCGCGGCGCCGTCGCGGGTATCCAGCACTCTGTAACTCTGTTCAAGTCTGCTTTTTCGGCCTCCGACCAGACCAGGTGGAACTATAACACTCGAACAGTAAGAAATGTTTACGAATACGCAGAACTTTTAAAGGATGCCTGGAATGTATTGTAGACTCTGTAGAAAATGATTAACATAGATATAACCATGCTGAAATGTTACTGGGCTATCTAAACAATGACCATTTTAAAAAATGGTATACTTTTTTGGTAAAAACATGCCTCACTGTGAAATTCATTTTGATGATTACATGTTCTTCATTTTGTGAACCCCCTTCGTATTGTAACGAATAAGCTGAATTTTTATGGTAATTTTGAATGGATTTAATGAATTAAAATGATAACATAATAACAAATAAAACTTATAAACCAATTATAAATATTTCTTAAAACTACTTGCCTTAATTAATTACCAACTAGGGCCGTTGGTAATGGCAGGGACTCTTAACGGGCATTAGGGTGAGTGATAGCGACAACCCGCTACACCCCCCTATCCCCTCTGACTCGCTGGCTCGATCTTACTGACTTCTGACCTCCCGTGTTCTTCAAAAACTAATTCTTTTATACTGACCCACATAGTGCTCCTTTTAGCCCCAAACGGAAATTCGCTAGTTGGTCACGCCACACTTTTGCCGTGCAATCATGTCGCATTTCCGTGTGGCGGTTCCTTGTTGCGTATAACCATTATGTTGCATATTTAAATTAAAACAAATGTAATTAATGAAATAAAAAACAATTAAAAAGAAATATAATTTTGGAAAAATATGAGCACTATGTGACAGTATTCGACCACGAGTCACCACTGCGTAATAGTTTCGTATTTTTTGAAAAATTTGACGTTTGCAGTGTTTGGCGCTATTTTGAATATCTTCGAACCAAAAGCTCTTAGAAGGATGCGGTTTTCGCAGAAAAGATTCTTAAGGAAATTCTCTATAATTTAGATATATTATTACCAGAAAAATAAAATAGACAAACTACAATCACTGTTAAAGCGATTACACGATTTTTTCTTTACAATTGTAGTTTTTAAAAATTACCTTTATATGTATTATGTCTAAATTATAGAGAATTTTCTCAAAACTGAACCGTGAAAACCGCAGCATTCTAGGTCCTTCTGGTTTTAAGATATAAAAATGGCGTCAGACTCAAGAACGATGCGACCTAGGCCCAATATAGTGTTAATAAACTAACATTTATTTTTAGTGAGTAATTCAAAAATGCAATAATATATAGGGTGTTGTGCATCTGAGGAAAATTTAGTATTCTCAATCGGCATAAAGAGACAAGAAATGGAGGTAGAAAAAATCTGGAGTGTAAAGCAGATATTGTAGCACCTTAGAATGCACTTTCTTGATAGCTTAGACGGGGCGCTGTATGTGGGTGACCATTATCTCGACAGTTACAGTGTAGAAATTTTATGGAAATTGAGTTCATTGTAGATAATTTGATAGGTATGATCAGTCCTTATTTTCGGAAACACATAACCCTTCTTTTGGGTAGTCGGCTAAAAAGACATATTTTGCTGTCACTGATGCAAAAGGGTTAATGGATATTTGCGTATAACCAGTGATACAAATTGTAAGCATCCGCACGCAGGAGGTATTTCTACATTTGGTAAAAGAGTATTAATAAGAATTTAGATAATACTTAACTCACCTTAGTATGACGATAAAATGAATAATGCAAACAATTTATATGAATACAAAAAACAATATGGGATGATAAAAAAGTATGAGGGGTTATATGTGCACTTTAGACTTTCTGTTTCTATTAAGAACTCGTGGAAACAGTCCTAAAAAATATAATTAAGGAATTTATGAAAGGTACGTAGGTATATACATAAACTTTTGGGTTCTGTTTTATGCTTTGTTTGCTAGCAGTGAGAAAGGGTCGAACCATTCCCTAACACTTTTATAGAATTAAAAGTAAAGAAGCTTTCCATTGTTCTGTGTGAGAATAAAAAGGGATGGACACTGTTGTTGATATTTGATTGCATTACTTACTTGGTTAAATTTCCCAAAAAGGAAGAAGTTATTTAGGCTTTGCGAATGTTTCGGTATTTCACCTCCAAGCAGAGTTGGCTGTATTAAATTATGTTTAAAATAAAAAAGAAACATAACATATAAAACATTCTTTAAATTTATTTGTTCAAAAGTTTTTGAGAGTTGAATTAGTTTAGAGTAGTTTTCGGAGCAGCAGGATATATTTTTAGATAGACGTGGTTGAAAAAATATATTCCACACGTTTACTACTTTATGCATGGGTTGATAAAAAAATTGATCTAGGTAATTCGGTATAGACGACCGGTCCGATCAGTGCGGGTCAGTTGAATAGTCACATGATAAAAATAATATTATTTAAAATGTTTAAAACAAAAAATAACACGAAACAAAAATGTTTAAAACATATGTACACATGTCGAAAACATTTTGAACTGTTTGTTTCATAAATTTTATAAAAAACTGTTTTTTTTTTCAAACCTTGTCTTCAAGACTACCGATGATAATAACAAAGGTTTGAAAGAAGGGGAAAATAATTAAATTATTGCTTAGGATTTAGCTAAACGAAAGAAAAAAGAAAGTTATTAGTTCATCAATCATGCCACAACTCAAAATGTCTACAGTTAGAGACGGCGAAAATTCTGAAACCAGTAAATTTCAAAGGAAAACATCTCCGAAAATCTTTATGTGAATACTGGACTCGCTTTCTTTGCGGCCACAATACACTGAGTACTAAAGTATGAGAGTGTGCAATTCTTACCGTTTATTAATGTCATATTCTACATACTATACCAATGGAATAAACATATTTGATTATTTATATCGATATTAGCGATAAGTACACAATTTGAGTCTAGGCTATGCCCTCTTTCTTCGATCATATATAATGATATTAGAATTAACATTACTGCTTTGTTGTAGGTATAGAAAGGACATGAAATATGCATCAGCCTCCTTTAAGATTTCTAACAAAAGAATAATACATCTTACTGATCCTGCAACGAGAATACGCTGGTGAAATTGGAAATGTAGTGAATTCGTTACGATATCTTTTTTGATGTGAACAACTGTAGATACATAAATATATCTACCTATATCTGTATTTTAAAGAAGTATTTAAATATACAGACTTTTGTATTCAAGTAAGACCCATATACGCAACCTTTTATTATGGTTAATATTTAATATTATAAATAAATGTAAATAGTGAAGGTAATAATTCCAGTAAGGACGACTAAGGCAATAAAAACGACTTTTAAGCCAGTTACATGCTTGTTAGAAACAATTTACGTACCTACAACTAAGATTACAAACTACCTAGATGAAAGTTCTATTATCAACTAACTAAATAGCTTATACTACTTTTCATAAAATTTGTTGTATGATGACCCAAAGGAATTTACCAGGCAAGAAAAACACTCTCAGGCCATTTTAAACAGATGTAGTTCAAGTATGTGTTTGTGCATTTGACTTAATTCATTATATCTGCAATTCGCAACTAATTTTTTTCAATAACATCTACACAAAACGAAGACGCTTTTTCGTAAATAAATGGTGTAACATTTTTGTTTGCTTACTCAATTAAAATAAAAATCAACACTATGATAATTATTGGATGCTGCAGCAGCGTGAAAAACCAAAGATTAACTTTTAGGGTTTCGCAGTACAGAAAGAAACACTTTTTAAAACTTAAGCCTATCTGTCAAAAACTCGGTATATATATACATATATATATAGATCTAAAATTCAAAAATCGTTAATGTGCACATTATCTGTTTAATCTGCAGAATACATCATTTGCTCCGTTGAAGTGCCGAAGCCACATTTTACCCAGTAATGTGCACATTAACGTCTTGCTTGTGATAAAAGTTCAAAAATTTGTATCGCTGTATATTCGATTAAAGTGATTTAGCAATAACATCTACGTACATCATCAAGGCATACATGGCACATCATTTTGAGTGAACAAAGATCTGTTTGTGTAAGTTCAAGACCGATGCTCTTACTTATTGTTTTTATTAAAAAACAGTGATTTATTTATTTTAAGAGCTAATAAGGTTCTTTGGAGAAAACATTAAAAAATTAATTAAACGGTATTGATTAGACCCAATATCACGAAAACATAAAATTGGTTCTTCTTAGACCCTTTTTGATTTAATTGAAAAGAAATAAGGGACCTAATTTAATAAAACTCCTTTCAAATTATACGCTTCGATTGGCACCCTAACGAAATTGATATCATTTTACTTGGCAAAGAAAAAATTATTACACGCGATACACTCTTTTGAAAAATGTCGTAATAGCCTTGAAACAAAATATCTTACTGATATTTCGCTGGGCTCTTGGTGAAACATATTTAAATAATCAAAAGGAAAATAAATAAAAACACTTGGTTTGTTTCATAAAATTTACTTGAATAACTTTGTTTTATGCAATTTGAAATAACTAATAAAATTTCAGTTTGTAGTTGTTTGTTGAGATTAATATTCTGGCAGTGTGATTCAATTATTTTAAGCAATTCGGTTGTTGGGATGGACGGGAATAAGTTAACTACATCAAATAAATAAATAACACAGAAGAAAAGTTTCAAAAATATTTTAATTGTACACAACAATTGTTTCACCAACACTTTAGCTTCTTCAGGTAAAGATGGTCTGAATAAAATCTTTACAAAATAGGCTTCAATACTAAACGCTTAATTTAACGGGGTGGGTAACATCTAAAGGAGGGGTGAGTTAAACTTTACGTTTTTGAAGAAAGATTCAAATTTAGTAACGGAGAATTATTTACATCAGTTTGATCGTTAAGTAAAATTTTTAATTTATTATATTTATTAATATAAAAACTTTCAGCTATGTTTAGTTTGTTACTTTTTGGCAATTCTTTTAAAATCCTAAAATTATCATTAAAATTATGTTTTTGGTTTATTAAATGTTCTGCGTATGTAGAATCAGCATTCCCATTGGTTCTCCTATGTTCACTAATCCTTTGTTTGAAGGATCTACCAGTTTGTCCCACATAAACTTGATCGCAGTCTGCGCATTCCAGTAAATAAACTCCAGATTTTGATTCTTTATTAGACTTATCTTTATTATGTTTTATGTATTTAGATAAAGTATTATTGGTTCTGTAGGAAGTAATTATACTATTTGATTTTTTCAATTCACGTCCTATTTTAAGGGAAATATCACCTAAGTATGTGATCGAACTGTAGTTGTTGGATTTAGTTTTAACGACCGGGTAAATTTAATTTAAGGTTTTATTGTGGAGTTTTTTGTTTAACAGGGAAACTATTAATCTAACTGGGTAAACATTATGTTGGTGCGCAATTCATACCCCTTCTTTTTGAATAAAGCAAAACATTTGTGTAGTTTGCACTTTCGAAATTTGAATAACGTGCCGGGCAACAAAAGAACGTTATCTTAATAACAGTTTAGGTTTCCCCGGCAGGTAACGTCCCTTCGCGTTGGCCACCAGATGATGGTTCAATAGACAATTACATAGAGACAATTTTGTGACAATAGTCACGTAGCCACTAACCATAGCCTTAGGTCAAACACCCCACTAACATACCGCCACCCCCTATATTTTGTTGTTATATTTAAGTATTTGATCTATCGACAAGAAGAGGTTGTTAGAGTTAGAAGTTTACGAGTCATTGTCCATCTTTCGTAACTTAATCGTGTAATTATCTTTCATGCTAGTAGTAGTCGTTTTTAAGTGTACATATCTTCGTTAATTAAATCCATATAAGCACTAGTTCGTGTCATTACTCGCATGATATAAAAAAACATCAAAGACAAAAATTAATCAAGGTCGCTGTATCATCCAAAAAATATCGACTTCGGCAAATTAAGTTTTCCCGAAGAGGGTTAAGTATTCCTTAGGAAAATCTAGGCAAGCAACACACCCGCATCATTCAACATGCTGCCATATCCTCAACACGTTCAGCACAAGACCCCAGTTTTTTTTTTTATTTATTAAATATCACTTCGCACACATATACGAATAAAACATTTATTACCCAGTCAACAACCTCATCAACCACCAAACCGGCTACACACTACTTGCGACAACTTATTTTAATAAAAGGTGCAACTTGTCGAAGACGAACGTACTCGTTAAATAAGACAGGGTTAGAATTCACTTGACTCGAGCCTTTCTACTTTAAACGAGAATAGGACGAAACACACACGCACCCACCTTACGTTTACCGCAATAGTCTATTCCTGATTGAAGGAAGGCCCGTTTATAAGTTATTCGACTTTTTGGGAGATTTCCCATTACGTAATTAGGAATTGTTGGCTTAGTACGACGACATGTTACACATTTAGAAATAAAATTTTTTTTTGTATTTCTCCCGTTAATTAAATCCATATAAGCACTAGTTCGTGTCATTACTCGCATGATATAAAAAAAACATCAAAGACAAAAATTAATCAAGGTGGCTGTATCATCCAAAAAATATCGACTTCGGCAAATTAAGTTTTCCCGAAGAGGGTTAAGTGTTCCTTAGGAAAATCTAGGCAAGCAACACACCCGCATCATTCATTTAGCTATGTGAAATATTCTATTTAATTCTATTTGGTAATTAATTTCGTTTAACGGAAGGTGTACAAGTCTATGTAACATAGAATGAAATGCTGCTAATTTGTGATTAATAGGATGGAATAATTTGGCATGAATAACCATGTCGGTATGTGTGGGCTCGTGGAATATTGTTTATTGTTAACCCATGTAATCGTTAAGTCGAGAAAATTAATTGCCTTGTTTGTTTCTACTTCTTTGGTAAACTTAATAATTAATGAAATAATATTAATATGTCGTCGATCGCTATGTCGACCAATAAAGACAATTTTTAAAAATTGGATTTTTGGAAATTTTATTTTCTAGTTTCAGTGTTAACCG
Source organism: Agrilus mali (assembly GCA_029378335.1). Classification (NCBI taxonomy): domain Eukaryota; kingdom Metazoa; phylum Arthropoda; class Insecta; order Coleoptera; family Buprestidae; genus Agrilus; species Agrilus mali. Next base: position 13,425,812 of record CM055658.1, read on the forward strand.
CTAAAAGTTTTTTGTCATTTTTATTGTTTATAAAGGGACAGTATTTTAGACCTTTACTTAAGAGATTAATTTCGTTAGAGTTGAATTCTACATTAGTTAAGTTATAGATGCGTTCACTAAACTTGACTTTTTCTAAGGGTGTTGTTTTTGCGGATGTTGGTGACTTACTTTGCTGAATTTTTTGTAACTTCTGTAGTTGTGTTATATATTGCTTATGGGTGATGTACTGGGCTGTTGACCTTATATCTTGATCAATGATGTCAAATTCTATGTTGGTGTATCTCTTTAGTAGTCCGCTACTGTAACCACCCGTACCCGGGTGCTATAAATTTTGAAATTTTTCTTAATATTTATTTTTATTTTAATGCAATCCTATTGATAATGATGTATATATTTCATTTTTCTTCTCTATTAAAAATTTGCTTAATTTTGGGTTTCTAAAAGACGAACATAAAATACTTCATAATATTATACAACCTAGAATTCTGCGTAACTGGTCCCAAACAAACATAAATTAGAGGCGATGACCTTCAATGGCATGTCTCGACCATCCTTGAAATAGAGGCGATGAATCCTTAAGTGGCATGTCTCGATCAACACCATTTTAGAGGCGATGAATCCTTAAGTGGCATGTCTCATATACCAAACCAAACAAACATACTATATTACCGTGAATATGAGAACTTCAGACAACAAGTACTTTTGACATGTACTACCTAAGTCCCCTGGTAGTCCATGGCTTACAGCAGGTGTGGCTACAATCACAGTTATTCGTAGTCCCGTCTGACACGACTTCTATCCTCCCGGGTCAAGATGAACATGTGAAAGGGCCGCCTACACTATTAGTTGGCGCAGGGTTCTAACTGACCGAACTTTGTAGCAACACCCTATATATTTTGGTATTTGGTTTTAGCAACGTCATACATGTTACTCCCCAAAATTCTTAGTGTATACAATAGGTGCTCGTCTACCCTAACTGTTACCAAGTTATTGGTCATATTAGATTTGTAAAATACGCTATTGAGTTATAATGGCCTGGTTGGGTTTTGCTGGGGTTTCCCCAATTCTCGCAACAGATGTTGGACCATTTAAGGTTCCCCAGATAAGATAAAACAAAGCAAATAAAATTATTACTCAACCTCTTGTGTTTTCTTGTTATCACATATAGCTTGTACGGAACTCATAAAAGAATCTGATTTATGTTACTACTATCACACAACGTAAATTTTAAAGGTCCTACCACTATTGACGATCATTGCCAATTTCTTTCTTTTGAAAATAACTAACTTTTGAAGGTTTATTGTTTGTTTTATTTATATTTACCTGTCCCGACACCATTTTTACCAGTTCTGACCCGACCCGGGGACGAGCGGTTACACTACATACATATTAGTTTTTGATGGAGTAAGATGTTTCCTTTTATCACGTACCATTTTTTAATTTCCAAATTAATCCATATTCTGTAGGCTTCTTTACCCTACTCTAGTATTAAATTTACGGTTGAATTAGAAAGTTGTAACTCCTTGAATTTTTTTAGACATAACTATTTCTAGAACACTTAATTCATTGCAGTTTGACATTTTTAGAAAACCTACTTTCACAGATACCCTAATCCATGCCAAATCTAATCAATCCGCGAACATTAAATTGAGATCGTTTAACTGTTTTGTCCACCGCTTACTTACTACCTTTAAACCAAGCCAGTTTCCAAAAAGAAGTAACCATTTAAAAAATCTAGCTATAAAAAGTGGTTATAATGAAAATCTAATAGATACCCTTATCAACAAAAAACAAAAAAAGTTAATTCTCCAAAGGCTGTACACGGGTTCAAATGCAAAAGATATCCAGACCAACAAAATTAATTGTTACATTAATTATGTACCCAACATATCCGAAAAAATTGGTCATATTTTAAAAACACTTCATTTATCTGTAATGTCAGTCAATAAAAATAATCTAAGTAATACTTGTAAATAACAAACAAAAAATTAATAAATTAGAAAAATGTGGGGTATACCAAATCAATTGTAACGATTGTGACGCTTTTTATATAGGGCAGACTGGACGGGCCCTTAAAAAACGGATAGACGAACATGAGAAGTCCATAAAAAATGGCAATAAATGTACTGATATAGCGGACCACTGCATAACTTTCAAACATACGGTTGACATAAATAACGTAAAACTTTTACACAACCAAAACAAAGGCAAACGACTAACTACCTGGAAATTTTAGAAATAAATGTAGCCCCTTAAATGTCCTACCCATCACAAACGACCAAACAGATTTTGGGGTTTCTTCTTTATTAAAAGCGACACAATCGACACATAATAAACAACATAAATAAGAATTTGTACCAAATATTCCTTTAGTCTAAGACTTTTCGATAATGGTGTAACAACCGAAACACGTGTCAGAGACGTTCAAATAATTTTTGTGAAAAAAACCAAGTGTTTTTATTTATTTTCCTTTTGATTATTAAAATATGTTGTTAATTGTAATTTTCATTTTAGAATGCTTTGGAATGACTTAATAATAATAGGTAGTAATCTAGAATTACTTAAGACGTAAACGTATTTGAAAATTTAAAATAACAAAAGAACCATAAACCGATATGGTGTTGCGAAAATTTAACACCATATATCTACCCCATACACGAAATAAAATAAAAGCGTAATGATGGTGCACCAATACGTCATTTATCCTGTGAAAAGTGTTTAAAATGACGGCTGCGTATGTTTTGATTTTAAATGATAAAATTATCTTTATAAAACATTGAACGTTTATTTTACGATGTACAGAGTGTAAAAAGTATAGTCTAAAGCTAGAATTTCCTATCTTGGCACCTAAGGCAATCTGTAAGTTCGCTTATGCCTAGTCAGCAGTACATTCACTAATACATGCATATTATCTTAGTATTTAACACCTACCATGCCAACTTGAAAAATTAAACTTAAACATTTTTCAATTTATATTCGGAATAGTAGGTGATTTAAATTTTCGTGTATTAGATCTTAATTCTAACTTCTCTGCAGAAACTCCTGGTAGGGACTGGTCCATTCTTTCTTCTTTTCTTGTTACGAAACTGGATGATTAGTTTAACGGCAAGTTTTAAGTGTAAATATTTGGAATGCTTTCATACAAAAATTAAAGTGATCCATGAGAAAATACAATAATACTATTGCTCCAATTGTCAATAGTAGGGTTGTATTATACCAGGTGCGCTCCTTAACATTTGTGTAACTTTTTGTGTATTGTTCTCTTATTTTTTGTTGTAGGTTTTTAATATTTGTTTTAAATATTGAAAGATTGTTGTCAGTTAAATAATGTAGACTTATGGGTTGGTTATCAAGTTGTTTCAGAATTTCGATATCTTGACGGCAACAGTTTTTAGGAGGTATTAAAGGTGTTAATAGTAGTATTTTCTTGATTACTTTTACTTCTTAGTAATTGGATGAGATTCGTAAACTATTGTCAAAGTAACATGTGCATTCCTCATCGATGAAAAAGGGACGGTTTCGAAATTGAGGTTTATTTGATTGGATGTCCTTTGCACTTGAAAGTCACGTTTAAGTTTGCTGTAGAAGTTATAATCCATGTAGTAGCGTTTATCTGTTCGATGTTATTTTCTACTGCTCTGAAGGTATGGATGATACATCTATTTGGAAATTTCTTATTCATTAGAAGTTGTGGTAAAAATTGTTTTATGCTCTCGGTATCTTGAGATTCAGTGTTTTGCAGAATGATAATATTTTCCAAATTAAAAAATAAAAAATAACACTTGACTGTAGTTTCACAAAATTTATTTAATTTAAAATAATTACAGGACTCTGACAAATGTTTCGGCTATTATGCCATTATCGAAGAGATTACAAATAAAACTTAAAGAGTACAATTTTTATACATGGCTTGTTGCTAAGAGATTTAGTAAGGGTGAAACGTTATATTCTAATTGGTCATTGGTAATGAGCTTGTTATTGTGCTGGGCTTTAATTATTTCTAGAATTTCCAGTAAATTTAAACGTTTACTTTTCGGAACGTTGTGAAGCAATTTAATATTGTTGACATCTAAAGAATGTTTATTTACAATACAATGTTCTGAAAAACCAGTACATTTATTTAATTTTTGTATAGATTTTAAATGATCATCTACGCGACATTTTAAGGAACGGCCAGTTTGTCCAATATAAATTGCTTCACAATTTTCGCATTTTATTTCATATACACCAGATTTAGAAAGTTAATTTACTTTTTCTTTATTATTAGCTAACAAAGATCTTAAATTAATTTTATTTACACACATTGTATGAATATTCAGTTTTTTTAACTTATTACAAATTTTATGACTTATATTCGTTATATGGTTGATTAAACAATAATTCTGTACATTGGTATTATAGGCCATCGGTGTATAAAAGTTTTTTTGTAATAAAGAAGTTTTCTTTTTTATGATTAATTTGCTAATGAGTGAGGGTTCATAACCGTTATTTATGGCTAAAGTTTTAATAATATTTAACTCTTTTTTATATTCGGATGAATTTAAAGGTAACGAACATAAAAAAGAAAAAAGTAAGTGATATATTCTTTACCAAAGGGACTGTTAGTGTTATTAGAATTTTGCGTTTTAGAGTAAATAATTTAGGAGTTGTAATTTGATAATATTTATAAATATTAGTGTTAAAATTATGTACGCAGTGGTCGAGTTTTTGTTCTAGACTGAACTTCTATTAAGCAGCAATCAATACATGTATATAAAAATGATAAACAAAGAATTCGCAAACAAACTAGCTCTGAGAAATGAAATCTATTATCAAAGGAAAACATACAGTTCTCAACAATAATATATGGGCTTTTAACACTCCCACTAACACATAATATTATTGTGATTCAATAAGACCCATATTTCTTAAAAAATTATTATGCTTAACTGACCCTTAGCCTTTTGTTAATAAGTCAGCGGGCATATCAGCTGTCTGTAAATACACAAACTTTATGAAGCTATTAGCAATGGCATCCCTTATAAAATGATGTCGCACATCTCTGTGATTGGATCTGTTATGACAGACTGGGTTTGCAGACAGCTTCTGTGCACTCTGACTATCATTGTACAAAACAATACAATTTACATTACCTGTCAATTCAGTTATTAATCCTTTTAAAAGTATTGCTTCTTTTGAAGCTTCAGAAATACCCATATATTCGGCTTCCATGGTTGAAAGCGCAACAGTTTTCTGTTTTTTACTTTCTCATGATTTTGCAGAGCCGCTAAGCTTGAAACAAAAGCCCGTATATGATCTGTCAATTGAACATCCCGCCCAATCTGCATCTACGTAACCTTCAAGCTCTGCATTATCACGTTTAAAACATAAACAGTCATTCTTAGTAAGCTGTAAATATCTCAAGATACGTTCTGCTTGTTTAAAATGAATCTCATTGTAGCAGTTATTAAATTGACTTAAATAACTCACAGAATATGCGATATCAGGCCTTGTTAAAACGGCAGGACACATGAGACTTCCGATTAGTTGCTGATAAGGTAAATTAAGCTTACAACCGGACTCATTTTTAGTCAAGTTTACATTTGTCTATAGGAGTCAAAACAGTTTTACAATCAGTTATGACAAAACGTTTTAAAACTTGATCTATATTCTACTTGTGTTGGTCTAATGTAACAGTTTGTTTCTCTTTGTCAATCTTAACATTCATACCCAGGCATTGTTTGATTTCTCCGAAATCTTTTATCTTAAACAGTTCGCCTAACCCCGCCTTTAAAATATCTCTTTCATGTTTATCGTTAGAGAAAAAAAATCGTCAACATACAAAGCAATACCAGTTATCAACTTACCTTTTTTTTGGTAAATAAACAAGGTTCTAATGTATATTTCTTATAGCCTAATTCACTTAGAAAATAATCTACTCTCTTATACCAGGTTCGAGAAGATTGTTTTAGATCATAAATTGCTTTTCTTAATTTTAATACTTTGTTTTTACAATTAGGAATTTTTAAGCCTTCAGGTATTGCCATAAAAACATTTTCTTCTAATACACCATTTAAAAAAGCGTTATCAACATCTAAATGCGTAGTGAATAAACCTTATTTAACTGACAATGCAGATAACAGTCTTAACGTAATATGACGCACAACTGATGAAAACATTTCTTCGTAATCTACGCCAGCTTTTTGCGTAAAACCCCTCGCCACTAGTCGCGCTCTGTACCTCACTTTATTTTCACTATCACTTTTCCGTTTGAAGACCCATTTACAGTCCACTACTGTACTTCCTTCTGGAGGATCGGCTAATTCCCAAGCCTCGTTGTCTTCGAAAGACTGTAGCTCATCCTTCATGGCCTGTTCCCATTCATGTTTATCCGGTCTTGATAAAGTACTTCCAACTGTCAAAGGATCGTCTTCAACGTTTTGCGCACAAAGATGAATAACACTTTGTTTTTTTTTTCTTCCCCTAGTGTTTACAATAAAAGACTCAGGACTTTAAGGGGTAAAGAGTTCTTTATTATAAAAACGACACCAACGTTTCGGTTCCGATGTGAACCTTTATCAAGGTGGTTTTTTGTGTTATATTTTAAGAAACATAAGCTGTATATTTGGTGCAATGGTACGATTAACCCCAAACAACATTTAAAACGATAAAACAATAAATATTAGTACTACTAAAAACTTGTATAAATAAAATAATAATTAAATAAATTATGTTAAAAACATTTACAGTAACCACGTGGTAACACTAACAGGACAAAATTACAATAGGAATTGTGGTTACTGGAACGTTTTTAACATAACTTATTTCATTATTATTTTATTTATACAAGTTTTTAGTAGTACTAATATTTATTGTTTTATCGTTTTAAATGTTGTTTGGGGTTAATCGTACCATTGCACCAAATATACATCTTATGTTTCTTAAAATATAACACAAAAAGCCACCTTGATAGAGGTTCACATCGGAACCGAAACGTTTGTGTCGTTTTTATAATAAAGAACTCTTTACCCCTTAAAGCTCTAAGTCTTTTACTGATAAATATGTTGTAGTCAGTATGAACGAAACGACACGTGATTATTTTATACATTTATTAATAAGTCTTTACTCTTAGAAAGTCTAATGGCAACTGTGTTGTAGATTTACAAAGATTAAATAAAGAAAATAGTATATAAGTTAATATGAATCACGGTCCCACGGGTACCATTGTGGGCCGGTCGATAACCAAAGAATGGTAAACAAAAATAACTAAACAATATTAGCTATATATTTAATATATAAATATTAAATAAATGAGATACAGTACAGTACATATACAATCGACTATAAGAAAAAATACATAGGTAGTCATAATAGCATAACAATTATTCAAAAATATTGAAACAAATTTAATAATAAATCAAACATTTTTGGAAACAAGTTTCAACCTTTCGCTTGATAAAATCCCTTTATAAAGTGTCCTACCTTGTCTTTCTCCCTCTATGTCTTCTACAATATACCTGTCCTTATCTAAAACTTTCGTAATACAATACGGACCTTTATATTTTGTCTCTAGCTTTCTACTATGCCCAGTGGAAGGTAATTGACTTTTTAACAAAACGAAATCTCCCACCTTAAATTTTTTGTCCCTTACGATTTTATTTTCGCATTGTTTTAACTGTTTTAAGCGATTCTCCTCAAGCAAAACGCCCACTTGCTCATTTTTCTTTTGATCGTTAAGTTCAGAATTGAGCTCAATAATTTCGATCGTTAACGGATTATCATGCAATCCCAACCCCTTATGCTTAAAAACTAATTCGAAAGGAGTACATTTTGTAATTTTATGAACACTATTATTAATACTCCATTGTATATCAAAAAGTTTATCATCCCACATTCGATCACCGTTTTCACAGTCTATGCTGGTCGGCAAACAATTTAAAATAGTGCGATTTAATCGCTCAATTTGTCCATTACTGCGCGGAGTTCCTGCAGCAATTTTTACATGAATTATGCCGAATTCCTTACAGAATTCCTCGAATATTCGACTAGTATAAGCTGTGCCTCTGTCGGTAACGACTCTGAAAGGCTTTCCGTAGTGAGAGACAAATTCTTGTAAAAATCTTAAAGTTTCAAAAGCACTTGTGTCCTTTACCGCCTTTATTTTGGCAATCTGTTTTTAAGAAAGGACCCAAATGGTCCATGTGAACCGTATGAAAGCATTTTGTGCCCTTTTCCAAAGGGTGTGCAAAACCTAAATTTTTATGTGAGGCAGGTTTATGATAAAGACAACTAATACATCTATTTATATTTCCTGTCACAAAATCTCGCAGTTTAGGAAAATAATAACACTCTTTAATTTTTCAAGGGTTTTATCGACTCCCAAGTGATTCAGATTTCTATGAGCCTCGCTTACGATATCGTAGCGCAGGTCATTGGGAACATATAAACGAAATTTATCACGGCTGATTTTAAAAATTCTACCGTTACACATGGATTACTTTTTATGTGTCTCAACGTTACCGTCTTCTAAACTTTTTGAAATGGTTTGAATTTCAGGATCTGTTCGTTGTAGTGCGGCTACCCAGTCGGTTGTTACATTAATATGATTTACTGGTAACCCCTCAATTTCGGTTTCTGTACTTTCCTCTGCTGGATGTCTATTTAATGAGTCCGCCACTACATTAATCGAGCCTTTATGATGTTGAATTGTATATTGAAATTCTGATAAACGAATAAACCATCTTCCAATACGCGGGTTTAAATCACGTTTACTCTCTAGCATTTTCAAACTATTACAGTCCGTTTTCATGACGAAATTAATTCCAATTAGATAGACCCTAAATTTCTCAACTGAGCACACGATAGCTAAAGCCTCAAGCTCAAACGAATGGTATCGCGATTCTTCCAGCGTGGTTTTTTGACTAAAATAACATATCGGGTGCATTTTCATATCTTTTTGTTCTTGGTACAAAACTCCGCTCAACCCCACCTTACTGGCGTCGGTGTGGAGTTCCGTCCTAGCATGAGGATTGTAGATACATAAAACAGGCTCGCTACTTAATTTAGCTTTTATACAATCCATAGCCTTTTGCTCAATTTCAGTCCACTTAAAAACCCTATCCTTCTTTAAAAGATCCGTTAAAGGATGAATGATGGACGCGAATTTTGCTATAAACCTACGAAAAAAACTTGCCAGACCGACAAAGCTTCTCACCCCCCTAACGTCTTTGGGTTCTGGGAAATCTATTATGCTCTGCAATTTAACTTTACCCGGCGATATACCCAATTCACTAATTTCAAACCCTAAATATTCAATTTTATTCATAAAAAATCGACATTTATCAATCCTTACAGTTAGGTTAGATTCCCTCAAAATATTCCAAATCCGTCGTAAGTTTTTCATGCCCTCCTCGACCGTTTCACTCGGAATGATAATATCGTCTAGGTAAGCCATAGCTATAGTGAACTTAAAATTTTTCAAAATTAAATTGATAAACCTTCAAAACACGGACGGGGCATTGCATAAGCCAAATGGCATGCGTTTAAATTGGTAAGTACCGTCAGGCGTTACAAAAGCTGTTTTTGATTTAGAATTACCTTCCATCGGGATCTGATAATACCCACTGCGTAAATCTAAACTAGTAAAATACCGTTTGTTGTGCAACAGGTCCAGCTGGTCGTCTATGCGGGGAAGTGGATAATGGTCCTTTCTGGTGATGCGGTTCAGGGCCCGATAATCCACGCATAGCCTATAGTCTCCTGTCTTTTTTCTCACTAGAAGGCATATAGGTACTTGCAAAAGGTGAACTAGAGTCTTCAACAATATCAGCTTCTTTCAATTCGTCCACAATTTCACGCACTTTTTCCCGCTCGTAGAAAGATAAGCGATACGGTTTGTACACTACCGGCGCGTCACTTAATACTTCGATCTTCATTTCCGTTTTATCAGTGACACCCAGCTGATGCATATTCCGCGCAACTACGTCTTTATATTCATTTACGAGATCCACAAGATTTTCTGCGTGTTCACCAACTAAATCGGTCGTAATTTCCATTTTCTTGATTTCTTCGGTGTTTATTTCGCGCTCTTTTATTTCTTTCGGTATAATTTCTTCACAAACCTCGCCGCGAATAACGACACTATCTTTCGGGATGTTGACTTCTTCACTCGTTAGATTTAACACTTCGATTAATGTCTCGCCTTCATGATCGGTTTTGACAATACATCGAGGAATCATAAATCCACTTTCTCTCATACCACCCTCTATGCAAAGCTCGTGGTTAGTTATGTCACTTTGGATTTTAATTCTACCGACATAATTACTTGGAATTTTTGTTGTCTCGACGATTCGAAAATCTGCCTTATATGGTTCATTTATCATCGAACAACCATTATCTTGGATTATAAGCTCGTCATATTTACTTACTATCACTACGTGGTCTTGCTCTGTGTAAGGATGTCCTACAATCATTGGAACTTTTTGTGACTCGTCAGGTACCACGTGAATTTTTACTTTAGCTGTGACATCATCAATTGACAAATTTGCGGTGAAAAGACCTAACGGTTTAACAATGCCTTTACCATATCCAACTAAAGGTTGCGACTCACATTCATAATAAGAGAATCCAAGATCGTGAACGTCACTTTCACGCATCGTTACGCAACTACTACCCAAGTCTACGTAACACTGAGTTGGTTTCTTATTGACAATTGCCTTTTTGAAATATTTGGAATGAGTATTATCGCTGTTTTCTTCAATTTTCTTTACGTGCGTTTGTGAATTGGAACTACTCACTCGTTGTGTTTGATTGGGTAGTTTCTTTCCTTGACATTCTCTTGCAAAATGTCCTACTTGGCCACACTTGAAGCATTTTATAATGTGATTTTTGTTTTCCCTGGAATCTCTTGTAACTTCAGCGCTACCAGAACTTCTTTGATTTTTCGATAATGGATGTTTCAATGGAACATCTGGAATTCTACTAATGTGTTTAGAACCAGCCTTTAGGTCTTGTAGTAATTGACTCGTCGTGGAGTATTTACGAAGAGGTCCCAAATATTCGCGAAATCTGTTGTTATTTAATCCATCCACTATCCATTCAATTGTTTCCGGTAAACTCATCTCGCACTTGTTACAACGGGCCAGTTTTTCAAAAAAGTATTCCGTTATGTTTTGATTGCTTTTCCACCGATAATTTTGAGCATCTAAACGTCTTGTTATTGCACTCTCGGTTGTACCAAACGTTTCTTTTAGCAACACAGTCCATTCTTGCCAGCTTCTTTTCGCATCCGGTCGCAAACTATGGCACCATGTTTTTGCTACCCCTGACAGTTTTGACAGGCCATAATGCTTTATAGCGATCTCGTCCCAATCGTATATTTCACCATATTCTTCAATTTTTGCGATCCATTCTTCAATACTTAAATCTTCTTTAACTGGATCAAACTCAGGTAAAAACTGATGTAGATTAGGAAAATGTCTAAGACCACCACGGTCTCCTTCGCTCGTCACTTCCATTCCCGCCGACACGTTTTCTAGCGCGTTATCATTCGACATGTTTTGTTCACTACAAATTTCCCGGTATCTTCAGTCTAAGTTGCAAACTCAACCCCCGGACAAACACCGAAATTCGACCAACAAAACAACTGAAAAACCGCGCGATAAAACGACACAAAATATAAAACGGCTTAATCTGTTGCGGGCAATTTCTGTTAAATCCCACTTCTGAAATTGTTGTAGTCAGGATGAACGAAACGACACGTGATTATTTTATACATTTATTAATAAGTCTTTACTGTTAGAAAGTCTAATGGCAACTGTGTTGTACATTTACAAAGATTAAATAAAGAAAATAGTATATAAGTTAATATGAATCACGGTCCCACGGGTACCATTGTGGACCGGTCGATAACCAAAGAATGGTAAACAAAAATAACTAAACAATATTAGCTACTACAGGAAACATTAATCAGTCACTAAAATAAACAACATCAGAACAGGCAGAAGTTGATTCAGATTCCAAATGTAACATAATCTCTTTTTTTTGTTTAACTATAATTCTTACAATTAACACTTCCTTTAAATTTTCCTTGGTTTTGGCTGACGTTGTGACCTTCTTGGTTCACTGAAAACTTCTGCAGTGTCAGAGTTGGTATCCTCGGAGTAACTATCTGCATTTTCCAAAATTACACCCGAGCTGTCACTTAGTTCTTCTTCTTCGATATCCTTTTCACCTCCCACTGAAACCAATTCTTTTTCACTGTTGTCTGTGTTTTCTGTTTTCTTTTCGGGGCTCAAAATAACAGTGACTTCTTTTTCTGTGTTCTCAACGATACGTACATGTGAGATTTCCTTTTGTTATTTCAACGAACGCTTTTCTCAGACTTTTATAATTTTTACAATTCATTAGTGAGTTTGGCACTGTTAAATATAACGAAGAATGTTAATAAAACAATTCGGTCCGGGAACACAAGCGATGATTCATGCAGGAGCCGGCTTGCTACAAACTGCTTTTCGATGGTCACCTTGGTCCTTAAGATTAAATTCCAATATAAAATAAACAGCAATGCTGACATACATCTCTACTATTAAATACGATATTTTAATTCGGGGCGTACACTCTGTACTCTTTCACGTTTTCACAGTAGCCAACTAGAATGCATCTTCTGGACTTTTTGTCCCATTTCAGCCACTTTTCATCAGGAACATGAATAATTGCTCGACTTCCAAAAATTCTTAAATGGCTTACGTCAGGGTTGACACCAGTCCAGATTTCGAAAGGAGTTTTTTCCAAACTAGAAGCTAGTGATCTATTTCTGCAGTAACATGCGGTATTAACTGCTTCCGCCCAAAACCTTTTCGATAATTTAGCATCAAATGTAAACATTTGGCCTTTTCTAGGATTGTTCGATTTAAACGTTCAGACATGCCATTTTGCTGGGGCGTGTAGGGATTTGTTTTCTGATGTAAAATACCATTTTGATCTAAGAATCTTTCAAATTCCCTACTACAAAATTCTCCCCCATTATCAGTTCTTAAGGTCTTAATCTCTTTCCCTGTTTGTTTTTCTACTAAACTTTTGAATTTTTTAAAACAGTCAAAAACTCCATCTTTAGTTCTTAAAAAATATACAAACGACATTCGACTGAAATCATCTTCAAATACTACAAAATACCTTGATCCGCCGATAGAACTGACCTCTCTCGGACCACACACGTCAGCGTGTACGATCTCTAAAAGATGTTTTATGTTGTGTTTGAATAGTAATCTGCTTGCTTGTCCTCACAGCATACTTCACAATTGCTTTGACTTTCTTGTGCAAGCCCCATATAATTAAGTCCGTTTACTACACTATTTTTCATTTTATTCAAATAGTCACTATTAAGATGTCCGAATCTACGATGCTATAATTCTCCCGTTTCACTTGTTGACGCCGACAAAAAGCACTTTTCGTCAGAAATGTTTAACCGGTAAACACCAAGTCTCCTGTTGCCACCAATTCACCAAGTTTGTTGTAGATCTTGCAACACTGTTCTTCAAATTTTACTCGATTTTTCATTCAATCTCGATTGGCCGTTAAGTGCATACTTGCACCTGGATAAATATACCAATCACCTTTGTTAAATGATCCATTTAGAGAAACTGCACTGAAAGCATGCGAAGGCTTTTCCTTTTTAACTTCACTTTTTGGACACTCATTTTGGTAATGTTCAAACTTCATGCATTTATAGCATTTAATTTTCTTTAAGTTGCTATTAAATTCCGAAGCTTTATCTGTGCGATTTTTCTGGAAATGTTTCCTACTGACAAACGCGCCGCTATTATTACTTGAATCAACCTCCATGTCAAGTAGTTAACTTTTAATGGAATCTGTCGTAATTGCTATACCCGAATGCTCAATCGCCATAATCACCGGAGAAAATTTTTTCTGGTAAACTCACTAGCAGCAACGAGCCGATCCATTCATCGCTTATATCCAATCCCGTGCCTCTCAGCCTTTGTCCAGTTTCCACAATTTGATTAACATAGCTCAACATTCCATCACAGTTTTCCAATCGTGTTGATATCAGGCTTCTTAACAAACTTATTTTTCGTGCGAAACCTCCGTCGTCGAATAACGCCTTTAATTTGCTCCAAAGATCAACCGTTGTGGTAGCTTGTTTTACATGAACACATAATGACGAATCAACGGTCAAAATTATTTATACCTTGGCTTTTGCATCATCTGCTGCAATACCCCTTGTGTATTTCGATAAGCCCTCAAGAATTAAATAATTTTCCTCGGCAAATGCCCATTCATCATAATTCTCTCTGCCTTTTAACTTAGGCACATTGACAATTAGATTAGCAGCCGTTATAAAATAACAACAAAAACTATACTGTCCGTAGGAGCATCTGTAAATGACACAGTTTTATAAGGTTTAACTTGTTCGCAACTAACGATTGTAAAATCTTTACTACGATCTTTCATATTAATTTTGATAACGCTTCTCGATATGATGTCTAATACAGTAAACGGCATTTTGGTTGGTCTTGTTTATTTAACAGTTGATTTTTCAAAAATACTTTATTGCCGACATTATATTATGGTATTGGCCTTTCGAGTTTTTGATTGTATTTCTCATTGACTTTCATTTTTGTTTTAGTCTGATTATCGTGCGTCTTTTTTCTTAATTCTTCTAATTCTGAATTTGATTCGTTCAATGTTTTCCAAAGTTAAATCATTTCGTGTTTTCTATACCGTACTTACATTATAATATCACTACATAGTATAAAACAAAGTCGTTTCCCGCTGTCTGTCTGTTCCTATGTATGCTTAGATCATTAAAACTACGCAACGGATTTTGATGCAGTTTTTTTAATAGATCGAGTGATTCAAGAGGAAGGTTTATATGTATATTGCATGCATAATATAATAGAGAAACACTGATAATTTTAGAGGTTCCTAATGTGATGTCGTAAATAAAGGCTTTTTTTGTACTACAGTATTTTACACCTTAAAAAGGTCTACAAAAAAGATTGTTTATGTCTTTCTCTTAGGGATAACCCACAATAACCATTTTGTGATCCTTTTTAAAATGCAGGGACATAGCGGTTGCGGCGGTCCCCTGCGAAGCCAGGGCGGGTCGCTAATAGTTAGTGTATAAAACTCAAATTTGGAAAGGCCAAATCAATTTATATACTTAGGTATTTTTGCATGTAAAGCACATTGTTACGTAATTTATTGTCACGTAATTTTTAAACTCTTTTATTAATTAATTAGTTCACAAAAACCAACAATTCAACAACTATTTCGTTTTCAAAGAGTGTCGGCTGTACTGGCTGATGTATACCTATAAAGACATTCTGTACTATATTTAGTATCAGCATTACACCCGTGCGAAGCCGGGGCGGGTCAGTAGTTTCGAATAAAGGAAGTATTCTATTATCTTTTAGAATCAATCTAAATATCGGTATTTTCCTGTTTTTTAAGAAAGTAATTTAGGAAATTATCATTCGTTGTGTGATTTCAATCAAAGCCATTACTTCACTCTAGATTGAGAACAATAAAATACAAGTAAAGATTCTAATCCATTAGCATCGCCGAATTAGAAGATGCTGAAACACATTTCCCACATTCTCATTGAATTTAAAAAATACACATACCTGATTCTATTTAAAAATAAATTAAAAAGTCGTATAAGCAGATGTGAATAATTTTACATTTACTATTAAATTACAGTTGTATACTCTACAGTCTACAGTCTACACCTACATCTATTTGTGCAGAGTTGACATTATGACTTGGATACCCTATCCACAAGTCACGCTTTAATTTTTTAATTCAAGAAAGGTTTTTTGATGTAAGATTAACTTGACAAACATCAGTTTTCATTTCACTTCGTTTGTTTGTTATAATCACTAAATTCACATCCATAATCGCTTTGTCTTCCGGGTATTGCCGTGGTCGTTGATTGTCCCGGAAGACAAAGCTATTATGGACAACGGCCGTAAAAGCCTACACTCAAATTTACATCCCTTTTATGATTATAAATTGCATTTTCGGCAGTTTTGTCTTAAGGTGTGAATTGTGTACTTTCTCTTTCAATTTACCATTGAAGCTTTCTCCAGGGAGATTTACAAAAACTTTCACTTTATAAACTCTTCTTTTTCTTTTATAGGTACATTTTCTTCGGCAAAGGATCGTACAATGCCCGTCTCCTAAATTTTACTTTCTAAATTCTAAACTGTATTTTGTCAATGAGGTAATGTAAACAGAATTTTGAGACAGTTTACTTCTTAAAAGCACAACTAAAATCAGAATTAGGAATAAACTAAAATTTGTAGTTACATATTAAATTGAAGCTTACTTATTTGTTTTACTTTATTTTATCATACTGACTTTGATTATAGCTTGTAAACTTATTATTGTCTACTACTCTGCTCATCATCTCCTACGTTACCATATCCATCACGAAATCTGGTGAACAGTCGTTTTAACATACGTTCATCAGAGTCCGTGCATTAACCACTAACGCTCTTGGACAGAGAGGGATTATTAACATTACGTGGTACTAGATGTAGGGAGGTTAGGCACACTTCAGCTAATCAAAATAAGAACTTGTGTAATGTTAAATGATATTGTATTTTGTTTTTAAACTATTCTAAACAATACAACAATATAACAAGTAACCATTTGATGATTTAGAAAATTACGACAAATAAATTCAAAGAGAACGCTGTCCGTTTTTGCGTTGGTAATGTACCGAATTTTCTAGTCAAAACTATTTATTTCAATAATTATTTATTTTACACTATTTATATAACACTTAACACTAACTTATGTTCGAAAGAAGTCATGTATCTACGATAAGAGATGTGATAAGTGAACAATTCGCCAAGCAGGCATCAGAGTAGCGCAACCGTCAAGTCAAGCAGAGAGGAGTGGAGGGAAGCGTTGGGAAACACCTTCATTATTAATTAATAGAGTTCGATTAAAAAATACGTGTTATAAGCAGTGAATAGAATGGGTGTTTTGAAATCTGTTAATCAGTTTTACTTTTGTTTTACTTACTTCTCGTGTAAAAAAAAGAAGACAGAATGATAATAATACAAATTGAAAAGAACTGCGGAGAATAGAAAAAGGACTCCCTTCCGACGAAGTGGCATCGAACTCTTCTGCAAATTCTGGTGCTTTGGAAGAACTTCTGGAGTTGATGCGGCGATATGTAACCTCAATGGAAAGGGTCGCTTCGACTGTCGTAAATACTTTGGAACCTGGAACTTATGTAACCCGAAAAAGTGCATCTTCCCATAACGAGACTCAGGAAATCAAATTGTCCATCTTTAATCCAAAAGAAGACGATGTGCGTGATTGGATCGCCGATGATGAGAAAGCCCGAGAACTGTACGGATGGGACGAGTGTGAAACAATGTACAGAGTTCCTGTCTACCTCACTGGGGAAGCTCAAGAATTGTTCAATCAATGGAAAGTTTTGGACAGGAAATGGTAGATATTTGTTGAGGAATTGCGCTGTTCGTCCTCAAGGACTATTGATTTTGGCATAAAGTTTGAGAAGGCGGCAGAATGTAAGTCAAACTCTTTCTCATCCTATGCTAATTATGCTAGAACAAAACTGGCACTTTTAATCAGACTTAATAAAAATTTTAGCGATCTAGATCATATAAGTATAATATGTAGGGGTATTGAGTGTAAAAGGACTCAATTGAACTCAATACGAATCAAGGCAAGCTCAAAAACAGTCCATTTCGGATTAAATTTCGTGATGTGAGAATGTGAGATACTTTAGTTTACAGCGATGCTTTGACTGCGGTCGCCGCGGACACGTTAAATCACAATGTACTTTTAATAAACACGCTATCGCTGACTCGCCAAGAAACGAACCGTCGAAAAAGATAAACAAAAGAGATTGTTGAATTTCCAGAAATTACTATCGAATCAGACTTGGTAAGACTTTTATCACCAATATGAAAGACCCACAATTGTTAGTCGGCACCGACATCCTGGACAAAGAATATTAATGTTTTAATGTCATATTGGCACCAGGGTATGGGATGTCGACGACATCGCCATCGTAGCATCTGTCTTCCCAACTAAATCGCCTTTGTTTATTACCTTTACATTACTGACAGTAGAGAAAATTGGGTTGTGATGACGACTAAAAATTGTCGTTCATTGTCATTTCGTATAAATACACATAGGGTGCGCACCGGTGTGCACGTAAAAGTGCACGTAAAATTTGGGATTTCCATCCTATGTGCATCGTGTGCATCAACTTGTTTATGAATTTGTTGTCGTATGATCGATCAATCGTTGTACAGTTTTGTGTTATAAGTTTTTCGTTTTTGTTTGTTGACTTTTTTTGATAAAATGTGAATTACCTGAAAAGTTGTTTTTTCGCTTGAAAGAGTATAAGGGGCATAAATTATTCCACCCCTCAAGTAAGTTTACTGCCTTGATTAGAACATCACTACTCATACTTTAGGCGTCGCGAATGTTACCAGATCTCCTTCATCAAACTGCTGTTATACAGAAGCTACTGGATTTTATCGAAATTAACAATTTTTTGTCCTGTAATTTAAATTTTGCTAATTTTTTTAAACTTTTAAAAAAGAATAATGCAATAGTTTTTTTTATATAAAATTGTAACTATGTATTTGTATTATTGCATTCGCACTATTTATTACGTTACTGTAATTATACCTTTAATTAAATATATGTACTTTTGTGATTACGTATTTTCTTTATTTTTATAATAATAAATTATGATAATAAAACCCTATATGGTTCACGTTTTTAAAATTCGCGCCATAGCCGGTATGGTAGTTTTCTATGTAGAATTTTTCATCTTCTCTTTCACTCTTCAATTTAGCTTGGGAAGACCTATGGGGAAGACACTTGGTGAGATGGCGCTGATGTCAAATTAAGAAATCTTATCTATAATCGTCATCTAGGATTGGCACTTAGATGTCAAAGTGGACACATGTTAATTCACTGCCGCTGATGAAGGCAAGAATATTTAAGTTTTGATGTCACATTGGCACTTAGATGTCACAGTGGACACATGTTAATTCATTGCCCCTGATGAAGGCAAGTATATCAAAGTTTTGTCGTCACGTTGGTACTAAAGATATCAATGTTGACACTTTTCCCAAATTTTGATGTCACGTTGGTACAAAATATATCAAAGTTGACATTTTTGCAAAATAAGTGATATCTCGTTGGTACGAAGCGACATCAAAGTAGACATGAGGTTGCTACATAAAATTTGAATACCAACTACCAATAATAGTCATCCGTCATTGCCGCTAAAGCTACAGCACTAGTTTGACTCTTTCTTAAAGAGAACACTGATTTTACTACAGGATTGGCCGTGTTGGAAAGAAATCATGTATCTACGATAAGAGATGTGATAAGTGAACAATTCGCCAAGCAGGCACCAGAGTAGCGCGACCGTCAAGTCCACGGCAGAGAGGAGCGGAGGGAAGCGTTGGGAAACACCTTCACTATTAATTAATAGAGTTCGATTAAAAAAGACGTGTTATAAGCAGTGAATAAAATGGGTGTTTTGAAATCTGTTAATCAGTTTTACTTTTGTTTTAATTAAATAAAATATTCCTAATACTTAGAACTACTATTTATATGAGCACAAATCTCTTATTTATATAACAAATTATTTATCAGTTTTGTCTGTCGCTTATCGTCTTGATTCTCGCACGGATGCTTTCTAATACTCTCTGTCCCTTGGCCCAAAGACGATCACTTTAAATACAACTTTCTAGATAATTTCTCAAAGAAATCCTGATTGTTCCCGAATAATGAATAATAATTAGAAAGCCATCGATAATTCACAGAATTGATCGTGTTAGTTGTCGCTGGAGAAAGATTTATAGCTTGTAAGTCGATAATGATAAGAGCCGCGCGCTGTGACTGTGCCGTAAACATGTTAGCGATAAGAAGTAAATGCACACAAATCGTTATCACACACACGCACGGTATCACTGGACGCTACAGTAACATTAACGTTATACAACAAAAAATTATACAAGTACCACAATAAACGTAAAATAATTTTCTATAATGGTAAGCTATAAATTTCCTCTAAAAATTTTTGAATCCAGAAGTTTCTGCAGAGGTCATTTCTCAATTGAACTGCAATTTATTTACCTGCTGTCATACAGAAAAAAAAAATTTAACCCTTGTACGATCTCTACAGGTCATGTTCTTCTTTAATAATTTAGGTTGTTGTTCTTCATTTGAAAATTTCAAGTTGATTGTGGAATTGTGGTTCGAGCAGACGGGCCGTGGTTCATATGAACAATTAGATTGTACGTTGAAGTCTCAAAAATGCCTGCCCCTTCCAATTGCCGACAATCTTTATAGTCATTTTTCTATGTTCTGAGGAAATCTACCATCTCGATACTTTTTGGACATATTGCATGACATAATTCATTTATAATAGGAAAGGACTCTAGAATTAGATAGTAAATTTTAGTAGGTAATATAAATACCGACAACCCTTTGGCATTACTTTTATAATTAGATAATAAATATCTTTCTATAAAGTTCTTTATTCACTATTGTAACAAAGGAAGTACTCTATTACCAATAATGCAGGAAATTTAGTTATAGAGAACCCTTCTTTATGTTCGATAGTCATTTTCATAATCAAAATAAACAAAATTTATTACAATATCCTCAACATTTTCTCTACATAAAGGGTTATAATTTGTTCAATTAATTTATCAAACAGAGTCAACTAAGCAATATTTGTTTTATGAATTTACATTAGCTCGCGGTAATCAACATTGATCCTGTGTTTATCAAAGGACCTTAACAGCTTTGAAGTCCTAAATCATTGAGTAAATATGAAACATTGTAACCCACTATTCAATAACCGAGGGACTAATAACTAATCACAAGGTAAACTCAATAGTTTGTTAACGTGGGTTTATGTGTCTTCGACGTAGGCAATGCCTGAAATTGGCAGCTGATAATTTATTCTATTTAATTATATGTTAGACTTCCTGGTTATCTATTATATAGCTTCAAAATACGAGTAAATGTAACAATTATTTGCATTTTCATTTAAAAGGTGAGATATATATATTGAAGCAATGAAATATGTCGGTGTAATTTCAAGAACTTTCCAAAAAAAAAAATGTTGTATACTTAACGTTGACCATGCTGTAGGTAAAATTTGTCTTTTCATAAACGAACGTTTATTTTTGACCCCAAAAACGAAAAAGGCAGAAAATTTTACATTCGAAAGTAACCTAGAGGTTAATTTTCCCTTAAATTTGCAGTCCGAGAAATTATCAAATTAGGAGTAACTATGTATCATAAATACAATTCGATTAAATTTTCATAATGCTTTTAAAACAGACATTGTGTGGTTATCTTTTTTCGAAATAAAGTCGCTTTTTAAAAATCATCATAGGATAAAAATCGTCATATAATAACCCAGAAAATAATACATCATATTTTGTCGATTGTTTATCAAATAATCTGTAAAAGGTATACTTGTTAATTTCCATTGTTATCCAGATTTTTTACAGTTTATTACTCTACAGGCCAACTTTTTGCTTATTCGATTTGACAAGAAGACAAAACTTGACGAACTCCATTATCAAAAACTTTCATTTATGTGAGGCATCGGATGTAACTTGCACGCAATAGCAGCACGGCGGTACGCAACCCATTATACAGCAAGGCCTGTATGGTGAGTGGTCGACTCTCATCTGTTTAACAAAAGAGATAGATGATTCTAGAAGGCACTAGAGAGGACATTTGAGAATCTATAAATGAGCAGACACGACGGCGTAGTTAGTTAGAGTTCGTTTAATTTAATTTTTCCGGTTTTGTACTATAAAGTCAAAATTGTAAATCTTTGACTTTATTATTTATTATTGGCACAATAAATTAGTTCACCCCTACACTTACTACAAGAAAGAGAAGGATACCTTTGTCCTTCTTGGTCAGTGGGAGGTAATGATCAGTGCAGGTACCATTTATAATGTTGTCGCATCTTTCTCTTCTATGTTTGAAAATTGTAGAGTTATCTCTTCTATTATTTTGCTGTACTACTGTTGCATGAACCATGAACTACAGAGAGAGTGAGACAAACATACGCAAACTATAAAAGTAGAACAGAAATGAGCAGAACTGAATTACTACCTGCATCACTTGTATCTCATCCACATGAAAAATGATGGGGGTGTCCTTCTCTTTCTTATATAGGTATAGAGGCTAGTTAATTTATTGCGCCAGATTTACAATTTTGACTTTATAATACAAAACCGGAAAAATTAAATCAAACAGACTCCAGTAACGGGTACGAGTACACCGAGCGATCAAAGCGAAGTGAACTGAAATACTGCTGAAAAGAGTAGTAAAAAGTGAAATAGTAATTGTAATTATGTTGTAAAAAGTTAATCAGTAGATAAGAAATTGTTTGGAGTTGTTTTGAGTACGAATTACGTGACAATACTAGAAAAAGTTCCGATTTAAAAAAAAAAATGAGCAAACGAACGTTTCAATTAATTTTTTATAATATACTACCTCATAATTCTTTTGTTATACATTGGCTTGTTCAGGTGGAGGATAAATATGGTTATGATAATTACAAACACTTCTTAAGTAGGTTGTGAAATATTTGGAAACAAACTTAAAAGTGGAGAATTGTAAAAAAAACGATTTGATCATTAATAAAATTTCAACAATAATAATTCTTTGAGTTTATTAAATTTATCAATTTACAAACTTTCACGTTTCTTCTCATCAAACTTAAAAATGGTTAAATGGAAAGTTGTCGTTATTTTTAATGTGGCTTCACAAGATTGTTACTGTTGAAGAATGTGCCAGTTTGTCGCACATAAATTTGGTTGGAAACTTACAACCAACAAGTTCAAAAAGTTAACCATTTTGATCCTTCATCAGTTTTATGCTATTTATGTGTAATAAATCGGTCACGTTATCAACGATCCCAAACTAGAACATACTGTTCCAATAACAAATTGCCTATGTACCTACATCTCTAATAGAACATGGCAATGTATACGCAGATAATGAACAGTCGATTGTTGGTTTTGCCACAGTGGAATTCATCCACCGAGTTTAAAAATCAGTTACATTTATACCATTGTGTAAACAAATCTGTTTCCGGATTTCTCATTGATTACTGTATGAAGATTAGCAAACAATTACTATTCTTAAACAGTAAATGCAAATGGTGTTTTGAAAATTTGAACGTTGAAATGAAAATCTTTTTACTGTCGAAACTATACCACTAAGATCATTAAATTTGTATTATATTTTTCATTAAACAAAAATCGATTCAGTACCTTATGTTCCAATAAATATATTTTTAACGATGATGAAAGAATAATCATTTCCTTTTTTGCTATTTTTAAGCGGAAATAAGCAAGACGCTGCTAACACGTTTTACGTTTGCTTGAGTTGAAGAAAGAGCGCTTCTGCTAATTATTGTGTCCCCAATTTTTGATGTGTTGTGTAATATAGGGTTCTGTGAAAACATTTATAGAAAGAAAAATAGCACTAAACTGTTTCTATCTTTAGACTTTTAGACTTTCCGTTATTTTGCGATTATTAAAGTTCTTTATTCATTACTTAATAAAACTTTAAGGATTAAATTTCTTTATTTTTCTATCTCTAATTTTTTCAAATCGACGAATACTTTAATAATTTAAGTCTTAATTTTTTTTCCTTTCCTTCTTATTTTTAGCCACGTTAAACGTCAGTGAAAGAAGTGACAAGTAGAAGCCACTTATTCAAATACTGTAGAGCACATTCGATGTTTTTGGGTTATCTTTGAATAGTAAAGTAAATTGAAACGAATTGCCACATACCTCAGTATAAGTACCAAAAGCATTTCTGTTTATTAAAAGTTGGAGAATTAATAACCGTAACGTATCAAACGGTGACGTGACCAAACATTAGCTTTTTGATTTGTTTGGAATTTCAAAAGTTCCCGAATGATTCTTTAAAACGGTTTAATCAAAGTTTATAACTGTGGAGGCTTCATACGTCAAAAACAAACATTTCTTCAAGCAAACCAAGAAAGAAATGTATTCCATACTAATACAGTAGGTTTGCGTAGATAGTTTACCAGCTAATGAGTATTAAATATAAAGAAATTATTAAAATTAGCATATGCTTCACCAATTTAACATCAGCTTATAAAAACATATAGTATAACTATTCATTCTACACCAATATTGTTTTCGTTGAATGATTTAAATTAATATGTTGTATATTATGTTATTTTGGTGTGTGATGTTTTCACTTTTATAACTAGTAGTATATGAATGATGCTTAATATAAAGAAAACAAAACGAAATCAAACTTAACAGTTTAATTATTTATTCGCAGTAGTCGCTCGTAGAAAAAATGAAGTTTTAACGAAAGTCGAATTAGAAGTGTTAGTATAACGAAAAATAAAATGTTAGGTAGACTACGAGGGTGGAGTTAGATGTATTTACACTAGAGTAGGGAACCAATTAGAAGAGATTGAAATTTGGAAATTTGAAATGCAGAAAATTTAAAGAAAAGATGTTGACCCTAACCACCAAAGAAACCCATCATAAAAATGCAATTACGAAGGTACCAAGAGTAATTGACGTCATGCTGTTAGTAAGCGAAATTGGAATATTAAAGAGATTAGTGGAAAGTACAAGTAATAAAGTTATTTACACAGACTACAATAGAAGGGTACAGATACAAAAGACTTTACGAAGAATTATTTGAAAAGATATTTACATACAGAAATTAAGAAAAGAAATATTTACAATACCACAATAAAATATATACAAAAATATGAGGCTAATTTTATGCGGCGTATCAAACGGTGACGTGACCAAACATTAGCTTTTTGATTTGTTTGGAATTTCAAAAGTTCCCGAATGATTCTTTAAAACGGTTTAATCAAAGTTTATAACTGTGGAGGCTTCATACGTCAAAAACAAACATTTCTTCAAGCAAACCAAGAAAGAAATGTATTCCATACTAATACAGTAGGTTTGCGTAGATATAGTTTACCAGAATATGAGTATTAAATATAAAGAAATTATTAAAATTAGCATATGCTTCACCAATTTAACATCAGCTTATAAAAACATATAGTATAACTATTCATTCTACACCAATATTGTTTTCGTTGAATGATTTAAATTAATATGTTGTATATTATGTTATCATAAGATTGTCAACGCCGCCAGTTGATAAACTACCGCGCGAGATTGTAAACTGTTGGTAAATTGTGAACTGTAGTAATAATTGTATACAACGCGCATGTGCGATCATGAAGAGAGACAGGTGTTTGCTTTCGGCTGCTACCAAATTTCAAAGTTGCTCTGTGCCTTAAATAGACTTATTATGATTATTAATTATTATTTTTTTCATAATCTAACCTTTAATCTTGCTTTCAACAGATGCATGTTATTTAAAATTAAAAAGCAATAACAGCATTTAGAAAAAAAAAACAAGATTAAAGGTTAGGTTATGGAGAGTTTAGGTTGCGTTGTTTTGAAGTCTATTTAAGCAACAGGACAACATGAAAACTTGGCAACAGCTGAAAGCAAGCAGCTGCCTCAGTTCTCCACGTGCATAATCGCATAGACAAGCTTTATTGACAGTTTCCAATTTCGCGCCATAGTTTATCAACTTGGTACAGCGAGGATGCACTTAAATATTTATTCGATATGTGAGTTTAAGCTGTTTACTACAGAATAGTTTCAATGTGTTATACAAAAAATGCTCCAAATTTAAATACTGAAAACCCTTAACCCTTGTAATGAAAGCAGAATGGATTTCATTATAAGTTTATGTTTAACGTACTTATCAAGACTAGAAAACTCGTGTTTATTTGGTTCGTTAATCTTACACTAAAATGACGGAAGACCCAGTTGTCTAAATGTATTCAGTATATCTTATATTTTTCCAGGGAACCTATTTGTATGCAAAACATTTTAACACAATTTACGAAAGGACCCTTTGAAGGAGACTTTTGTATTCATTACCTGGTAACCGCTTTTTTAAATCTTCGCAAATCTCTACAAATAATCACCATCCTTTTAAAACAGGGGCGACTAAACTTTCAAATTCAACCCCAAAAACTTGCATAAAAACTATTGTTTTTAAAATAGTTTATTTTATATGACAAAATCAATTTTTTTTTATAAAGCATCAATGAGATATTTTATTAGAAAGTTTTTGGTTTCCTTTGGGAAGATCCACGTTCAATGTACATATTACTTTTTTTTAAATAAAACTAACATCACTAATGTCAGATGCAGTAATTCCCGAGCTTGCTGTTGCTGTATTAGAATTTTTCCTTAACATATATACTCGTTCAAAAGGTGAGAGCCTTATTAAAGCCTTTCCTTGAATTATGTTACGCCTCAATTGAGGAAGGGGGAACCTTCCCAGAGTAAAGTAATGACTTCTGATAATTAAGAGGCGAGTTTCGAGGTTATCTTCTTGTGAAGGTGTGAAAAATGTAGGAGGATATCGAAGGCATAAATTAAAAACCAAACAGCGAATATATGCCAAATACTTGTTTTCCTTATAAGTATAATATCAATCAAATTTAATCTGGTAAAAACGTTTTAGCAGTTTTAAAGCAATTAATTTTTCCTCAGCACTAATAGGTGGAGGAATGGGACCCATCAATTTGTCATTTTATTCCAATATGTACCTACTGTATTTCAAAACTGTGTTAAACAGGAAAATATAGCGGTGAATAACCCGAATGTATGACTCTATATTTTTGAAGCAGTCGCATTTCGTTCGGTGTGCATCCTGGCGGTATGGTACGATTCCACCCCGCGGTCAACAAAATCACCAGGTACCTAAATTTTAAATGATGGTACTATTCCGCCCCCAACTTTTGCAGGTAATATTTTTGATGGTACATAGAAGCATCTAAGGTAAAGAAATATTAAAGTAATTATCTAATTATCTTCAAAAATTATACTTGCATCCCTCATAATAACACGTAACTAAGCTGTACGAATGTAATGTGTTTCTTAATTAAGGTAATTAAAATTAAATATTCTCAGACAATAGATAATCTTATAAAGGTGTAATTTGAAATTTACCATATTAAAGTAAATAATTGAATATTGTTACGTAATTTACAATATCACGTATTTTTCTCAACACTTTTATATAAATAAATTCGAACACAACAACAATTCAATAACTATTTAGCTTTTTCTTCTCTTCTTACTTATAGCTGTCACTCTCTTCTATCAAAAACTGTCTAACTGTCAAGCGCTGTTCCTTATATAGTACTAGCAGCAATACCCGGCGTTGCCCGGGTAAGAATATATTACACGTTTGATGGAACATTCTAGAAAATTCGCGAATTTAGAACTATGCAGTACATCCCATAATGATTCAAAACATTCCGTTACTTTTTTTAACATTCTGAAACATTCTTGAATGATCTGCAAGATTCTGGAACGTTCTTGAACATTGCCAAATCATTCTGAAATGTTATAATAAAACATTCTTTTACTTCTTAGAACATATTCGAACTCCCTGTTACATTCTAAAAAAATCTGCTTCATTCTTATTCCCACTCCGTTCTGTTTGCTGGGTGGGTAGTGACATCAGGAGGCACCTGGCGGGGATGACTAATCGATTGATAATATAATTGATCAGTTATCGATCACTGAGAGTTGAAGATTGTTACAGTACTAATATCGCTATAAAAAAATGAGGGTTGATCGTAGAGGGGTGAAAATTAAGGGTTGTATGTATTTTTGTATGGTGTATCATAAAAAAATAAAAACAAAAAGATTTTGTCTAAAAAACTAAAAAAAAAATTTAGGGGTGGACCACCCTTTACATTTAGGAGGATAGAAAATAAATGTTGGCCGATTCGCAGACGTAACCGATATGCACACAAAATTTCAGGAAAATCGGTTGAGCCATTGCGGAGGAGTTTAATTACAAACACCGTGGCACGAGAATTTTATACATATATTAATTAGATTATGGACGTTTCTAGGTGACTCTTGAAAGTCGAAACGTCCAGCAACTGAGGAGCTCGCGTGCAAAACCGGCTATATCCATATTTTACGGAAAATGATTTTTTGGCCTATCTCATACCTTCTGATAGAGCTCTATCGATTTCCGCAATCATTTTGGTCCTAAACCGACTATTTCTGTATTAAAATGCCATTTAAAAGTGACGTTTTGTAGCATAACCGGCTATATCCAAATTTTGAAGCAAAACCGGCTATTTTTAATAATACGTATGTTATAGCCTCAAAATTCATTCAGGCACGTGTGAAAACGTGTGTGTGTTTTGACAGTGATTCTGTATCTGACTCAGGTGTCTGATTGGGGTATTAGTGGATTATCATGGAAACCGATGAAATTACTGTGTTGGAAGGTAACCAAGGCTCCAGATAACGAAAAAAGCAGTTGAAAAAAAGAAGATTTAAACAAGTCAGGAAGGTAAGGTTATGTTATTGATACTTACTAATATTCTTCTAGGCTTTTATTTTGTAAGATGATCAAAAATTTTACTGTAGAATAACAACCATTATGCACAATAACCCTTGAAATAACCATTCTATTAAACGTTTGAAATTGTAATCGAATCCCGTATTTTTCACGATCATTGATAATTAAGATTGGTTCTTTTCGTTTCTTTAATGTCTACCATTTTTTGCATTGAGCCATGTTTTAGATTGGATTTTTTTACATTATTTACAGATATGGCGATTCGGATCCGGCATTACAAAATTTCCATCGACCTTGCCCCCACGATGGAAAAAGTTTTAAATGTTTAAGTTTCAGATTGTGTGATATACGTAATATTAGGAAAACGTTTTATTCAGATCCTAATAAAATTAGCCAAGACATTCGATTATGCCACATGTTATCTATTGGACCTACTATACGTAAAATGCGTGGAGCTGAAGAAGACATTAAAAAAAAAAGTCAATTTCTTACTTTTTGAAAGTGAGAAATCAAATTGCAATAAGAGTATGTCAGAAATTTTTTACTGCTGTGTTGGGCATAACTAAACACAGAATAGATACGGTCGCCAAAGTTCTTATTGAGGGTGGTGTACCTAAAGAAAAAAGAGGCAGGGGATCGTGTTTCAAAGAAGACACAAAACAAAAAGGATCTTGTTCGAAATTTTATAAACATATTTTCGTGAGAGAATTTAATATTGGTTTCTCGTCACCTGCCTCAGATATTTGTGCAAAATGTAACAGGATAAAGCAACAATATAAAATGGAAACAAATGAAGAGAGGAGCAGCCAACTTTTAGTGGAGTACCGAGTTCACCGCAAGAGAGTAAGTGCTTTTTACGAATTTGGAAAAGAAACAGCAGAAGGAAGTTTATCATTTTATTTTGACTTGCAACAAGTGCAACCCCTACCACGCACGCCAATAGGGGATGCGTTTTATGCACACCAAATAAGCTTTTACGCTTTTTGTTGTGTAAGTATGTCTTCAAGACATCCCAATTTCTATGTATGGACGGAGGATTTGGCGGGCCGAGGGTCAACTTCCGTTGGGTTCTGCATTGCTCAAACACTTAAATAGTTTGGATTATTCAGGAGTTCATTTTTTGAGATTGTTTTGCGACGGTTGCGCCGGCCAAAAAAAGAATTCACACATCATACATGCGTTAATGTTTTGGCACGAACAAAAATCCCCAGAAAATATTAATGAGATTATGGTAACTTTTCCAGTACGTGGCCACAGTTTCATGGCGGCTGACAGATGTTTCGGAAGAGTTGGGAGATTATTAAAGAAAAATCCCGTGATCATTTCAAAAGAGTAATATATTCAATTTTATTCCGAAGTAGGTGATGTGAAACGATTGGGACATGATTGGAATCTATACAATATTAAGGATCTAGAAAAAAAATACAAAAAAATTAAAGGAATTTCGGATGCCAAGATAATTATTATTAAGAAAAAACACACAAAAAACAAACATCAGGCCCAAATAACAATAACTGCACACGAATACTATAAAAATAATAGCCAGCTTGATGGAAGTCAAACTCTAATAAAAAATGGAATAGACCGTGAATGTATGGAGTTGAAACAAGTCGAATTTAGAAACAGTATACCGGAAAAAAAGAAATTAAGTCTATCTCATCTACTGAAAGCACATTTTGGAGAGAATTGGGAATCACGTGTTGACCTTAAATGGTACAAGAAACTTTTGGTTCAAACAGAACAAGCAACTGCAGAAGAACGTGAATCTGATGCTCCAGAAGATGATGGTATAAGATGTGATTGCCTTCACGAAGAAACTGCAATAAAAAATTAATGAAACTGTTAACGTTTTTTAATATTATCATTATTAATAGTGTATGTAAGGTTTTGTTTCATTAGGCATTAAAGTTTAAAGCATTGATTTGTGTTTTAATAAGCTTTACCAGGCATTAGCTTAATTTTTAACAAGCATTTAGAGCAAAACCGGCTATATCTAACTATTTTCAAAAATTTTGAGAAAACTATAAGGTATACGTCATTTATGTTACTCGAGCCAAATCAGCAGACTGGATAGTGTCATATAGAAGAGCGAATTTTATATGGATTTAATTGATTAAATAATGCCTTATAAAACAAATAACACTTATAAACTAATTATAAAAATAACTTAAAACTACTTGCCTAAATAATTACCAACTAGGGGCGTTGGTAATGGCAGCGACCCTTAACGGGCATTAGGGTGAGTGATAGCGGCAACCCGCTACACCCCCCTAACCTCTCTGACTCGCTGGCTCGATCTTACTGACTTTCTTTGTTCTTCAAAAACTAATTCATTTATACCGACCCACATAGTGCTCTTTTACCCCCAAACATAAATTTGCAAGTTGGTCACGACACACTTTTGCCGTGCAATCATGTCGCATTTCCGTGTGGCGGTTCCTTGTTTCGTAAAATCAATACGTTGCATATTTAAGTTTAAACAAATGTAATTAATGAAATAAAAAACAATTAAAAGGAAATATAATTTTGGAAAAATATGAGCACTATGTGAAATCCCCCTTTCGCGGAAAAAATCGCGTCCCTGCGATTTCCACACTTCTTATATTATATTGTACAGGGGGTGAAATTTTTACAATGCTACAGTCTTTCTTGGCTTTGGACTGTCCCTGGTATCTCTTTTGAGCCCTTTAATGTTTATACCACTAGACAACACTAACACTGAGCACCAACCTCTTCTTCACACCAGGATTCTTGAATATTATTTCCCTGGACAGCAGACTACCGCAAAACTTCTTCCGCTTGAAATGAAGACTACCCCGACTCGACCATACCATTCGTAACATCCCTATTACCACAATTAATTTTTACTTCTATTTTTTGTGGAAGCCTCTTCCACCTGGCGTCGTCTCTATTTACATCCTCGTAATTATGGTACCAATTTATTTTATACTTGGCGAATACCTCGATCGCCTTTTCCTCTTGGAACTGTCCACGCATGTCGTCGATCCATACTTATGTTGTCCCGTCTCCAGTCAGCTTCAATATTTATTACACTTATCGAGCGTCCCTTTTTTGGGTTCCTCGAAGACTACCGGGACTGTGGACCTTTGGATCCCTCGACGATTGCTGGAGCTCCTGTTCCCAATACGTCTTATGTCTGCTTTGTGCAGACTAACTATATTTATATCGCTGCGGACGTTGACGGGAAATTTACATTAAAATTTGTTTCCTCTAGAACCCGACGCTCCTGGTCCCTAATTTCATTTTTCTTCGACGGCGGTGACGGTTCCTCGTAGTGCTCCTAGCATCTGGAACTCATTTCGCTTCCCATCATAATTTATTTGGCTGCGCATAGGGGATTTTAGTCACAGGTTACGGTTCGAGTTGTTATATGGGTTTCCTGGTTGAATTTCCATATTTTGCTGACCTCCTTACGCTTTCCATTTCGCTTGTGTGCATGATTGTATTGCTGCAAGTGCCCCAATTCTTCTCGTAAAATGTTGTGTTGCCTCATTTCTGCCATGAAAAAAAAAATAACATTTTGTGGTATACCTAGTGTCCAATATATTAATTAAATACGATCGTTTTCATATAGGATCCTTGTATTAAAATTCAGTATTACGTAAAAAGATGTTCATATATAAAAATAGTGAAAATGTATGAGGGCTCAACATTTAAAACAAGTCATTTATTAAAAGAAATGTCAAAAAAATAATTGAACAATTATTATAAAAAGTATTAGCTCATCGTTAAAATATACATGTAAACATTGGTGCAATATAATGCAGGTCAGTTTAAAATTTTTAATCAGCATAAATTCAACGTACATTACTTGACACTACAATATTTTAATAACACAAAAAATATGCACATGAATGACTTGTTTCTTTTTTAAATACACGTTTAAAACCAAAAGTCTTTTCCATTTACGCAATATAAATTATAAGAAGAATTAAATAAAAAAAACTAACAATTGCAGGCATTATTTATCACCATAACAATTCACTTTATTCTTTAAAAAAATATTTAAAAATTATGTCTGTCCTTGTTAACTTACTAAAAAACTGCAATTCAACAATATTTTAGTATTGCAAACGCAAACATTCTTAAAAAACAACGAACTGGCGTATAAATTCAATGTCAATGTTAAAAATTGCACTGATATTACGTTTTGCACATATGAATATTAATTAGTAAGTTAAAAGAAAACAAAAATAACAACAGAATAAATTTTTAATTACAAAAACAATTGCTGCAAAGAGTAGCAACAAACGAAGCTCGGCAGCCTTCCTCATGTCATGAATAGTGTCTGACAAGTGGAGTAAAAAAATACAATTAAAATATTACAGTTAAACAAGTTTACAAAAACTGCCTTGCGAAAGGCACTACCGAACGAAGCTCGGCAGCCTCCACCATGTAACGAATAAGCTGAATTTTTATGGTGTTTTTAATGATTTAATGAATTAAAATTACTTATAAAACAAATAACACTGATAAACTAATAATTATAAAAATAACTTAAAACTACTTGCCTAATTAACTACCAACTAGGGGCGTTGGTAATGGCAGAGACTCTTAACGGACATTAGGGTAAGTGATAGGGGTAACCCGCTACACCCCCCTAACCCCTCTGAATAAATGTAATTAAAAAGAAATAAAAAACAATTAAAAGGAAATATAATTTTGGAAAAATATGAGCACTATGTGACAATAGCAAAAGTGAGTTTTGGTTTCATGCTTCTAACTTTAAGGGCCATGACATGAGTAGTTTTTGCCCTCTCCTGAAAAAAAGAACCAGTTATTGATATAGCTGGTTTTGCACGCGAGCTCCTCAACTCTTGAGCCTTCTGGAACGCGTCGTAGGTAACTTTCATTCAACTTTCGTAGTCAGCGCATGTCAACGTCATTCAAAACGCCACGTTTGTCAACAGTACTTCAATTAGTTTGAACTTTGCAATTAGCAAATAAGTTATTAGGGGTTAGGTTAGGTTAGGTTAGATTAGGTAGTTTTCATTTTAATTGTAATAAAACATAATACAAAAAATCTTAAAATTTGTTTGAATGTTTACTTTACATCGTATTGATTTAAAGCTTATATACTAACCTATGTATTTCTTCGGGGTGGAATCGTGCCATAGATTTTAATGACCACAAAACAACGGGGCGGAATCGTACCCTGCCCCATCCTTTATGTTTGTTGGGAAAGTTGAACCTCAAAATGTCATATTTAAAATTCCATTTCAAAAAGAATGGGAAAGAGAATCTACACCAAAAGTCATCTTCAACTATTAATTGAAAGTTATCCATATATATATACAAATGTATTTCTGCCTAACTAATACTGGAAATCATATTCCGTTATTATATTAAACAAAAAGGAATATATATATAACATTGTAGAACACAATTTCTGGTTTGTTTTAGACATTATAATGTTTGTGACAGAAACGGCAGTTCGAAAACGCTCTGGTATAATTTTTAATTGTAATACCTACAAAGTTATTAGGTCGTTACCAATCAGGCAACTGTGATTGAAATGTTGGCGTTTGATATTCACGACAAATTAAGTACGGAATTTAACAGATCTACAAAATTGGTTTAATGGTACTGGAACCCTTACACTAAAATAGAGAAAAATAATATAATTAAAACTTGTATTGCCATTACGTGTTGTAATGGAATTCTGAATTACTTATTTTTAAATTAATTTCTTGTACATTTTTAATTATGCAAAGTAGTTTTCTATTAATTTGGACTTCTTCCTCCCGTAAGTGTAATTTTAATCGAAGGAGGAGAGAAATTGTATGACAATTATTTGAATTAAAAAGTTGACGTATAATTTTTAATGATCCCTACCCTTCCACCAAATTTTAAATATTATTGTAAGAGATTTTGCTTTTTGCTGGAACCTTTTCCCTACTTTGAGTTCACGTAATTAATGGATGTCTACTTAGGTCATGGTAGTTTTTAATGTTTACCCATTTCAACAAGCAAGGCTGTTTTAATTTCAATTTGAAAGAAGTACGAGTGGTGATCAATATAAAATAACGTAGGAATACTAGGACCACCAGGGAACTACGACGAAAATAAATGTGTCGAATGCTTTACTTTACGAAAGATTTGAAAAGTCTTGGCAACCCATTGCATTTATTTTAAAAATAGTAGACTTTATATTTCAACATACGTCTTTATCTTGTTGTGTGGTAACCTACTCATTTGTAATTTAAAGGAAACTAAAATTCTTTCTCGCAAAACCGTATTTTAACTTACTTCAATCAATCATCTGTCAAAAGATTGAATATCCTCAACTACAAGAACTTGTGATTGCACAGAATTTGTTTGTTGGAGATCTATCACAACATTTATTCAAAATGGCTGCTATTTACGGCTTAGAAAGGAGCTGTTTGGATCACAAAAGAACGCTGAACGTTCGTTAGAACTTCTCGTGAAATTAATTGAATATCCGTTGCAATGTGGTGCCCTAGGTCACCTTAATTTCGACGCTTGTTTACGTGACTCGGTCTTCCAATTACCTCCATAAAGAAATTTAAATTAAGAGATCATGCTGGCCATTCGGTTTGACCTCTCGGACCTATCCAGACAGTAGCAGATTATATTTATGGTCCCTCGATATTTTTGGGTGCTGTGTCTAGCTTGCACTGCATCTTGGTTCTATACATTTCTTTTTAAATTTACTGTGTTGATTGAAAGCATTCTTCGATAGCTATTGAACATAATTTACTGTTAAAGGGTGCAGTTTGTTTTTACAGAGTATTGTGTACCATAGTTTTAATTATATCCAGATCCGTATTCCTCTGAAGCAGCAAGATCAATAATAGGCAGGTAAGTACAACAAGTAATTCAAGTACTACTCTAAGATTCATGAATGTTAAGAAGCAAATTTATGAGGCAAAACCGCAACAAAGTACTGAACATTCATGCAAGTAGGCAACATAAGCGAGTTCGCTCCATTTAAGTTAAGTGCAGGAGAAGTTACTGAAATGGAAGAGTTAGTAAAAGTGACTCCACTAATACTTTGTTTACACAAATCACACTGAAGTTACATCAACCTAGTTTCATGGTTGGTTCATAGTTTGCTTTTCTCTGTGATAGTTACTCAGTTTTCGAGTTCTACTAATCATACCTACAGTTGTCTCTATGCTGTTATTATTGATAATTAACCATGTTTCAGCATTCGACAGAATCCGCTTTAAATTTAAACTTGATGCCGGAAAATTCTGTCCTGTGTAAATTAACAAATTGGGTCTATTGCGCCATAGTACAAAGACACAGTAAACATTAGATTCATTTCACAGCTACTTCTACCATTTTTTCGAGGTCCTATGAATAGTGAAAGGTAATGCATCGTTTTAAAAATAATGAGTTATTTAATAGTACAATAACAATACCCTTTTGGAAATCATTTAATTAAGAACTTTTCCTGAAGGAATGCGAATTGGAAGGTAATTTAAGGCCTCGTTGGAAAACATATTATATATATTCAAAATTATAGCCTGATGAAGCGTACAATCGTATTAGAATTTGTAGACTATATTTTAATGATGAATCGTTTACCTTTTTTAAAAAAAAACGATTACTAAATAATGATGTTTCATCAAAATTACTACTAGGGAAATTGAAAGGTAAGTTATTAAAATTGTTATATCCTTGAACATCTAATATTTATTTGTTCTAAATATCAGCGTGATATCTGTTATTGGTTTGTTAACATTTTTCCTTTTTATCACAATAACTATGAATTATTATAGCGTCTTCAGGTTTGTTAATTTTGTTCACGATCATACCTACTGATTTCGAAGTCATGATGTTACTGTTTTCTATCGGACTGAGTTAATTAGAACTTGACAAAGTTAAATAGTATTCCTTTCAAAATGTTTTGGAATTGTGCCAGCAAATCTCCAAAAGTTAAGTACTTAATTAAAAATTCTTTCACTATATTCCTTTACAAAATTTCCCCCAATTTATAAAATGTGCCATACCACAAATATACGTACTTATAACATATTTTCCTGTATAATTTTACATTGCTTAAATTTATTGTAAATGTGTTTAAAACACAAATAAGTACAATTCTAACTTCAGTTTATAGCATTAACTGCTACACATAATGCCTTTAAAAATTTTAAGCAACGCTACCGTAGGGTTCCGGGAGAGATGGCTCACGTTTTGTAAATGCAATATATCGGATATGTTATAATTAAATATAAAAGAACCTTAGTACACGTCAAATACTTGTTTATTAAAGTAACTATTACAATGATATTCAAACATAAGAAAGTAACTCACAAATAATTACTACAGAAAATTAAAAATTCTGCAAAAAGCCATCTAACCCGAAATGTAAGGGTGAGATGACTTTTCGCCATATTAACGTTTTTTGGCCAAAACCTTGCCACACCTATCGCATAAGTTAACATATTTCGAGCAGTGCTCGTGAAACCATGAAGAACAATGTACACATTTAATCCAATCTTCGTTTTTTGTGGTATTTTGGTAAATTTCCCCACAGCCCACACATTCGGTTACATCATTGTCTTCTAAATTATCACTGGAATCGTTAAATTCCATTTCAAGACTGGAATCTTCAGAAGAAGAAAATGTAATTTTCTTGTTTCGCTTTGTAGGTTTCTTGGTTTTCTTTATTTTCCGAACATTTTTGGGAGTAGCCTTCGCTTTAATTGATCTCCGTTTATCTATGTTTTCCGGGCTAGTCAAAATCACTGCTAATTGCCTAGATCGTTTCCTAACTTGTTGAATTCCAGATGTCGGTAGAACTGGCGATGTGTCATCTAGAATGTTGCTTGGAGTTATCACTTGATTATCAGTGGTTCCTTGAGGGAAGTGGTCTACTGTGTTATTGGTTGGTGACAGATATTGATTATCCACGGAAGAATCTTCAACGCAATTCATTGACGGGTGTACAGCTTCCGAATCGGGTACTGATGAAGCATTAAGAAATGCATAATCGGGAATAATCGTTTGATTAAAAGGGTAAATGCCACACCTTCTAAAGCCAGACACACCATTGTTTGCGTTTGCTGATTTCAACCAGGCTTCTGTTAATAGATTTCCAAATGTCAGTCGATTAATTTTTTTTGTGGAGTTCATTTTAACAAAGGTATTGCAATAAGCATAAAAATGAGATTTGAAAGACTTGAAAAATTATATGTCGAGGGGTTGAAGAAATTGTGTTGTATGATTCGGTAGGCAAAAGAGAATTATTCCATTTTCCTCCGCATACTCCAACATCTCTACCGAGTTGCAATGACAGGAATGTCCATCCAAAATAAGGATAACCTTACCGGGTGGCTTTCGAGGGACGAATAGAGTCTTTAACCAGTCTAGAAATATGTCCGTGCTAATATATGCTGATTTTTCGTTCATGTAAACTTTACCTCCAGGAGGCATATTCATCTCAAATTCTTATTTTTGGACCCTTTTTTTGCTATAACTGCTGTTGGTTTCTGATTTAATTGTAACCCTGTTTCATCCATATTAAAGATATGGTCAGGCTTTTCCATTAAATCACTGTCCAAAATAGTTTTCTCCAGAAGTTGAAAAAAATCGTGAACGTCTATTCTATTCATACCTTGACTTCTTGCTAATAAGACTCCTTCCGATTTTCTGATACTTAAATCAGGATTCCTTCTCAAAAAGTTCGGCAGCCAATCAAAACCGGCCATATGCGTATCTTTATTGAATGTATGTTTTATGCCCAATCTCTCCGCTAGTCTAAAAGCCATCTGTCTAACTGAACCTCTAGTGGGCGCAAAACCAGCTCTCTGCAGTTTGAGGATATGATTTTTCATCATATAATGCAACATGTGCAAGTCTGCTTGCAAAAACATGACTGAATAAAAATGCAACGTAAACAGATTTATAAAGCCGAGTCATCTCTCCCGGAATTACCCTATACTTCATTGACTTATCTACTGGTCGACCAATAAAATTTAAGCTGGTTCGATAACTAGGAAAGAGTGCTCAATTTTATCTAAAAGTAATCAATAATAATTACATAAGCCCTTACTATTTTTTCTATTATAGAGGTTAATACATCACATTTATCCTGTACAACTAAATTTAACGTTTACTATAGGTAGGTATAGTTAATTGAACTGTGCTTAATTGCAGAGATGTTCCTAGAAAGTGTTTTATATTATGTATCTTAGGTTCAGATGCCAAATTTCGACGGATGCCGAATAAGATGAATATTTGCGTATATGGATTCAAGTAAAATTGAACTGATTGTCATCTATTCATTAAAATTGTTTCTTACCATATTCTCCTTCAGTATTGTAACGAATTTTTTAGTCAAAGATATTTATTTAAATAACTTCTTATTTTATACTATTTATATAACACTTAACAATAACTTTATAACTACTATTTATATCAGAACAATTCTCTTATTTATATTACCACTTATTTACATCACTTTGGTCTGTTGTATATCGGTTTGGTTCGGGCAATGATGCTTTCTTACAACTACTGTCCCTCGGTCCAAAGACGATCACTTTATATACACCTTTCGAACTTTCTAGACAGGAACTCGAAGAAATCCTGATTATTCCCGAATGATAAATAATAATTAGAAAGTCGTCGATGATTCCAAAATTGATCGTGTTACTTGTCGCTGGATAAAGATTTTGTAGCTTGTAAGTTGATAACGATGAAAGTGCCGTGCACGGTGTCTACGCCGTAAGCATGTTAGCGATAAGAAGTGCATGCACACAAACTGTTTTCGCAAACACGTACGGTGTCAGTGGTCGCTACAGTATTATTTATCTACACTTCCTGAAACTTATGTTATAGTTAGTGTAGATTTTTTCATCCTCGTTTATTATTTGCATTAGCTGAATTCGGTCAGTGTTTTAAATTTCTTTCACCACTCCACGTCAGCATGATAATATACCGGAAAACTTTTATCTGTTATAATTCTTCTAATCATTTTCAATTAGCCCCTTTCAAGTACACTTTTTTTAATAAGTATTTAATTAAAGAAACCAAGTCACCCTAAACTAATCATAACGTAATCTTCAAATAGCACAGATGTTGGATAATTAAAAAGTTCAGCATCATACAAAAAACGATTTATTCAATTTGAAATGAAGCCTATTTTCACATTGCAATATGCTAACTAATTTAAGAATTTTTCCAATTCGCCGTTTGTGTCTAACATACATACATACATACGATGTCCAATTTAGAAACTTCTAAAAAGGAATTTTTATTATTCAGCTGATATGCCATGTACGCATTCATATTAAAGTTGACATTCTGTTTCTGATCTTGACTTCTTTCCAAATATCAAACTCTGAACGTAATTCATAGTAGTTTCAATAGAAATGGGACTGACGTTTGCTATTTGACCTAAAACGAACATCGTTACCGTTTCCGTTGTCGATTTACGTGACACTCAGAACAGAAAATCTAAGACAAATTACCAGAGGTTTGTGACATTTCTAACGTCTTCAAGAAACTTTTGAGTATATCTAAGTGTGACCTAACTCTCGAAAACTTTCCTGTAAAAGAAGTATAGAAACTTTTTTAAAAACTTATTTAGTTCGTAGAATTTGGGTAAAATATTTCTGGTAAGTAATTCCAAGACGCTAGCAGTTGACGCCGGGTTTACCCTAAAATGTTCACAAGGGTTATAATCTAAAAATTAAATTCAGAACAGGCAAATTGCTTATTGATTTTGATATCAGCGTTTAACCCTTCGGTAATTCGTAAAATAGGTCCATGAAAACATCTAGGGGTCTGATTTAGACAGCTCGCCCGACCCAATTTTTATACGATTGTATTTTGGCTTTAGGTCGATTATTTCACACGGTTAAATTTTGTTTATCTGCGAGCTGGTCTGCACACTGTATATTCAAAATATGAGGCAAATCAAGTGACATTGTTTTGGAAAATCAATAAGTTTCAAATCAGAAAATAATTTTTTTAAATCGGGTGAAGAAATTTTGACATGTTCGACAAACACATGAATAACAGTACCAGTCACTTCACTTCAAGACAAAATATTTTAAAATTCTGTTTACTCTTCCTAATAATGAACTCATCCCCTTAGTTGGCTTTAATACGTTGGGAAACTGGTTTGAATGGAAATTATAGATAGTTAATTGAAAATTGAATCGATGAAGCCCTTAAGTAATGTAGCTCCATAATGCACAAAATAAAATGACAGATGAGATGAATACAAGATTCTTGTAACTCATTTGTAAGTTAATTGGGAAAATTCGTATTGTTAATTGATTTAGCTATTACTTTATGGAAAATCCTGATTTGAACAAATAACTAAAACTAGAAAGTTCAATTTTCCATTATTTAATTTACAAACTTTACAATTGTTTCACCCAACATGGGCATCTTCAGAAGACATAATAAAAAAAATATGTAAATTTTCACTATCTTTATATACATGCTAAATTTGATTAGAAAGTGGTGGAACGGATACATTCTATAATTTTGTTTGAAACTATTGAGTCAAAAACATTTTTAAGTTCGTTTAACGATGCTTTGTTTAATCTAATTTCTATGATTAATATTTATTAATAAACTTAACTCTGTCAAAAACCAATTATAATATTGAAGAAAAAACTATTAAAAAACTCCTATCAATAATAGTTGCCAACTAAAGCTCATAGACGACTTAATCAATAACAAGAAGAAAACGAGTTGTTACAAAACTGTTTACACAAATAATATTAAAAATACATTTTGTAGTAATATTAATTATAAGTCAATTTTATAAGTATATTGGTTATGTCTCAAATAAAATTAAACACAAACTTAAAAACAAAAAATTGAAAACTTGCTTTTAAACAGGAAATATGTAATTTATTTCAATACTTAATCAACAATAATAATAAAACAAATAAAAGAAATAAAGGTAGGGTGTACAAATTAGATTGCAACACTCGTAGAGCTGCATATATTGGGCAAACAGAGAGGAAGTTTAAAGATGGATTTAAATGACATGTAAAAAACTACTCAGGAAATTCTACCTCCGTGAACCATATAATTAACAAAAAACATGATTTTAATTTAAAGATAATTTTAAAATATTAGATTGTTAAGAAAAAGTTAAAAACTTAACATCTTGGAATCATTAGAAATGAAAAAACACATTCAACAAAATAATGATTTATCGTTAAACGAAATTGAAAATTATTTTGACTCAAGAATTTTAAACAAAATCATAGAATGTATCAGTTCCACCACTTTCTAATCAAATTTAGCATATATATAAAGATAGTGAAAATTTACATATTCTTGTTATTATGTCTTCTGAATATGCCCATGTTGGGTGAAACAATTGTAAAGTTTGTAAATTTAATAGTGGAAAATAGAACTTTGTAGCTTTATTTATTCGTATTGTTGTTCATTTTTTTTAATTTCCTCGTTCATCAAGAAATAAATACGTAAAGAAGTACTTTATTAAACGGGCAGTTACTATTGTTACTCTCACAACTTCAGTAAAATTTGGAGTTAGCTTCACGTATGCAAAATCGGAAACTTTTTCTTATGTACTTAGGGGTTATTCCATTTTGTATACATGTGCTTTTCAAAAAAATTCAAAAAATTCTTTTTCCCAAAGGGGGAAAAAGGGCTCTCATTGGTGGAACCTTTGGTTGGCTTCCATTAGCAGATATTTCTTACATTACACACTAGTAATCGTGTATATACACGCATTATGCTACATGCCTCGTGTTTTTATATAATATCACTTTTCTAAACAAATATTTGACATTTCTTGTTATGTAGATAAGAAAATAATAATATGTAAAATTTGAAAATTAGAACTCCTATGCCGCTGGAAATTCTTCTTAAGCAATGCATCAAACGATTGGTGATTTTCAGTGATTTAGATTTAAAAGCGCGATGACCATTTATAATTCTAATAATCCCATTCAAATTCTAGAAGAGTACCATGACAGTTGACAGGTTAGTTGAAAATAGATAAATAATGTGCTTCTATGTAGGTTATTTGTTTGAAAAAAATAAAGCAATAGTATTCCGATAAGTAAACAACAAAATAGGAGCACCAACATCTTCATAAAATCTAATACGAACTCATAATATAAAATCAACATAAAGATAACATTCTTTACGATTAGAAGAATCCTTTATGTTTACATAGCGACAAGTACGCATTTTTCGATAATAATATCTTAGTCAGTCATATTTAACTATTAGTATCCTTAAATATACTTATGTTTAAAACAAAGTTGATCTATAAGGCGTATACACCAGATTACACGTCATCTGATGCTAGAGGAAATACACCATTTTACATATTTTCTACATGGTTAGAATCAAATGTACTTTAAAGTGAATAGTTTTAACATGTACGTAGTCAACTTTCAAATCAATTTTGTAGTGAATTTCATGTTCCTTAATTTCATGGAAATTTTCATAATCTTAATAAAGTCGAAGTTTTACCTGTTCATGTAATTAATGTGTTTGTGGTACTTCCACGCATTTGATTTTGTATAGTTTATTAAAACTGTACATTCATAGTCCGCTCTATATAAACGTAGATCTTATTTTCAACACACAACTACTGTGATTACACCATCCTAGAAATAATTTTTATAAATAAAATTTGAATAGTTCCGATTAGATTTTTCAATGTTATTTAAAAATACAACAGTAACTTATCTTTGATTTAAATTGAATCATTACCTAACTATTGTTAATCTTTTCCTCTCCATCTTATGAAAAAGTTTTCATTGTCTCGTGGCTATCACTACGGTGTCGTGCCCGTAGCGCTGCGAACCTTTTGCGTGCCCGTAGCGCCGCGAAAATAGCAGGTAAGATTTGAGCGTGCCCGTAGCGCCGCGACAATTTAATAAATATGTAAGCCTATGTACAACGAATTTGTTTTATAGTCTATTACCTATTATTCTGGACAACAAAACGGGCATGTTTAAAATTATAAAAGTTGAAAAGCTTCTTCATAACTTGTAAAGGAAGATCACGTATGTTTTGACAGCCCCTCTTAAGTTGTTATTTCCGAAAAATTTTAATAAACCTTTTATACAGAAGTTTGATGCTTTTAGTTACAAGTATGTAATTTAGTAAGGCGAAGCAACTGAACAAACAAGTTCATTATGTTATAATAGTTTGAATATGCTAATGTATTTCATGTTATCATTTAACTTGATTAAATAATA
Organism: Agrilus mali; assembly: GCA_029378335.1. Lineage (NCBI taxonomy): Eukaryota > Metazoa > Arthropoda > Insecta > Coleoptera > Buprestidae > Agrilus > Agrilus mali. The sequence continues at coordinate 13,469,488 of CM055658.1, forward strand.
CATAGCAATTATGATGCACTTTACGAAGCAGGGGGTAAAAGTGACGAGTCACTGGGGTGGCTCCTCATTGGTTGTTTTCAGTAATAATAATTTACATGGAACAACAAAGACTTTCGTAAGATTAGTATCAGTTCGCGTTTGACCCGAATTAATTCGCTTACAATTCGTTAGATCTGTGTTGTATACAGTTTTAAATATGGAATATTTTAAAACAAAGCGCGGTAAAGAAGCGTTATTTTTGGATGGGTTTTGTTATATTATGACGAAGGTTTCTAACTTTTAAACACGCCCGTTTTGTTTGCACAAAACTGCCAGTCCTAAGCCTGGATAAAGTGCGAAGGAAAGTTCAAAATATTATTCAATTGAATGCATAAACCAAATATACAATATTAAACAAATTCTTAGTACATAGGCTTACATATTTATTAAATTATTGCGGCGCTACGGGCACGCTCAAATCTTACCTGTTATTTTTGCGGCGCTCCGGGCACGCAAAAGGTTCGCGGAGCTACGGGCACTCACTCATCACTACACCGTCATTTCTTCTCTTTTAGAATTTTAATATACAGGGCTTTGAGGGATTATAACTTGTATTTTACCTCAAAAAGAGGGAATACAACAACATTGCAGCTAACATACCTTCATAAATGTTACTTAGTGTATCAGCAGCATCAAAGAAGTTATCAAGATAACAACAGATAACGCCTTCCTCTTTCACATTTCTCATGAAAAACTCCCTTAACAACGTAAAAATAAAATAAGGTCCTGAATTACCCTAAACGTTCGGTATTAGATTAGGTACATTATGACACGCTGAAAGTATGCAGTAGTTTCGTGACAATAACACATTCAAACGTTCGGGTATTTGTGAAAATGGGATCACGACATTTCCCAGTAAGAATGGCATATTCTGGTTGATTTGCGATGTTAGTTGTCAGAATTTCCTTTTCTATTAAATCGTTGCTATTTTTATCACGCCTTACCTATCTAGGAAGGAACAATAACTGTACAACATATTTATTGCATAATTCTTACGATTGTTCGAAGATGGTGTCACGTTAAGGCATTGAGCTCAAAGGAAGTGTGTGTATTTCTATGTATGCTTGTATCAAAATGGGTCCCCATGTGTCAACAATGTGCATGTACTGACACGTCGTGCTTTATTTAGCATGCATTGCACACTATTTCCTATCATAAAGATATATTGGTGCGACATTGGTTGATTATTATTATTATTATTACTTATGTCGAAAATAGGCAAAAGGCAAAGTGACAATATTCAGGGTTATTCTGTAACCAGAAATCGAATAGAAGTGGTGGGATAGAATCGAAATTGTACCAAATCGGTATTTCGTATCTTCTCGAATCGAAATGTATATTCGACCATCGAAATATGATATTCAGCCTTATTCTGTAGCTCAATAGAAATATAGGCATCAAATTGAAATGTCCCCATTTCTATTGCTCTTGTTCATTTCGATGTTCGGTATTCTGTAACTGACAACGCTACAATCGAAATTTATCATTTCTACAAGACGTTAGGTGAAAAACGCGGCAACACTGCATTTTCATGCGAATATGGTTCTTAGTAACCATGTGACAGTTGGTTACTTTAACCTAACTGAACTAATAAAGCAAATTTGTGTTGAATACTGAAAATCGAGAGTGATGTATCGAAATATAATATTCCGACTGCATTGAGGCTGTCGAAATCGTTATTTCGATCGTAGAAAGCTCTTCGCACATGCGTCCACTGCTTAAATTGTTTCTTAAGGCAGTGTGAATTTTAATTTCATTTCTCTACCTGCTAGGGGTTTAACTGGACGTCTGGATTACCTTTGGGTACTTCACTCTCGATTCTCAATATTCAACACAAAGCTTTATTAGTTGGTTAGGTTAAAGTAACCAACTGTCAGATGGTTACTGAGGCCCATATTGGCATAAAAAATGCAGTGTTGCCGCGCTTTGCACCTAACGTCTGGTAGAAATAATAAAATTCAATATTACTGTTACGAGTACTTGCCAATTAAGTTGGTGTCAGCATAATTAATGAACATCTTCCCTGAATACATAAGGAATATTCTCGGCTTTCCTGAAACATCTAGAAAACACCAGCAAAGATCAATGGGAAAACAATTGGATTACTAGACGGCTGTAGAATTCCCTAGAAAGAGGCTGAGAAGACTATATAAAGGCGAGTTGGCACACACCGAGTTAGTTGACAGTGAACAGCTGATGTTTGGAAGCGAAGCGATCGATAGGCGAACAACAGGCGATAGATAGATAGTGTCTAAATTATAGAGAGCGATAGATAGTGTTCACACAGAGGCGAGCGGGAAAAGATACTTTTTAGTGCAATAAATTGTGTAGACTTGTTTATAACTGTAGTGTAGTCAAATTAACTTTAGTAATTAAATAAATTCGTTGTTTTGTTTTGCTAATTGTGTTTTCCGTGACTGAACACGTCACATTACTTAAACATGGATGTTTTAAATCATGCTGGGAGCAGGTATTGAACTGATATGTTTTGTTTGCAAACATAGACTCACACGCAAATAACTCTCACATCACGTGCATTGTGTCACCAGCAGACCACAGCAAAAACATTGACTACCAAAGTAGTGTAGCGTTTAGTTAGTGCCCTTGGAGTAGTGAAGGTGAAAACCCAATCAGTATCAAGTGAAGAGCCTAAAACCATAAAAATTTGAGACGCATTTCGACCTGCTTCAGGACCATTTGAAATGTGCAATGAGATTCAAATATCATTAATATTGTGCTCTATAATGACGGTTTATTGCAACATGGTAATGCTACATAGCATACATCTTATGTGACCATGGAGAAATTATCGAATATGCATTTCAAGTGTTTCTGAATCTCCTGCTCGTTTCAATTGATTGTTATATCCTTGGATATCTTAAAGAGGCTCTTAACGGCAAAATGAAAAATCTTTGATCTTATGTATTTGTATTTTGCCAATAGAAGATTATTTTTTGGCCTGCCCTCGTATCAAAAAAGCAAGTATTGATATAATACACCATCAACAAGTTGAAACTGAGAATATTCCCACGGCTGGACGAAATGCTTAACACTTAGCTTAATAACTTCATCACGATCGCGGCGGGGGGGGGGGGTGTAATGATAATAAACAGCTATGGTAACTATATTGTTCCATTCATTCATATCTTCAATGTAAGTACTTATATGAAACCTGTTAGATATATGTACATACCATACCCACAGAAGGTATTTGATATAGAAAGGTTTTACAAGTGAACCAATTTATATTCCTTCAAAGGGACTGTGGATGTTTTTCCCACTATCTCCTCTCTTTTTTCCATTCGTCTTCCACCGTTTGTTAATGTCATGTTGCGGTCCGATGCCTAGTTTGGTTAATCTTCGACCGCATAGCCCAAAGCAAATTGATGACGTCCGCTTTTCTAAAACTTTTGTTGTAACTAATCCCCTGACTACTTCTATTGAGACACTGAGTAATACGCTCTTTTTTGTTATTATGAATTTCATGTTTTTTTTTTTTTAATAAGTATATATGATGTTATTAACTTTTACAGGGATTGTTCAAATCAGTTTAAAGTACAGTGGAAGTTAGTTATAGCATCGCCTCGGGGTTTAATAACTGAGTGTCGTTATGCAGAGGGCGTTCAAAAACAAAGTGAACAATTTCGGAGAAACGGTTTGTATTAACTTTGTGATCTATATGATGACAGAAGACAAAACAATTTTCTGTCAAATAAATTCCAACAAAGTCAATAGAAGGGGTTCTTTGTGTTTTGTCCGAACATTTGTAAGCATCGAAATACGAGTATAACATCATGTTCAAAGGTTTTTTTAAATCTTTTTAAATATATATTGTTGTGGGCAATTAACATAAAGAGAATGTTTATTTGTTTATTCATTTACTTGTTTGTTTATTTATTTCTGTAATATTTTTTCTTCATTAAATAATTATCTATGTATACAGGGTTCTTCAAGCTGATGAGCTATTAGAAGTATATGAATTAGTACCTAGAATTAATTCAATTCTGAAGCTTGGGCTCATCTGGTTATTGTTTATGCCGCTTCTTTTAAAAATATTTTCAAGTTCCATTTACATCAGGTTATACCGGAAGTAGATGTTAATTTTCTTATTTTAAATGGAATGACACATTTTTTTTACATTTGCCGATAGAAAGTCTGAATTCATGCATAGTTTGATATTGATGGTTAAAATTGATATGAACACACTTAAATGTTTCAAATTTTATTGTAAACTCTACTTAGTAAAGTTATTATTCTTGAAAAAGACATTGTTATGTCGAAACAATATTGTACAGTTTACAATAAAATTTGAAACATTTAAAAGTGTGTTTTCATTTCATTTTTAATTATTTAATAATGTTTCACATGAATCATATCAAATACACAATTTCGTAAATATTGATGGACTTTGAGTTATTAACATTTATATTTATTCATTATTATATGGCCCTCAGTTATACGGATTCGCGATTATCCGGACTGCTAGCCGCGATTAATTATTTTTGATTATTCGTGATATAGCAGCAATGAAGATAAAAAGTATGTCAAATGACAATTCCCAAATATTTTAAAGCAAATTAAACTTATTATTTTATTCTATGATTACCAAAAGCGAACTACCAAATACATATTGTAAACAAATTATACGTACAAACGTACCTAAATATTTGATTTCATGATTAAGGCTGCAAAATATAAGAAAATATGTACGTATTTACATAAATAAGTGCATACATCGTATGTTGAAAAATGTATCTTAACAATTTTTTAATAAACACTGATTTTCGTAGATAAACACACAACATTATGTAGGTACTGCATATGCATAAAACCTGGTTTTCTTAATCCATTCGATTATCCGGATTTTCGATTATCTGAATGCTTAACGACAACAATTAGTCCGGTTAATCGAGTTTCTACTGTATTCTTTTTCAAAATTTTTGACATCTGTACGTTAACATTTAAAAAACCGTAATTCAATTAATTTTTGAGATTTTGCTTTGTAACTCGTAACAATTATTTACAGCTATTCACATTAATGGGACTTTCGTATACCTTTGTTTATACTTTTTGAGAAAATCTTCAATTTGTGAGGATGTTGCTTTTTTGCACTGCATACGTGTAATGTTAATGAAAGCAGTGTGCTGTGATTTCGAAACAATTGAACAACAAGTGTCAGAAAGCGTATGCCGTCTTCGAGACCCACAATTTTGAATTGTTGCAATAAAGCACTCAAAACTACAGCAATCAAAATATTGTGACGTGTTCGGTCACAGAAAACACAATTAACAAAACAAAACAACGAGTTTATTTAATTACTAAAATTAATTTGACTACACTACAGTTATGAACAAGTCCGCACAATTTATTTCACTAAAAGTCACTTTTTAATCGCCGTTCCGGTAGACACTATTTATCGCTCTCTATGAACACTATCGCCTCTATGGTTCGCCTGTATCGCCTATCGATCGCTTTGCATCAGCTGTTACTGTAAACTGTCAACTAACTCGGTGTGAGTGTCTCGTCCGCTTTTATAGTCTTCTCAGCCTTTTTCTAGGGTATTCTACAGCCGTCTAGTATTCCAATTGTTTTCCCATTGATCTTTGCTGGTGTTTTCTAGATGTTTCAGGAAAGCCGAGAATATTCCTTATGTAATCAGGGAAGATGTTCATTAATTATGCTCACACCAACTTAATTGGCAAGTACTCGTAACACTGCCCCCTTCTTAGAATTGATCGTCCCGATGAATGTCTTGACCTTTGTAAGGCGCCAAGCGGTCCAAGTGTACAACTTTCATCTTGGCCTTTGGTCCTCTCTGAATACGGTAGACCACGTCATTCAGTCTTCTGACCACGGTGTAAGGTCCTTCCCAGGCTCGCTGTAGCTTCGGTGAGCGTCCTTTCCGACGGACAGGATTGTAGAGCCACACCTGGTCCCCTTCTCTGAATCCTGTGCTGTTGGCTCTCCGGTCGTACCTGGTCTTCATGCGGTCACTCCCTACTTGGATTTTGTTACGAACGGCTCTATGGATGGTATCGAGTCGTTCCTCTAGCTGCTGTGCGTAGTCGGTAGCTGAAGGTCGCCGATCTTCTGGGTGTCCAAACCGGATGTCCATCGGTAACTTCAGCTCTCTTCCAAATAAAATGCTGGCTGGTGTTCTGCCGGTGGTCTCGTGAACCGCACTTCGATAGGCCAACAGGAACAAAGGTATATGCTGGTCCCAGTCTGTCTGATGATCGTTAACAACCATTTTCAAATTGGTTTCTAGCGTCGCGTTAAACCGTTCGACCATTCCGTCAGATTGTGGATGTAATGGAGTGGTCCTGGTTTTCTGTACTCCTAGCAGCTCACAGACTTCCCGGAATACTGCGGATTCAAAGTTCCGTCCCTGGTCAGAGTGGATCTCCATCGGAACTCCATACTGGCTGATCCATTGGTTGACCAACATTCCAGCGACCGTAGTAGCTTCTTGATTTGGGATTGCGTACACTTCGGGCCATTTGCTAAAATAGTCCATCACTACCAAGATGTACTTATTGCCAGCAGCTGTTGTTGGGAATGGTCCTGCTACGTCCAGAGCTATTCTCTCAAATGGGGCACCAACATTGTACTGTTTCATTCGCCCTCGGCTTCGAGTCTGAGGTCCCTTGGCTGACGCACACGTTGGACACTTCCTACACCAATTTTCGACGTCTCTTCTACACTTTAGCCAATAAAATCGCTCTCGCACCTTCTCCAACGTCTTTGTTACTCCGAAGTGTCCTCCACCAACACCTCCATGGACTTCTGTCAGCACCTCATTGACTCTGTTCTTCGGGAGAACTACTTGATGTCGAATTTTAGTTCCGTCAGGGCTTTCCCACACTCGTTTTAGTACCCCATTCTCGACGATGAGCGAATCCCATAAGGCCCAATAGCTCTTCGTGATGGTACTCGTACTACTAACATCTGCCCAGGTAGGTCGTGCTGTTCCTGCCTTTTTCCACCGCAGTATCGGTTTAATGTCTTCGTCGTTTTCTTGGTCTTTCGCCAGGTCTTCGTTCTGCCAGTGTTCCTCAGGTTCCACCATCGTCTGACAGATCCGTGCCAAGTTGACTGGTTCCTTCTTTTCGGTGGCCATGCAATGTTTGCAGTTCTTCGAGCATGGTCTTCGCGAGAGGGCATCAGCGTTACCATGTTGTTTTCCAGCACGATGCTCGATGCTGAAGTCGTATACTTGTAGCCGCTGTAGCCATCGAGCCAGTTGTCCTTCTGGGTTTTTAAATTGCAGCAGCCATTTCAGGGACGCATGGTCTGTCCTTAACAGGAATTTTCGTCCGTAGAGATACTAATGGAAATGTTCGAGAGTTTTGACGACTGCCAGCAATTCTCTACGGGTCACGCAATAGTTTCGCTCCGGCTTTGACAGTGCCTTACTGAAGTAGCCAATGACTTTTTCTTTTCCTTCCTGCATCTGCGACAGTACACCACCAATTCCTACATTGCTGGCATCCGTATCGACAATGAAGTCTGTGTCGAACTGTGGGTATGTCAGTATTGGGGCTTGAGAAAGGGTAGACTTCAGTGTTTCAAAAGCTTGCTGACATCGTTCTGACCATTGGAAAGGGACACCATCCTCTGTTAACTTGTGGAGCGGTCGAGCTATATCTGCAAATCCCTTTACGAATCGTCGGTAATAGGAACTCAGCCCCAAAAAGCTTCTCAAGTCGTGTTGGTTCTTCGGAACAGGCCAACTTCTCACAGCTTCAGTCTTGTCAGGATCAATTCTTATTCCTTCTGAGGTAATAACCTCCTTACAGAACAGATGGCATTTCTTGGGACTGAGTTTCAACTTGGCTGCTGAAAGCTTCTTGATCACTTCTTCGACATTCTGGAGGTGGTCTTCGAATGTCTTTCCCAGTACTATCACGTCGTCTAGGTACACCAGACAAACCTTCCAATTCAGCCCTTGTAGCACATTTTCCATAAGTCGCTCGAAGGTGGCGGGAGCGTTACATAGTCCAAATGGCATAACGTTAAAGTGCCACAGCCCGTAACCAGTCGTGAATGCGGTCTTCTGCTTGTCTTGTGGATCCAGTTCCACTTGCCAGTATCCACTCTTCAAATCTAACGTTGAAAACCATTTGGCACCAACCAAGCTGTCAAGGGTGTCGTCGATTCTGGGTAAGGGATAGCTGTCCTTTAAAGTTACGTCGTTGAGCTTCCTGTAGTCAACGCAGAACCTGGTCGATCCATCCTTCTTCCTAACCAACACTATCGGCGAAGCCCAAGCACTTTGTGATGGTTCAATTACCCCCTGTTCTTCCATGTTCTTCACCAGGTTGTTGACTTCTTCTTGGTTAGCCCATGGAACTCTTCTAGATGGTTGTTTAATAGGACGAGCTGATCCCGTGTCTATACGGTGGTATGTCAGATTCGTTCTCCCAAAGTCGTTGTCAGAGAGGGCGAAGACGTTTCGATACTTGCTGAGCAGTTCTTCGAACTTTCTACTTTGGTCGCTGTTAAGGTTTGTGGCCGAACGCTGCACTAAGTCTCGAAGAACGGTTGGAAGCGGTTCGCTCTCTGCCATTGAGGATTCAGCTTCGACTTCGCATTGGAGGATGGACACCACGGGTTCAAGGACTCCTACTTCCATTCCTTTACACACTTTCTGCTCGAAGTCCTTCAAATTGACCACTCTGACAGATGCGTTCGGCGTCCCAGTTCGAATTAATGTTCGTCCTATCAGTATGGCTTTCTGTGTCAAGTCCGGGTTTTTGGCTTCTACTATCCCCACCAAACCATCCGCACCTTCGCCGTCGATGTTTATTTTGAGAACTACCTCGGATCTAGCAGGTAGTAATCGGTCTTCTGCTACGATGACCTTTCGAAGACCGTACTCTTTGGTAGGGTTTGTCATCACCAACTCTTCCTTGCCGATGCGTAAAATGCCGGAGCCCAAATCCAGATTAATTTTGTTTCGTTCAAGAAGATCCAATCCAATGATCACGTCGTCGGCGACATCGGCTACCAGTGCCCTGTGTCGAAGGCATACTTCCCCGCAATTTCAATTCGATATCGCATTCTCCTCTAATCGGCGCTGTTTCTCCGGTAACCGTGGTCAAACGTAGCTTCCTCTGCAGGGGACGGATTCTCCACTCGTTAACGATGTTCGGCCGGATTATGGTCTTAGAAGCTCCCGTATCGACCACCATTCTAACCTTCTTGTTGTTGATGTGACCTTCGACGAATAAGCACTTGCTTCCGTTTAGTTGGGAAACGACGATTTCGGCTGGGGCTTGGTGGGGAGAAGCCAACTTGCGCCCCTCAAAGTTGGCTGATCTTAGTTTCCCGACTGCTGTCGGTCCGCACGGCGTTCTTCGGCCGGGCAGTCTCGCCGTAAATGTCCGTGCCTTCCACATTCCCAGCACCTTGGTCTTCCTTTGTTTTGGCCACAGTCTCGGGAAAAGTGACCGACCTTCCCGCATTCCCAACATTTGGCCGATTCTCTCTTGTCGTTGATGGTAGTCTTCTTGACAGTTTCGACGCATTCTTTAATCAGCCTCGTAACTTCATTCTTGTATTCGTCGTCTTCAACAGCTGTTTGGCGTACACGCACGTGGCCCTTGGAAGCTTGTTTTGCAGCTTCAAATTCTAAGGCGTGCGCCAGTGCGTCACTCGCAGTCTTATGGCGGGCCAAACGAAGAACTTGCTGTAAGTCGGTGTCCCTCACGCCATCGACGAATGTTTGGACTGCTAGCTGGTCTGCGAAGTCCTGCGGAGCGGTAGGATAGGCCAATCTAACTAGACGTTCCACATCGGCCTCGAACTCCTGTAGATTTTCTGATGTCCTCTGATTGCGACACTTTAGTTGGGTTTGGTACACTTGTTGTAAATGTTTGTCGCCATATCTCATTTCAAGTCGCTCTAGCAGCGCAGAGAAGTCTCGTTGTTGGCGCTCTGGAATACCTTGAAGGGCATCCAATGCTTCTCCTCGCAGAGCTATGACCAGCGCCGTTGCTTTCTCAAAATCGTTCCAGTTGTTTGCTTCTGCCGCTGCCTCGAACTGTCGTTTGTATACAGACCAGCAAACTTTTCCGTCGAAAGTCGGTGGTTTAATTCTAATCGTCTTCGCAGTGTCTTCGGACTTTACTTCACTTGCCGGTTTTGTGTTCTCGAACTTCTGTCTCATCTTCTCTATTTCCTTTTGTACTTCTTCTTTCAACTCATCTCTTAGCTTTTCTTGTCGTATCTCCAATTCTTGTCGTACTTCCTGTAACTCTTCTTTTAATCCTTCTTGCTCAATTTTTATTGTCCTTATATCTTCGACTAATTTCTCTTGAACTGCCTTAATTTCTTCTTTGCTTGCTTTAATTTCTTCCTTCATTTCTTCTTGTGCTAATTTCATTTCGTCCTGTCCAGCTTCCATTTTATTTTTCAATTCTTCCTGTCCAGCTTCCATTTTATTCTTCAATTCTTCCTTCATTTCTTCCTGGCCTGCCTTCATTTCTTCCTGGCCTGCCTTCATCATTTCCATTAAAGCCTTTATTTGTTCTTCCATTATCGCTGATTGTTTTCTTGTTACTGGCATAAGGCTTCAAAATTCTTCTTCACTTCGGATCTCTGCTACGATCTGTCGCACTAACTTTCTTCGGGAATCTTCAATTCCCTTACTATCCCACTCCTGACACCAAATGTGACGTGTTCGGTCACAGAAAACACAATTAACAAAACAAAACAACGAGTTTATTTAATTACTAAAATTAATTTGACTACACTACAGTTATGAACAAGTCCGCACAATTTATTTCACTAAAAGTCACTTTTTAATCGCCGTTCCGGTAGACACTATTTATCGCTCTCTATGAACACTATCGCCTCTATGGTTCGCCTGTATCGCCTATCGATCGCTTTGCATCAGCTGTTACTGTAAACTGTCAACTAACTCGGTGTGAGTGTCTCGTCCGCTTTTATAGTCTTCTCAGCCTTTTTCTAGGGTATTCTACAGCCGTCTAGTATTCCAATTGTTTTCCCATTGATCTTTGCTGGTGTTTTCTAGATGTTTCAGGAAAGCCGAGAATATTCCTTATGTAATCAGGGAAGATGTTCATTAATTATGCTCACACCAACTTAATTGGCAAGTACTCGTAACAATATTTTAATTTTGTTTTATTTACATGGCAAATGTGGAAAAATTACGGAATGAACTTGCAGATTTTTTAATAAACGTTATCTAAACTAACCGAGAATGAGTGGAAAAAAATTAAAAAAATTGAATCATATTATCTACAAAATGGTTGAGGAAAACAAAACAATTACGTGAAACCAATTCTAGACAGAGAATATAATGAAATAAGTGTTCTTGCCTATTTTCACACTTGTATATTGCATATTGTAGTTATCTTGAATTATGCTTAAAGTAGGTATGTATTCTACTTTTAACGCGAATTCTATTCTATGCATCTAGGTTATACTTTTCTCACTGTAATCTAGTTAACTACCGCAACTACAATTAGAACAAATGTACCTTTAAAACTCCAAAATTTATCGTATCAATTTCGTTTCAAGCCGAATACCTTAGTTACCCAAGTTTTCTTTCAATGTAAATATTACTTTGTAAATACAATTCAATTTCCGTGATAGAAATTAGAAGAAGGTTACACTATTTCTGACAAAATTCAATATTATATTATCCGGTGTTTAAGAGGATTTTCTGCAATACATAAGTAAGTAGGTATAAGTATAAAATTGTATACGGTTTTTGTTTAAATTTAAAATTCAGGAAGATTTTAATATCGATTACGGAAATTACACTTTGTTGTAGGGCAATCCGGGAATGAAGCTTCAGATTATTCCGCTTCAGTTAAAAATAGATGTATACAAAAGGGGTTTTAGTAAATTGTGACTGATAATATTTCTAAATATGTGTATTTGTACTTACTAGAATATATTCATGATGAGCTTTGTGTTTAATACGAGGTTTGTCCGGAAAGTGGAATAAAAGCTTTATTATACAATTAATCAGGTATTTCAATATAGTTACCTTCAAAGTACTCCCCTGAAACAAGATGTATTTCTACCAACGCCGTTTCCATTGTTGATAGGTTCCCTGAAAGTTGTGAGACTCGTCAGTTGCCGTGTTTTTGCTGCCCTGATGGCTTCCACATCCCCTAAGTGCCACCTCCAAAGCACCATTTTGCATTTGGGTACAGGAAGAAGTCGCAATGGGCTAAATCGGGTAAATAAGGCGGGTGTTCTGTCACGGTGATCGAGCTTTGGGCCAAAAAATTGTGCACAGCCAGCGACGTGTGAGCGGGCGCATTGTCGTGATGGACCCATCTGCCCTTTTGTGCCAAATCCGGTCAAACTTGGGCCACACGATCTCTGAGACGTGTCAAAACTTCAATATATAAATTTCCATTCACATAAATTTCCATTCACTGTCTGATCGGGAGGAACAAATTCCTTGTGAACAATGCCCTGAGAATCAAAGAAAACAATCAACATTGTCTTCACATTGGACCTTCATTTTCGCGACTTTTTTGTTCTAGGTTCCCCTGCTTGCTTCTACTCCTTCCTTTGAGATTTGAGCTCCACATCGAATTCGTAAACGTAAGATTCGTCTCCAGTGATAATCCGGTTGAGAAGGTCCCCCCTTTGCTTCCAATCAATACTCAGAGCAAGCAACCTTTCTTGCTTTCTGTTCTGGAGTCAACAGCTTCGAAACGATTTTCTCCGTAAACTTTTTTCAAACACTTAAAAATCTTACAGCCATTTCACATTGATGCGCTGTTCCTCAATCAGAGAGAGCTCCATGCCGATGGTAGGTAAAAAAAGGCTCACTTTCAACAAGCAGGCGTAAACTCCTACTTATTTGTAGAGCTCTGGGTCAAACTGAGCGTTAAGGGGATTGAATAGAGCGGAGGAACCATCGAACCACTCCTCGACAACGCCTTGACGAGCCGGCCCAACTTTTTTATGCGTATTTTCCGGACTAACCTCGTATATACCGCAAAATTGGCAGTGTAATAGATTTCACGTGTAGAACTAAAAACTTTATCAACCATTTGTGTAAGTTGTACAGAGCATTGCACAAAATAAACATTACAAACTAATGGAATAAATTTATTACATTTCTTGCCAAAAGGTAGTAGTTTTAAGTGAGCTTCTTTAGTCATTACTAGATTTTTTTCTTTATCGGTTATATTTACCGCGCCATAGGATCTCTTCGTAATAGGGTTTTCATTAACTATCTCTTAACTTCACAGTAGTCTTATCATTTCAACTCTTAATGTTTGCTTTTATACTCTTATTCCCTCTAATCATGAGCATTATTAAAAAAATTAAAAGTTTTCCATCCTTTGTACCACAGAAATTGCTTAAACAATCAACTCCTTCGCCCAGAAGAATTTAAAACGTTACCAAATTATGTCCTGCTATCATTTAATTACTTTCTTTTTATGTATATCGTTCTCTACTTTGTCTTTTTTGTACAATACAAGGTTCATTAAGAAGGGATTTCAAAAACGCAAAATTGTTCCTTTTAAATTAATAACCCCAGTATAGACGGTAACTGATGTAGAAAGCTGTATATTAAAATCAAAATGCTGCTGAAATGAAGTTTAATGCCTCGTTATTGAATAGGAGCAGTGGGGAGTACGGAGATTCGCTTCCTTGATTTAGAGTAGGTAGATATTACAAAACGGCTTATTCATAATTTTAAACCTTGTCACGTAATTATTTAGGGTCATGTCTGCAGACAGGGAAATTGGTTTACGTTGAGGATACGTTATATTAAGAAAATACTGTTTTAGAAAAATAATCTATTGTTTGTTGTAATTATTAGAAAAACCTACCTAACTGTTTAACAGAACGTAATAAAAAGTACACCAGCAGAATACTTTACCTGAATGAATAATCCGCAACATGAAGAGGTAGGAGCGGGCAAGGAAGGCTATACTACACTATATAGAGTGCTTTCTGATATTCACTATATTTCTCGATAATTTGCTCAATTGCATGGATATGATCTATTGTAGATCATCCAAGTCTAAAACCAGTTTGCTCTATCGGTTGGTGTACCTCTATACTCTTACTAATCATCTTTTCGGTTATTGATGAAAAAAGTTTGTATAGTGTGGGCAGCATACTGATCGGGCGATAGTTGCCTATATCATTGGGATCGCCTTTTTTGTAGATCGACTCCGACCATTGAAAAAGTGTGGTGCCTGAATCTAATATTATAATAATAACCGTGTAAAAGGACGCGCCAGATCATTAGCAAAAATATGTTATACAGGTAATGAAGGTGAAAAAACACAATATTCTACAATCGATAGCGACGTACTTTTAGAGTTCCCTATGTTCGAAAAAAAAAACACTTAGAATCACTCATATGAAAGGTCCTCCTGTGAGAGTCTTAAAAATATATTCTTTATAACTTTAAATAAATTGTTTTAAATTTATTTAAGAAACTAGATGAAAGGTGACCTTGCACTCTCCTTAACCCTGAAACTACTGAGTCTATAATAAAAAAATAAATAAATAAAAGATCGAGATCTGAAAACAGGATGATAAATCGCTTAATATTGTGCATAGAAACTGTGATGCTCAATTTAAATGTTTAGGAAAAGTTTTTTTAATCTTTTTAAAAACTTTTATGCATTTTGCAAAGCGCGAAACCCTCGATGAGTGAATCAAATCGGCACTTGACTAATTTGTTACATCAATTAGTTCGCTTATCTTGAGAATGTGTATGTTATTCACCAAATCCGATAACTAATGTACTGTGTATATATATATATATGTATGAAGATGAGACCTAATCCTCCCAATCGAATATTCGATTTGGTTATTAGCGCCTTTTCAGTCACAATTTCAACCTGTGACTGTTCCGACAAAATAACCTATAACATTGTCATGATTGCGATAAATGTAATACGTGCATTTAAAAATTATATCTACTTTGTCATACTGGGTTCCCTGTCACTGACTTCATGATTTTCTTTGTCTATAAAACGAACACAATCCACAGAGGCGTAAGAATGAACAAGATCTGCTCTCGCTAGTGCTAAATGAAGATCTCGGTCACAGGATGCGAGGATGACGGTTTTGAGTGTCCTCTAATCGTACCTAACACGTTTTAGGTCTTGTCAACCTTTGTTTATTCAAGGTGTTAATTTTTATTATTGCGCTTAATCGTTTTATTTAATTCACTTCTACAGAGATCAATGTAATTTCCTTCTTTTCATATGATATAGGTAATTCTTTTGTCTGCCGATTCGTCCACTATCAAAATATAGCTTTATTGATTATACTATGTTTTGAAAAAAGTTTAATGTTTATAAACGAGCTTCTACAAAGCTCCATTCTTTCATGCTTGGTAAGTTATTTCGGCCTCTGTTTTGTGCGGATTTTCAGTCAGTAATCATTCATAAAAGCTTCCCAGTTAGATGGTGACAAGGGCTTTGCTTTTTTTTTTGGTATGCTTTTTGTGAACATTTGCTGCTGTTCCTATAATTATATGCTGTGGTCCACTGGTTATGTAGGTAGATTTTATATGTCGTATAATTACTGTAAAGAACCCGGAGTACTGTTGATTTTGCTAGCAATGCTTAAAAAAAATTAAAGAATGAATTAATGACGATACCTGGAAGGTAAAATTAAAACGAAACGGGTAAGTAACTTGGCCTTACAAATATGGCTTTCCTCTGTAGATGTCAAACGTGCACATCCATCTTAATTAAAACGAAACTCCCCTGTTGCAGCAGTACTTATAGAGGCTTCTTTGATTTGAATAATGCGTTTACATTCTCTTATTAGCTAATTAAAATGTGGGTGAGTTTGCACTTTAAATCTCCCTACCTATCGTTAAGTTAGACATCTTATGACACGTTTATAGTAATATTTTGGTAATGAACAGAAATGTAACACAACTTGCGCGCGTAGATTTCAACGTTATCTATAAACTGTAATTAGAAGTTTTTGTTACAAAACTAAATTTATAACTAATGTACGTTATTATCTTTTTAGTTACTGAAACCTTTAAATATTAGTTAATTATAAATAACTTTCACGTTTCGCAATTACCAAGGTTAAAAGTAAAGAACATTTTATAAGGTATGAATGGAAAAAATGAATGAATAAACTGTTTTGGACGTAAGAGTGTTTTTCATGAGAATGAAATAAGAATATGATTGTCTTTCTTATGGGAATAGAAGCTACCAAATGTTCATGAAGTTTCGCCCACTACAATAGTTTTAGCTGAGTAATTATTGCACATTTTAATAAACCGAATCTTCAGTTGTCTTTTGTAGTAACATTTCGGATAATTTCAAATTAGTAAATAAATAGCGGTGATGGTGGCTGTCAATTTTTAGATTGTCCTAAAACTACTGTAGTCGATACTTAACCTTACTTTCGAATAGAAGTTTTCTATCACAAGAATATTTAGTATCGCAGTGACAACTTAAATCTTAAAAAGACGGAGCATTCAAAGAAATCTTCGCAATTTTGTACTTACTTGTGGTATTTTGAACAGTCGCAATAGGTTGGCAACTTGAATGGAAGTGACACTTGATGCTGCTCCAACAACACCAGAGATAACTTTCCGCACTTGAGTCTTGTTGCAGTTATATTCGTCTCCATCTATGTTACCAATCGATCCTAGAACAAATATTTATCTTAGGTATAAAATACAGATTAAACTTCTTCAAGCGATTATTACACCAAAAATATTTGTGAAAAAGAAGTTCTCTGCGTGTTTTATTAATTCTGAAGTGTGCCACATTTAAGGTATGTTCTGTGTTTGTGATTGGATAGTTTGTATAGCATTCTGTGTTCGGCTGTGTAAATCAGTGTTGGCATTAGTCAGCATTTGCTTTTTCAGCTAAAGTATCATAAACCATACGTCGGCGACACATACTTGAAGTTTGATACAAAAAATAAACACGAGAAGTTACTACAAAAGCGTTCCAGAAAAGGTCGATAAGTTTCTAAAAATCAAAAGCGGGTTTAACAACTGTAGGCAAGAAATTCGTTTTGGGTTGCTTGACACGGTACTATCTACTTAAAAATTGGTTTCCGCATTCATCTAAATAAGGATGAAAAATTAATAATAATTGTATTTGTTTTATTGTACGTACATGCAGTATCTAGTGGTGATGATTCTATAATTTCTGCTGCTTTTTTAATTGGGTAACCATGCAGTAACAAAATGTAACAAATAATTAAGTTTAAGTAACACTGAGCAAATTAAGATATTTTCATAAACGTGTTACAGAATTTGTAACTGAGAAACTAAATGTAGCCCGTTCAATAAAGTTGAATTATTCGAAAGGTTTAGAGAAAGGAATATCCCTGAAAAGTCCTTATTAAATTCATTTACGTACCAAAATACGTATATATATATATATACTCTGGATTCAAGTCTGAATATACTTTTGTTTTATTACCCATAGTTACCCTGAAACAGTGTATATATCTCCAAGAGGATCTATAAAGAATAAGAGGTAGGAACAGCAAATTTAGACACTAAAACAAGGTGGTTCAGCCACACAATTTTGATTTTAAACACTTAGGATGTTACACTGAAAATTTTATTAGTTTATACAAAGTTAAAAAAGCTTATTAAATTTGCTGTAGTATCTAAAATATAAATTAATTGTTCATTCATTCCTATTCTATTTTTTATTTTGTATGTAAGAAGATCTGAAGTGGGAATAATTTTAGGGACATATTGAAAAAGCTGAAGGTCACCTTCTTTGGCGGTGTTTGATGTTTTGGGCAAACAATGATATACCTACGTATATTAGCAGCAAATGTTTTCTGCTACTATGTATTCTTTCAAAATCAGAACATGAAAATTATTTCTTTTTAATAACACAAATTCATAAGAAAAGTTTAGTTTCTTATAAACATAATCACTTCTTAAGATTATTTGCATTCAATGTACAGAATAAGTTGTAAATATTACGTACTGTCCAAAATGGGTATTATTTTTTTAAATAAATTTTCATTCTATGAAAAAAAAAAGAATTAACTTATGTATAGTATTGAAAACTCATTCTTCACGTATATTGTTTAATTGAAGATAGTTTTCTCCCTTTTTTGTTTATTGTTATTTTGCATCAACGTCTTACCCAATTACTAAAAGATTTTACCATTATCTATTATAATGTATTATTGTTTCGGTTCGCGCATGCTGTTCCAAATCAGCCAGAATCCACTATTTTTCTTAGATACGAGTATTGGAAAGGATTATAAAAGCTAAACCTGCTAAAAATCCAAATTCGTGCTTACCTACTCATCCGACTTCACTTTAATGAAAAAAAAAACCTTTCCCTTACCTACGCTATATAACTAAGTATAATGATTACGAATGTGAACACTATTATACCCAAAACAACAAGGTAAACATGGAAGGATGCAGATATTCAATCAAGCATAAGGTATTCGGTTTATGTTGGAAGCATACTACACAATTAGCTAGAAAATGCTGCCAGTAGGTTCAATAAGATACAAATAAATTTGAAATTAATCATGAATTCAGTCCTATCGTATCTTCAGGTGTATTCGGTCCTGCTGGCGGCAGCTTCCAACAGAAAACCTTAACGCTCTGTTAGACAGTAGTGAAAAAGAAATGGTTAGCTAATTTACAACTTGAAGTAACAAAAACAGGTTTTAAGACTTTTTAGAAATGTAAAGTTTACAGAAATGCAACTAATTAATTTACAGTTTTTTAAACAAATGTAATAAAAAGAAAAATAAAAGTAGTAGTTGGCAGGCGAAGATATAAAATTGGAAAAGAAAAATAAAATACAAAACAAAAAAAATATACGTACATGAGGTAGACCTCCTACTGTCACGTAGTGGTCATATTTTTTCAAAATTAATTTTCCATTAATTGTTTTTATTTTGTTGTATTACAATTGTCCCAATTTAAATATGCAATGTGTTTAATTGTACGAAACACGGAATATAGAATCACCGAGCGTTTCTTAACATTACAGTAATAATATATACCATCAACACAATTCTTCGTTGATATTATAAAGTATTTACAATAAATTTTGTATACATACAACCGCCCGATTATGCAGTACACAACTGTCGCCTTTTTTTAAATTTTTAATTTAAAAAAAAAACATAATAATTCGCTTATTCGTGATAATACTAACTTTTTCCTCTAACAAATATCTGCTTTATTATTCAAAAATAACCCTTAATACACACAGTATAATTTTATATCTATTTAATTAATGTAGTTTTATAAATGTGCGTTTAAAATTGTTCGAACGATTCATTATTGTTGTTCATTCTTTGTGATGGGTTTCTTTATAAAAAACTTAAAGCTGGGTGCAAAATATTTCCTAGGAACCATTTCCTTAGAAAAAGTTAAACTTTGAAAGTTCCTGTAATATTCGCGAACAAGTGTTGACAGATACTGTAATGGAACTTAGATATTGTATAAGTCCGCATTTTTCCATTTTAATGTATCTACTAGTGTAAGATTTATTATTGTAGTGCAATATAAATTGTATACAGAATCACGGACGTTAGGGAAATCATACCCTTTTTACTTGTCGGTTTAATAAATGTCCACATACGGCTTTCGACATAAATGAAAAATATTGTTTGCTTCCACGATATTTGACCTTTGACATTCGACCTGCTGATTGGTTGTTATTCCAATTCACCATTTTTCAAACATCCATCAATATCAAGCATGGCTGTAGATAATGTTTTGATTGAACTACCATTATTTTCTGTGATTCTCCGTCTATGGTTCTGTCAGTCGTAATTTTATAAAAGAATTATGAGTATCTTGATTTTTTTGCAATGGTACACAGTGGAACAACATGCATATTTTATCAAGGATTTCAGTCAGAACAATGTGGATTTACCCGGATGCAAGTGTTCACCAGTAATTAGATCTATCAATTATTGTCACAGCTTTTGTTGCAGTATTTTCTAGACACTAGAAGAGTTTTCGTTTTATTGCCGTACGGTGCAAATCTGTCAAGTAAAAATTTAGCTATTATTTGTCGTGGTTTTTAAAAAGGACACGCGCAATTTTTTCATTAATATATGGAGAAATAAACAATACAATACAATACAAAATCAAATGCCTACAATTCTGTTTTAAAATAACCTATCTTCGTTTTATTAAATTTTTATATATTGCAGACAAAATTCTTGTTCTTTTTGTAATTATTCAGATGACAAAAATAATGTATTTGACTTCATACCTATGTAGTACTTTATATTACTTATTCTTTTTCCAAACCAAAAAAAGGACAACAACAAAATTAATAGTAGTTACAATAAACCAAGTCACTTTATAATAGCGCTTTGTAGTTCTCAATATATGTATTCCAAAAATGCTTCAAACTCTTTGAAAATGTTCGAAATTGTTATAGTCCTTTCCAAATTTCTTTCCTTTTAAATTCAAATTGCCTCACAAAACTGGTTGGACCCTGGATATAAAAACATGTGTTATGTTATAAGCCTTTCAATGCATTTGAAGTCATTTAGGTTCAATTTAAGCCCTTATAGTGTCGTTTTCACAAGTAGTGTTTCAAGCCTTTTGAAGTATTTGAAGTACTATTGGTTTAAAATAAGCCCTGATAATATACTCACAGCCCTTTCTATTGGTGCTTAGAGTTCTGAACTTTTCATTTTTCGATGTAATTGGTAATTAGAAGTACTTAAAATGTGAGTGGAACTTCAAAGTGCAATCCACTTTAACGGAAGACCTTGGAGCTAGAGCTTAAAGTCTGTAATCATATTTGGCTCAGCTCCGATCATAAAGGAATTAATTTGAAAATTAGTAATACAATGAACTAAACATTTTTTAAGTGAACAGTACAATGAAATGAACAACAATTTGATAAAACATGAAGGTCTTATTCTAGGTGGTTTTATATTATTTAACTATAATAAGTAAAAATAAAATGTAGATATTTATTTGGACCAACTAGTAGCTGTAACTTATCAATAAAAGTAGTAAAAGGGTTGTGGTTAATTAAGGCGAAATCTCCCTTTCCACCTCCAGCAAACCGCCACTGCTTTATCTTCCGCCTACATCTAATTTCCACAGTGTTAAAACTGCAGTTGGGTAAAAGATTATTATCTGCGAGGGGTTTTGAGGAGATTTACATAGACTCTTTCTAGTAGACGAAACGGCTTTCGGGGGATAGGAAGGCAGTTTTGCAAAA
Organism: Agrilus mali; assembly: GCA_029378335.1. Classification (NCBI taxonomy): domain Eukaryota; kingdom Metazoa; phylum Arthropoda; class Insecta; order Coleoptera; family Buprestidae; genus Agrilus; species Agrilus mali. The sequence goes on from CM055658.1 coordinate 13,490,724, forward strand.
TTCTCCGTTTTTTGTCGACTAAGTGAAAAATAAGGCATCTTAAATCTTCAATCAAAGTATTTTACATTTTTAATGATATAATTTTACAGAAAATTATAAAGTTAGTGCGCGGTCACGTTTATAATTAATTACAGATTAAAACCAAGGCTGAAAATGAAATTACGAGATAACTGAATAATCAAAACACCAGTAGTTTAAATGTATTAAGGGATATGTGTGTTTATTTATTTATTAGCATAATTTAATACCCAGTTAATTAACTCGATTTGTTAGACTATGTCTATCTTTATCGCAAGTATAAGACAATAATTATAAGAAACTGGGTAGGTCGTTATTTGTGTTCATATCTCAAAAAAATTGTTGGACACGTGTAATACGAAAACCTATTAAAAGTTTTGCGATAAAAAGTAAAGAGGAACTTGGCAAATGACTTCAGCCGAGGGAATAGAATTATTAATTGCTGTAAAGTAGTATGTAAACGTTTAAAAGTGTAGAACTTCCGATTCTTCTGAAACCTCCCAAAGTTTGAAATTCACCGACATTTATTCGACTTCGCATGACTATCTGATATGCTACTCGTACTTGAATAAAACTTCGTCATTCGAAAGGAAATTCGGTTTGTCGTATGTGAAAAATGGAAATGAAATACAAGGTTATTCCAAGAGAGTGTTCTAAAACTGATAGCAGTTTTCTGTTTAATATGACAGCTGAATCACAGTTTTACCGCACTATTCCATTGCGAATGCATCTGTCAGTGTATACAATTCATCAAGATCTATACATTCATCATCATTTTTGAAACATCCTAGTTGTAGTGACTCTCTCTTCTCACTAACTGCTGCTTTTTTTAACCACTCGTTTAACTGAAGAATGTTACCGACCAGCCCACATCTTCTAACTTTTTAGAAAATATGGTTGTTGTTTTTAAATAGGTAAAGTGATTCAGTGCTGAGAGACAACCAGCTATTTTTGTCTTTTATCAGAAGTAAAACTTCATATTAATCTGCTGAAACGTTAGCTTCCGATAATTTGACAGCAAAAAGGCATTTTAAAGTGATATTTTCAACAGATCAGCTTTTTAATTATCATTTACATAAAAATGAATGTTAATTTGTTTGTTTGTCTTTTATGCATTACTAGATGTTTCATCCAATTACAACGAAATTATGGTGAGTTGTTGTGCACTTGCCCGCGGAAGTGTCTGATAAAAAAATTGGCAAAAATTATCGAGTGTGCCATAATGTGCCACATGAAAGGCATTGAAACGCATATTGGATTAAGCTAGTATTAAAATAAAAAATTTGAAGGTGGTTTGCTGCAGATTCAAAAGCATACGCTTGTTACTTTGTACAACAAATTTTCCCATCTCGATTCAAAATATTCTACTCATAAAATCTGGAAATAGTTAGCCCGATTCTACTCTATGACGCGTGTACTAACGAATCTCCCTATTAAGCTGCCTTTCACATTAACATTTGAATAGTCAGATGAACATGAGTTATACCTGATACAGAGATGTTAAAATCTCAATGATCTTTAATATACGTACCTATTATAAAAATTAATAAAAGCACCTTGATAAAGTGTAATCAAAAACACATTTTGTTCGTTAGAATAAATGTTGCACTAGAGTCCCTGCTAATATTGTTTGCCCATTCATTCAAAAGCAACCCCCTTGTTGCATGACTTGTGTAGTTTATTGTGTGAGCACTTACCAAAGAAAGGCAGCCCCAAGGGAATATTCGTAAACAAGGGATGATAAGGACACTCGAATGTCGAACAGCATGGTAAAGTAATTGACAAGCTGACAGAATAGATGAAACGATAGACCAGAGTAATGATTAAATTCATTCTTTTAAAAAAGACCTGCAAAAGTTTATTTTTTTTAGTGACATTTATTTTCAACATCACTCTTTCAAATAGAGTTACTATTGTAATGTGAATTGCTGTGAGGATAGCTTTTGATATTCAAACTAAAATTTTTCAAAGAATAGCGCAAGTTGTCATGAAAATGGAACACGTAGATGATTTCCAATTTTTACACCTTGTATATTATTGATTGACATTGCGTTTGAAAGACTCACGGACAATGTATATAAAGAGGATCACAGTGAATGGTTTGCTATGATTTTATAGCCCATAAAAGGAAGTTTGTGAAAAATCGTGTCTAAAATAGAACGATTTCAAGATCCCTTACCTAACGCTTTGTGTACTGAGTACACAATTAATCGAAAAATCTGTTTTGCTGAATTTCTCTTCGATTTGCTTTTTTCTAGGTGCTTGCAAGTGGTAAGTCGGAAAACCACTTACGAATTTGTAATGTCATATCGCAACAGAATGTATGGGTCGATTTTGGTTAAGTAGTTTATTTTGTTTGAAGGCACGTATTTGCGAAGCGAAGCTATCCTTTGTTAAATCAGTTCAGTCGTTTATAGGTTTATGAGCTTTGTAGATCATGGTCTTCCCACGATTAAATAAAAAAAAATGCAGTTTCTGTTTACTTTCATAGTACAATTCCTCCAATGCTATTGCTTGCGATTAGGATAAATGTTCAGTAGAATTGTTTTTAAATTATCTATTAGCGGTTCTATCCTATATGGATTGTTAGCAATATCATTGTACCTAATTACACTATTATAATAAAAATAGTCAACGTAGTGCTTTACTACCCATTGAGTGCACAGTGTAATGCATTATATTAATGCAAACACAGGTACGTAATTCCTATCTTCATTCCTTGGAACCAAGCCAAAATTTTGTTTTTCTTTTATTCAAGTCTTGAAATCTCCAGGTTCCTCCACTTTTCTGTCAGAAAAGTAATCTGTCAGTAGATGAATGCAAGAAAACTTCAACTAAGACGTGTTCCCAACGCCATTCAGTTACCTCGTTTGTTTGTCCAAGCAATGTGGAATTCTCCATGTTTTGCTTTAATCAATAACGAAGCAAATTGCACACAGTCATTGCTTTTTCTTCTTTTTGGCCTATAAATATACCCTTTAACAAAAGAAAAAAAAGAAAACGAACGATTATTTTTGTTAGAAACTGCATTCGTGTATTACTTGAGAAAGAATGAATAAAGGTTAGAAATAATAATTGTCTGCATGATAAAAGTTATAAGGGCAAATTACGGATTAACTTTCTAGAAACTTCTTCAGACATTGCATAATTAGTCTTCTAAAATCCGCTTTAAAAATTCGGCGATTAATTCACCATAATAGTTGAGAAAGTACATTTCAATAGAAAGGTATCTTCGAAAGTAACAATATTATTAACAAAAAAATAGGTGGTATTTTGTCCCGGCCATTATAGTATAGCTAAGTATAGGATTTTTACAAATGTCATGAAAAATTAAAGGATACAACATTTCTAAAACTGAAAATGTATGATGTAAGCACATTACAGCAACAAAACAATAAAAATTGTTATTAAAACGATGAAACTGGCTTACAGCAGAACAGAAGCTCCAAAAAGTTTAAACTCCTTAAGAAACCATTAATAGCAGTTCATTCTTTAACTGCAGTGTTACAGAGCAGCCATCCAAAATATTTTCAAATAAAAATTAGTGAGCTGAAAGAAAACCTTTCCAGGAAATGCAATGTAATAGATTTGGTTCCACAGGGGATCTCATAACTTTTTATAAAAAATTTTAGGAGTTTGTCTGCTTCTCAAGAGCATTTTCTCTAGAATAATTTTTTATTTATTATAATGGAATAATCATTGACTACACTTTTGAATATAAATATTGTGTATTAAGTACTATTAAAAATTATTATTATTATTGCGTTATTTCATTTAATAGGGAAGAAACGACAGGAAATGCTAAAGAAAAGAAAGGGCCTTCAGTGGTTTTCTACATTAAAGTAGAAGTTAATGGAGTGCAAAACTGACCATTGGAACGTTTTATACCTACTACACAAGGTTATTATTAATGTAACGGTAAAGAAAGTTAGTCTTTCAAAAAACGAAGCTATGTTGGAACAGTTAATACCAACGTTTGCAAGTACATTTGATTTCTTCTTAAACGTTTTACTTTTCAACCCAATTCAGTGTTGAAAGCAACTTTTTTAATCAACTGGATATGTTTGAACCGCTTCTAACAATTAATCCAGGATTATTTCCGGATTGTAATAGATGAAGTTTAGGTCGACGATTTAATAGAATTTGAAATTAAACTTCCTCTGATGCAATTACCGCTAATGCCATTTAGGTACTTATAAACTCCACACGGAGTATCAAAGGCAAGACCATTTCTTAGATTGCAATATAGCTACCTAAAATTTAAGTTTTATTTGTTTAGTGGTACATACATTTTCTATTTTAGCAGTTACACAAAATTTCTTGCGTTTTTAAACCATAAAGAAAACTAAGAAAACAGACGTGTAGGAAACCAAACATATGTGAAGAAACAGTAAAGTCTGTGTTGGGTTGCCAGGATTCCGATATTATAACAAGGAAGGCCAGAATTCTCTGAAGTCTACGTTCTGAAACAATCTAGAACGTGACCAGGACCTGTATATAAGCACCAGTGAGGTTGAAAAGGTGGTTGAGTTCTAACGGCGAAGCGATCAAGTCGAAATAAATTATCAAAGGAGTGAATCACTGAACTAAATAGAGGCGATTAAATGATTATTTAATTGGATTACTGTTTTTAGAGGGATACATTGCTCTTAAAAAGCGAGATTGTTCGTAATAACCTGTTCCTCAAAAAAATATATATTTTATTAAACAGATCATTAGGATACTTTGCCGTTTTATTATTACTATTGTTACTATTTTTTGTGATATTTATATTTTTAAACGTAAAAGTGAGGATGAACGCATGCCTTCCTAAAAAGAAAAAGACTTATTGCTTTTGAAAGATAAAAATAAATCAACAATCTTGCCATTGTTCGGCGTACCTATAATACTAGCCTTTCAAACGAGAAAATCTTTCATAAACCGATTGATAGAGACCTTTGCTGCCCGCCAACGCCATATGGTTGGAATGAGTTGTCAGTTAATCAACTGATTCCACTACATTTAATTGTTAAATGTAATTAATGATTCAGAGCTATTACGCCCCGAATGTTCTGAAGCTAATTTAGCAGCTGCATGAAACTGAACATTAACCTTATAAGCTAGTTTAGAAGCTCGCTGGGTATAATGTCACCGAAAATATTTATAAAGGTCTTTCAAAGCCTTTCTAGGATAAACGATGCTGATCCGTAAACCAAAGAGAGAGTTGAAGCTTTCCATTAAAATCAAGATGTCGAGATGGTGTATATTATGTTTAAGATTTATTAAACGTTGAAAATTCGATAAAACGTAGTAGGCACCAGAGAATAAAAATAAAAGTCAACTGTTCTTTGTTAATATATTTTGTTGTTTTGTGTATGCAGGTATAGTGCTAAATCATGAATACCTCTTTAAGAAAAGACATTTTTTGGGATTTCTGTCAAATAAATCTAAGCTGTTGGCGTACAGCACTAGGTATGAACTTCTTATTGTTCATATTTGTTAATACAATCACAATTAGATATTCTTTTTAAATCGATAGACTGAAATTATCGTAACCTTGAATATGTTAGAAAAGTTCTACTTTCATAATGAATCAAATTATTATTTAGAAAAGTTCAGGTGTATTTACCGTGTACCGATGACGTACACATGGACGTAGCCAGGGAGGGGCAGGGGCAACCCCTAAACTGCTGATTTTAACAAACTGTTTTAGAACTTTTTATTATCTTCGTTTTTGTACATTTTTTTTTTAATTTTGAACTGTATTTGCCCATCCTCCTCCCCGACAAAAGCCTTGGACGTACATACCTGTATACTAAACCATTGACAATAGCATTCATATTCTTAAGCATAAATTGTGATGATAACAGTGCAATAATAATTGTAGTAAACGCTTGGCTAAGAGAAAAGTATTTGAAGAAGATTTGCCCTATATTACGTACTGGGTGCTTCAGAAGTTCTCATTTATTGAATAAACAAAAATGTATTAATATCTATAATATTGTTACGTACCTTATTGTCACGTAATTCTTAAAACTCTTTTTTAATTAATTTGTTCACAAAAACCAACCATTCAACAACTAGTTCGCTTTCAAAAACTCTCATAATCACTTTTTCTTCGCTTCTCTCTATCTGCTGTCAACTACCTTAGTCAACTACTACCTACTGTCAAACACTGTCAAACTGTCCATCGCTGTCGCTTATATAGTTTTGTAGACGTTTCTACGTGATTCTGAAACTATTCGGATATTCCAGCAACGGCTTCTCGGTCCTTCTGGAACGCGGTATGGGTAAATTCCACTCTATTTTCGCAATCGGCCTTGGTCAATTCCACCCAAAACGCTACGTTCGTCACAATATGTTTAAAATAATTATTTGCTAAAAATTGCACATATTGTAAATAGTGTTTAGGAAATAAATCTGTATAGTTCAAACTATACTAGTATTAAAAGTTGCCCAGTTTTTTCATCTTTCTCTATGTTACCAGAGTTCTGCAAGGAAAGAATTGTAACTGGTAACATAGAGGAGGATGAAACGACTCAACATATCTTAACACGAAAAGCCTATTTAGAAGAATCATCATGAGGCTTCTGTAGATGTATTAAGGAAAATAGAGCAGAAAGGAAATATATATCGAAAAGGGGAAACTTGGATAATGATAAAGATGATATGTATGTCAGGGAAGATAGTCGACTGATCACAAAATTATGGATGTAAGTATACCATTTGCATTCTTCAAACATTTATTCACAGATATATTAATAAAACAAATTGCAGAACAATCAACATTAGTATTTTTAAAGCAGAATTATGCTCAAATGTTTTAAATTTCTTTAATAACTAATTCGATACTAAATACAGACACCTATCGTTTTACATTTTTGCTCGTTAATACTTCACAAGAAAAGATGGAATATTTTTAATAGCATTTATGTCTTTTTATGCTCAACAACTTTGAAGAGCAGACAAAATGAAATCATTAACATTTTAAAGTTAAAATATTTCAGACACCACTCGATGACATTAAAAGGATACATTTTCAAGGAGAAAGAATGGGAAACAACATACATAAAACATATTCGGAGTGCGACTAGCAGAAAATAGAGCGTACTAAGCAAATACAAAGAAACCATATCCATTATGGACAAAAGGAAAGTGTAAATGTAAAAACCGACGTGGAAAAGGGTCGTGTTGTTGATTTGAAAAATATCGAGTACATATGTAGAATTCGACTCACTTTATTACAAAAACAATAATATATACACGTATCTACATTGTAATACCTACACCGTATCTATACTGATTGTGAACTACATCTTTCAATATCGGTTCTCGGTTATTATTATTTCTTTTTTAATTTATTTTTTAAAGAATCACTTGTCTTTCTTGGTTGTTAAGTTATTTACCATAAAATGTAATGTCTGTGTGTGCATAAGCACATCACATAAATTGAGATCAATATTGTATTTTTACTTTACAGTTTCTGTTCCTCAGCTGTATTAAATATTGATAAATCAGTAGTATTTTTACATATAGGCAATGAACCCCAATTTTTTGTTATAACAAGTGAAGTTTCACTGCAGCACAACCTTAATTAAAAGTGTAGTGGTAGTTCATGACCTGTCAGTGAAGAAATTTCCAAGTATCTTTTCCCAGATAAAGTACAATAAACCTTTACTAAATTGGACAAACCTAATCGGATCATAAAATTACTGCAATTGCCAAAATTTCAGTTATACAGGTAAACCGACACAAATGGATAATAGCACGAATAATAAGCTATATAAACACGAGTAATAGGTACTTATAGAATATTGAACCCCTCTTCTTAGAACTAAATACCTACGACATAAATATTTGATGGGTTTTTACTTGAATATTTAAATCGTATTACTAATCTTAACAAGTAGTTAAAGCAGAAAAACATTTATAAGAAACCCTGAGAAAAGAAATCGATTTCAAAAGGATAAATAATTAACCATACAGGGTTTTTCAAGTTGATGGGCTATTAGAAGTATATGAATTAGTAGAAGGAATTCAATTCTGAAACTTGGGCTCATTTGGTTATTGTTTATGCCGTTTCTTTTAAAAATATTTTCAAGTTCGTTTTACATCCGGTTATACCGGAAGTCGATACCAACTTTGTTATTTTAAAAGGAATGGTACATTTTTTACGCTGAATTCGAATAAAACGTGTAATTCTAAGGTAAGTTTGATAACTAACTTGTACACCTATGACGATAGGTGTTTTATCGAAGGGTACGTCGGGTTATGTTTTAATGGAAATACATTCAAATGAACAACAAAATCAAACTTTATTATTAAAAATGTTTAATACACTGCGAGGTGTTTACCTCTCGGGATTTACAGAACGACTGACTAATTCTAAAAAAGGGGTAGCAATAAAAATGCTCGCACCTGCACAAATTTTACACAAGCAAAAAATCCTCTTATGCCGGAATCGGTCGTCAAAACACATAAATAGACGCCGCTTGCATTGGCGGCGACCGACACAGAGTAGACAAATCCAACAATAGGTTTCTGAGTTAATTTAATTTATAGAAAAAAAATCGCTACCGCAACCCAAATTATAAAAGATCATAACTTCCACAAAATACGACTTAGAGTGTTGAAATTTTTACTAGTAATAGATGAATATTAGTGCTAACGCCTTGACAAAAGTGAATTAAATAATTTATACAGGGCGTTCACAATTCATTTTCTAATTGTAAAATAAACTTAATTTTACTACATTTCAAAATCGGAGTTCACATTATTATTATAATTAAGCTCTAGAGGAAAAATTCGTTGTATAGGCCTCACTAATTCACCTCCGGTACTGGCGGAGAGCCGAACAACTCGTATATTGCCATCTCTACCAACAATCAATTCTTTCACTCGAGCTAGTGGCCAATCTATTCGTTTTGAATTATCGCTTCCGATAAAAACAGTATCCCCTACCTCATTGTTTCATGGCCTTTAAATTTATTCTTCTGATGAACTAACGCACCTAAATATTCTTTTCTAAATCGCTGCCTTAAGTCGTCTTTTACTTTCTGGCGATACAAATAACGTTTATTAAATTGACACTTTTCTACAGAATCAAGATCTAAAACGCCGATTTCTTTTATTTCCTGCAGAAACATCGATGGAGACAGAGGCAAAAGCTCCTGTTCATTTTCATACATAAATGTTATAGGTCGCGAATTTATGACAGCTTCACAATCTACAATAACTGTTAACATTTCTTCATAATCTAAAGACGATTTTCCATGTGTACGTCTTAATAACCGTTTTAATATCCCAATTAGCCTTTCCCAAAACCCTCCCCACCAAGCCGCAGTTGGAGGGTTAAAATGCCATTCGATCTGTTCAGTAGCTAAAGTCTTAGATAACTTATTGAAATCTACACGTTTAAACATATTATTAAGACCCACGAAATTATTCCCATTATCACTATAAATGACACTCGGCCTACCTCTCCTAGCAATATGCCGTCTTAACGCCATTAAAAAAGATGTTGTAGATAATGAGGTAACAAGCTCTAAATGTACCGCTCTAAAAATCGCACAAGTAAATAAGCATATCCATGCCTTTTGACCTCCTTTTAAATATAAAGGGCCGGCAAAATCGACCCCTAAAACCTCAAAGATTGCTGCTTCCCGAATGCGATTTAAAGGTAAAGGGGTAGGCGCAGCCTCGAGAGGTTTCGCGTCATACCTACGACAAACTATACAATGTCTAATAACTGTTCTTATTGCTTTTTTAGCTCCTACAATCCAAAATTTTTCTCTTAATGAGCTCAAAGTTATATTTACTCCTGCATGATTCAATTCTTCGTGTCTTTCTTTAATAATACAATAAACTAAATCGTGATTTCCAGGTATAATTATCGGACACCGAAAATTATAAGTATCATCCCGCAAAATAATCTTAGAGTTGATACGTAACAACCCTTCCTCGTCTCTAAACGGTGCAAGATGCTTAATACGATCATCTTGATTGTCAGTAAAACTCTCTATTTGTACTAATTTTATAAGCAACGTTTCCGCATCTCTTAGTTCCAAAACAGTTAAATTACCGATTTGTCGCGGTTTCAAAATTTTTCGGCTATTGTCACTAGATCTTTTCATCCAAGCTATAATACGCATGATTTTCTTATACTTTGAACTTATACAATACCAGGGTTTATCCGCCTTTTTACACGAACTAATTAGAGTAGCAGGTTGCAATTTTTTTCTTACCGCAGTTTTTCTCATCTCTGCATTAATTTCTTCTTCGTCACATATTATCTCACAATTGGGCTAATTTTCAGATGGTAAACGCAACCATTCTGGACCTTCCCACCATCGCGAAACTAATAAGTGACTAACTGAACAACCCCTTGATGGCAAATCTGCGGGATTTAATTGCCTAGGAACGTGTTTCCATTGTTGGGGCTCTGATAAACTTCTAATTTCTTTTACCCGGTTCCATACGAAAATACCCCAATTGCACTCTCTCTTAATCCATGCAAGGACCGTAGAGGAGTCACTCCAATAAAAAACCTTTACCTTTTCTAAATTTATTGCATTCAAAACCGTAGCAGTTAATCTAACACCTATCGTAGCAGCTAGTAATTCTAATCGAGGAATGCTTTGACGAGCATCACTCGACCCTCTCGCCGGTGCTACCCGTATTTTAGCCTGAACAAAATGCACATCTACACTTGATTTTCTATCTACTCGAATAAAAATAACCGTTGCATAGGCAAGTCTACTTGCATCACAAAACGCATGTAATGAAATCTCGCAGTTATCATTCACAATGCCTAAGAAACAACGCGGTATATAAACATCTTTTATATCTTTTAATTCTTTAATCCAATTGGTAAATTTAATTTTAACTTCTTTGTCTACCTCAACATCCCACGATAATTTCTTAGCCCAAGCTTCTTGTAATAAAATTCGCGGTGATAAGATCACTTGGACAAATGAAACCCAACGGATCGAAAATTCGATGAGCAAAAGATAAAATATTTCGCTTAGTTACCTTCTCCAAATTTAAATCATCTATGCTCGAAACGTTTAATGATAATAAATCCCTATTTTTATCCCATACAATTCCTAAAACTGCAGCCTGGTTTCCGGAAGAGCAATCTTTACTGTACTCCCATCCCCTAAGATCGAAACCAGCTGACTCCATCGCTATTTTTGCATCTGTAATAAAAGAATACAACACTCCCATTGAATTCACACTAGTCACGCAGTTATCGACGTAGAAGCTCTCTTTAAGTTTTAAAACATTCTCTTTTAATATATTTTTTTGATTACATGAACTTTCAATAAATCTTTCTAAATGTAAATTTATTATGGCACCTAAGATAAACGGACTACAGGAAACTCCGAATACAATTCTGCAATGCCTAAAAAATATAATGTTTCCTTCTTTATCTAGCCATAAAAATCTAAGCAAATCTCTATCTTTCGGATTCACACTAATTTGCAAAAATGCTTTTCTGATATCTGCAACTACACCAATTTTACCTAGTCTAAAACGCAATAAAATTGAAGATACCAGTTCGATAAGGTTGGGACCTTTATGTAAACAGTCGTTTAATGATGGAGATACCTGATCACTCGCTGAAGCGTCGAACACAGGCCTTATTCTCGTGGTAGTATTTTCTTTGATGACATGCCTATGCGGTAAGTAATGTCCCCAATTGTCTTCTTCCGTCTTCGGCACGCGTTCGATGATTCCCTCTTCCAACCATTCTGCAAATACTTTCTGATAATCGTTGTAAAGTCCTTCATGATTCAGTTTCTTTGCCGTAGAACGAAGTCGTCGAACCGCAATCTGTTTGTTCTCCCCCAAAGGTGGATGATTCTCGCGCCACGGTAATAACACTTCGTAACGTCCTTCATTATTTATTTCCACGGTTTTTAAAAATTCCGATCTCATTTTATTATCCATTTGTAATTTCGTTTCATATTCCATAGGATCACTAATACCCAAAACGTCTAACGACCATAAATTCGAAATATCTTCATTGTTAACGAACAAATTAATGGCGGTAACACACGCGTCGTCGCGAGCTTCCTCAAAAGGTACTGAAGCCATAAGCGTCCAGCCCAACAAAGTTTCAATAGCGACGAGTCCACATTGTAATATATGCCGCCGTCCAGTCATTAATTTACCGGCAATGTCCGCCCCAATTAAAACCGATACCGCATGATCATTATTATTTAAATCAGACAGTGTAATATCCAATTTTTTGAGTTCATCACACCACACGCCATTTTTAATCGAGGGTATATTTTCACAAATAATTTCCTGGTCAAGAGCGACGAAATTACACCGATAATCATCGTTAATGCTACTTAAATGAATTTTGTACTTGTTATGCGCTACAATAGCGGATTTTTGACCACCGAATAATGCGTGAGACATTCGTTGTTCCGCAATTGGCTCGTAACACATCTCTTTAACTGCTTTTTTGGTAATGTAGGCTTTTTGCGAACCGGTATCCAAAATAACGCGAACCACCGTTTCACTATTTTTACCGCGTAATCTGACCCGCAACGTTTGCATAAAAACTTCCGTATCGCGGCAATAGCTCGCCAAGTTACATTCCGTTTTCACGTCTTCAGACATTGAATTTTCGTCTTTTTTACTAGACAACAATTTTTCACCCTCAGGACACATGATTGTTAAATGACGTCTACTACACTTAGCGCATTTAATGTACACGCGACAATTTTTGAAGCTGTGACCTAGCTTCAGGCAATTATAACACGCCCGCTTTCTTTTAACCAAATCTTTCCGTTCGGCAAGATTAATATTTTTTGCCTTTTCACAATCGTTGGTTTCATGCTCTTTCATGTCACAAAACAAACACAACCTTTCTCTTCCCCTAGCAATAAGCAAACCGGCAGCACTCGGCACAGCTTTGCTTTCTTCTTGGGCCCTTTGCCGTTTTGATTTCGTACCCGCACTAACCTTTAAATCGAAACCCTGAACAGCCATCGAAATTCTTAGTTCATTTTGCACCTCTTCGGCCAAGAAATTCATAAGAAGGGTCAGTCTATCTTTTGACTCAATCGAACTAGAGGAATCACTAACATCCCGATTTACAACATTTTTGTTTCGTTGCCACGCACGCAACAATTCTTCCGGTAACGAAGACTCTATCAAAGGGTACAGCATAGCCGCACATTTATCCGTAGTCACACCAAGACTTTCAAGAGCCCTTAGATGTGACTCTAACTGATCATATAAAGTCGATAACGGAATGTTCTCAGACGAAGACAACGCATTTTTTAATACTAACTGCAATAATTCCCGCACGTACACTTCTATCTGTACATCTTCGCGGCCAAAACGATTCTTTAAACTATTTATAACTTTATCGTAATTATCTCCAGTAGGCGGATAACTTCCGACAAAAATGGCGGCAGAAGAACCCGGAACTATCGCTTTTATCAGGTACTGGAACTTATCGTCTCTGTCCAAATCTGGATTTTCGTGAACCTTCTTAAAACGACTCCAAAAGTGCAACCAATCCCGCACGTTCCCGTTGAATTTAAAGAAGTCAATCGGCGGTAATTTAAATTTTTTTCTCGTTTCCGTCCGATTGGTCACGCTTTCCGGTATTTGTTGATGATCCTGCTTGACTAAATTATTTATTCTAAGTTGCACGGCCAAAAACTTGCCTTCATACTCGTCGGCGTCTTCAAATTCCTTTTGAATTTCGGCATTCTTCGTTTCTGGTATCTCACACAAGTAATCGATAAAAGTACCAGTCGTGATTTCCAATTGGTTAAATTTACTCTCTAATAGTTGCAATGCTATTGTGATGTCTGAAACATTCACCTCATCTTGGCACAATTCATTGATAGCGTTCAAAGCTCTGGTAAACGTCGTACGTTGCGCTGTTCTCTTCTTTTTGATTTGTTCCATTTTTTTATTTTATTTAACACTATGTAGGTATATTCCAAAACTTAATAATCAATAACCCACGTCCTGTCACGGTCGCCAAATGTTTTATCGAAGGGTACGTCGGGTTATGTTTTAATGGAAATACATTCAAATGAACAACAAAATCAAACTTTATTATTAAAAATGTTTAATACACTGCGAGGTGTTTACCTCTCGGGATTTACAGAACGACTGACTAATTCTAAAAAAAGGGTAGCAATAAAAATGCTCGCACCTGCACAAATTTTACACAAGCAAAAAATCCTCTTATGCCGGAATCGGTCGTCAAAACACATAAATAGACGCCGCTTGCATTGGCGGCGACTGACACAGAGTAGACAAATCCAACAATAGGTTTCTGAGTTAATTTAATTTATAGAAAAAAAATCGCTACCGCAACCCATATTATAAAAGATCATAACTTCCACAAAATACGACTTAGAGTGTTGAAATTTTTACTAGTGATAGATGAATATTAGTGCTAACGCCTTGACAAAATTGAATTAAATAATTTATACAGGGCGTTCAAAATAAAATTCTAAAATTGAAAAACTTCAAACACGAATTACCTCGTTTTTTCAAATGGCACCTACTATTTTTTATATTTTCAATCGATTCCATTTTTTATCCTCTTTCCATCTATATGGATACTTCCTATTTTATTTGAAAATTTTGGAATAATTTTGAATTATTACTTAAAATACGAAGTATTTATATAGATCGAAAGAGGATAAAAAATGGAATCGATTGAAAAAATAAAAAATAGTAGGTGCCATTTGAAAAAACGAAGTAATTCGTGTTTGATGCTTTTCAACTTTAGAATTTTATTTTGAACGCCCTGTATAAATTATTTAATTCAATTTTGTCAAGGCGTTAGCACTAATATTCATCTATTACTAGTAAAAATTTCAACACTCTAAGTCGTATTTTGTGGAACTTATGATCTTTTATAAGTTGGGTTGCGTAAGCGATTTTTTTTCTATAGGTTTAATTAACTCAGAAACCGATCGTCATAGGTGTACAAGTTGGTTATCAAACTTACCTTAGAATTACACTTTTTATTCGAATTCAGCGTAAAAAATATACCATTCCATTTAAAATAACAAAGTTGGTATCGACTTCCGGTATAACCGGATGTAAATCGAACTATTTTTAAATATTTTTAAAAGAAGCGGCATAAACAATAACCCAATGAGCCCAAGTTTTAGAATTGAATTCCTTCTACTAATTCATATACCTCTAATAGCCCATCAACTTGAGAAACCCTGTATACTGCGTTTCAGTCTATATTCCTTTAAGCAATAACTTATTGTTAACGATTAACTCCACATACATAAAAACAGTTTTAGGATATCGAACGTGTAAGTACGACGCTGGATGACAAGAGAAATAATGGCTTCAGTAGGATCACAAAGGAAGAGCTTACACGAGAAAGCTGCCTGTCATGTAAAACGAGATGGTTGGTAGGTAATTATGCCCATCGAGAGAAGGTAGTAATTAATCTGTTTTAAGTCAAGTTATTCCGGCATTACAATTTCTCAATAGCATTGCAAATATTATATGGTAATATGCTGACGTAAAATATTGAAGGTAACGATGCAGACTTTATTGCATTGTCAATAGCCTATGCCGGGAGCGAAATGAAAAGCTAATAAAGCTTCTACCTAAACACATTCATTAGAATTTTATTATGATTATTATTTTATGCCGCATGTGATAGTGGCGCTACCTATATGTGGGATATAAAAGACAAGCAGAATCACTCTGGTAGGGATCCGAAGTGCAGGCACCCCGAGGGACAAAAGTTTTGGTCATAGGATACCAGTTTAAAGTATAGGTAATTGTCAAATGGAATATACATAAGGTAGGATTGGTGGAGAAGGACTGGGATGATTTTGGACAACACCATAAGCATTTAAGGCAGAGAGGGTAAAAGTGAAAAATCACTGTTAACTGTCCAGTTTGGTTCCAGATAACAATTACTCCCAAAAAATGTTCACTACCTTGTTCCCACATCTTCCCCTGTTATCTGGTTAAATTATAAATTTGATTTGAAAAGCAATTAAAGGCTGCAAGTTATCTCTTAATAATTGAATAATGATATCACTGTTCCGTCTTATAGAATTAAGGCTTGTTCAAGGTTTTTTAAATCACAGTCATAAGCGCAGCAGAAGAAATTGTGATATCCGGGCTTGTTGGGCGTGATCTAGGAATGTTTCTCCTTCGGTGAGAACACCGATGAAGTTTCTTATCCGAATTTTCGCCAACAACTATGGTTGGCATCCTCAGGGAACGAAGCGTGGGCGTAATGTCCATCGCTGCAGTTGTACTGAAACTGAAGTCGGGTAAGGAACTTTATCGGTGTTCTCACCGAAGGAGAAACAATCCTAGACCATGGCCAACAAGCTCGAATATCACCATTTCATCTGATAACGCCGGTCGTGAAAGCCTAAGTCATTTCATAAGCGTAGGTTTGGCTGTTCAGGTATTAATAAAAACATTTGAATTTTAGTTGCTCTTTAGAACTAAAACTTTTTTCTAGATATGTTAAATTAGGTTGAATTACACTAGGTTAAGGTTGATCTAAGCCATATTACGTTAGATTTGAGAAACGTGGAGATGGCCTTGTATAACACCAAGGGAGTGTCATGAAGCCGGAAGTGAAAAGCAGGGACGCAGAAGGTTGTGCCGATCAATATAGATTTTAGGCAGTGTAGCGTATGTGAATAAGTGCGTGGCGGTTTATTGCCGACAAAGGCGGCATAAATAAAATAAAAATAAACACTAAAAGGGATGCCGCCTGCCACATTGGTCACCGATGGGAGAACGAGAACGACGGCCGAAGAAGACGGTCGTTCAAGGTGGATCAAATAAACGTGATAAGTTTTGTTAAAAATTAAAATTGTTGTTGTTACTGCTGTGTTATTGAATTAAAGAGTTTGTAATAAAAAATAAAAGGAAGAAAGGCTCTAATCCGTCACTGTATCTAAATAATTGGAACTTTCGGTTTCTGAATTCCAAACGAACCAGCACAAGGTGGATGCAAAAATTCTAAAATTGTACCATGGACTGTTAAATGAAAGCTTATTATTAATCCATAAATAACCATGTTAGTGTTTCTTATGGCTTTCGAAGTCCCTAAAGGTTTTTTAAATCTAAAAATATAAGAACAAGTTTTAGTTTTGTTATAGTAATAATAATTAACTTCCTCTGTTTTATTGCTTTTCAAATTTAGAGACTGTTATTAGAATATATCAGGTAGATAAAGATTCCAAATTCATATCATACAGTGAAAAAAAAAGCCGATTTTTTCGAAACCAATCGGTATTGAACAGTCTCTGGCATTGAATCGACAAATTTGCTCTTCGTCCGAAATTTTCAACGTTGTGCACATGTGACAACAGAACGGCTCCATTAGAATAAACCCCTTCTTATCTGTTTCGGTGATTTTCCCTGCGACATTTTCAGGCTTCTGCGTTGTCGTTGAAGGATTTCAATGGTCTATTTAAAATAATGGGTTCTAAAAATTATTCGAAACCGTTTCTGCTAAAATCTCGATAAGATGCCACAGCAGAGTTTTACAGTTATCTAAATCGAGTAACACAGCAAATATTGTAAGACCAAAATTATCTCTAACATAACTTCTCTATATTGCATATACATAGGCACACAAATAGATATATAAGGCTTCGTTTTCGCTCTCCTTTTCTCTTAATAAAACAGATCAACACTCAATTGCATTTGCAGTTTAGATATTTGCCTAGTGTGAAAATAAAATTCCAAATTTACTTGTACGGGCTTATTAACATCATCTGGAGGGGTTAACTGTTTAACCATATTCAAAACCGTCTTAAGAAATTCGACATACGTGGGTTACCGAATTTTCCATCCGTTCTCCGTGGGAAAACTCAAGTGACTAATGGAACGGGTAACTGTTGTACAATATTGTCAGGAATAGAAAAATGTTAATTATACTAAACAAAAACCGAAAATTAGTAATAATCATAAATACAAAACTTTAATAATTAAATAAAATTGTTTTTGAAAAGCTTGCAAAGTTACATCTAGACATACAATAAGGATTTAAGCTTTGGAACATTTGTTATATAGGTAGCTCCTATTCATGTAAACTGCACACATCGATTTGAAACACAGTGTAACGTTTCTGTGGGGGTAAAAACACGCAAAAAGTCTTAAATTATTTAATGACTATGAAGCACTTAAAATTAACAGAATGAAACGGAAACTAGAACTAAATTAACAAACGGGAACTAAAACTAAATTAACAATAACTAGTCACTTTAGTCACTAATTTATTTTGCACAATTTATTTGCCTGTCACTACTCTTTGCTATTTTATTTATTCGCCGAAAAGTCTCGCACTGCACTATATTGTTCTCTCTGTACTCTGTCTGCGACCGATCTCCTTATATAGTCGATAGTAGTTCTTCTGGAAACAACTCGTGGTTTTCGTTTCGTTTTGGTTCGATCCCAGACGCGGCACCGTTCAGAGCTCACTAGGCATGGGTAACACAGTGTCGTATCACACAAAAGTATTGACACTTTTCAGTGTGTCAGGTGTGTTGAAACAGCTCATATGAAACCAATGACACTTAACACAGTTGCGACACACGAGCGAGCTGAGGTTCGCTTGTATAGGAATCAGTGGGTATCGTTGGGTGTCATCGTGTCGTCAGTGTTAGACGGTTTCAGATGCCATAGAGTGTATCATTGTGTCGTGTTGTATCGGTTGATGTCGTTTTTCGCGGTTTGTCGTTTCGAATCAGACAGTCGCAAGCTTGCTTACAAGTTACAAACGAATCAAGTTTAAGCCAGTCCCATAGATAATAGAAGTGTGGGTTAAAAAGATGAAACCATAGATATGTGAAACTGACAAGAAACAATAATGCAAAACAATATTTTATTTATGTAGGTATAAGTAAATAAATAATCCGTCTTGTATTTATACTTTATTTTTTATTTCAAGTTAAAAAGTTTCACACTTTTAATTTTTTTAACACAAATTTAATGTATTACTTATCGTTCTAATAAATAATTTTCTAATTCAAACAATATTTTTATATTTTATGTGAGAACTGTCTCTGTTTATGCAGAACTTAACATAAGCCTAACGCTATTGCCACTATGGTATACGTATCACATGCAAACGTGTCGCTTTCTGTTTCAGCACGTTTCAGCAATCGTTTCAAAACTGCGATTGCGTATATGAATCTTTTACTGTGTCATATGAAACAATTGTGTTGAAACAGTGTGTTGATACAGCACACGGTATCAGTGTTACTGTATCGACACACTAAAATTTTGTGTGTTACCCATGCCTAGAGCTCACCAATATGCGAACACACACACACGCCTCGTGGAGACTAGAATCTTCTCGCGAACTGCTGGGCGGTTTCATTACAGCAGAATTCTTTACTAAACGGAAATAATACTCGGCTTGTTTAATTTTGTCTACATCTGTTTTTACTGTAGAATATTTTCATATTTTCACACAAAATTTTTCGTATAATCCTAAATCACTCATTAATTAGTAGTAGTAATTCAGGAATCAAGCATTTATTAAGGTCAAAAGCGAATAAGAAGTACAACTAGCGATAAAATATTTAGGCTCAAATTGCTAGTAGTAGTCAGAGTCTAATCTAGTTCAGTTGAACTAAATTAGATGAAATTCTGTCATTCAAAATTTTTAATGATTTAAAGCATTTATAACTTATTGTAAATTCATTGTCGAGTTTAGATGTCTAATGGTAGTATTTATAGAACTTTGAGTAACTATGTTTCTTTTGGTAATAAGTTTTATAGACTTATAGGTATTAGGTAACCAAATTTTTTTTCAAATTTTCTTTGTTAAATTTTAAAAATCCTTATCTATTTGAAAATAGTAAAAAAAATTTTAATGATATTTGGTAAACTTAAAAAAGAAGGAAAATTGGCTTATTTATGAATATTTGCTTCCATTATAACGAAGTAATGGATTTTAAATATAAGTATTTATCACTCTGACAAAACCATGCAAACTGTTTAGGCTTTTAAAGAGCCATCATAAATAATCCAAGTTGCATCACATCGGGTTATTGATGGGTATTATTTATAAGCTTAAAAGTTTTCGGTTTGGCTCATGGAGGAGTAGACAGGTTGATCAATTTTTACTGCCTTATGTATAAGCTACGGGGTCTGAAAGAAAGAAATCCCATAAATCTTTCCTCAAGTAACCTTTCAAGGATTTTCTACTTCACAGACCGAGTAGGGAACAATTTTACGGTGCAATTTATATAGTACGTAAGGTGGTTGACAACCACTTCTGGTCCGTACAGATTAGGAGTCTCTCCTTTATAAGAATCAGTCAGCTGTAAGGCAATTTACAAGACAGCTTGAGGCCATGTAGCGATTTTGTGTGTATTAAACCGAATTAGTTTTCCATTTTCAGAGAAACCTTCAGTAAACTTCAATTAAAAGTGCTTCATTCGTAAAATCAATGCCATAAATGACAAAACTTAATTTTCCAGCTTGTCACTTATGTATTTTAAGGAAGAAATATAATATTCTTAGAAACCCACAAAATTATGTCTATACAAATATTACATTTTGATATAACTTCTAGTCTTTATAGAGTCTTTCTTAAAAATTGTTTATTTACACAACACAGAACTACACACCTAAAGTAAAACTATATACATAACCTAACCTAATACAATAGCATTAATATATATATATATATATAACGATATATACAAGTGAAGTTAAAACACTGACAGAAAAAATGAACGGACGAATGAATGATTGAAACACAGATGAGCAGGAAAACAAATATGAATATATATACACGATAGCGTGGCGGTACTAAGTGGCTAGAGCTCTCTCTTCCTTGCCGCGGGTGGGTGGAATGTCAGAGGTAGCCAATAGTGTTAAAAAAACTAAAGGTAGCGAGATCTCTCTCTTCCTTGCCGTGGGTCGGTGGAATATCAGAGATGCCGGTACTGAGGAACGCATCGGTTATTTATACAAACCCCAGCACCAAGCAGGGTTGGAAAAAAGAGGGGTTGACAGTGGGGTAGGTAGAGAAGGGCGAAAGTAACGATAAAAACGAAATTGTCTAAAAAGTTACTATCGCGGCGGAAAACAAAAAAACAGATAGCAGAAACAAATAGAGCATGCATGAAATCATAGGGTTAGAAAAAAGAATCGTAGTTTTAAGATAAAAAACAACAGAATTAGGAAATAAAACGAAAAAGGGAAAAACCGTGATAATAAAGAAGAACAGAATAGTTAGAGAGAATACTACAACCAATAAGAGTAAGAAAATAAAGAAAGAATTACTGACAGAAAAAAATAATTAAAATAAATAAATAAGCAAGAAATTAAAATAGATAGAAACGGGTAGTTGAGTACAAGTTTGGTTGTAGCAAGGGGTAGGACCGGTATTTGGACGAGGTAATTAGAGGTGGTGACGTCAGGGAAAAACCAGCGGCTAGTTGTCGATCTTCCTGGAATGAACGAGGGTCGGTGTTGATGTATACAGAATAATATTTCGATATAATTATAGTATATTATATCAATTCCTCCCCGGTTTGAGCGAAATTTATTCTGTATTTGGGATTGGGCGAAGTTGGTCGTAATGGACCTTTACTAGTCGATTTTCCTTTTCAACCCAGTACGTGTTCCCTCCGGCGTAGCTGTGGACTCGATGAGGACCGGACCAACGGGAAGCAAACCCGGCATGGAAGTCGTTCTCGGCGCTTGAAAGGGGATGCTCACGACAGTAGACCACTTGCTGAGGCTCGTAGCGCGGGATTTCCCTTGGTGCGTCAGGGAGTCGATTCTGTACATATCGCTGCTGGTGTCGTCGGATGTCCTCCATTTTTTCTTCGAAAGGAGGTGCGTCGGGAACAACGTCGCCATTAGGAATGTTGTCCCACTCTCCCGGTCTCAGAAGAGGCCGTCCAAAAAGAGCGAAATAAGGTGTTACACCTGTCGCTGCATTTCTCCGATCTCGCTGATCGAATAAGATTTTCGGTAAGTGATTATCCCAAGTGCGATGCTCACCCTGCTGCAAGTAAATCCGGAGACCGATTTTTATCTCTTGGTTGCGTCTCTCAGTTGGGTTAGCTCTAGGATGGTAGACGGCTGTGGTCCAGTGTTGGGCCTTCCATCTAGTACATGTATTCTTCCAACTTCGACTGGTAAACTGCGATCCGTTATCGGTGAGAATAGCACGCGGATAGCCGAAACGGCGCAGGACTTCGTTTTCCAACAAGCGAGCGATCACAGAGGTGGTTGCGGAGCTGATGGGGAACGCTTCGATCCAGCGAGAAAACAAGTCCGTGATGACTAAAATGTACTTCTTTCCGCGGGAGGTTCGGGGATAGGGTCCCATCAAGTCCAAAGCGATGGTGTCCCAAGGTCTTTCGGGTTGTCGAGGACGTAGGCCGGCAGGTACAGCTCGATGCTTTTTCGTACATAGGCAAATGTGGCACCGCCTGATGTGATGAGAGACGTCGGTCTTCAGACTTGCCCATTGATAGTACAAAGACAACCTCCTGATGGTTTCCTGTATCCCTGGATGGCCAGCCTCGTCGTGATAGCGGTGAATAAGCTTCGGTTGCATGGAAGTTGGGACTAACATAAGCCAGGAATCGGCTTCCATTTGCCAAACCAGGTTATCGTGTAGGCGGTAGTGCTGAAGGAAGTTTATATCATCTGGGCTGTGGTTGTCGGGATGGTCATGGAGAAAGGAGCAACGTTCCCGGATATTGATGATATCAGGCTCGGTTTCTTGCTCCCGACGGATTTCCTCGCGGTTCGTTTCTACCTGGATCTGGGATACCGTCGGTTTCTCGTTGTTAGGAGGGAGAAGGCGGGATACGTTATCGACGTCATGGTCTTCCTCTTGTGAACTCGGCATGCGGGATAGAGCATCTGGGAGATGATTTTCGTTCCCTGG
The DNA here is from genome assembly GCA_029378335.1 of Agrilus mali. Classification (NCBI taxonomy): domain Eukaryota; kingdom Metazoa; phylum Arthropoda; class Insecta; order Coleoptera; family Buprestidae; genus Agrilus; species Agrilus mali. Next base: position 13,513,639 of record CM055658.1, read on the forward strand.
GCAATGTTCCAGGGTAAAGGTAAATTCTTGAAGCAATAGAGCCCATCTGGTCAGTTTAGCGCGCGCATCCTTCATACTATGCAACCAAGTGATAGTGCGATTGTCCGTCCGCAGGATAAAACGTTTATCTTCTAGATAAGGACGATACTTCTTAATGGCCCAAACAATGGCGAGGCATTCCTGTTCATTACTATGGTAGGCTTGCTCGGTTGGGTTGAATCTCGTGCTGGCGTATGATATTATTTTTCGGGAACTATCGGGGCCTTCCTGGTATAATACAGCAGCAGCACCATATTTGCTGGCATCGGTTTGGAGTATAAAGGTTTCGTCGAAGGCGGTGCAAACTAAGCGGCTGTTTCATCAGTGTTTTGATTCGTTCAAACGACTGCTGGCATTCACTAGTCCACTGCCATTTTCTTTTCGGACTGAGAAGATCTGTCAATGGGGCCGAGACGTCGGCAAATCGGGGTAAGTACTCGCGAAGCCAATTGCACAACCCTAAGAATTTTTTCAGCTCCTTCCGTGTCGTTGGTGCGGGCGTTTCGCATATCCTACCGAGATGACTGGGAAGCGGAGAGTTTCCTTCTTCGGAGATCAAATGTCCTAAGTATGTTAGTGTTCTTGAGCCGAAAACACATTTTTCTGGAGCACAAGCGAGACCGTGTTGTTGTAGCCTCTCGAACACACGACGCAGATGATGAATGTGTTCCTCCCAGGTACGAGAGAAGACAATTATGTCGTCCAAGTACACGAGACAAAATTTTCTCAAGTATCCGGTCAGTACTTCCTGGCCCATTGTCCGTTGGAAAGTTGCGGGAGCTCCCTTTAGGCCGAACGGCATTACTCGAAAATGGAATTTTCCTCCGTCTGGGGCAGTGAAGGCGGTGAGGGGGCGTGCCAATAGCCAGACTTCAGATCGATGGTCGAGAAAATGGTAGATGTACCTATTGCTTTCAGGGTTTCCGGGATGGCTGGTAAAGGAGAGACTTCATCCTGTGTGAGACCGTTGAGGCGGCGGAAATCTACACAAAACCTTGAGTTGCCGTTCTTTTTGTTCACGAGTACCACAGGAGAGTTGTAGGGAGATTGGCTCGGTTCTATGACGTTGTCCGTGAGCATTTCCTCGACTTGCTCTTGGATCAGCTTCTTCTTTCCTTCGGAATAGCGGTACGGCGGGAGACAAAAAGGCTCGTCCCGATGCAGACGAATTATGTGCTCAGCCGTCTTGGTAGGAGTAGTCGATTTTGTGAATACTTCATGGAAATCCTCTACTAATTTCCAGAAGTCGTCGTTGTAATCTTCCGGAAAATGTTGTATGAGAAGTTGTTCTTTAGGCAACGTAGGTGAGGTAGGCGGTGGCGTCGGTCGAACCCAGTGGATTGTGTGGCGCTTGTCTGTACCGAAATGCAGGCACTTCCTCTCGAAATCGCAGGTAGCGCTTACTTGCAAAAGCCACGACATTCCCAAGATGATGTCTTCCTTCAAATCTTCTGCGACGAGGGCTTCGATTGCGTGGGAATATTGGTTTATTTGTACGGTCATCGATATCGAACCTAAGATACGCATTGCGGTACCATCAGCGAGGCTTGCGGTGGATGTAGCAGAAATCGTATCGTAACTGCGGGCCAGACGAGAGCTTACGAAATTGTGGGAAGCTCCCGTGTCCAGTAGGGCTTCAGCGAACACTTCCCCTAGGCGAAGTCGGATCTTTGGCATCCAGCAGTGCGGCAGATTGATTTGGTGACTAGTTGGGTATCCGGCCGTTATTGAGGATGCTGGACGGGCTAAATTCCCTCGGCCTGTCTCCAGTTTCCCGACGGCCTAGGTGCGGTATCCTGGAGTCTTCGTTGCGCCAAAACAGGACAGTCCCTGTGGAAGTGTCTCTCCGGACAGTGATGGCATTTTGGTGCTGCGGATGTAGTCGGTACTTCCTTGACGGGGTTTCTTACTTCCTCCTTATTTCTCGTCCCATGATTGGTAGTGGCGGACTGTAGTTGGTCGAAGTCGATTTCGATCGCTCTCTGGAGTAACTCCGCAATCGTAGTTGGTTTCGGTATCCTCAGGAAGGTTCGTATACTTGGCCGAACCAATTCGATTAGCAACTGCATGCTGCTTTCTTCTTCTTCGTCCGGAAACAGTCGTTGTAGCAATTGCAGTTTGTTTAACAGGAACATTTCTGTGGGCTCCTTTGGTCCTTGTTTTTGGCTGTATAACTGAGCCTTCAGTGATACTAAGACTTCGGGTCGATTGTATTTAGCTAGTAATCGATCCCGAAAATCTTTCCATTGTAGAGGGAAATGTTGGTATGGTAGCCACCACTTCGCCGCATTTCCCTGAAGTTGGCACGTAATAGTCTTGAGTTGCACGTTTGGCTCAATACGATTTTTTTCGAAGTACTTTTCGCACTCTTTAAGGAAGCTGTTAGGATCCTCGGTATTGTCTCCTCTGAATGATGGAGCAGGTGGTGGCGGTTTCGATACCGTAAGGACACGATGTAAAATGTCTTCTAACTGTTGTGAAGAGAACTGAATGGGGTGGTCGAAATTGGGCGCCACTTGGTGTTTTTGACACTCCAAGAAGTGTGTCTTCTGCGGACTGCTTGGCTCGTACATCGGATTTTCGCTTCGGCATGTTGGTTTTTGACTGTCTCTAGGGCGTAGACACGATATATTGCACTAATATATTTACACTGGCCCCACGTTGGGCGCCACTTGATATAACTTCTAGTCTTTATAGAGTCTTTCTTAAAAATTGTTTATTTACACAACACAGAACTACACACCTAAAGTAAAACTATATACATAACCTAACCTAATACAATAGCATTAATATATATATATATAACGATATATACAAGTGAAGTTAAAACACTGACAGAAAAAATGAACGGACGAATGAATGATTGAAACACAGATGAGCAGGAAAACAAATATGAATATATATACACGATAGCGTGGCGGTACTAAGTGGCTAGAGCTCTCTCTTCCTTGCCGCGGGTGGGTGGAATGTCAGAGGTAGCCAATAGTGTTAAAAAAACTAAAGGTAGCGAGATCTCTCTCTTCCTTGCCGTGGGTCGGTGGAATATCAGAGATGCCGGTACTGAGAAAAAGAAAAAAGAAACTTGGGTGTTTCATTCCCACCAATATTGGTGGGCGGGCTGTCCCCCCCGGCCTACACTCTTGTGCAAAGTCGGGGGGGTAGGGCGGAAGGCCCTCTTCAGCCTCCTTCAGGAATCGTGGGAATGGGTGGGTGGTGGTGTGGGGGAAGAAAGATGAGACGGACGAAATGAAGACAGAAGAGAAGTGAAAGACTATCTGTGGAATATTACTACCCCAGCATTTGCCTAAATGATCCAAGGAAACCACAGAAAAACTTGGACCAGAGTAGCCGGCCCCGGAATCGAACCGGTGACCTCCCGAATGCTAAGCAATGATCTAGACCACTAGGCCATGCCGCTCGGTCCCGGTACTGAGGAACGCATCGGTTATTTATACAAACCCCAGCACCAAGCAGGGTTGGAAAAAAGAGGGGTTGACAGTGGGGTAGGTAGAGAAGGGCGAAAGTAACGATAAAAACGAAATTGTCTAAAAAGTTACTATCGCGGCGGAAAACAAAAAAACAGATAGCAGAAACAAATAGAGCATGCATGAAATCATAGGGTTAGAAAAAAGAATCGTAGTTTTAAGATAAAAAACAACAGAATTAGGAAATAAAACGAAAAAGGGAAAAACCGTGATAATAAAGAAGAACAGAATAGTTAGAGAGAATACTACAACCAATAAGAGTAAGAAAATAAAGAAAGAATTACTGACAGAAAAAAATAATTAAAATAAATAAATAAGCAAGAAATTAAAATAGATAGAAACGGGTAGTTGAGTACAAGTTTGGTTGTAGCAAGGGGTAGGACCGGTATTTGGACGAGGTAATTAGAGGTGGTGACGTCAGGGAAAAACCAGCGGCTAGTTGTCGATCTTCCTGGAATGAACGAGGGTCGGTGTTGATGTATACAGAATAATATTTCGATATAATTATAGTATATTATATCAATTTCTACATTGATATATTATAGATAAAATCTAAAATTATAAGACTATTTTTATCGTTACAATTTTTTAAATAAGGAAAATAATGTCACTGATTAATTTTATCCATTTTTGTCTTAAAACTGAAATAATCAATAATTCTATTCTCGAATTTACTAAATTATTATCGAAACATATGTATATTATCTTTTAAATAGCAATTTACGTTCTATTACTTAGTTATTATTCGTTTTTGAGAATTATAGAACATTCAAGGTAATAAAATTATAAGATATTGTTACGAGTACTTGCCAATTAAGTTGGTGTGAACATAATTAATGAACATCTTCCCTGATTACATAAGGAATATTCTCGGCTTTCCTGATACATCTAGAAAACACCAGCAAAGATCAATGGGAAAACAATTGAATTACTAGACGGCTGTAGAATACCCTAGAAAAAGGCTGAGAAGACTATAAAAGCGGACGAGACACTCACACCGAGTTAGTTGACAGTTTACAGTAACAGCTGATGCAAAGCGATCGATAGGCGATACAGGCGAACCATAGAGGCGATAGTGTTCATAGAGAGCGATAAATAGTGTCTACCGGAACGGCGATTAAAAAGAAACTTTTAGTGAAATAAATTGTGCGGACTTGTTCATAAAAGAACAGTTGAAGGAAGTCAGAACCGAAGTGCAAGAAGAATTAAAGGAAGTACGACAAGAATTGGAGACGACACAAGAGAAACTAAGAGATCAGTTGAAAGAAGAAGTACAAAAGGAAGTAGAGAAGATGAGACAGAAGTTCGAGAACACTAGACCGGCTAGTGAAGTGAAGTCCGAAGACACTGCGAAAACGATTAGAATTAAACCACCGACTTTCGACGGAAAAGTTTGCTGGTCTGTATACAAACGACAGTTCGAGGCAGCGGCAGAAGCAAACAACTGGAACGATTTTGAGAAAGCAACGGCGCTGGTCATAGCTCTGCGAGGAGAAGCATTGGACGTCCTTCAAGGTATTCCAGAGCGCCAATAACGGGACTTCTCTGCGCTGTTAGAGCGACTTGAAATGAGATATGGCGACAAACATTTGCAACAAGTGTACCAAACCCAACTCAAGTGTCGCAATCAGAAGACATCAGAAAATCTACAGGAGTTCGAGGCCGATGTGCAACGTCTAGTTAGATTGGCCTATCCTACCGCTCCGCAGGACTTCGCAGACCAACTAGCAGTCCAAACATTCGTCGATGGTGTAAGGGACACCGACTTACAACAAGTTCTCCGTTTGGCCCGCCACAAGACTGCGAGTGACGCACTGGCGCACGCCTTAGAATTCGAAGCTGCAAAACAAGCTTCCAAGGGCCACGTGCGTGTACGCCAAACAGCTGTTGAAGACGACGAATACAAGAATGAAGTCACAAGGCTGATTAAAGAATGCGTCGAAACTGCCAAGAAGACTACCATCAACGACAAGAGAGAATCGGCCAAATGTTGGGAATGCGGGAAGGTCGGTGACTTTTCCCGAGACTGTGGCCAAAACAAAGGAAGACCAAGGTGCTGGGAATGTGGAAGGCACGGACATTTACGGCGAGACTGCCCGGCCGAAGAACGCCGTGCGGACCGACAGCAGTCGGGAAACTAAGATCAGCCAACTTTGAGGGGCGTAAGTTGGCTTCTCCCCACCAAGCCCCAGCAGAAATCGTCGTTTCCCAACTAAACGGAAGCAAATCCTTATTCGTCGAAGGTCACATCAACAACAAGAAGGTTAGAATGGTGGTCGATACGGGAGCTTCTAAGACCATAATCCGCCCGAACATCGTTAACGAGTGGAGAATCCGTCCCCTGCAGAGGAAGCTACGTTTGATCACGGTTACCGGAGAAACAGCGCCGATTAGAGGAGAATGCGACATCGAATTGAGACTGGGAGAAGTATGCCTTCGACACAGGGCACTGGTAGCCGATGTCGCCGACGACGTGATCATCAGATTGGATCTTCTTGAACGAAACAAAATTAATCTGGATTTGGGCTCCGGCATTTTACGCATCGGCAAGGAAGAGTTGGTGATGACAAACCCCACCAAAGAGTACGGTCTTCGAAAGGTCATCGTAGCAGAAGACCGATTACTACCTGCTAGATCCGAGGTAGTTCTCAAAATAAACATCGACGGCGAAGGTGCGGATGGTTTGGTGGGGATAGTAGAAGCCAAAAACCCGGATTTGACACAGAAAGCCATACTGATAGGACGAACACTAATTCGAACTGGGACGCCGAATGCATCTGTCAGAGTGGTCAATCTGAAGGACTTCGAGCAAAAAGTGTGTAAAGGAATGGAAGTAGGAGTCCTTGAACCCGTGGTGTCCATCCTCCAGTGCGAAGTTGAAGCTGAACCCTCAATGGCAGAGAGCGAACCATTTCCAACCGTTGTTCGAGACTTAGTGCAGCGTTCGGCCACAAACCTTAACAGCGAACAAATTAGAAAATTCGAAGAACTACTCAGCAAGTATCGAAACGTCTTCGCCCTCTCTGACAACGACTTTGGGAGAACGAATCTGACATACCACCGTATAGACACGGGATCAGCTCGTCCTATTAAACAACCATCTAGAAGAGTTCCATGGGCTAAGCAAGAAGAAGTCAACAACCTGGTGAAGAACATGGAAGAGCAGGGGGTAATCGAACCATCACAAAGTGCTTGGGCTTCTCCGATAGTGTTGGTTAGGAAGAAGGATGGATCGACCAGGTTCTGCGTTGACTACAGGAAGCTCAACGACGTAACCTTAAAGGACAGCTATCCCTTACCCAGAATCGACGACACCCTTGACAGCTTGGTTGGTGCCAAATGGTTTTCAACGTTAGATTTGAAGAGTGGATACTGGCAAGTTGAACTGGATCCACAAGACAAGCAGAAGACCGCATTTACGACTGGTTACGGGCTGTGGCACTTTAACGTTATGCCATTTGGACTATGTAACGCTCCCGCCACCTTCGAGCGACTTATGGAAAATGTGCTACAAGGGCTCAATTGGAAGGTTTGTCTGGTGTACCTAGACGACGTGATAGTACTGGGAAAGACATTCGAAGACCACCTCCAGAATGTCGAAGAAGTGATCAAGAAGCTTTCAGCAGCCAAGTTGAAACTCAGTCCCAAGAAATGCCATCTGTTTTGTAAGGAGGTGAAATATCTTGGCCACGTTATCACCTCAGAAGGAATAAGAACTGATCCTGACAAGACTGAAGCTGTGAGAAGTTGGCCTGTCCCGAAGAACCAACACGACTTGAGAAGCTTTTTGGGGCTGTGTTCCTATAACCGACGATTCGTAAAGGGATTTGCAGATAAAGCTCGACCGCTCCACAAGTTAACAGAGGATGGTGTCCCTTTCCAGTGGTCAGAACGATGTCAGCAAGCTTTTGAAACACTGAAGTCTACCCTTTCTCAAGCCCCAATACTGACGTACCCACAGTTCGACACAGACTTCATTGTCGATACGGATGCCAGCAATGTAGGAATTGGTGGTGTACTGTCGCAGATGCAGGAAGGAAAAGAAAAAGTCATTGGCTACTTCAGTAAGGCACTGTCAAAGCCGGAGCGAAACTATTGCGTGACCCGTAGAGAATTGCTGGCAGTCGTCAAAACTCTCGAACATTTCCATAAGTATCTCTACGGACGAAAATTCCTGCTAAGGACAGACCATGCGTCCCTGAAATGGCTGCTGCAATTTAAAAACCCAGAAGGACAACTGGCTCGATGGCTACAGAGGCTACAAGTACACGACTTCAGCATCGAGCATCGTGCTGGCAAACAACATGGTAACGCTGATGCCCTCTCGCGAAGACCATGCTCGAAGAACTGCAAACATTGCATGGCCGCCGAAAAGAAGGAACCAGTCAACTTAGCAAGGATCTGTCAGACGATGGTGGAACCTGAAGAACACTGGCAGAACGAAGACCTGGCGAAAGACCAAGATAACGACGAAGACATTAAACCGATACTGCGGTGGAAAAAGGCAGGAACAGCACGACCTACCTGGGCAGATGTTAGTAGTACGAGTACCATCACGAAGAGCTATTGGGCCTTATGGGATTCACTCATCGTCGAGAATGAGGTACTAAAAAGAGTGTGGGAAAGCCCTGACGGAACTAAAATTCGACATCAAGTAGTTCTCCCGAAGAACAGAGTCAATGAGGTGCTGACAGAAGTCCATGGAGGTGTTGGTGGAGGACACTTCGGAGTAACAAAGACGTTGGAGAAGGTGCGAGAGCGATTTTATTGGCTAAAGTGTAGAAAAGACGTCGAAAATTGGTGTAGGAAGTGTCCAACGTGTGCGTCAGCCAAGGGACCTCAGACTCGAAGCCGAGGGCGAATGAAGCAGTACAATGTTGGTGCCCCATTTGAGAGAATAGCTCTGGACGTAGCAGGACCATTCCCAACAACAGCTGCTGGCAATAAGTACATCTTGGTAGTGATGGACTATTTTAGCAAATGGCCCGAAGTGTACGCAATCCCAAACCAAGAAGCTACTACGGTCGCTGGAATGCTGGTGAACCAATGGATCAGTCGGTATGGAGTTCCGATGGAGATCCACTCTGACCAGGGACGGAACTTTGAATCCGCAGTATTCCGGGAAGTCTGTGAGCTGCTAGGAGTACAGAAAACTAGGACCACTCCATTACATCCACAATCTGACGGAATGGTCGAACGGTTTAACGCGACGCTAGAAACCAATTTGAAAATGGTTGTTAACGATCATCAGACAGACTGGGACCAGCATATACCTTTGTTCCTGTTGGCCTATCGAAGTGCGGTTCACGAGACCACCGGCAGAACACCAGCCAGCATTTTATTTGGAAGAGAGCTGAAGTTACCGATGGACATCCGGTTTGGACACCCAGAAGATCGGCGACCTTCAGCTACCGACTACGCACAGCAGCTAGAGGAACGACTCGATACCATCCATAGAGCCGTTCGTAACAAAATCCAAGTAGGGAGTGACCGCATGAAGACCAGGTACGACCGGAGAGCCAACAGCACAGGATTCAGAGAAGGGGACCAGGTGTGGCTCTACAATCCTGTCCGTAGGAAAGGACGCTCACCGAAGCTACAGCGAGCCTGGGAAGGACCTTACACCGTGGTCAGAAGACTGAATGACGTGGTCTACCGTATTCAGAGAGGACCAAAGGCCAAGATGAAAGTTGTACACTTGGACCGCCTGGCGCCCTACAAAGGTCAAGACATTGATCGGGACGATCAATTCTAAGAAGGGGGCAGTGTTACGAGTACTTGCCAATTAAGTTGGTGTGAACATAATTAATGAACATCTTCCCTGATTACATAAGGAATATTCTCGGCTTTCCTGATACATCTAGAAAACACCAGCAAAGATCAATGGGAAAACAATTGAATTACTAGACGGCTGTAGAATACCCTAGAAAAAGGCTGAGAAGACTATAAAAGCGGACGAGACACTCACACTGAGTTAGTTGACAGTTTACAGTAACAGCTGATGCAAATCGATCGATAGGCGATACAGGCGAACCATAGAGGCGATAGTGTTCATAGAGAGCGATAAATAGTGTCTACCGGAACGGCGATTAAAAAGAAACTTTTAGTGAAATAAATTGTGCGGACTTGTTCATAACTGTAGTGTAGTCAAATTAATTTTAGTAATTAAATAAACTCGTTGTTTTGTTTTGTTAATTGTGTTTTCTGTGACCGAACACGTCACAATATGATTGTTTGATGCGAGGCCGTATCTGGTATCCAGCCTCTGTTATGCGTTCGGATTTTTCTTGTTTTTATTGAATTAAGGATTTTCTTGAATTTTATTGCCTTTTTATTGTAATACACTATAAATCAACTATTTACAAATATATATGTTGATTATTAATAACTCTTGGTCTTCAGAATGTAATTGAATTCTTGTTGCTTTTTTATTAATTTTTTTGTTGTTATTTTTTTTTGTTCTTATCCATGACAATTTGGTTTTTTTTTTTTATTTTTGTAATTTTAGAAAAAGGGCCTCCTTTGTTAGTTTATAAATAAACACACATACAACTATAAATTAGAAGAAGAAAGATATATACATATACACAAAGAAAGATATATACGTATATACATATACACGCAAGACGTAACAATGATGTTCTTAATTTCGTTCTTTCCAAAATTAGTGATAGTGCATGTGGAGTCTCGCAAAAGTGAGCATGAATTTTTGCCTCTTGGAAAACTTTGTCCTTCTCAATCAGGCTTGCAAGATCTTATAATTGATAACGAACAAATTAGACAATTGAGTACAACATACGCAACAATAACTTGGTTTATTATTTAAGTAATTTAAATTGTGTGATCCACAGCAACCCTAAAGTAAATAAAAATTTTGTAAGCAAAGAGATATTAATTATATTGTTGGTAACAAAATTTCCTTATGGATTGCTTTAGGTGTACCTAATAATAATATACAAATTCCACATACATACATTACAAGTTTGACAGAAGTATAAATTAACTTTGTAGCTAACCGACAATTACCTGATTCAGATATAAACCAGGAATACACGCCTATTGAATTTATGAGCATAATCTAATAAAATACTGGGGTGGGCTATAAATTTATAATTTATATGTGTGATATTGATATGCCGCTACCACGTACTTACATGTCGTATATAGAATATATATACTAAACGTATTTTAGTAGTATTTCATAAAAATACTTTACTATTGCTGAAACTTTTTAGTTACATCCAAATTAAATAAAAATGAAAAGTTTAAAATGTTGTTTTTGAAATAATACTTGATTCGTTATTTGAAGAAGCTGTAGATACTATTATAATGGGTTTGAAAAGGAAAATCCTAATTTACAAGATGTTTTTATTTTGAAAAACACAATTGCATTGTAATATATAATTTCTGTTCGTGCGGATATGTTTGTTTGGATGCATATAACGCAAGTAATTGAGGGTCAACACAAATATAAATATTTAAAAACTATGTCTTATTTATAAAAGGAAAATTGACGATGCCTCAGCTGAATATCAGGCGGAATTAAAGGGCAAAGCAGAAAAAAATTACAAAATATTTTCAAACAAACCTCGGGAGAGTCCAACTTTTTACCCCTAGTTGCGCGTGTGAAACGAGAGCTCATCGCGTTGAGCTAACCTCGCATGGAATGACCCGTTGCACCTGTACTAGTAGGAGGTGGGCGGGGGTGAAGCAGTTGCCATTTTATTGTTAATGTTTGTTAGAATTCACTATTGGTTTCTGGCTTGTACTTTAAGTAAAAGACAGAAAATTACTACCATTAGCTTTGGTCAAAATATTGAATGATAATTATGTGGATAAGATAGGTCCATTAGATTAATTAAATATAAAGCCACGTGTGCGACAACTAGAATGGTTTTCTGGATCGACTGTCCGTGTGATTAGGGATAGTGGCTGCTGGACTTGGTTAACTGAGATCAGCAGTGTTGGTGTTGCCCTTGTAAAGTCCGGTATTGATTGTTCGCTGGGTGTGAGGTATTGTGACCTGCACACCTGGACTGTGCCGCATAGTAGTTGCTGGGTTACGCGGAGGTCAAGCAGACCCCAACGTGCTTGCTTTGGGTTGCCGCATTGTAATAATTGTATTAGATTAAATTGATACCTGTATGTAAAGGTATGGGCAGTCGTTTTGGGCCACATGTAAATGATTTGATAATTGAATATCAGACCAGGTCGAATTGATTTAGTAATTTTTCCTGTAAAGTTTATCCTTTGGAGGACTAGGCACTTATGATTGTTTTTCTTTTATCTAGAACTGCCATATCACAAAACAGCAACGTAGTGTGCAATTACCGTTGGCCGTGGTAAGTCTATTATTATTGTTAATTATTAGTGCTGTGGGACAATTTTTCGTATAAGTGTTAATATAATAAAATCAATCAATATATCATCATCATCCATCATCGATTCGTCATTCGTATCCTATTCGTTTACGTTTCTTTCACAATAACAATTAATACTAAGGAGATTTTACTGTATATTATTCGGTCTCAACAAAAATTGTTGTAATATTCATACTCTATATTGTAGTAGAACAGTAGAAATCAATACGAAGCAAATACAGAATATTTATTTTACAGACCGTCCCTATTTCTATAGGTCATGAATTTTAAGTTTTAATGTATTGTTTAGTTCAGTTTCATAGAACACTATATGTAAATAACAGAGAACCATTCGTGACCATCTTAGGTTGCCCGAATCGGAATTCGATATCTATATACTATACTATACTATACATAATGTATGCCAAATACGACTGGAATGCGATATTGTCACATAGTGCTCATATTTTTCCAAAATAATATTTCCTCTTAGTTGTTTTTCATTTCATTAATTATTTTTGTTTTAATTTAAATATGCAGCGTGTTGATTTTACGAAACAAGGGACCGCCACACGGAAATGCGACATAATTGCACGGCAAAAGTTGGCCGTGACCAACTTGCAAAGTTCCGTTTGAGGGTAAAAGAGCACTATCTGGGTCCGTATAAAAGAATTAGTTTTGACAGCTAGTTAGTAAGAAGAGAGTGGAGGTGAGAAAGATCAAGCAAGCGAGTCAGAAGGGTTAGAGGGTGTAGCAGGGTACCGCTCTTACTCACCCTAATGTCCTACCATAAGTCCCTGCCCTTAGTTCGTAGTTAATTAGGCAAGTAGTTTTAATGTACAGGGTTGCTCACTAGTGCGTCAAAGGTCAATATGGCCTTTATTAAATCAGATTGGAGAATTTTTTTTATGAGAATGATACAGTATCAAAAGACGCATATTTTAAAAATAGTTTGACATATACAGGGTGAATCACTAAATCGGAGCACGTTCCAACATATTTTTTTTAATGAAACACCCTGTATATTATTTGTTTTTCATAATCTACTTAAAATTGTCTTTTCAATGATACAAAGATTTTTGGGTTTGGATGTTGCATTGTTGAGTTAATAATGAAAATGTAAAAAACTCGGTTGCAACAGGGTTTGGCTTTTTAGTTCAATGCACGAGTATTACGATTAGTTGAGATGAAATATGTAGTAGTTATGCTGCCAACGGATGTACTAAACCTAAAAAATAATAAAATCATAATATTATTATACAGGGTGTTTTTTACGGTGCAGTCAAATGAGCAACCTTCAAAGAGCGATTTCTCCATTTTTTCCAATGGAACACCCTGTATATTATTGAATTTTTGGAATGGTGCATTAGTTCTGCTTAATGCTTCTTCATAATATTTTATACCTACACCTCGTAATTTCAGAGATATTTCACTTTTTTCATTATTACCAACTAATTATTTGATCTAGTGTGCTTATTGGTCAGATTTGGTAAGTTGAGACAATTAAAACGTAAATAAATAAATAGATGGTCAAAGTTTAATATCGTTTACTATTTAAAGTAAATGTTCAAAGTGTCGTCCATTGTGATTGGAACACATTTGCACCCTTGACAGAAAGGATCTATGCACTCTTTGTAACATCTCAACGGAAACTGTTTCAAAGGCATAGATTATACGTTGCCTCATGTCGTCTGCTGTAGTTGGAGGAGTCTTGTATACAATATTTTTTATGTGGCTCCATAGAAAAAAATCGAGTTTCGTCAAATCTGGCGATCTAGGTGGCCAAGTGATAGGACCCCCGCGACCTATCCATCTATCTCCGAATTGTTGATTCATGAACCCTCTGATAGTTAACACAAAATGTGCTGGAGCACCATCGTGTTGGAACCACATATTTTCCCTTAAAACAGGAGGAACGTTTTGCAGAAGCCGAGGTAAATAATGTTGCAAGAAATACAAATACTGTGCACCATTTAAACGTTCATGAAAAAAATGTGGTCCAATTAAAAAGTTTCCCATAATACCACCCCAAACATTTACTGTCCATTGTCTCTGCTTATCAACCGATCTCAGTATTTTTGGGTTTTCAGTTGCATAATGCTGAAGATTATGACGGTTCGGGATACCACTCTGAGTAAATGTAGATTCGTTGGTAAATAACACTTTTTGGAAAAAGTTAGGTGTTATCCTTTCAGTTTCCAATCCCCATTCGCAAAATGTCCTTCTAGTCTCGAAATCGGGCTCCAACAGTTCTTGATGAAAGGAGATACTGTAGTCATGATATTTATTATTTTTCAATATCTTGCTTACAGTAGATCGTGGTACATTCATTTCTTTTGATATATTTGTCGAACTAGTAGATGGCTCTTCAATTACTGATAATAGTACATTCAAATTTTCTTCGTCACTTGTTCACTTTTTCCTTTCACATTTCTCATAACTGACATTTCCCGTCCTAGTGAACCTTTCCTTAAGTTTTTCCAAACTGCTAACTGAAGGTTGTCTTCTATTAGGATATCTCTGTGCATACATTCGTTAACAAACAATTTTGTTCAGCTGATCCCATAATTAAAAATTATGTCAACGAGTTCGTTTTCCTCAAACTGCATAATACCGACTTAACTAAAACCCCTAGTACTATGTGACAAGCAAAAATTGTTCAGGAAAACTACGAACCGAATCAAACTGGTATGATACGACAATGACAATAATGCAAAAATAATTCTAATAGTCACTAATACAGCACGCTTAACGTATTAAATTATTAGATGTATTAGACGCATTACGTATTCATTTACTATTTGCTTGTGCCAACTTGTCAAATCTGACCGATCAGCACACTAGATCAAATCAAAAACAAATAATCAGCTGGAAATAATGAAATAAGTGAAATATCTCTGAAATTATGAGGTTTAGGTATAAAATATTATAAAGAAACATTAAGCAGAATTAACGCACCATTCCAAAAATTCAATAATATACAGGGTGTTCCATTTGAAAAAATGGAGAAATCGCTCTTTGAAGGTTGCTCAATTGTCTGCACCGTAAAAAACACCCTGTATAATAAAATTATGTTTTATTATTTTTTAGGTTTAGTACATCCGTTGGCAGCATAACTACTAAATATTTCATCTCAACTAATCGTAATACTCGTGCATTGAACTAAAAAGCCAAACCCTGTTGCAACCGATTTTTTTACATTTTCATTATTAACTCAACAATGCAACATCCAAACCCAAAAATCTTTGTATCATTGAAAAGACAATTTTAAGTAGATTATGAAAAACAAATAATATACAGGGTGTTTCATTAAAAAAAATATGTTGGAACGTGCTCCGATTTAGTGATTCACCCTGTATATATCAAACTATTTTTAAAATATGTGTATTTTGATACTGCATCATTCTCATAAAAAAAATTCTCCAATCTGATTTGATAAAGGCTATATTGACCTTTGACGCACTAATGAGCAACCCTGTATATTTATAATTAGTTTATAAGTGTTATTTGTTTTATTAGGCATTATTTAATCTATTAAATCTTACATCAAAACATACAAAATTTGCTCTTCTTTATGACAATACTACACCTTGTAACAGTAGCGTAAAAAGAAAATCACATTTTATCAACATGTCATAAAATAAACTAATATAATCCCTTGACAGATGGTCAGAGACAGACAATCGAAATAATAAATATGATCGACGTTACTAAGATCACTACTCCAATTTTCATTTTCTAAACCTTATTATATACTAAATTTTCAATTATTTCAAGTTCTACAATAAAATCAGTGTAAGACAAGGTAAGTTTAAATTATTTAATAAAAGTGTACAAAAATCAGCTCTCCATTTTATTCCTGGCAATTGACTATATAATTGAGTTTTATAATTTTTATTGTAAATAAGATGAAAGTAAAGTAGTTGTGCTTAGTTCAGTTTTCATCAAGGGTTGCATATGATAGCGATTGCAAAAATAAAAATAAAAAGAATGAAAGTGCTACCACCACCCACTACCCCAAAATGCCACGCAAAAATCATGAGAGTAGCTCACAAAAAAGGATAATGAGATCCCAGAGCAAGGATCGACGAAGAAGCCTGAGTTCTGAAGAACTAAATTACAGCAGTAGACCACAGCTTGAGAAGAGGGGTGAGTCTGCTAGTTATCGTTCCAATTCGGAATTAGGGGATATTTTAGTAGCAGTCATTGAAAAGATTATTTATAAATTAGGAGAGAATGCCAAGAGTACTAATAATTTGCATGTGTGCCTTTATTAACTTAATTAATGATTTCAATCCTTTACATATTAACGTGGATAAGTGGGTAGCTTCAGTTGACGTACTCGCTCATATTTATAGTTGGGATGATCAGACCACAACACACTTAGCGTTCTCAAAATTAAACGGCTCGGCTGAGACCTGGTATGTTTCTACCCTGATATATACATGACCTGAATGGAAAAATTTATTGTTTGGAACATTTAAACCTAGACGCGATTTCAATCCATTACTATATCAGATATTAAATTGTAAAGCTGAACAGAATTCCACACCATCCACATCGATCATCTAGGGCCATTCATAAAAACAAAAACAGGAAACCGCTATGTATTAGTTATCGTAGACAGCTTTACAAAATTTGTTATTCTCAAATCTGTGCAAAATACAAAAACGAACTTTTGCACTTCACGACGCATTATTAGTGACCGTAGAAGTTCTTATACATAAATTTTAAAGAGTTTAGCGATAGATCAGGTACGACT
The DNA here is from genome assembly GCA_029378335.1 of Agrilus mali. Taxonomy (NCBI): domain Eukaryota; kingdom Metazoa; phylum Arthropoda; class Insecta; order Coleoptera; family Buprestidae; genus Agrilus; species Agrilus mali. The sequence continues at coordinate 13,530,285 of CM055658.1, forward strand.
TATCACCTCATTGCTGTTGGTCTTCCACGAGGAAACGGCCAAGTGGAGCGATATAACAAACAAAACTTGATTCCTTGGCTACAATGGGAGCCAGTTCAAACGATAACAAGTAGGACGAAAATCTAACAAACATTCAAGTTGGTTTAAATGGCACTATACACAATACTTTAAGAGCGTTTCCCAGTGAGTTATTGTTTGGATATAGAGTCTCCATCCAAGGAACTAAGGAACCTGATTACCAAAATATTACTGATATTACGAAACTTCGCCAACAGGTGACCTCTCGTTTTCAAACAGGCCAAGAACAAGAGAAGGAACTCTTTGACCGGTTCCGTTGTACAGCCCTTACATACCAAAAGGGAAATCTTGTATTGTTAAAGGTTACCAGTATTTCAGGTTATAGAAAATGTAAAAAGTTATTGCTAAAATGGCGCGGACCTTTCAGAGTAACAAATATTTTGAGTAACAACCGTTATGAGGTAAAACATCTTCATGGCTCAGCGTTCTCAGATATCCTACGAAGGTGTTGCCGGAACAGAAAATATGAGATCTTGGGTAAATTTTAGAAACACCGACTAAAGAGTAAGTCATAGAGTACTTAGTTTTAAGCAATGTACAGCCGTTGTTATAGATCTCTGGGCGACGCACGTGTAGATCTCTGACGTCTATGAATAAGAAGTAATGGACGCTAGTTAGGCGGTGACTCACGTTGGCAGATGAGAAATATATAAAAAAAGAGAAATTTTTAGAACTTCGAAAATCATTCTTGAATCTTATGGTCTGGTATCAACGTAACTTCGGGGACGCCCTGGGCTTGCTGCTCCCAGAACCATGTTTTTATTATTTTATTTTGTTTGGATACAGTCATATTAGTTCTTACTTTTTCTTCATTTTAACGAGATGATCGAGAACTCCAACATTATTTCCCTACACTGTTAAAAATTTTCGTAAAATCACAATTGTTTTACAAAACAAAAGACAAGTAAAATTACAAATCAGTGTATGGCAATACAAAATTAAAATACAATTTAAGTAATCTTCTAAGATACATGAGGAAATCTACTAATACCAGTTGTAATTTTACAATCATTATGTATAAATTCTACACACATTGTGATTTTACTGAACCGTTTATCAGCTTGCAATAGAAAGCATTTCGAATTTACAAACATTTTTGTAATTTGATTTATTACAATTTTAAGAAAAATTACAAAAAAAAATTATTGAAATTACAATGAAGTCAATGAAAGTTTAAAAATCTTTTTCTTATTTTTATAGTTTTGATTATAGTATTCCATAGTGTATTGTAATTTTACTAAAAATAAATCTGCTGTAACAGAACTAAATCACCAAAAATTTTTTTTACACATTCTGGAAATGTGATGAATTTTTGAGACACAAAATAAAAATAATCTATAATAAGAAAAAATAATTAATAGAAATTCAAAATTAATACATCCATTAAACCACTCTTTCTATGATTATCTATTCACATCATAAACGAAGTTATTAGAAACGCTTGTGTTATTTCTTGTATTTTTGCATAAAATTAAATAAAAGCAATTTAACGGTGAGTGTGATATATCATATCATGCTTAACTATTTAAGAATATCTTTCTATACTTTCTTAACATAACTATTAGGTTTATCAATTACAATGTTTTTTCTTGATGGTCTAAACTTGCAATTTTTTTCTTTGATTTTGTCACTTGCGTTTTCTCGACTTGTAAACATACTGAAATTACGAAGTATTTTTAGTATAACTTTTGTAACATTACAATATTTGTATTTTTATATTACTAACTAGATTATTGGTAACTGTAGTAAAATTGCTGCGAATATTTTGTAATATTCCTAAACTTAGTTGATACGAATTGTGTAGTTAGTATAATTACAATAAACTATACTGAAATTAATAAACACTTTCAGTACAATTTGTTTACTAAAATTACAATATTTGTATTGTAATATTACTAAACAGATTATAGGTAACTTTTTAGTAAAATTACTACAAACGTTTTGTAATTTTCTCAAATTTAATTGGAATTAATTGTGTAGTAAATTTACAAAACTGAATTTTACTTTTACTATATCGTGATGCGTTAAAACTTCCAACAATTGTTTTGAAAAATTACCATAGAAATTTCTAACAGTGTACCTTAAAATTATTTTATAAATTGTTTGTAACGCTGTTCGTATCTAAGTATAGTTTGTGCTGCGAAATACGTATAGAGTTTAATAAGATTTAGTGAACACTTCTACCTTTTGTTTTTCTTCAAATATTATGTATGCCGGATACGACTGGAATGCGATACTATATATTGTACCATTAGCGTGAACATATATGATTATTAAGATTTTATCCGCAGAACATTAGGCATGTACCAATTGACTGAATACTTGAGTTTTACAATTTTTATTGTAAATAAAGTTAAAGAAAACTATTTGTGCTCAGTTCAGTTTTCATATATGAACTGTTTGTGTGTTAATGCAAAGTTCTTAGAGATTGAACATCTCGGATTATTGTGAAAAAAAAATAGATGAAATGCCAGTGAGGGTTACAGAGGGCGTTTTTCGATTATATAGGTAATTTATTCGCGTGGGTGCCAAAATGAACAATTGTAACATGTATTATGTTCTGTACCTATGTAACTAATGCACTTCTCTTAGGTAAAAGAATTTTTTAAACCCGCATTACATATTATTCACAATGTGTAAAGGTAATTTCAGGTTAAGGTAGATCTCTGGAAGTGCCTCTATTTTTATTATTCTGTAGGTAGTTTATGATTAAAAAAAATAAATTTCTAGCACAAGCTGCTTCCAATTTTAAATCTAACCATAATATTGTAGTTGGAACGTCAAATCAATTTTAAGTCTATAGAAACCTGCCAGTTCAGATTACGCATTAGAGTGTGCATATTCGCATTTACTTAAGAAAAATACGAAAACAAAATTAGGTAGAATAGGTAGGTATGTACTGTCACCATCACTCCATTTTTCAATGTCACTTCCTCATTCAGTTTAACAATGGTACTCTTTTTAGTCTTATCTCGTTTTGATTCAACCTTTGAATGAGATTCCGTCTGCTAAACGTTTATTTTTATACAAAATAAATTATTTTACGTTTGTATTTTCATTTCTATTAATTCATTTGAATACCAGACAGCTTTTACGATTTTTTTTTAAATAAAAAAAGTTTCTTCTTAGACCCGATGAACAATATGTTTAAAATTAATAGAATTATCACAATAAGGTTGCTTAATTTAAAATAGAGAAAGAAAATTAGTTTCATATCCATTAGAAACCTTCATTTCAATTTTAAAAAGTGCTCGTTTTCGTATTTGCCTCTTTTTGACGTCCCTTCAACAAATTTTTGGATGTAGAAGACTTTCCTCTAATATTCTTCATATTTTAAAGCGACAACTTGCAGCTACTAATTTATACGCGTAATGAGAGAGTACCCTTACGAAAGCAATGCCCTGCTTCACATAAAAATCCTCCTTCGTTTTCCTCACGTCTTATTAACAAACCAACTCGTTTCTTTGAAATCATACTCCTTATAATTGAAGGTTGTGTCTGTTCATTAAACTAGCGTGCGCTTCTCGTTTGATATTTTACCAAAATTGTAAATATTACTGCCATACTTACTAATATTCTACAGTGAAATATATATTTATTCTTCCTCGTTTAGAAAGAACACATCTATTTAAATTTTATATGAATATACTGATTAAATCTGTAAATTAAAAATAATTATAAAAAAGAATTAAACCATTAATATCATTTGTACATATACTACCTACATACCCACTTCAATCTTTTACGAACACTTTTCAAAACAAAACAGGTTGACCTAAAAGGCTGCTTTTTTCTGTAAATTACATATGAACCTTTTCATCATGGTATTTCCGTATTCATCGCCTAAAGGAAAATTTAATTTCCGAAACTCGTTCATTTTCTCACTTTCTTACTCTGTTTTGGCATATACTGTAATTATTGAAGGGTTGTACAGCGCGACGTTATCGTTCATTAAAACTTAAATGTTACCAACCATTAAAACAACCTTTGGTTATTTTATTAAACGAATATACACACATACATATATATATATATATATATATATATTTATATCCGTTTGTAGTTTTCTGCTTTTGATAGTAAAGTTTCAATTCATCAAACTTTTAAAATCATTCATTTTAAGTGTTCTTGAACTACATATTACTGTTTAATGACGACAAAAAAGAAAACGAAATATTGAATATGATGTGACAGTGTGTTACCCATTAGTTAATTAAAATAAAAACAAATTACACCTAAAACTGACAGTTTTACCTATTTAAAGAAATTTTTCATCGCCCGTTTGTAATGACTGAAAAGTTGTTCGTAATATTGATAGTTAATAATTTTGTTAAAGGCTGCAATAATCTTCTGTTTATTACTATGCGATAAGTGTCTCTCTTTACTGTGAATTATCATTAAAAAATAAATCAAGAAGCAAAGACCAAAAATGTAGGTTCCTAATTTTTTTGCTGCTTATTAACTTTGTATTGAAACGGGAAATTGACGTGCACTTTCATTTAAAATTGGCCGCATACATACAATACACGGTAGAATGTCAAACAAATATTTATTAGCATTTTTTATAATCACTTTGTTATATTTAGTTGCAACGAAATGTCGCAAAAATAGAAACGTGTAATAAGACGTATTTCAGACAAATTTCTTATTAATAAAAAAAATAAAAAGAAAAGAATAAGTAAAATGAAACATTACTTAACTTGTTTTACAAAAATATCATAACACATTGTATTGTCGTAATAACAACATACAGGACTTTTAGCATTGAATTTTTTAACAACTACCTGTTTTGTTGTTGTACCAATAAATAATTAAATGTTTTTCTAAATTTTCAAGGGTAAGATTTTGTCTCCTATTGCTTAAAATCTTTTTATATGTTGAAAACGTTCTTTCGACGTCAACTGAAGTAATTGGTGCGTATTTTAATTACGCCAGATGTTTCGCACGACCGAATTCGAATAGCAAATATAACTAAACTAGGTAGGTAACTAATTATTTATTTATAAAAGCTGTTGAACAGTAGTTGGGAAGAGAGAGGTGTATTAAATCGAATTAAGATTACTCGAGTAGTTAAATTCTTGGTAATTGTATCTAAATAAGGGGCGATAAACCAATGATCCTACCGCCCGCCGATAGTATAACTATGTAGAGCGATAATGGATATTGAACACTAACAATTTCCAGGTAAATATCACTTGTCATATTATCAGTGGGTAAAACCTCATTTAAAATTTTTAAATTCATGTATGGGTCAAATATATGACAATTTATGTCAAAAAAGTAAAAAATATTCATTTTATGCATAAAAGCCAAAAATATTCTCTAGAACTTGATTTTATGCAAAATATGTAATTTTTAAATACCGTTAATCGTATTATTTTAGTGTAAAATGGATACATCCACAATATTAGGGTAATATTCCTAATAACAAAAAATATGTTTTTTACATAAAATCCTAACTCTAGTTATTACCTATATTTGTTCGCTAATTGCTTCATTGAAACGTTTAGTAACAGTTAATTAGTGAACATCCTCAGCAATTACATATAAAATGTATATTGAATAACCATTTATTCCTAATTGCTATGTGCATAGTCTACATACATTAATAATGCCAGCGGATTTTTGAACGGGGACAGTTCTATCTTTATTACGATGATGAACATTATTCGCAACGAAGATTAATGATAACAGGTATTCTAGCTTTTGTACGGCAAATGCACCATAAGTTTAATGCTCAAATCACTGTTCCAAGCGAATAATTCGCGTTGGGAATATGATAACATTATTGATCTATTTCGAAATGAAGACGAGTAGGTCTAATGTATTATTTATTGCGAACTGCACAACTCATTTCTATTATATGCATCTACTCACTAATATAGGTACTTTAAATCAGAAAAACTATGGGAAATGTATTGTTGGATTTAAGTGACTACTTGTTCCTGTCCGAACTGATCCTAAATGTGGACCAGAAAATTCCACTACTCACCGCAACTTTTAGTTTCATTTGTCGAAAGGGTATGAAACGACCGAAATATTAACTTGAAAAGAAATATACAGGGAGACTTCATTCATCTTGCACCGCAATATTTGTTGAGATGGGATTTCTGTTAGCTTTTCATGAAAATACTCTGACAAGAATTTGTGTATTCCAATTAAAAAAATTAGTTGTTTTAGCCATAACTCAAATTTAATTTCATATTGTAACTTTTTAATAAAAACTGAAAAACAGTTTTTTAAATAATATATATTAGGTTACAAGAAAAATTATATTGTGTTTTATAGAGTGACATAGAGAGAGTGACTTTCCCAATTTTCGACAATAATGCTTAAATTTTCAGAAAGGCATTAAACAGAAACGTCATACGAAACTGTTACGAAAGGCACATTGGACAAAAAAGAATTAATTTACAGTTTCAAACTTCTCGACGGTTTTACAAACGTATAAAGCCAACAGTAAAGCCATTAAAAAACGTTACATTTCTTTATTGTTTCCAATATCTAGCCTGCAAGCGGGCAAACCAACGTCGAACAAGTAATAAACTCAGCATGATATTAAAGGAAATTCATTTGCGTTTGAAATGATAAAAAGCATTTTATGAAAATAAACCAGAAAAGAAAGAACTATTTTCTCGGTGTAAATAGTGGAAAATATCTGTTGATGTTTGGATATGTCGTAATTCTAATAATTACTTTAATAATATTTTTTGCTTTATTTATTATGTTATTCATTATATTGTTTGACAAGTCCAACAGACTAAGAATCATATCATAGGATAAGCAAGTAAGAGTGCTTTATACGTAGCCACCAAGGAAACAGAATGAATAATCTTCATACCACTTGATTAGATTTTCTAGAAATTGGCAGGTTGTAAAAGACAAAAGAGAAAAGGTGGCTTGTTAACCTACTTATTATCAACCTGGCTTTCCGTAGCGTGTCAAGTCGACCATCTCTCGTTTGCTTTGATGGTTGATTACCCTTAAGTATATGGCTCATAATAAAATTAGTATATTTCATTCAAATTTTTACAAACGTATGTACGAGTCAACTAGCCTGAAATCAGGAATTTAGAAACAACTTCCTCGTCTGTACTTAAATTAATTCAACTGTATTTGAGCAGTAATGACGGTGTTTAAACAATTAGTTGAAGGCAGTGGGCCGAATGTTAAATGTTTGTTGTGTGTTACAACCAAAAGGTAGAAGGAGAAATTTTCTGGATGAAATTATTAATACATACAACAAATTAAAAAACCCAAAATGCACCCAGTCAAGCGTACAAAAAAATAAATAAAATCAAATTATTTTATAATGCTGTCCCACACTTCTGTATCATTATTATATTTCCCTTGTCTTCTCCCTTCGACCCCGTGCTGAAATCTCAAAAAAAAAATATATGTTATAGATTATAACACTAACGTAAATTTAATCTAGGTAAATTGAAACCTCTAAGTAGGTTCATATTCAAATTCTTAAGGTTACGTTAGAATCGAGGTTGGTTTGGATTAAGTACTACTAGTTTTGATGCTTTCGGGTTAGTGTAAGTAATTTTTACATTAAATCATATTTAGTTATGTGTATAAAGTTGACTAAATTCGTCCAAGAGTAACTTTTTTAAACAATGATCTGTTCGTCCTAGAAGAGGTTCCATTCAATAGACCTTTGTCAAAACTTTCCAAATGGACTCCAACTCAGTAAGTCCTGTCCTTCTCTTTAATCCTATTTTTCGATTGTGATAAAAAACGGGGTTACATACATACCTCTCGATTTCTAGTGACCTCTAACTAAAATTTCTGAAAAAATGGACTAATTGAATGTGTCTGCTCTAACGACTACACTGAATATATTAAGACTTCGTAACAGATGCGCTTAAAGCTTTGTGTAAATTATTAGTCAAATGAACTCTGTCCAGGAAGAGGAAGTTCACATGACTTGTCGTACTTTGTTATTCTGAATTATCATGAAAATAGAGGCTGTCTCGCCTAACCTCATGATAGTGGCTTTGTTCACCGAAAGTGACCTGTTTCGCACAATTAACAAAGCTTCTAAACCAAAACCACTACTAATTTCGTGGCCACCCAGGAACTTTATTCGTACAACAAATTATTATAGCTGTACTCTCGTGATAAATGACCATCTTAAAACACAGTTGAATGAATATTTCTGATAAGTACATAAAACCAGCACAGTGTATCGGTGAACAAACGTATATTTTGGAATTGGTTTTTAAAGTATAAACGACATGTAATCGGACAGAATGATTACTTGTATAAACAATTATTATAAATTAACTATAGTAACTGAGCAACAACTAAACATTAACAAAATTTGCCAACACGGCGATCTTAAAAGCTACTTATATCACGAATACAATAATTCTAACAATTTCGTTACCGAGAATTATTTAGTATGTATGTTACAAAAAAAATAATATCTACAGAGTCTGTCATAATAAAAGTGTTTATTGTATAATAGCGTTTTGCAAAACAAGCGTCTATTAATTAAACTGTAACCCAAATGTTAGAACCATAAAGGTAAATGGATTCATGTTTGGGGAATTTCTGTAAAGAAATATTCCATATCATGGAAATACTGTATCCATCCACGTAAACAAACGCGTTGAAACGTAAAATGCGTAATTTTTAAGATGCAAAATATATTTATTTTAGTCTTTCTGGGGCTCCTCAACAATTCTTTAAAGACGCCCATTCGTTGTACCCGCAGGCACCCTTTACCCCTTAGAATAACAAAAGTTTTCTTTGAGATTTTACTGATGCGTGTCTTTTGGCGCTCCTTGGAGCTCAACCCCCCCGGGCACCGCTTGACATTGCTCCCCTCAAAAGTGAAGGCTGGCGCTGGATACCAATTTCAGAAGTGAAGTCACTGAATAGGTACTCAAATATTTTTTCGACCTATCCAATAAATAACTGACACTATATGCACACAAATCGCAAAACGCATTTATGATATATGTTCATAAACTCATAGTCATAGATAACCACTTTGAATGTACCATTTTATTTTCGGAGTATATAATGGATATGTGACACGGGGAAACATAAAAGGCATATCGTATATGTAAGGAGATATACAGACAATTACTGCATTAATGAAAAATGAGAGCTAATCAGGATAAGAAGTTATAAGTTAGTTATTTAACACCAACATGTGGTTTTTGATTTTAGAATTATAAAAACCTTCTTTTCATTCGATAATTCAAAATGAAAAGATGTGAATTACCCGATAATTGCAACAATACTTATCAATCTTGAAATTCAGGAGACTGGTTTTTCATACACTTAAAATCTATGAGAAATAAGTTTTAAGTAGCATAGCTAAACTAGATCTGTAAAATTAAGGTGTTCATTTCCTGGAAATGAAACTGATTCCAAGCCATGCAGTTAAATGTTCAGTTCAATGTAAGGAGAGGAGCTAAACGATTATTTCTTCTATCAACGGAACGAAAGGAGATTGGACGATTAAACGATGAAAAAGACAAGAATGGCGGTATAATCTCCTAAAAAGTAAATTTTCCATTTGGTGAGCATGTTTACTAGTACACTGTAGCTTAAATAAATGTAACAAGTAACAGGGGATACGCATATAAATTTCCATTGATTTGTGCGTAAACTAGACGTCATTAAAGATACTCGCAGATATTTTCTAGTACTTCTTAGCTTATTTACAACAGGCTTATCTTAATCTTCCTAACGGTAACATAATCAAATACTATAGGTAGTATTTTGAAGTTTACGATGTCTTTGTAATCTACAACATAAAGGCACATCAGACTGTCAAGTTAACAGGCTATATAAAATGACGACTTATCTTACTTCGCAGCAGTTAATAAAATAGAGCACCATATAAAGCTAACAGTTCAATAGTATACACAAAACTACCGATAAGTTGAAAATATCAATATAAAAAACGCCTAAAACAAACTAATCGGGAGATACTCTTGTTAGAAACTAATAATAATTTTTCTTTCTGAATCTGTTTCACCTTTATTGTCATAATTAAATTGTAAAAAGGTTTTATTTACAAAATAGCATTATATCTGACTTATATATGGTCTTTGACTACAAGTGTTCTCCATGAGCATTGATGACAAAATGAGTGCATTTAATTAGGAAGTTGCACGGGTCTCTGAAGGTTAATTGTTATGAAGGAACCAAACAGACAGTAACGAAACAGGATTACACCATTAAACTGCAGCAAATCACAAAATGGATAATTGCCTTCTGTATAAGAGGAAGTACACCCTAACTTCGTGATTTTAAATGAAACGCATATGTATCACATTCCATTTTGGATATTTCATAGAAAATAAATTTTATAAATACAACGTCGGTCTAAGGCTAACCGTTCTTGAGATATTTCATATATTTCGAAAAATTGAATGTTTACAGTATTTGGCGCCATTTGAAGTACCTACGAACCAAAAGCACTTAGAAGGATACGGTTATTTACATTATAAGATACTTTTTGAATCCTACAAAAATTATTAATGCCAGTTTCTACAAATTCAAACAGAAATAATTATCTTTTTTAAATAGAAATTTACGATTTTCTGCAAGAGAAATGACACAGTAATGTCCTATTGTGTTTGTAATTGCAGCCTAATATCGGCCAAATAACTCAATTTAACAAATATTTTATAAACTGGACCAAGACAACGAAAATAACATTAAGTTAAATAAGAAAAACACAAATTGTAGAAACATTTTTGTAGTATTCAAAAAGTATCTTATCATGTAACATGTGTTAACGATAGCTCATTTCCTCAATAATAGAACCATGAAAAACGCACTCTTCTAAGTGCTTTTGGTTCTTTGATATGCAAAATGGCGCGAAAGACTGCACACATCAATAAAAAAAATACCTATATGAAATAAGTGATCAATGTTGCGACCTTGATTTAATATTTTATTTCCGGAAGTTTGCCACATTTGAAAATAATTTTACGTTACTCTACACGTATCTATTTTACACAACTTTAATTAGAAATATTTTTTCTATTTTAAACTGTACGTGCACTATAGACCGATTTTGCCTTGTTGATTCACCCTGTGTATGAAGCTGCACCCAATCTCAGTGAATGTAGGTACTGCAGAAATTCGCCGTAAGCGGTAATTTGAAAATATTTGGAAACTTTTGATACTTCAATGGAAAACTAAGTTTCTGCAAGATTCAATACACATTCCTCTTACAAAAATGACTAAAAGCACAGTTTATTAGTTTTACACTTTTTATAAAGTAAACAAAATAAAAATAAAGAAATGCTCCTATTTATATTCACCCCCTACTCTTGTTGAATATGTACGTAATTAGTTTAAATAATATATGGTTATTGAGGCCTGATAATTCCTTGGTTATATGAATGTCCTAATACATTTGAAAAAGAACCCTCTTATCTTTTGACTGTCATGAATCCCCAACCCCCCATTTTATACGGTTTGCCCAAAATACATAAATGCGTCCAGTTGTTTCTTACATTTCAGCGCCAGCCTACAAAATATGTACAAAACTAAACGTAATATTACCAACTCTTTTAGAATTGAAACTAACATATTCAATCAGAAGCAGCATAGAATTAGTTAATAGATTAAAAAACATACAATTACCTAATAATTGCATTTTAGTTTCATTCGATGTAAAAAGCCTTTTTCACATCAATTCCCACAAATGATCTGATAAATATATGCTCAAAATTTTCTGACAAATCAATATCAATAAATGATATTCAAACAAAAGAAGTTAAACAAATTATAAAAACCTGTTTAAATCAGTTATTTTAAATTCAACAATATTTTCTATCTACAAACAGAAGGCCTTACAATGGGTTCACCACTTTCCCCACTTCTGAGCGAAATTTTCATGAACAATCTGGAAAACAACATTTTCAATAGTGATAAAAATATTATAAAAAATGTTTTGTTCTGGGCCAGATATGTAGACGATGTTTTTTCCATTTGGCAAGGCACTGAAAGACAATTAGATACATTTTTAAAGTTTATTAATTTATTTTATCCCAATAATATAGTGTAACGAATTTTCTAGTCAAACTATTTATTTAAATAATTATTTATTTAACACTATTTATATAACACTTAAACACTAACTTTTGTCTATTATTTATCGTTTTTGTTCGCGCACGGATCTTTCTCACAACTACTGTCCTCTGGCCCAAAGACGATCACTATATTTCTGGATGATTCGAAAAGGAAATCCTGATTATTCCCGAATGATGAATAATAATTAGAATGTCGTCGATGATTCCAGAATTGATCTTGTTACTTGTCGCTGAAGCTTGTAAGTTTACGTTGATAAAGGGAAGTCGTACGCTATGGCTGTGTCGTAAACATGTTAGCGATGCATACAAATTGTTATCGCACACACGTACACGATTTTACTTCTGTTGACTTGGCAGCCACTTCCTGCCAGGTTGGTCTTCTGCCTTCTTTCTTCCAATCCAGGAACATTTTTAGGAGCACGTCAGAATGTTGTTCTGCCTTAATATTGTCGGGCTGTCAATGCTCGTCCAGGATAGTTATCCTCCTAACCTCTTAATGTTCCTCGACGCGTTGACAGTGTTTACAATTATCCGGGCAAGGTTTTCTGGATAAGGCGTCGGCGTTTTTATGGCTACTTCCCGCTCGGTGTTCTATGTCAAAGTCGTACTCTTGCAGCTTCTCTATCCGTCTGGCTACATGGCCCTCGGGGTTCTTAAATTTCAGCATCCATTTTAACGCGGCATGGCCGGTTCGTAGCAGAAACTTTCTTCCGTAGAGGTATTTGTAAAAATGCTCCACACTTATTACTACGGCTAACTATTCGCGCCTGGTTACGCAGTAATTCCGTTCTGGTTTGGATAGAGTTCTGCTGAAGTAGCCGATCACTTTCTCTTCACCATTCTGTATTTGTGACAGAACCGCGCCAATTCCAACACTGCTAGCGTCGGTGTCCAGGATAAACATTCCAGTTGGTGGGGGATAGCTCAACACAGGTGTAGACGAGAGGGTTTTCTCCAGTTGTTCAAAGGCAGCTTGGCAGTCATGCTCCCAACAAAATGGTTTACTCTCTCCTGTGAGTCGTGTCAAAGGCTAAGCTATATTTGCAAATCCAGGAACAAAACGTCTATAGTAGGTGCAGAGTGCAAGGAAGCTTCTGACCTGACGTCAGCAGGTACAGGCCACTCTTGCACGGCCCTGTCTCCGGATACTACATGTCCCAGGTAGTTGACGGTCTCTTGAAATAGCTGGCATTTCTTGGGCTTAGTCTTAGATGGACGTCACGAAGTCTTCGGAAGATTTCCTCTACATTTTCCAGATGGTCGTTGAAGTCCTTTCCGACTACGGTGATGTCGTCGAGGTATACCAGGCAAATCTTCCCAACTAGGCCAACCAAAACAGTTTCCATAAGTCGCTCAAAGGTGGCTGGTGCGTTCATGACTACTTCCAGTACGCGGGGCTTATCTTCTAGAGGAGCAGATCTCTCCCTCTTGCAGCTGCTTCTCACGTGGCCCAACTTCCCACAGTTCGAGCACCTGACTTGTCTGGGCTTCCCTTCTATTTTAGTCGTTACTCGGCCGATCATCTCTTCCAGTCTATCCAGTCTATCGTCCCGGCCGGCTGACACTTCTTTTAATTCCCGCACTCGGCATTGTCGTTGTGACGCCTGTTTGACGACGTCGTATTCCAGTGCACGGGCCAATGATTCTACCAAAGTCCTCGGCCGGTCCAGTCGGAGTCGCTGTTGTATTTCGTCGTCCTTTAGTCCGTCAATAAATGCGTCGACGGCCAATCTTTCCATGGTATCGTCGGCCGTACCCAGATAGGCGAGCCGGACTAACCGTGCGATATCTGCCTCGTATTCCTGAAGACTTTCCCCTGTCTTCTGTCGTCGGTTCTTTAACTGCACATGGTACACAGCCGTCAGATGTGCTTGGCCGTATCGCATCTCTAATCTTTTTACTAGCCGATGGTAGTCTAGTAATTCTTTCGGTGGCAACGTGTTCAGTATTTCGCCAGCACCATCACGCAGAGAAAGAGAAAATGAAAAAGCTCTCTCTTCTAGCGTCCATTTGTAGTCTTTTGCAGCCACCTCGAATTGCGTCAGAAACGTGGTCCATGATGTTTTTCCGTCAAACGTAGGAAGCTTCATATGCACTTTGGATGAGATGACCTGTTCTTCTTTCACGTCAGGGATTTCTTTGCTGTCAACCAGGTTATGCCTCTTTTCCGTAGGTTGGTGGCTGGTCTCTCGTTTTTCCCGATTTAGAACCATTTCTTCCAGCTGTGTTAATCTTTTGTTTATTTCTTCTTGTTTAACCTTTACTCCTTTTAATTCTTCTCTTGTTTCTTCTTCGAATTTTCCCAGTTCTTCTTTCAAGTTTCCTTCGAATTTTTCTAATTTTTCGTACAGGACTTTTGAATTTTCATTTAATTCATTCAATTTCTTTTCCAATTTCTTTTTAAATTCGTCCTAAAATTCATACGTGCTGGGATCGAAGCCTTCTTGTATCAAAGCCTCCTCGAGCCGCTTCCGTAAGATGTTCTTGGTACCAGACGTTTCTTCGTCTCGCTCTTCGAGTTCGCTTTTTAATTCGGCGACTTTTAACGCGGACAATTTTTTCGGCATTTTTTTTTATTTTGTATTTTTATTACACTAGAAAATTCTCTGGTGGTCGATTCGCAGACCCTACTCCTGACACCAATTGTAACGAATTTTCTAGTCAAACTATTTATTTAAATAATTATTTATTTAATACTATTTATATACCACTTAAACACTAACTTAGAACTACTATTTATATTAGAACAATTCATTAATTTATATAACAATTTATTTATATACTTTTGTTTATTATTTATCGGTTTGTTTCGCGCACTGATGCTTTATCACAACTACCGTCCTCTGGCCCAAAGACGAACACTTTATATACACCTTTCGAACTGTCTGGATGATTCGAAAAGGAAATCCTGATTATTCCCGAATGATGAATAATAATTAGAATGTCGTCGATGATTCCAGAATTGATCTTGTTACTTGTCGCTGGAGCTTGTAAGTTAACGTTGATAAAGGGCAGTCGTACGCTGTGGCTGTGTCGTAAACATGTTAGCGATAAGAAGTAAATGGATACAAATTGTTATCGCACACACGTACAGTGTCACTGGTCGCTACAACAGAATACAATAGAATTCACAGTAGAAAAATAAATCTTTAAACTTTTTGGACCTTACCATAACAAGAAAGGAAACCCATCTCATGTATGAAATTTATAGAAAATCAACATACACGGACGTAATACCACATTTTCAATCGAAACAGTCCCAAAATATAAAACTTAGCTCGTTTCGATTCCCCTATCTCAAAATTCGGTTGAAAAAGAAACTATTATTTTGAAACAGATCGCAGTTAATAATGGTTACAGTACTGACCTTATCGATCAAATGATAACTAAAAAACAGAAAAAAGTATTATGTAACCGACTCTATCCTAATACAACAAATAAAACTGACAACAAATTCTGTTTTATTAATTATGTACTTAAAGTAAGCATTAAAATTCAAAATAGATTACAAAAACATAATATTAGACCAATAGTAATAAATAAAAAGAATTTAGGTTATCTATAAGTAAATAATAAGGAAAGACAAGAAAAAACTGTAAAAGGTGGTGTATACGAAATAAAATGTAAAGATTGTTATTCGATATATTTAGGTTAAACGGGTCGTTATACTACAACTCTTTGATAATGGCATAACAGCCGAAACATATGTTAGAGCAATCAAAAATAAAAATTAGTGAAACAAACCAAGTGTATTTATTTCTTTACTTATTTTCAATAATGTTTCACCAAGAGCTATGCCAAATTACTAGTTTTTCTAAAAAAGTAAGTTTGGAAGATTTATTTTCAAAATGGATTATGGAAAGACTGTCCTTATTGATTGAATGCCTCATTTGTATACAGTGCTGTGATAGTCCAGTTGAAGGTTTTTTGTCCCACGATTGATTTTAAGTGTTCTTTAAGTCTGATTTCAAAATTGCGTCCCGTCGTTACAATTGATCGTATTAATATCTGATTTAGTTAATAGAATCTACTCTTACTTGGTGGAAATTCATGTTAAACATAAAAACACAAACAAAGCAAAGCGGCGAAACAATTTTTAAGAACAATAAAGAAACTGTGGAAATTGAACAATAGCGTTTGTAATACTTAAACTTTCTTCGGTGCAGTTACTTTTTTACTCCTTAATAGTGTTTGTGTTTTTATGTTTAATATCTGATTTTTTGCTTTTATCTATTTTGTCTAATTTATTATTAACTAAAATGGTTTTTAAATTATTTCTATTGCAGCTTACGGTATTTATCTGTAGTCTTCTTAATCTAGCTCACCGCCAATTCTATTAAGTTAATAAATAAAAAAATTAAACTTAAATTTTATAGGCTACTAGCAGCAATAGCCCGGGTAAGAATATATTACACGTTTGATGGAATATTCTAGAATATTAGCGAATTTAGAACTATCCAGAACATCCCATAATGATTCAAAACTTTTTCTAACTTTTTTTAACATTCTGCAAGATTCTTGAATGATCTTCAAGATTCTGGAACATTTTTGAACATTGCCAAATCATTCTGAAATGTTATAATAAACCATTCTTTTACTTCTTAGAACATATTTGAACCCCTGTAACATTCTAAAAAAATCTGCTTCATTCTCATCCCCACTCCGTGCTGTTTGCTGGGTGAGTAGTGACATCAGTAGACGCCTAGCGGGAATGACTAATCGGTTGATAATAATTGATCAGTTATCGACCACTGAGAGTTGAAGATTATTACAGTACTAATATCGCTATTAAAAAATAGGGGTTGATCGTAGAGGGGTTAAAATTAAGGGTTGTATGTATTTTTGTATGCTGTATCATAAAAATATAAAAACTAAAAATTTTGTTTAAAAAATTTAAAAAAATTAGGGGTGGACCACCCTTAACATTTAGGGGGATAAAAAATAAATGTTGGCCAATTCGCAAACCTAACCGATATGCACACAAAATTTCAGGAAAATCGGTCGAGCCACCTTTTTCAAACACCGTGACGAGAATTTTATATATTAGATTATATAATCTTGTGCGCGTAGGGCAGGTAAATCTTATTTGAAGATAAAGACAAACGACCCTTTTTTTTTGTTTTTTCTTCATCTGGGCTTGACGGACCGATTGATTTATAGAAACGAGAAGTGCTTGTCGTATTTTTACCGGTAGGTAGGTAAGTATACCTACCGCTTGTTAATGATCAAAATTTCTCCTTGAAGGAAACGTTCAGTACCTACTCAAGCTTATTATTACTTGTCTAATGTTTTTAACTAATTTTGTAAGTTTAAATTGTATTATCAACCAACTCTCCGCACTCAATGCTACTATTGTTTTAATTTATAAACAGATTGTAAGCCGATTTTAAAGCTTCCTCTTTTATTGGGTAATCTTTATCACACATTGAAATATAAAGAAAATATTTCACCTTTAAGGCCAGGCGCACACTCGGCCACCGGTGGTCGCCACTAGACGCGACCACACGCTGCGGACGGTGTTTTGCATGCAATTCAAATGGCGTCGTCGCACACTCGGCGACAGCAGTCGCCCGTTCGAGCCACGCGCTGCGAGAGAAGCTCGTTCTCGCTACTGTCGCCGCACACGCCGGCCACCGTCTGGCGCCACTAGGCGACTTTCCGGGGCTGACAATTTAACTAGCCGTCGCCACCGGGGTTTGGGCCCCTGACTTTTATTAAAACGCCATGGGGTTCTTTTCTGACAATTTAAAATTAAAAAACAGGTTCGTTTTAAAATTTTAAAACTTTTGTAGGCATTAGAAAAAGTTTAAATGGAAAGCATTGCTTTGATTCCTTTAATTTGAAGTCACAAGGAAACACGTTTAAATTTCATAAATTTTAATTTAAACCAAAAAATTTTTGATAAACATATCCCGTCGTCTTCATTTCAAATCAAGTGATTCCAAAATTGAAATTTTTTTAATCAACTAAATTTTTTAAAGGGCAATGATTAAAAATTGCAACATCGACCACTGGCCTTCTAAGTACCTACATACCCCCCTGTGAAACGATATAAATTCCTAAGAGGGTAATGTTTTTGTTTTTCATATTTAAAAAATTGACCCCATTTAAAAAGCATAATTTTAATAAAAACGTCATTTTCCGAACTCCGAGTCCCTCATATAGTTAAAATAGTGGCCCGGACTTCGTGGCCAAGTTTTTGCGCCCTAAGAATCATGTAGCCGCGTCAGCGACAAGTAGCGAGAACGAGCTTCTCTCGCAGCGCGTGGCTCGAACGGGCGACTGCTGTCGCCGAGTGTGCGACGACGCCATTTGAATTGCGATGCAAAACACCGTCCGCAGCGTGTGGTCGCGTCTAGTGGCGACCACCGGTGGCCGAGTGGGCGCCTGGCCTACTTGTCGCTGACATGACGCCGGCCACTGATTCTCCGGCGCACACTTGGCCACTTTTCCGGGCCACAATTTTAACTGGGGCGGACTGGGAGAATTCGGACATGACATTTTTATTAAAATTATGTTTTTCTGACAATTGTAAATTTAAAACATACATTTCTTTTTTATTTATATTTTAAATCTATGTAGGTACTTAGAAGGAAAGTGAAATGTTGAAATTTTTGTCATTGTCTTTGAATTTATTTATTAGACAGTCAATATTGTGAATCACTTGATTGCATGAATTATGGATAGATACCAAAATATTGGTTAATTATAAATTCACGTCTCCTGCGTCGTCTTCGTATTACAAGGAGCGTAGCAAGTGCTTTCATGTTGAACTTTTATAATGCAACTAAATTTCTTTAACACCGGACCTGATTAATAAATTAGGAGAAAAGTAGCGACCACTGGCGTTTTACAGTAGCGTCTAGTGGCGACTACCGGTGGCGACGGCTAGTGATCGATGTCAGTGTGCGGGCGGCCTAAGAGCTAACTGTTTTAATGTTTGTTCATATTGTAGACAACATATTGATGTCGGTTTCTATTTCTGTATTTAAAAAGCATATATTTGTACATCATTAACAACACTTCGTTGAACGAGATCGTCTATATAGTTAAACTAGCTGTTGCCCGCGACTTCGTCCGCGTCAATTTCTGTTATTATGATCGCGATTAAGAAGTTTTTAAAAGAATACATTTAAAAAAAAATTGTCTAAAAAATAAAAAAAATGGAGGGGTGGACTACCCTTCACATTTAGGAGGATGAAAAATAGATGTCCGATTCGCAGACCTAACCGATATGCAGACAAAATTTCACGAAAATCGGTCGAGCCATTTCGGAGGAGTTTAATTACAAACACCGTGACACGCAAATTTATATATATATAGATATTAGATTTTATGCCTTATATAAATAATTCAAATTTGTCATTTATTTCAGACTAGTCTTGAAGTTAAGAAAAGGTTGCTCTATTTTAGAGATGTAATTTATTTATCCTCGTTGAAGCGTTCTTTAGTGATTAAATAAAACTTTTCTAATAATGTGGTTGCTAGTACATGTAATTAATGTTAGAGACAGAATAACTAACTAGAAACAGCGGATAATATCCGACAACAATGAGATTAACTTATACAATACCATTTTCACGCTCAAGAAAATTAGCTGTTATTATCTACATTGTACTTATTCTCTTCGTTATTAAGTTTTCGAATTTCTGTAATTACTTCTGTTTCACTCCTAATATTCCAGAATAAACAGCACGCTTATTTTAAAGTTTTGCAGAATGTAATACCTAATTTTGAGTTTAATTATTACTACATTACGGCTAAATTTTGACATTGAAAGCGTTTTGGGGTACAGTCAAGATTAATCAAAGTATTTTCTGATTTTTTTTAAATTGTTACTGTGGTAAAGAGTTACATGCCTTTAATTAACGTAAGAGCTGTTATTTTATTTATAAGGAATAACAATGGCGTGGTATAGTAAAGCCGCGCGTGATGTGCCTCCTGCTTATTATTAACAAGTATGTCATCCAAAAATTGATATAAAAGTTGTAGTGTGCATTTTGTGTTATAACGGTTACTGCAAATCCGAATTTAAACGAAAAGTGGACGATGACAAACGATTTTGCGTCTCTCAACACCTGCTTGTTGTTCCAACACATCCTTCAATAACCTATAATACCATTACATCATGTGATAACGATACCGATACTGATAAAATAAATTTGGTTAGAAAACTCAATGTAATACAGCAACATTTAGAAAATACTGAAAAAGGTAGAAATATTACTATAGATGATATCCCTGCAGAGAATGATGATTCTGTTGCAAGTGATAAAACTGACAGAAGCAAAAAACAAAAAGTTGATTTTGATGAAGATACACAATGCAATGAATGCTTACTATTTCAAAATGAACTTTCATATGCAAAGGAACTTATAATGAACTCAGCAAACAAAATGAAGAATTGAGGATTAATAATACATTTTTAAGATCACAATTGGAAATTAAAGAGATAAAGCAATATTCACCTTCGGTATCTTATTCTAATGTTTTAACAAAGACTCCTATAAAGCAAGAAAATGTACAAATAATAGTTAAAACTACCAAAAATTTCAAAGGAGGTGCTCTAAAATTAATACAAATGCAAGTATGAAATAAAACGAGTGCCAAAGTGCTGAAAATGAACAAAATTCATAATGGATCTGTGATAATTAAGTGCAAGAGTGTAAAAGATTCAAACTCTATATTACAAACATTAAATACAGAAAATAATGATATGCTGACTGCTACGGAGAGTGAAAAGACTAAACCGCAGATTAGGATAACCAATTTAATAAATAATACAGATAGGGAAGATCTCCAAAAAGACATTATTCTAAGAAACCAATTACCGTCAAACAGTATCTCTATATTGTACAGTACACATATAAACAGAAAAATAGTGAATATACCGCGCTTGCAGAAGTAACAGCTGATGCCTATGCTACGATTATGAAAACAAAGCATGTTTTTGTTGGATTTCAAAATTGTAGGGTTTATGACAATTATACGTAACATCACAAGATGTAAAAATTGCTGCGGTTACAATCATAGTTATGAAAAATGCAAAACATTATTTAAAATTCCTCAAACATGCTATAAATGTGCTGAAAATCATGAGGCAAAAACATGTAATACGAATATTAAAAAATGTATTAACTGTACCAAAGCTAACAAATTTCTAACTAAAAAAGAGATATTAATCATGAGGCGAATGATCTAAATAACTGCGAAACATATAAGGCAAAGTGGAAACAGTATATAGCTAAAGTTGAATGTCATTGGATTCCTGATCCTCCATTTAATACTAGTACTACTACTACTGTTACTGCTAGTTGATCTTAATTGAGTAAAATTTTTATATAAAAATAATGAATGGATATTGAAAACATTAATTTTAATCTAAATAAGGAATTATGCTTTAGCGAAATTACTGATATTAATAAAAATTTGAACTTTAATAAATCAGAACTCTTAGTTCTGCATTTAAATATAAGAAGTATTAATAAGAATATTACTAATCTTGAATCATTACTTCAATGCTTTGACTTTAAGCCGGATTTACTTATATGCTCAGAATCATGGCTATCTAAAAAAACTCGATTCTGTAATTTAATTGAATATTCGCATGTATTTAATAAAAGTAGATTGAATAAAGCCGATGGAGTAATATTTTATATTAAAAATTCACTCTCTTATGAAGTTCTACATGAACAATTTAATAACTTAAAAGTTAGTAGTCTATTAATTGAGCAGTCAAATAAAACAGTATTCAAGATCTCTGGTATTTATAGATGTCATGATTATGACATAGATACTTTCATTGCAGATTATGAATATTTTATTATATCTAATATAGGCATTCAGAACCACCTTATAATGGGAGATATAAATATTGATATTATAGAGTTTGATAACAAGGCTGAAGATTATTTTTACTTATTATACCAGTATGGTTATCAGTCAATGATAAATTCTTGCACATATCCAATTAGAAATTTTTATGAAGGATCGTGCCTTGAACATATTTTCCTTAAAAGTAAATATCAATGTAGTGCAGGAAAACTCATGGAATCAATTTTACTGATCAGACGTTTCTTCGTCTCGCTCTTCGAGTTCGCTTTTTAATTCGGCGACTTTTAACGCGGACAATTTTTTCGGCATTTTTTTTTTATTTTGTATTTGTATTACACTAGAAAATTCTCTGGAGGTCGATTCGCAGACCCTACTCCTGACACCAATTGTAACGAATTTTCTAGTCAAACTATTTATTTATTTATTTTTATTTATTTATTATTAACCAGAAAATACATTAAGTTATAATCAAGATATAGTGTAATTATATCTGACGAACTCCCTGCCTATAAAGGTAAACTGAATTACCTGCACATAGTTCTGGTGTAACTTACATACTAATTTAAAACTAATTTAATTGATAAGTATTGCCACTCAGTGAGCATAATACATAATTTTATAAAATTTTAATTATTTTAACAAGATACGGTTTTTAAAAGTATAGATATAAAACCTGATAAAATTTACCATTTTCCCCATTATAAAGAACCCATTGCTTTATTAAATATTAAATTAATATTATATGTTATTCTATTATATTCCACTTCTATCACAAACAAAACTGCTAAGCATTCGCTAGTCTTATCCATTCAGTCAATTTAGTTTTAATAACTTTTTTTGAATACTCTAGTGTTTTTAAATTATTCGGCAGTCCATTAAATACTCTCATAGCAATGTACCGACTACTTTTATCCGTTAGACTTTTATTCTTTTTTGGTAGAGGCAAGGCTTTGTTTCTAGTTATGCTACTCGTTTGAAGAAATTTAGTCTTCAGATTCTCATAATGGAAAATAAGTGATTCGTGTTGCATCCTATGCAATAAAATAATTCTTTCATTTTCTATTATATTTCCTGTCCCTGTATTCTTTTCATTGTATTCATTCTAGGTACACAGTAATTTCTATTTTTCCAAATTCGAGTACTATTAATTTTATTATCTATTGTTATATTTTCGATAAAGTCTCTTTATAAGGTCACGTACCATTTATTATTGTTATTTCCCCTCATTAAAGTTTGCCAAATGTTTGCACTTTTATATGCAGGTCAAATACCTGGAAGAACCAGCCTTTGTCGCTGGGTCCGCCCGCCTCCCTTATTCAGTTGCTGTGCTGGTTCTAACCAACCCTACGTAAAATTTATAATATATAAGATGATTATAGGCATTAACATTGCGAGCATTCATATAGCAGCATTCGTAAAGTAACATTCAAACTTATCATTCAATCTATTATTCAAGAGCTTACCTAGTTTTGTTATTAATTGTTTTTATAATAGTAATAAGTAGTGGATAAGTGTTACTAATAAACTATCAAAAACCACGATTCTTTCAATCACCGTAACAAATAGTTTACTCGCAATTAATTTTGACGTGTAACAGTGAGATACCAGAAAGACATCTTTCAAATTAAATAATTTTTCTCACGCAAGAAACATAATGGTCCTTCGAGCCGGATTAATAAACGAGTGACTTAAAAAACGTGAAAGTTAGACATCAACAAACGTGTGTCGTGAAAAATATCATCCGGTTGCCAACAACATCCCGTTTGGATTGAGCTCCGTCGATGAAGTATTATCATCCCTATTGTTCCCGTTTGGTACAATTTTGGGGAAATCTTGTTGCATCACAACCCGGAGGACGTCACGCTTCCTTGTTGGATTCATCTATCGAACAAACTCTTCTCTTGTGGTCATCCCGTTTGGATCGATCCAAGATTTAGCCGTTCACGGATCCCGTTTGGATTCAGGCCATCATCGGACAACACTGGTAAGCTCTTGAGAATCTCCAATTTTTCCTTTTATTTTAACATCCTCAATTATCCTTCGTATTAAGTTTGATTCAATCTTGTTTAAGATGACTGACCCAAAGATCAAGTCCTTTGTTAAAACTAGATCAATATGTAAAAGTAACATAAAGAGGTTACTTAATTACCTCCTTGAAAACACTGCCTGCGATATAGATGATATTCAAACTCGTAAACATAAATTAGAAGAATACTTTCAATCCTTTTCTAACAATCAATTAGAATTAGAACTTTATATTGAGGAACTAGAAATTACAGATTTAATAAATAAACAAGAAGCTGAACGTTCGGAATTTGAAGACAATTATTTTAAATGTGCCAAAATCATAAATCAGAGATTGCGAAATTTTAGTTCATCTTTATCATCTTCAAAGGTATCTTCACAAAACGCCGAAAGTAATGTTCAACAAGTTAATGCATTGTTGCCTAAAATAATAATAAAACCATTTGATGGCAATCCAATAGAATGGTATAGTTTTCACGATACGTTTCAATCGTTAGTTCATAATGATAAGGCTATTCCGTCGGTTCAGAAATTTCATTTATTAAAAAACGCATTAAGGGGAGAATTGACCTCAATAATCGATCCTTTAACTGCTTCAGAAGAAAACTATTTTGTAGCTTGGGACTTACTGAAACAACGTTGTGATAGGCCGCGCGTAATTGTTCAAACCCATATTAAATCTATTTTAGACATTCCGGATGTGTCAAAGGAATCTCCATATAGTATTAGATCATTATTGGAAAAGGCCTTAATGCATGTCAACGCATTAAAGGCATTGAAACAACCTGTAGATTCCTGGGACGCTATCCTAGTGTATATTATAACACAAAAATTAGATAAGGTTACCCGCAGGACATGGGAAAGAACTCTAGAAAATTCACATATGCCTAGTTTTTTAGAATTAACCGACTTTCTAAGCAAACAATCGCGTGGGGATGAATTAGAATTTTCTATTATTAACACCCAAAGCAAACGGTATATAAACTCAAATCAACAATTAAAATCAAACTTTAAAGCAAGGGCATTTGTAGGAACTCAAAATCCTTTTAATTGTAAATTTTGTAAGGGCAATCACCTCATTTATAAATGTGAGAAGTTTTTAACACTAAGTCCGAAGGATAGGGGAACTGCTGCACGAGAGCGACAGTTATGTATAAATTGTTTAAAAGATAATCATCTAACAAATAAATGCTTTGCGTCAGGATGCAGAATATGTCAAAGGCGTCATCATTCTCTGTTGCATTTCGGTATGTCTAATACTAATCAAACAACTACAAATAAAACAGAAAATAACAAAGTCATACAATTTAACACTGATAGTGAAAAGCAGACAGTAGATGATAACAATCCAACGCATTGCTTTTCAGTTACAACAAATACGGAAGTTTTGTTGGGTACAGCACGTATTAATATATATGATAATCGAGGTAATGCACACGAATGCCGAGTTTTATTAGACGGGTGCTCCCAAACTAATTTTATATCTGAAAAATTAGCTGAAAAATTACATTTAAAACAAGAAGGTATAGATCTGCCTTTTGCAGGTCTAGGACAACTTACAACACGTGCTAAATTTCGAGTAAAAACTACTATTGAATCGCTCATAACACATTTTAAAACAAATGTAGAATTTGTAGCTCTTCCGCGTATAACAGGTATTTTACCATCGCGGCAAATCACTAAACACAATTTAAATATACCTAAAAATATTAAATTGGCTGATCCAGAATTTAATAAACCGGCAGAAATAGATGCTTTATTAGGGACCACACTCTTCTACAGGTTATTGAGTGTCAAATTAAACTTCTTCATAAAAAGAACATTACATTACAGAAAACCCTGTTAGGCTGGCTAGTTGTAGGAGAAGCTGGAATAATCAAAAATAACAAAGTTAAAGTTTATAGCAAGAATAGTTCTTGTCATTTAGTTAGATCGTTAGATGAACAAATTAGTAAATTTTGGGAAATAGAAGAGGTGCCTTATAAAAAACATATGTCTTTAGAAGAAAATTTATGCGAAGAAATATTTCAAAAAACAACTAAACGCACATCGGACGGTCGGTATATTGTAAAACTTCCATTTAATGATAAAAGAGAAGATTTGGGTAATTCATATAATAATGCATTGAAACGTTTTTATTGTCTAGAAAAGAAATTGTCAGAAAATTTACAAATGAAAAAACAATATAACGAAGCACTACAAGAATATTTAGATTTAGAACACATGAGTGAGGTAACCGGTAAGGACAATAAGTCAGAAGGATATTATATACCTCACCAAGTAATAATTAAAAATGATAATTTAACTTCAAAAATTAGAATCGTGTTTGATGCATCCGCGAAAAGTTCAACAAATGTATCTTTAAATGATACCTTATTGCATGGACCCACAATTCAAAATGACATTTTCTCATTTGTTATTAGATTTCGCGTACCAGAAGTAGTTATAGGAGCAGATGCTAAACACATGTATCGTCAAGTTAAGGTAGATGAGTCTCATTGCATGTATCAAAAAATGTTGTGGCGTGAGTCAGAAGAAAATCCAAATCGCATTTTTCAATTAAACACAGTCACTCAGGGTACCAAACCTGCTTCGTATTTAGCAACGAAAACCCTTCAACAATTAGCAGACGATGAAGGTCATAGGTTTCCTTTGGCAGCCGATATTCTAAAGAACGATTTTTATGTTGACGACCTGCTCACTGGAGCAAATAATATTCAGGAGGCTTTAGAAATTAAAAAACAATTGATACAACTTTTAAAATTAGGCGGATTTACATTACATAAATGGGCATCAAATAAAGTGGAAATATTAAATGAATCTCAGAACTTAGGAAAGGTTAATTTTAATTCAGGAGATAAGAAAATATTAGGTATACATTGGAACACAAAAGATGATGTAATTACATATTCTGTAGCAGAAAACCTTCCTGATACTCGTGTGACAAAACGAAACATTCTAACGCAAATTGCTCAGTTTTTTGACCCGTTAGGTTTATCTGGTCCTGTAATTTTACTAGCTAAATGTATCATGCAAGAATTGTGGAGGGCCAAATTAGATTGGGACGAATCAATACCACAAAGTATTTCAACAAAATGGGTTAATCTAAAAAATGAATTGTCTTTATTAAATAATTTTAAAATACCTAGAAAGATAGTTTTAACAGATTCAATAGATATACAATTACACGGCTTCTGTGATGCCAGCGAGCACGCTTATGGAGCTTGTTTATATTTAAGATCAACTAATAAATCTAATCAATGTTCGGTACAATTAGTTTGTGCCAAATCCCGAGTTGCTCCTCTTAAAACCATGACTATACCTAGATTGGAGTTGTGTGCAGCACAATTACTTTCAAAACTGTTAAAGGCTGTTTGCGAATCGTTAAAGCTACCATTTAGTAAAATCAAATTATGGTCCGATTCAACTATTGTTCTCAATTGGATCAAAACATCCCCACATTTATTAAAAACATTTGTTGCTAACCGTATAGCAGATATACAATCAATAACCAATATTAATGACTGGAATCACGTATCCTCTGAAGAAAATCCTGCGGATATTATATCTCGCGGTCAAATGCCTTCAGATTTAATAAAAAATAACCTTTGGCTGCATGGTCCTGTATGGTTGCTAGAACCTGAATGTAAATGGAATAAATTAAAATTATCAAACATTGTAGTTCCAGAATTACGCGCTAATGTCTCATTAATTGTTAGGGATAAAGTAGATAAAAGGGAATTTAAAAATGATGTTTTGGAAAGGTTTTCATCAATCAATAATTTAAATAGATTTGTAGCTCTCTGTCGCAGACTTATCAGAAATAGGCGTTCAAATGAACAAATTAAAGGCAAAATCACGATACCTGAAATAAGAAATGCACATTTACAAATAATAAAATTGGTTCAAGAATTTCATTTTGGTAATGAAATTGAAGCATTAAAAGACAACAAAGAATTGAATTCAAGAAGTGAAATTATTTGTTTAAACCCTTTTTTAGATACCGACGGCCTTATACGTGTAGGTGGTAGGTTAAGAAATGCTGCAATTAAGTTCGGTCAAAAATACCCTATTCTTCTGCCTCGCAACAATCATATAACTAATTTAATAATAAAAAATGAACATATAAAAAATTGGCATTCGGGTATACAAACAACGTTGAATTCAGTAAGGATTAATTATTGGCCAGTTAATGGTAAAAATTTAACCCGTTTTATTATACATAAATGCGTTCAATGCTCCAAATTAAACCCCAAATTGCCAAATTATTTAATGAGCGAATTGCCAAGGTCTCGTCTTACGCAAACTAGGCCTTTTGAAAACGTAGGGATCGATTATTGTGGTCCATTTTTGTTAAAGGAAAAGAAATTTCGTAACAAAATTAAAATAAAATCATATGTAGCAGTATTTGTTTGTTTTGTAACCAAAGCTGTTCATTTAGAGCTTGTCACCGAACTAACGACGGAAATGTGTTTGGATGCTATCAAACGTTTTATTGCTCGTCGAGGCAAACCAAAAAACATATATTCGGACAATGCTACTAATTTTATAGGTGCAAAAAATGAAATTGCACGGGTCAGGGCCTTTTTCTTATCTGCTGAAAACAATACTAAAATGACACGTTATTTTGAAAATGAAGAAATTATTTGGCATTTTTCGCCACCACGATCGCCTCATTTTGGAGGATTGTGGGAGGCGGCTGTAAAATCGTTTAAACATCATTTATATCGTACGATAGGGCAAGCAATGTTCACTTATGAACAATTTTATACATGTATTGTACAGATTGAATCAATCTTAAATTCCAGACCTTTAACCCCTTTGTCCTCTGATCCTAACGATTTAGCTGCCTTAACCCCTGCCCATTTCCTTATTGGAGATTACTTAACGAGCATGCCAGAACAGGATATTACTGGATTACCTGTCAATAGATTATCGTTGTGGCAGCAAATACAACAAATTAAACAACATTTTTGGCAAAGATGGCATAAAGAGTATTTAAATGAACTTCATACTAGAAGTAAATGGCACCTTAATGGAGACAAAACCATCAAGGTGGGTACTTTGGTGACTATCAAAGAAGATAATCTTCCTCCCATGCATTGGTGTCTCGGTCGTGTTATCGAACTTCATCCAGGCCAAGACAATATTGTGCGTGTTGTGACGGTAAAGACTAAAAATGGAGTGTACAAAAGAAGCGTTAAAAAACTATCACCTCTTCCAGTGGAAATGGACAATTAATGCCATAAATTCTTAATCTTTATCTCGGCAAGATTTAATACCGAGCTATGTTTATATCTATTTTATTCTTATTGTATTTACAATGTTATATTTTTATCTTGTGTAGTATTATGTACATATTTTAAATAATCTTAATTTAGGTATATTCAATTATTTCGAACGGGGTCGTTCAAGGCGGGCGGCATGTTGCATCCTATGCAATAAAATAATTCTTTCATTTTCTATTATATTTCCTGTCCCTGTATTCTTTTCATTGTATTCATTCTAGGTACACAGTAATTTCTATTTTTCCAAATTCGAGTACTATTAATTTTATTATCTATTGTTATATTTTCGATAAAGTCTCTTTGTAAGGTCACGTACCATTTATTATTGTTATTTCCCCTCATTAAAGTTTGCCAAATGTTTGCACTTTTATATGCAGGTCAAATACCTGGAAGAACCAGCCTTTGTCGCTGGGTCCGCCCGCCTCCCTTATTCAGTTGCTGTGCTGGTTCTAACCAACCCTACGTAAAATTTATAATATATAAGATGATTCTAGGCATTAACATTGCGAGCATTCATATAGCAGCATTCGTAAAGTAACATTCAAACTTATCATTCAATCTATTATTCAAGAGCTTACCTAGTTTTGTTATTAATTGTTTTTATAATAGTAATAAGTAGTGGATAAGTGTTACTAATAAACTATCAAAAACCACGATTCTTTCAATCACCGTAACAAATAGTTTACTCGCAATTAATTTTGACGTGTAACAGTGAGATACCAGAAAGACATCTTTCAAATTAAATAATTTTTCTCACGCAAGAAACAATTCGATAATGAAAGTTTTTTTTTATATCTAAAGGCCGTATAAGATTTTCGTGATTTTTGAACACAATATTTTGTACCCTTTCCTGTAACCTAACTAAAGAATTTCTTGTGTCAATATAAGCCCCACCCCAAGCTAAAATACCATAGTTAACTACACTTTGGAATAGTGCATGATAAATCATTAATAGTTGGTTAGTATTCATAATCTTGTTTAGCTTATTAAATATGTAAATTAGATATCTCGTTCTCTTCTTAATATACTGGATATGCAGATCCCATTTCATTTGTCCATCGAAGATAACTCCCAGGTATTTGACCTGGTAAACTCTTTCTATGTTCTGTCCATCGATGTGTATATGCAGGTCCTCAGGAACACTGTCACGATACGCACCAAAGGCTATGAAGGCTGTTTTGGAAACGTTAAGAGACAGTTTGTTAGTTGCCCTCCAGTTACTTATTTTATGAAGGTGACCATTCATACTGTCCTCAGCCCGCTTCCACGAGGTAGCAGCTGACAGTACGACTGTGTCATCAGCGTAGGACAACACATTGTTGCTCGGGAGCACGTTTAGTAGATCATTTATGTACACAACAAAAAGCAGTGGCCCAAGGATAGTGCCCTGAGGTACTCCCATCACCACTGGTAGCTCTGAGCTTCTTACTGCCGAGAGTTTGACGATTTGTGTTCTGTTTTCCAGATATGATGTAATGAGATCCAGAGGCTGTCCTCTGATTCCATAGTTTTGGAGTTTGGCTAGGTGTCTGCCATGGTCCACTGTGTCAAAAGCCTTGGACAAGTCGAGGAACGTTGCAATCGTAGGAGTAGTGGTGTCTAGATTATTGTATATGTTGTCCGTTATGTGAGCTAAGGCATCGTTAGTGCTCTTGTTTTTCATAAAACCAAATTGCAAATTGGATATTAATTTATGTGTTAAAAAAAAGTTTGATAACCTTGTATGGATTATTTTTTCAAAAATCTTTGCCACATTGGAAATTAGTGAGATAGATCTGTAATTTGTAGCTTTATGCTTATCTCCAGTTTTGTAGATGGGGATGATTTCTGCACTTTTTAGAGCGGTAGGCCAGGTAGCTTTCTCTATTGCTAGGTTGAAGATATATTGCAACGGTTCACATATAATATGTATAATGCACTTTAGTGTCTTTACACTTATACCATCAACTCCGCCAGCTTTATCTTTCATATTCAGCACAATGCTCATTATCTCCTCTTGGCTTGTTGGGTACAGGAACATTGAGGTTGTGTTGAGATCCGGTATCACTGTTTGATCACTTTTTGGCGCTTGTATTTTACTAGCAAGTGAAGGACCAATATTGCTGAAGAATTCATTGAAACAGTCAGCAATGTTTTGTAAGTTGTCTAGTTTCACGCCGTCATCATTTAATATATATTTTGGGACACAATCTTTACTACTGTTGTTCTTGTTAATTTTGACTTTTATCAAGTTCCATAACTTTTTGTTATCTTTAATATGCTTTTGGAATTGATGCTGTTCATAATTATTTTTTGCACGGGTTATAATTTTGTCAAGTTGTTTAACATATTCCTTATATTCTAGCTTGTAGTTTTCATTATCTTTGTCTCTTTTCCAACGCAAATATAGTTTTTCTTTCTTTGTACATGCTTTAATTATTGTAGGCGTGATCCAAAAAGCTCCTCTTCTACTAGTATATTTTTTCTTTGTTATTGTTGATTTATTTAGTGCATTTCTTATTAGCCTTAATAGGCAATCTGTAGCCTTGTTGGGATCACTATATTGACATATTTCATTCCAATCTGTGGTGTAACACTCACTCACCAGTTTATGGTAATCTGTGTAGGTGTACTGCACCACTTTGGTTGCAGTATTTTTATTTAGTTTAAATTTGATAAAGAGAGGCAGATGATCTGTGAATACGTTCATATATTTAGCTGCAGTATGATTCTGCAGATTAGTTTTTATAAAAATATTATCTATACAGGTTCCTCTGGATAGATCTCTATCATTTGGTCTGGTCATCCCAACGAAACTCGGGAGATAATTCCTTTGTAGAAAATTGCTCATATAGTCATCTACAATTACGCTATCATCCATTATATCTATGTTGAAGTCAGCTACTATGCAGTGATTTTTAGTGTTTGTTACGCTCTAGGAATTGTTTTAAGATCATAACAAAATTGTTTTGAGATACATCATGGCATCTGTATACACCAGTTACTTTAATACTGTAATCATTGCTAAGTTTTACTTTGGTACTTAAAAACTTAAAGTTATCAATTTCCTCAATAATAGTAGTTTCATTTAAGTACTTACTTATGTAAAGAACCACGCCATCAGCCTTATTAATACTGCTGCTATTGTAGTATATGTTGTAATCAGTCAAGCCATGGTATTCATAACTAGGAAGATTCCAGGTTTCTGTACACACTATTATATCTGGTTTGAGCTTCATCCTCTCAATAAATGCCTCCAGTTTTGTACAGTTATTGTTTAAGCTTCTTACATTAATATGCATTATGGTAAGATCATTACTACTCAAAAACTCGTTCAAGTTAGTTACATCCGTAATTTCAAAGTCTTTGTTAATTTCGCTATCATGAATTTCCAAAACCATAATTGAGTGTTATTTTGTTTTATTTTTTCCATTATTATTGCTTTTGGTTGAATTGGTTACAACTTCAGTAGTTTTTGGTTTTGTAGTTGACTCTATATTCTTAACCAATTCATAACCTAAGTAGTCTGGTATATTTGGTTTAATAGGGTAATCAGTTTGTCTTATTATTTGTCTATTAAATATTGTAAGTACTTGCATTTTGTTGTGTCTGTGGCGATATGATTTGTATCATTGTACATTCCAAGTTTACTATTTCCATAGGTACAGTTGATGCATTTAAGTGGTTGCTTGAGATCGCAGTCTTTGGTAAGGTGAGCACTACTGCACCTCAAGCAGGCTGTATCATTAGTGCATTTATTGACGCGAGACTGCGTTGATAATGCCCACGTTTGAAGTGGGCGAAACACGTGTTAATTAGTGGTAATTTGGGGTGAGTCATATTTTAGTTGTTTATTTTACATACATTTTATTTGGTTTTTGTCTTATTGTGTTTTTACCCTTTTATGTGTATTGATGTGCTCTGATTTATATGTGTTTTATTGAATTTTCTTATTGATTAATTATTTTTATGTGCATTTTATTTTGTGTTGGGTTTACTCTACAATTACATTTTCTACCTGATTTTATTTTTGCAGTGGATATTTTTGATTTACATGTGTTCCACTGGAACTTATTTTTACTTGGATATTTTGATTTACCATTTTACTTGGATTTGATATTTTGATTTATTTGTGTTTTTCTTGAACTTATTTTTACCTGGATATTTTGATTTACCATTTTACTTGGATTTGACATTTTGATTTACTTGTGTTTTTCTTGAATTTATTTTTGCATTGATATTTTGATTTACAATTTTACTGGAATTCGATTTACCTGTGTTTTACTTGAATGGATTTTTACATTGGATATTTTGATTTACATGTGTTTCACTGGAACTTATTTTTTATATTTGATATTTTGATTTACTGGTGTTACACTGGAACTTATTTTTACTTTGATATTTTGATTTACCATTTTACTTGGATTTGACATTTTGATTTATTTGTGTTTTTCTTGAATTTATTTTTGCATTGATATTTTGATTTACCATTTTATTTGAATTTAATATTTTGATTTACCTGTTTTACTTGAATTGATTTTTGCATTTGATATTTTGATTTACATGTGTTCCACTGGAACTTATTTTTACCTGGATATTTTGATTTACCATTTTACTTGGATTTGACATTTTGATTTATTTGTGTTTTTCTTGAATTTATTTTTGCATTGATATTTTGATTTACCATTTTATTTGAATTTAATATTTTGATTTACCTGTTTTACTTGAATGGATTTTTACATTGGATATTTTGATTTACATGTGTTTCACTGGAACTTATTTTTTATATTTGATATTTTGATTTACTGGTGTTACACTGGAACTTATTTTTACTTTGATATTTTGATTTACCATTTTACTTGGATTTGACATTTTGATTTATTTGTGTTTTTCTTGAATTTATTTTTGCATTGATATTTTGATTTACCATTTTATTTGAATTTAATATTTTGATTTACCTGTTTTACTTGAATTGATTTTTGCATTTGATATTTTGATTTACATGTGTTCCACTGGAACTTATTTCTTTTATATTTGATATTTTGAATTATTGGTGTTTTATCTGGATTTCTTTTTACATTGGATATTTGATTTATATGTGATTTACTTGGATTTGATATTTTGATTTTTATGTTTATTTGAATTTGTTTTTAAATCATTGAGTGGCTGAGATCGTGGTTTTCTCTGTCAGGCTCTCTTACCACGCTAGCCAAAGGCTGAGTCTGACACTCTCATTTCCAAATTTGCATTTGATTTTGATTTTGAATTAAAAAGTAGGAATGAATTCACTGTCTTTTATTTAACCTTTTTCCTCTAATGGTAAACCCGTACCAGAGTACAATTTGTCATTTTTGGCAAGACCTGGATTTTCAACTCAACGAAGGGTAAGAAGTTTTTGACGATCACGTTGGCCTGGGTAAGTTACACTACAATATATTCAAGCATATCGTACAATGGCGTGGTACAGTAAAGACGCACGCGATATACCTCCACAATATACTGGACGTATTTGTCATCCAAAGAGAGAAACTAAAACTCTTACCTGTTTATTATGTAACGGAAGTTTTTGCAAATCCGATTTTATAAAAAAACTGCAAGAAGGAAAATGCTTTTTCATAACAAGTCAATTAATTATTTGTGAAGTGCATAACATATCCTACAACTATATTGAAACATGTGATCTTAATATTAATAATAACAATATTCAAAGTATGTTGCTCAATAGAAAATTGCTTCTTTTACAAAAAGAAATTGATAATATTAAAAGTGCGATATACAACAATCAGGATAATTATATTACAGTCGATACTGAGATAAGAGACGATGATGAAACTTCGTCTATTGCAAGTGATAGGAGCAGAAAACGCAAGATCAACGAGGACGATAAGGAGTGTGACGAGTGCTACGAACTGTATAAAGAACTAAACTATGAAAAAAAATCAAATTGTGAAGCTATCAAACAGAACGAAGTACTAAGAGAACACAACAAACTACTCAGGTCATTAGCTATTGAAAATAAAGATTGCGAAAAAAAAAATCTATTTGCAAATGTAGTTTCCGGAGTCCCTAAAAAAAACGAAAGTGTACGAAGGAAAATTTCAATGGTGAAATACTAGAAATATTGCAAAAGCAAATTGTTACGAAAACAAGTGCAAAACTTTTACAAAAAAAAAAAAATTAAGTGGCTTAGTTTACATTAAGTGCAACAGTAAACAAGATTCTGACTGCATAATAAAAACTATAAATGAAAATCATAACAAACATTTAACAGCTGCTCCAATTAAAAAGAAAAATCCTCAAATACGTATAATCAACATGATATATAGTGCCGAAAAAAATGAATTAAAAAATTACATAGTTAATAGAAATCAACTAGGTACCTCTAGATAGCATAGTGTAGCGACCAGGGACTGTACGAGTGTGCGATAACAACTTGTCTGCATGTACTTCTTATCGCGTACATGCTTACAGCGTAGACACCGCACACGGTACTTTTCGTGTTATCAACTTACAAGATGTAAATCATTCTCCAGCGACAAGTAACAAGTTCAATTCTGGAATCATCGAGGACTTTCTAATTATTATTCATCATCCGGGAATAATCAGGATTTCCTTTTCGAATCATCCAGAAAGTTCGAAAGGTGTATATAAAGTGATCGTCTTTGGGCCAGAGGACAGTAGTCGTGAAAAACCATCAGTGCACGAATCTAAGCATTAAATAATAGACGAGTGATATAAATAAATTGTTATATAAATAAGTGAATTGTTCTAAGATAAATAGTAGTTCTAAGTTAGTGTTAAGTGTTATATAAATAGTGTTAAATAAATAATTGTTTAAATAAATATCTTTGACTAGAAAATTCGTTACAATAGACATCTTACACACATACAAGCAAAAAAATAATAAATTTGCCGTTATTGCTCAGGTTCTGCTTATTCTATTATAATGAAATCAAAAACTATTTTTGTTGGCTTTGAAAGATGCAAAGTTTTTGATGATTTTTACATAAATAGATGTAAATATTGTAACGGCTAAGGAAGCAAGAATGTGTACGATGTGCAGGTGAACATGACATTATGACCTATAGGTCAAATATTAAAAAATGGGTAAATTGTATTTTTTCAAATACTTTTTTGAAGAATAAAAGAAGTTATGATCACCAAGCCGATGACCTTAAACAATGTGAAACATTCTAAGCAATACGGACAAAACACGTTGAAAGCACGGATTATCCTTGGAAGCCTGATCCACATTTTAAATTTTTTGATTATACTTCAATTCTAATTACTTCAACTTATTAATTCCAAAAGGTATAAATTTGTTCATTAATAGTAAACAAAAAAAAATCATCTATACATAGAATGAAAGATATTTTTGATTATTATGAAAACAATTTAATAGATAAGGAAATAATATGTTATATTAAGGGGCATAATGAAACAAATAAAAATATAATAGGATTAAAAATTTTACATGTCAATATTCGCAGTCTAGAAAAAAATTATGAATTGTTGAGTACGTTCTTACATCAATTTAAGATAAAGCCGCAAATAATAATTTGTTCTGAATCATGGAATATCAAAATCTTATCTTTGTACAATCTTGAAGGATATAAAATCTACTATAACGAAAGTCATTTGAATAAAGCTGATGGGACAGTAATGTACATAAAAGATGACATTAGCTCTGAAGTTACAATTGAAAAAGTAAATAGCTTAAAAATTATAAGTGCTACTTTCAAATTTAATAATAAAAAAAAAACTAAAATCAGTGGCTTATATAGAAGTCACAATATAGATAAGAGGGAATTCATAAAAAATATTGAAGATTTCTTAATATTGAATAAAACTATTAAAAATCATGTCATATTAGGCGACTTTAATGTTAATATTTTAGATTCTGACGATGATGACACTGATAACTTTTTAAATATTCTTATACAAAACAAATACTTATCGAAAATATCTACTATCACTAGATTTAATGATAATGGAAGCGGTACTTGTATAGATAATATTTTTGAAAAAACCGAAGAATGTGAAAGCAAATCATATTAAATACTATATAAGGTCAGTGATCACTGTCCATTAGTTTATAAATTATAAAAAACTTAATGAGATACTGATAAATACCGATTTTCCGAACTTATCACATGAAAATCCTGAAATATATATGAATAATATTATCAATTACGTTTCGTTAAGCGTTGAAAAATGTACCCAAACAAAGAAAAATAAAAACAAAAAATTAAAGAAAAATTCGATAAATAAAGAAATTATCAAATTATGTGAAACAAAAAATATGTTGTATAAGGGAATGGCGAAAAGATATCTCAAATAAAGAAAACAAAACTAAATATAAAAAATTTTCAAATCAATTAGGTAATATAATTAAAAAAGAGAAATTCAAATTTAAAAAACAACAAGTACAAAAAATTCAAAAAGATCATAGAAAGATATGGAAATACATCAACAGTAATGTTGTAAAAAATAAAAAGAGTAAAATACCAGTAGAATTCATTAAAACTGAAAATAAAATTCTAATAAATAACAACGAAATAGCGCCAGCATTCAATATTTTTTTTGCGAATGAAAAATCTTGCAGAAAAAATTAAAGCTCAACCTGAAGATGATCCCAGTCTTAAATGTAATAAATGCATATCATCCATTTTTCTAAAACCGGTCAGTGAACAAGAAGTTTTAAAAACTATAAGCAAATACTTAACAAAACCTTTGGCAGAGATCTATAATAAATGTTTTAAAAAAGGTACGAGGCCATCAATTTCAAAAATTGCTAAAATTGTACCTATTTATAATAGATTATACGATTTCTTTACAAAATTCAAAATTATTGCAAATAATCAATTTGGTTTTAAAAAAGGCTCTCCAACCAAGGATGCTTTAATATATTTAACTGATTACGTATATAATCAACTTGACAAAAGCCAACCAACTGTTGCAGTATTTCTTGACCTTTCGAAAGCTTTCGATACTGTAGATCACAATATTTTAATACAAAAATTAGAAGTATATGGCCTCAGAGAGTTGCCTCTACAACTTATGAAAAGCTACCTATCAAAAAGAAAATAATATGTATCACAGATTACGTGTGAAAAAAAGTTTCAACTAGACCAGCATTGTAACACGAAAGGTCACAAAGATATAAAAAAAAAAGGATCGTCGAATTCCATTCTGCAACAGCTTTTGCAACCACGAGAAATGCAAGAGCAAACAAACAAGTTTCACGCAGACCTGTGCAACCTTTTGGTGGGTTGCAATATTCCTTTATATAAATTGGATAAGCCTTTATTTCAAGATTATTTAAATCGTTACTGCGATCAACGGAACGTACCAAGTTCTTCCACATTACAAAAGAGATATGTGGAACTAAATTATTCGGCAGTCATTAATGAAATTAAAATGAAAATCATTGGAAAGCCAGTATGGTTTTCTGTTGATGAAACCGTTGATGTTAAAGGGCGGTATATTGCAAATTTTGTCATCGGAACATTAGAAAAAAGACTCCCCAGGAATATATTATTTAATTGCCGTAAAACAATTAGACAAAACCAATAATGTGACAATTTCAAGATTTGTAAATGAAACTCTGAGTAATTTTTATCTTCCTAATCATGTTCATTTTAACGATGTATTATTAATGGTTTCTGATGCCGCACCGTATATGACTAAGGCAGCTGAAAATCTTAAAGTATTTTACACGAATTTAATTCACTGCAAATGTTTAGTACATGGTTTTACCGAGTAGCAGAAGCTGTTAGGTTAGAATACCCGGAGGTAAATAAATTGATTCCAAACGTAAAAAAAGTATTTATTAAAGCTCCCCTGAGAGTACATTATTAGGGAAAAGCTACCAGATACCCATTTACCTCCTGAACCTGTTTTAACGAGATGGGGAACTTGGCTAAACTGTGCCTCTTTTTATATTAAAAATTTTGAAAAAATAACAACTGCCATTGAAGAATTTGATTCTTCCGACAGTAGGGCTATTAACAAATGCAAAACTATTTTAAAAAATCCTCATGTAAAAAATGAATTAGCGTATATCGAAAGTAATTTTGTCTTTCTTTCAAAATGTATAGAAAAACTGGAAACTAGAGGTCTGTCGCTAAGCGAAAGTATAAATGTTTTTATTTCTGCTAAAGAAAAGATTGACTCTTGTTCTTTTAAAGCAAGTAAAATTAAAAATAAGTTTAGTTTTGTACTCGATAAAAATTCGGGTTTTAAGCAATTAATTAACATAAACAGCATTTTAGAAGGGCATACAACGACAGAAAATCCAGAAATTCCCCTTAATTTTATGCCGTATTTTAAATATGCACCTGTGACTTCTTGCGAAGTGGAAAGAACGTTTTCTGTTTACAAATATTTTTTATCAGATAGACGACGTAATTTTAATAAGAAAATTTAGAAAAACATTTAGTTTTATATTGTTGTATGTCTAAAGATAACGTTCGTTAGTTTTTTTTTTTGTAAGTTATGCCATTGTAATTTAAACAAATAAAATGTTAACAGAATTTCTTTGTGTTTTATTTAAAATTTAAATGCATATAAATGCATATAAAAATGCATATTTTTACGATTTTTAAAGCATATTCACATGCATATATTTGCTATTTTTTTATATTCCGAACTCTAATTATTATTATTATTATTATTATTATTATTATTATTATTATTATTATTATTATTATTATTATTATTATTATTATTATTATTATTATTATTATTATTATTATTATTATTACTATTATTATTATTATAAAGCAAAGAGAAATATGGTTTTTTAATCCCTTCTTCTTGTAGTTAATCAGAATAGGCGAAAAAGACATTTCGAACTGTAATAAATTCAGTCGGTAAATTTTTAACCGACTGTTGACATATGTGTTAGAAACGAAGGGCAAACAAAAAAGTCACTTCTACAATTTCTCTAAAAGCCTCTTTTGTTTGCTTTAGTGAGATACTTGATCCAGATGTGACTTTTGTCATTTTTCTTATATTAACTTTTTAGTACTGGAAATAAATAAATGGATGGTTATTCTTTGTCGCTTTAATGTTTTCGTTCCTAAAGTAGCGATTTATTAACTATTATAATTTTCTACAGTTACTGTATATGATGTAGAGAAATGTTACCAGCGGGAGTAAGAAAAATTTCAGTGCCCGACCAGTACCTATATTGTAAACTACAGCATAAACGACTTTTAGTTCTTTCTTCCTTTCAAATTTCAGGTATTTGGAATTAATTTATATGAAAGTACCTCAAAAATGAATATTTAATGTTGGAAAACACGGTGAAATTATAATTTTAGAAAGACTGATATCTACCATCAATCGATTTTTTTTAATACAATGCGCTGCAAAAATTTTTTAAGAACGTAATTTACTTGTTTTTGCAAACTCAACATCCTGCTTATTGCTTATTTTTTGCATTGCTCTTTTAAACGTTCACTCCACGTTTGGTACCATGTACCTAATATTAACAGACATGCCGTCTTTGGGAAAGGGAAAATGGAAATTATCAAACCAATGTCCCAGAAACAGCACTGTGACACTGTGAATCGGGAAGAACTATGCAGAAAATTGGCGATACATTTGATTCGTGGCAAACCTATTGTGACGTGTTCGGTCACAGAAAACACAATTAACAAAACAAAACAACGAATTTATTTAATTACTAAAATTAATTTGACTACACTACAGTTATAAACAAGTCCGCACAATTTATTTCACTAAAAGTTTCTTTTTAATCGCCGTTCCGGTAGACACTATTTATCGCTCTCTATGAACACTATCGCCTCTATGGTTCGCCTGTATCGCCTATCGATCGGTTTGCATCAGCTGTTACTGTAAACTGTCAACTGACTCGGTGTGAGTGTCTCGTCCGCTTTTATAGTCTTCTCAGCCTTTTTCTAGGGTATTCTACAGCCGTCTAGTAATTCAATTGTTTTCCCATTGATCTTTGCTGGTGTTTTCTAGATGTATCAGGAAAGCCGAGAATATTCCTTATGTAATCAGGGAAGATGTTCATTAATTATGTTCACACCAACTTAATTGGCAAGTACTCGTAACACTGCCCCCTTCTTAGAATTGATCGTCCCGATCAATGTCTTGACCTTTGTAAGGCGCCAAGCGGTCCAAGTGTACAACTTTCATCTTGGCCTTTGGTCCTCTCTGAATACGGTAGACCACGTCATTCAGTCTTCTGACCACGGTGTAAGGTCCTTCCCAGGCTCGCTGTAGCTTCGGTGAGCGTCCTTTCCTACGGACAGGATTGTAGAGCCACACCTGGTCCCCTTCTCTGAATCCTGTGCTGTTGGCTCTCCGGTCGTACCTGGTCTTCATGCGGTCACTCCCTACTTGGATTTTGTTACGAACGGCTCTATGGATGGTATCGAGTCGTTCCTCTAGCTGCTGTGCGTAGTCGGTAGCTGAAGGTCGCCGATCTTCTGGGTGTCCAAACCGGATGTCCATCGGTAACTTCAGCTCTCTTCCAAATAAAATGCTGGCTGGTGTTCTGCCGGTGGTCTCGTGAACCGCACTTCGATAGGCCAACAGGAACAAAGGTATATGCTGGTCCCAGTCTGTCTGATGATCGTTAACAACCATTTTCAAATTGGTTTCTAGCGTCACGTTAAACCGTTCGACCATTCCGTCAGATTGTGGATGTAATGGAGTGGTCCTAGGTTTCTGTACTCCTAGCAGCTCACAGACTTCCCGGAATACTGCGGATTCAATGTTCCGTCCCTGGTCAGAGTGGATCTCCATCGGAACTCCATACCGGCTGATCCATTGGTTGACCAACATTCCAGCGACCGTAGTAGCTTCTTGATTTGGGATTGCGTACACTTCGGGCCATTTGCTAAAATAGTCCATCACTACCAAGATGTACTTATTGCCAGCAGCTGTTGTTGGGAATGGTCCTGCTACGTCCAGAGCTATTCTCTCAAATGGGGCACCAACATTGTACTGTTTCATTCGCCCTCGGCTTCGAGTCTGAGGTCCCTTGGCTGACGCACACGTTGGGCACTTCCTACACCAATTTTCGACGTCTCTTCTACACTTTAGCCAATAGAATCGCTCTCGCACCTTCTCCAATGTCTTTGTTACTCCGAAGTGTCCTCCACCAAAACCTCCATGGACTTCTGTCAGCACCTCGTTGACTCTGTTCTTCGGGAGAACTACTTGATGTCGAATTTTAGTTCCGTCAGGGCTTTCCCACACTCTTTTTAGTACCCCATTCTCGACGATGAGTGAATCCCATAAGGCCCAATAGCTCTTCGTGATGGTACTCGTACTACTAACATCTGCCCAGGTAGGTCGTGCTGTTCCTGCCTTTTTCCACCGCAGTATCGGTTTAATGTCTTCGTCGTTATCTTGGTCTTTCGCCAGGTCTTCGTTCTGCCAGTGTTCTTCAGGTTCCACCATCGTCTGACAGATCCTTGCCAAGTTGACTGGTTCCTTCTTTTCGGCGGCCATGCAATGTTTGCAGTTCTTCGAGCATGGTCTTCGCGAGAGGGCAT
Source organism: Agrilus mali (assembly GCA_029378335.1). NCBI lineage: Eukaryota > Metazoa > Arthropoda > Insecta > Coleoptera > Buprestidae > Agrilus > Agrilus mali. The sequence goes on from CM055658.1 coordinate 13,573,101, forward strand.
CAGCGTTACCATGTTGTTTTCCAGCACGATGCTCGATGCTGAAGTCGTATACTTGTAGCCGCTGTTGATCCGCACGGCGTTCCTCGGCCGGGTAGTTTCGCTCTAGATGTCGGTGCTTTCCATTTTCCCAGTTCCTTGGTCTTCCTTTGTTTTGTTCACAGTCTCGGGAAAAATGACCGACCTTCCCACATTGCCAACATCTGGCCGATTCTCTTCTGCCATCGATTGTAGTCCTTTTCACAGTTTCGACGCATTCGTGGCGTTTAGGGCAGTCTAGCTGTAAATGTCCGCGCTTTCCACATTCCCAGCACCTTGGTCTTCCTTTATTTTGGCCACAGTCTCGGGAAAAGTGACCGACCTTCCCGCATTCCCAACATTTGGCCGATTCTCTCTTGTCGTTGATGGTAGTCTTCTTGACAGTTTCGACGCATTCTTTAATCAGCCTTGTGACTTCATTCTTGTATTCGTCGTCTTCAACAGCTGTTTGGCGTACACGCACGTGCCCTTTGGAAGCTTGTTTTGCAGCTTCGAATTCTAAGGCGTGCGCCAGTGCGTCACTCGCAGTCTTGTGGCGGGCCAAACGGAGAACTTGTTGTAAGTCGGTGTCCCTTACACCATCGACGAATGTTTGGACTGCTAGTTGGTCTGCGAAGTCCTGCGGAGCGGTAGGATAGGCCAATCTAACTAGACGTTCCACATCGGCCTCGAACTCCTGTAGATTTTCTGATGTCTTCTGATTGCGACACTTCAGTTGAGTCTGGTACACTTGTTGCAAATGTTTGTCGCCATATCTCATTTCAAGTCGCTCTAGCAGCGCAGAGAAGTCCCGTTGTTGGCGCTCCGGAATACCTTGAAGGACATCCAATGCTTCTCCTCGCAGGGCTATGACCAGCGCCGTTGCTTTCTCAAAATCGTTCCAGTTGTTTGCTTCTGCCGCTGCCTCGAACTGTCGTTTGTATACAGACCAGCAAACTTTTCCGTCGAAAGTCGGTGGTTTAATTCTGATTACTTTCGCAGTGTCTTCGGACTTTACTTCCCTAGCCGGTCTTGTGTTCTCGACCTTCTGTCGCATCTTCTCTACTTCCTCTTGTACTTCTTTCAACTCATCTCTTAGCTTTTCTTGTCGTATCTCCAATTCTTGTCGTACTTCCTGTAACTCTTCTTTTAATCCTTCTTGCTCAATTTTTATAGTCCTTATATCTTCGACCAATTTCTCTTGAACTGCCTTAATTTCTTCTTTGCTTGCTTTAATTTCTTCCTTCATTTCTTCTTGTGCTAATTTCATTTCGTCCTGTCCAGCTTCCATTTTATTCTTCAATTCTTCCTGGCCTGCCTTTATTTCTTCCTGGCCTGCCTTCATCATTTCCATTAAAGCCTTTATTTGTTCTTCCATTATTGCCGTTTGTTTTCTTGTTACTGGCATAAGGCTTCAAAATTCTTCTTCTCTTCGGACCTCTACTACGATCTGTCGCACTAACTTTCTTCGGGAATCTTCAATTCCCTTACTATCCCACTCCTGACACCAAATGTGACGTGTTCGGTCACAGAAAACACAATTAACAAAACAAAACAACGAATTTATTTAATTACTAAAATTAATTTGACTACACTACAGTTATAAACAAGTCCGCACAATTTATTTCACTAAAAGTTTCTTTTTAATCGCCGTTCCGGTAGACACTATTTATCGCTCTCTATGAACACTATCGCCTCTATGGTTCGCCTGTATCGCCTATCGATCGGTTTGCATCAGCTGTTACTGTAAACTGTCAACTGACTCGGTGTGAGTGTCTCGTCCGCTTTTATAGTCTTCTCAGCCTTTTTCTAGGGTATTCTACAGCCGTCTAGTAATTCAATTGTTTTCCCATTGATCTTTGCTGGTGTTTTCTAGATGTATCAGGAAAGCCGAGAATATTCCTTATGTAATCAGGGAAGATGTTCATTAATTATGTTCACACCAACTTAATTGGCAAGTACTCGTAACACTATGTACGTAACATACACTTCTTTGTTGTCAATTGCGGTTTTGGATTTGTTTGTTCTGATCGACATACCGTATACATATTCTTTAGCGTTCTCTTAGAAATATTTGATGGTTGGGGAGGAAAAAAATTAAAGCAGAACGGAGATATTGTGAAACAGCGGTGCCACTAGGAAACCACAGTAGATTGGATCAGGAACAGCTGTGATGTAGTACCTATATAGCGTAACGGTTCCGACAGAATACCACCAAACCAAAGCTACTGGTTACTAACAAGATTAATAGAAATAATCAGAAACATGAAGTTATTATAATCGATGAACATTTACAATTAATAGTTGGTCTATGAAGGAGGTACACTTCTATAAAGTATTTCCACTTACTAAGCTAAACTTTTAACCGAAACAGGTACATGTTTTTAAGGTCCATAATATTTGATTAACTAGTCATAAATTTTAATGACCTAACCTAAACATTAGCATTAGATGGAATCGAAGGAACCCAATTTCAGATGAAAAATAAGGACTGATAGTACGAGCATAAATAATTAAAATCTATCCAGGCCAGAGGGCTAATAGTAATAATAATAATTAACAATTATTTGCAATGTGTAATGTTAATACCTTAAATAGTACAAACATACGGACACGTATTTGTTATTTTAACTGTTTGTATGGAAAACAGAATTGAACTTGTGCCGACGAAACCCTTTCCAATTTTATCTTGGCTTGTGAACCTGTTCAATAAATCATTACATTCTGCAATTGGTAGACTAGCAATAAATTTCGTGATGTAATCCTATACTGATTATGAATTCCACACGTGCAATGAAATTTACATTTTCTACTTGAAGCAAGGTGCACACAAAATAAATAGTAGTTGAGTACAAAAGTATTCCATTGGAGGAAACTAAGTACAAACTCTAACCTCTTTGTAATGAAGCTCAATCTTCCGAACATTTTATTTCATTACCTATAGAGTTTTTGATATGTACTTAACGTTTATAAAAAAGCCTGCAAATTAAATTTTTGATGCTTGACACACAAAATTATTGATATAGGCTATGTTTAGAATATTTCCTTATTTTGTTGTTTCTCTCCTGCTTTATTTCACAGTTCCAAGCAACTATCCTACTCGTATTCACATGGTTCAATATTACCTACTCTTATTTTGTTTTGTTTCACTAAACTGAACTGCAGGTTCAGGAAATTTTCTTGTAAATAATTTTATGATGTATAAAAGGTAGAATAAAAGGCAACATCTTGAAATTTTGTTCACCATCGAAGTTACTTTCAATGCGGATCTTATCATTGACGGAATAGTTATATTATTTTTAATGCCCTAATTTTCCCTACATAATCGCGTAATACTTATTTGAACACATAAGAATGGGCAAAAACCAGTTTACAACTTTATCCATATGCTACTGAAATAAGGGCGTGTCATGATCACTTTGGAAAACTGTACCTTATTCCAAATCGACCAAAAAGTCTGAGCCCGGAGGCTGTCTATAACCGACAACGCAAAAAGATGAGGACCATAAAGTAATTTTTCACGTACACCGACTTACAGAGAAACATATTGCTTTTTAACTGAAATGCTTTTAATGATACAGCCTTGATAAAACATTTGTAGTATTTAGTATGTATCAACCCGCTATTTACCAATTACCAGAAAAATACTCTTCGTAAATGACCGCTTAATAGGATATAAGAGGATTCATGAATAAATAGCCGAAACATAGTGAATATTGTATTTTTCCAATTTATATGTATATTTGACAGATACGTTGAGAACTATTTTAAACGTGTTTACTCCCTCCTATCTCATTTTATTTGTGAAAAATATTGCCAAGGTTTATGAACATTACGTCGACCTGGTGCCCCATGCCTACAAAACTCCAGAATACAAATTGGTAAGCATTGACCGCTCTTTAATAGATTCATGCTGTCTATGTGGGATTAATGGCCTCGAAAATAGTCATAATTTAGGCACAACATTAGAATCAAATTTTTTGGCAATGAAGTTTAAATGAGCGTCTAATATGCGCTCTACCATACAGCAGGAAAAAAAATCGGTAATATAGGGACATTAGTTAACCAGTTATGAGTAGCATTTATGGAGGCGTTTTTCAAAAGGGCACTAGGAGCTATATTAAGTCTTTATGAATTTCTTTGTAAATGCAACATTTCCTGATTTATAAGGTTCGTCAATTTTTTTCAATGTTTGTCACAGTCTGATAATAGCTAATTTGACAAGGAAAAACTTATTTATTATTCAAAAATTTCTACTGTTAAAAAGTATCTACATTATTTTAACTTGGCACCAGCTCAATCAGTCAATCTCTCGATGTTTCGACATTTTTCTTAAGGCGACCTTTAGAGGGTTTTCAGACGATACCGTACGCAATACCGTATATAGCGTGAGATAAAAGGACTGACAATGTTGCCGTCATTTACCTCTGACCGTTATCAAAGTCCTTTAGAATCTTCAGTGTGTCGTAAACCATAATGGATAGAAGACAAATATTTTGACTTTAATTTTACATTGCAGACGAAGACGCATTAGAGGTTAAGTAAATGCAAAAGCAGTCCCTATGCATTTACTAATTATTTCTTAGTCTAATAGAATCTTTACCTTAGAAAATTGCAAAAATTTAGTCTATAGAGGAACCTACTAAATATTGACTTATTTAAAATGATTAAAAAATATGTCTTAAAAAACACTTGCCTGCTTCGATTATTTCCTTATCCGCAAACTGTTCGTAATCGCCTTTTAAAAAAGTAAAGATTTCTGCCCAAGCTTTTCCTTTTTTTAATTTTATCTTTATCATTATTATTATCATCGTCATTTGTTTTGTCCCATACGAATTCAATCCGCACGATCAAATGCATAGTTTACTTGCTTTTCAGATATTACGACAACACTGTTTAACGGTAACTGAACATATTGCAACGAAAAAAAGCAACAACTTAAATTCACTTTTACAATTATTGCAACCATTTGAAATTACCCTATATTCGTAGGAAATATCACGCGGTTTTACGAAATAGTTTATGGTTACTGAAAATTGTAAGGTATCGCGGTCGTGTGAAAAAAGCTCGTTTATTAACATACGTTTTGAATGCACCGTAATATCGCAACTATTCGAACTTCGAATAGTTTTCTTGCCGCTGCTCAGTTATCTACTAAAGTTCTTTATATTCTACTTCTAATTCGCTCTATCGATACGATTTTACTATCGATATACACCTTGGTGAGTTCCGAAGATTTTACATCGGCGTAGGAAAAAGTAAGAGAACTCGTTTGGAGGAAGAAAGTTGCAATTAGCGCTCGAAAACTACTACCAATATATGTTATATATACTAGATTTTCAAGACAGGCATCACTGATGTCTACTTTCCTATAATCGTTACTTCAGTTTATACCTGAATCTCGCAGTACTTTTCGATACTCAACATTTTATGTAATTTGACGGATGTGTTATGTGTGGGGCCCTGACAACAGGCAGACAATTGTCTTCCAGTGACTTTGGTCAGGAAGTTGTTAGTATTTACCACTAAGCATCGTAACGGGTATTAAAACTGGAGTTCATTATAGAAAAAATTACCTCTATTCAATGACTACTCAGAAATCCCTTCTCACTAAGTGTCGGGACGTCTTAAACGTCTTAGAATGATACATATGAGTATTGTATACTTGTATGTAATCAGAAGGAAATGTCTCACCAGGGATGTTTTTACATGAACTGTACCTGCCAATAAATACAAAACATTAACAAAGGTGAGAGTCGCAAATTTCCCACTTAATGGCTGTGTCGCAAATGTCGCGGATACTCTCACTTCTTGTATCAGATTGCAAGGGTTTCGTGATTACACGTCGTATTTGCTACATGTTTGGAGAGACAGTAATCGTAAAAAGTATAAAAGTACAAGTGTCCTCTTTGGTTATTACAAAGTAAGTATAAAAACGATCTTAAAGGTAGTTATATAATTGGTGATATCCTACTAACGTATGTTTTTATTAATATTGTGAACCCAAATTTTCGTTTTTTATCTGATAATAAAATTTATTGCTCTTCGTCGTCGGACTTATGTTGATGAGACACATTTCGGGTAGTTCAAAATTATGTCAAGTATTCTTATTAGCTGCAATGATGCCCAGAACAAAGTAAATTATTTCGCTTAGATCAATCGGAGCAGTGGGCAAAAGTTTGAAGACGAAGGTCACGGCCATTTGCCTTACTAAGGATTCCACTTGTACTCTTTCCTTATAACGCCTCACACGCAATCCCTAAAAGTCCAATAATTGGCGACTATTAACACTTCAAATTGCTTAACATAAGAAGTCGACTTTCAGTACCCCGTAGCGTAATTATTAATAGACACTATTTTAAGAAATACCTTTTTATTTATTAGGCGGTATTTTAAGAAATCTCTAAAAGTTGAAGATGATACACGCACAGAAAACGACTTTCCATTCACATCTACTTTTGCTCTCGGTTCACCTCCTTAGGGATTGGTTTTCTTAAAGGCTTTTCTTCGTCCATCAAGTCAACATCAAACAAAATTGATACGCAAATATTTAAAAGGAGAGAAATGAGTCAAATGATTGATCGGGAAAAGAACAAAGATGAGGGTGGGAAGTATTTGAAATGGAACGAAGGGACTGCTGGGGTTTGTCCGCTCTAGTTCATTTTAAAAGTTAATAGTTGAAGTATGAATTTGACATTTTTTTTGTTTATTTCAAATATAAACAGTTAATTCACGGATATCATTCACGAAGAAATTGTTTAGTATGTAAGAGTATTTACCGTCAGAGTATAGGAGTAAACGTTTCTTTTATTCTAGTAATGATATACTTCAGGTAATAGAAGAAGAAATATGTTTTTTTTGTGTAAATTTGGAAGATGTAAACATCATCGCTCTAGGAGCTTTCAAAGTTGACAAAATTAATAAGATATTGTGAGACGATATGCTTATTTATTTCAAAAATTGAATATAGCCTGAAAAACCTTTTAAGTGAAATAGTTTTTAAAAATATAATTTAGAAAGACTTACCTGAATTTAAATTAATTTAAAAATGTAGTTTATTTAATTTAGTAAGATTTACCTGAATTGAAATTAATTTAAAAATGTAAATTATTTAATTTAGTGAGATTTACCTGAATTGAAATTATTTTAAAAATGTAAACAATTGAACAGAATTCCTATAGTTATAAAAGAAAATAATAAACAGTGAAAATAAATTTGAAACAATTAAATCATAAAAATGATAAAAAAAAAATAATTAATTTAAAATAATAAAATAATTATCATACCTGTTAGAAATGTAAGTAATTAATCCAATTTGAAACAGAAACTCAAAACAAAGAAAATACACAAACACACAAAATAAAAATAAAAACACAAGACAAATTTTAAACTCGGATTTCAAAATCTGAATGCTTAAAAATTACTTCGCAGCCCTTTTAAAGACTCGTACTAACACGCCATCAAAACTAACCGAACCCACGCCGCATGTAAGAAAAATTCCCACAGGAAATCGATCTACGAGACAAGTAACAAAAATTTTACCTAAACGAGAACAGGTCTCACGTCAGCTCAAGAGTATTTATGGTTATTACACCTTATGTGTGCGAAACGCCAAAACACCAACAGAAATTAGGCAGACCACACAAAAAAAAAACATGTGGTTGTTTAGTTTATTTTACTCACGTAAAATGCAAGTAATTATTCAGAAAGCTATCAGAAAATATAACAAATAATTTTGTAATACCATGGTCGAGAAACTATATAAATTTTTTTTTTTTTTAAAGAAGCGTGCGTAAAAAATTTAAAGGATTAAAGATGACCATCGGATACCACAATATGTTATATGCATTTTACATAAATAATAGAAATAATAATTGTAAGAATAATTTCGATTAAGGTCCATACAGGAATGAATTCCTGCTTTTAAAAGTAATTTATTAGACTAAGTTTTATCTAGTTGCAAGTTAAGTTGATTGAATTATTAAAAGCTATGAAACATAAGAAGATAATTTTTAGTTCAAGGTTTTTCAGTAGCACTTTTTAAGGTAATGGAAAGGATTTTGAGTAATTCTTACGGAAAATCGGCTCAGATCGAATTTGTTGCAATTGTAGTAGTAGTAGTAGTTGTAATTCGTAACACTTGCTTTGCAATAACTGATTTCGGTCAACAGCTTGCTGTTTTCAAGTTTTACCTTTTTCTCTGTGGAGAAGTGGCAAAGAAATGTTTGAAATGGTACAGACGGGCTACGAGGGCAATGCTATAAGAAGACCGCAAGACGTGTTTGAGTGATTTTCCCGCTTTAAAAGAAGGAAAACGTCAACTGCTGGCCAACACCGCTCAAGCCATTATTTGTTTCTTTGACATCCACTCAGAGATTGTTCCATCTGATTAGGTTAGGTTGGATTAGGTAAGGTTAGGCTTTCTACCTAGTTTTAAAAAGATTGCGTAACTGTGAATTGCAATGAAAGTGACCTAATTTGTAGGAGACAGGGACACATATGATTAGTTTTTCCACTACGACAACGCTTTGTCCACACAATGTTGTCCGTACGCCAACTTTTGACTAAAAATGGTATGAGGCTTAGGCTCATTCCTCCGTATTTCCCAATATGATCCCCTGCGACATCTGTTTATTCCCCCGAATGAAGAAATAATTACAGGAAAGCGTTTAAACATATACTAAAATACGTAAAAAGAAACGCTATCAAGCCCTTAAAAAAGATAAATTCAAAAAAATGTTTTGATCAATGAAATAAAATATTGGATAATAGATAATGGTGACTTCTGAGAAGGAGATGCGAGGTGTAATGTGTATAAAATGAAGTCAGTCCGGTTTCGTTTGGGTCCCCCCATATGTGTATTGTGTCATAGTGCCCATATTTTTCCAAAATTGTATTTCCTTTTAATTGTTTTTTATTTCATTAATTACATTTGTTCTAATTTGAAAATGCAACGTACTGGTTTTACAAAACAAGGAACCGCCACACGGAAATGCGACACGATTGCACGGCAAAAGTATGCCGTGACCAACTTGCGATTTTCCGTTTGGGGGTAAAAGAGCACTATGTGGGTCATTATAAGAGAACAAGTTAGTAGACAATAAGTAGTAAGAATAAAGGTAGATAAAAGTAGAGGTTGTCGCAAGAAACCATTGTTTGTTTATATTTTTTATTGATTTATTGAATGTTTGCCTTTTTAGTTACATATGTGTCATACGTATCAAATCTTGTTCTCATAACTGTTTTGTATATACACTGTGTGTTAGATGGAAATAAAACCAGTAGTCTTAATCCGTTCATAGTCGAGTAAAGTTCTTGTAATCGCATATTTTTCATTAATATCAATATATTTGTTCAATTTAAATAATAGTTTTTCACTACGTCCGAACCGATGTACATGTCTAGACGGGTAGTTTTTTCGTGTACACAACATTAGTGGCGACCGTGACAGGACTTGTAGTGATAACCGATACGCAAAAATAGTTATTTTTGTTCTACAGATAAACTTATACCGCGACAGTCATACGTTTTAATTGATTGAAGCAGGTGGTTTCGAACCAAGTTTTGAAGTATGGAGCAATTAAGAAAACGGCGTACTACATTTCGCGCAGTATTTACGAAAGCGGCGAATGAGTTGGACAAATTGTTGACTTCGCACACACGGGATGACCCGCAAGTATATGATCAAAGAAAAGTATGCTGGGAAATACTAGAACAAAAATATAACTCCTTACGAATGGTCGATGAGGAAATTCTTAATTGTCTACTGCAAGAAGACGCTACAGAGGAAGTTTTAATGGCAGATATGGAATCAGCGGACGAGTACACAAAAAGATTTATCTTGCTGAAACTTCAGGTCGGTGGTCCTCATAGACAAGAAGGACAATTATCGGACAACCGCGATACGGACAGAGTGCGACGAAAGTTCAAGTTGCCCGCGATTGAACTGAAAAAATACGGAGGTGATATTCGCGAGTGGTTACAGTTTTGGGGACAGTTCGAAGAGGTGCATTCGGACCCTGAAATTGATGATAACGATAAAATCGAATACCTCATTCAGGCAACTATCCCGGAAAGTCGCGCGAGACGGTTAGTCGAGAGTTTTCCCCCGGTAAGCGGAAACTATCAGAAGATGATAGACTGTCTGAAATCAAGGTTCGGGAGGGAAGATTTACAAATCGAAGTTTATGTGCGGGAGCTGCTGAAATTAATAATAAATAACACGGCAAACAAAGAAAAAATGGAACTCTCCGCATTGTATGACAGAGTGGAAACTCAAATGCGCGCTTTAGAAACATTAGGTATTACGAGTGATAAGTGTTCAGCAATGCTTTTTCCGCTTATCGAGTCGTGTCTACCAGAAGAGCTTCTTCGAATATGGCAAAGCTCTTCAGAGTTTTCAACCATCAGTAAAGTTGAGTTAGGAAGTTCCCAAGAACTAATAGCAAAAAATCGTTTGGATCAACTCATGTGTTTTCTAAAAAATGAAGTTGAAAATGAGCAAAGAATCTTATTTGCTATGAAAGGTTTCGATCTTGGTGTGGATTCGCGAGAAAAAGTGACGCGAAAAAATAGACAAAAACCGGTCGATTCAAACACCGTGCCTACCGCGATCGGATTGGTGAATAACGAATTAACAAGTAAGTGCGTGTTTTGCGAAGGAAAGCACGATAGCGAAAAATGTTTCAAACCCCAAAAACTGACGCTGGACCAGAAAAAGGATTCTTTAGCCAAAGCAGGAGCTTGTTTTCGTTGTTTAAAAATCGGGCATCAATCACGTAAGTGCCGGCAGCGTTTAAAGTGCGTCGCGTGTGGAAAATCTCACACAACCTTAATGTGTTCTAGCTTATCGAAACCAAAACATGAAACTACCGAAACAGTTGATAAAAATTATATTCGGGCGAACAAGGACAGCCTAGCGAGTAACGTGGGATCTGTAGACCAAACATTGACGAATTATTCGAGCGATCACGTCGTGCTACAAACTCTTCGCGTTAAAATAAACAACGGCTATGAGTCGAAAGAAATTCGAGCTTTAACCGACAGTGGATCACAAAAGTCCTATATTTTAAAGGCAACTGCGTCGCGATTAAAACTCATACCGACAAAACGTGAAAAACTGATTCATTCATTATTTGGAGGAAGTAAAACTTCTGAACAAGAACACAACTGTTATAACATCAAATTAGAGACGGACTTCGCACCATATTCTTTAGAAGTTCTCGACCAAGAAATAATTTGTAATGACGTCACTCCTGTTCCTATGGGTCCTTGGATTACTGAACTAGCCAATGTAAACATCGAAATAAATGATGTTGGTAATAGTACACCCATTGAACTTTTAATTGGAGCAGATGTTTTGGAAAGTATATATACAGGGCGAAGACATACTTTAAGTTGTGGTTTGGTTGCAATGGAAACACTTTTGGGGTGGACATTGATGGGGAAAATCCCAAAAAAGCATCGAAGCATTACAAACTCCATGATTGTCGTGTCTCTGTTTTCACAAGATATGTCTATAACAAATTTATGGGAAATCGACGTATTGGGTATTTCAGAACCGTCAGTTAAAAAATCTCGTGAAGAGACGGCACAAGCAGCGAAAAATTTCTTCCTGGAAACTATCAAGAGAGTTAAAGAAGGCCGATATGAGGTGAGACTGCCATGGCTTGAGGGACATCCACCTTTACCGGATAACTACTCCTTGGCAAAAAGAAGATTAAACTCGACGCTGCACAGACTAAAAAGAGATGGAACATTGGAACCGTTGAATCAAGTTTTCGAAGAGTGGCTTGCTGAAGACATAATAGAAAAGGTGCCATGTACGGAATTATCGCATGCTTCTCATTATTTACCACACAGACCAGTCATAAAAGAGGGAAGCACGATGAAGATTAGACCTGTGTTCGACGCCTCTGCAAAAGAGAAAGGCAATCCCTCTTTGAATCATTGTTTAGAAAAAGGACCTAATCTTATCGAATTAATCCCGTCCATTTTGGTGAGATTTAGGGAACACGAAATAGGTGTAGTGTCAGACATTCGAAAAGCATTCTTGCAAATTAGCGTTCACGAAAAGGACAGAGACTTCTTACGTTTTATATGGGTAGATTCAAAAGGGAACGAAGTGGTATTTCGACACCGACGAGTCGTGTTTGGGGTAAACAGCAGCCCTTTCCTTTTAGGCGCTACAATCGACCATCATCTATCTGAAGGTTTACAACGAACCTCCGAAGAAAAACCAGTGTGCTCCAAGGCTACAATTAAAAGGCTGCAACAAAGTTTTTATGTCGACAACTGTGTTACAAGCGTCCCTAGTGAAGAAGTTTTGAAAACATTTATTCGAGAGTCCACAGCATTTCTCAGTCAAGCGAAATTCGAATTAAGAGGGTGGGAGTTCACTCGAAAGAAAGGCTGCAATGAATCCTGTGAGTTAATTCCAGTGCTTGGACTGATGTGGGACCCAAAAGATGACACGCTTTCTGTTCGGAAAGAAAACGTCCAAGATGTTACAGACCTAAGGCCCGTTACAAAAAGAAAAATTTTGGCTTTGGCCCAAAGGATTTTTGACCCCATTGGATTTACTTGTCCAGTAGTGCAGTGTCCCAAATTATTGCTCCAAAGGACCTGGGAGCAAAAGGTAGGATGGGATGTGGCAGTTGATGAAGAACTAGAGGAAGCATTCCTGAAGTGGGTTTCGGATCTGTCACACCTGAATGAAATAAAGATTAAACGATGGACAAATGTTTTGCCTGCGAATAACGGTGACTGCAGTATTCACACATTTTGTGACGCAAGTAAAGATGCCTACGCCGCTGTAGTATTCCTGAGAATTGTCCGAGGTGAATACGTTTTTATCCATTTGTTGGCGGCCAAAACAAGAGTAGCACCTTTAAAAAAGTTAACGATACCACGATTGGAATTATTGGCAGCAACGATAGGTGCAAGATTATACACCTCTGTGCGAGAAAATCTGAACTGTGAAGCTCGATCCTTTTTTTGGAGTGATTCATCAACTGTAATCTCATGGATCAAAAGAACTGAAGAATGGACAATTTTTGTGGGCAACCGAGTAAAGGAGATCCGACAACTGACATCGAAGACGTCTTGGAATTTGCTACCGGGCAGTTTGAATCCCGCGGATCTTCCTTCCAGGGGTTGCACGGCGCGACAGTTGTTAGAATCTAAATGGTGGGAGGGTCCCAAATGGTTGTTTGACATGGAGGACCAATGGCCCAAAAATGATCTTCTGTGTGATGAAGAAGAAATTTTGAAAGAAAAGAAGAAGACAATAATTGTAACTACAGTAAACACCTCTTCCGATTTTTGACACTTGTGTTATTTCTCCAAATATGAAAAAATTGTTCGAATGATGGCCTGGTGTTTTCGTTTCATTCATAACGTTAGAAAACCGGAAGGCAAAAGGGCAAGTGTTTTGAGTACGGAAGAATTGGACTCTGCCGAGACGTTTATTTTTAAGCTTCTGCAGAAAAGGGAGCTTCTGGAAGATCCCAAACAACTCAACACTTTACCCAGTTTTCTTGATGAATTTGGCGTTTTACGGTTGAAATCGAGAGTCTGTGAACGTGAGGACAATAAAAATTTTCGTTACCCGATTATATTACCGGCAAAACATCCAGTTGTGAAGCGTTTAATATTCGATCTTCACGTCAAATCGTGTCATGTTGGAATTCAAGGACTAACCTGCCTTTTGCGAGAAAAATATTGGATTCTTGGTGGAAGACGATTCATTCGGTCGGTTATATCAAAGTGCACAATTTGCAAAAGATATGACACTAAACCATTACGCGCGGGACCGCCGCCGTTACCACTGGACCGAGTTCGGGACGCCAGTGTGTTCGAAGTGACGGGGATAGACTTCGCGGGTCCATTATTTCTAAAAACAGGTGAAAAAAGTTAATAACTTGGCGATTTAATCCTCCTACTGCGGCATGGTGGGGAGGTTTTGGGAGCGAGTTGTAGGAATGCTGAAGAAAATCTTGCGAAAAGTTTTGGGTCGCGCCTCACTTACTTATGAAGAACTAATGACTGTACTCTGCGATTGTGAAGAGTAATATGAAATTATACTCTTGAAAATGACGTGAATGTCGAAATAATATTATTGAGTATTGACCAATAAATTAGTGAAACTTGTACCCAAAGTTGTTTTTATACTCTTTACCTACTTATTAAATATGGTGTTTCACAATAAATGCGATAAAAACAGTATTTCTATTATATGACATAAATCTAAAATTCCAATTCAGATTTCGCGTTCAAAGGAACTACTCACTGAAAACCTTTGCCAATACAAGAGTATCGCTAATCTTGCAAAATGATGAGTCAAGTATTCTTCTTACTTTAGATACCAAATACACTTGTTGTTGTATTTGGTAACGAAACACAAACATAAGTACATAAGGAGTATAAGGAAATATGGAATGCATTTCAAAACTATATGCTTTTAAAAATTGGATTGATTCGGCCGTTACTCTGTGATAATTCATCTTAACGATAAATGAAAAAACACTACCTTGTATATTATCACTTTATTTATTTACAAAACCTTGTGACTATAGTTTCGACAAATAGCTTGTCATTATCAAACAAGTGATTCAAATTGAATGAATACAAACAGATGTACAGTGGTGCTTATACATATTTTGGAAATTCCTTTAATTATTAAATGTACTGAATAATTCTGAGTGGTACAAATCCACCTGGTCGTTTAACAGGTTACTAAACAGTTTTTTGTACAAAAATCAGGTTAAGCCATAGGTTCCCCACTAAGTCCCTTACTAGTGTAAGCAACATGACGGCGGCTTGGCTCAATCAACGGTGATAAGGTTCGCCGACGCGACTTCACGGTGGACCAAACCATAAAACATATAACTTATTATATTTAGATTACTAGGGAATGTTCGCACAATACTGTGTGTTGTTTTTCTTGTTTATTTTATATACATATATACACTTACAAGTAGGAATGTACGGATATAGCATGGGAATGTAATATATTGAAACGACTTTTGTATTATTCATACTTTGAACGTGGTCAAAGAAATATCTCTTACATATTGTATCCAGTTAATAAATAAAAGTTGTTCTTCTTAATTAATTTATAACAAGACTTTTAATAAAAAGCGTACAAAGCAGCGGTGGGATATTTAAAACCAAGTGTTTTTGTTCAAAATTTGAAACAAAAGTGGTGGTTATTGGTGGTGAATACAATGAAAAAACGGCTACGAGCACGCGAAAAACCTAGGGTTGTTGACCCTGAGGCTGAATCGGGCAGTGAGGAACCCCCGGTCCGATTAGCGCGCACCTCTTCGACGTCGGAACCAAATAATTTAAGTCTGGTAGCTGAACGAGAACCCGAGACCCCGACTACTGATAGTGAATTACACTCTTTGCTAAATGATGCGAGAGCAGAAATAAATGCACTACGGAGCCAACTCGTAAGTACACAAACTAGTGATAGCCCACGTGAAAAAAATGATAGCGGATACATAAATTGGACAGTTTTCAAAGACGATAGATTGATTCCTGAATTTAATCCTTCTGATATGACACAAAATATTGAAGATTGGCTAGGTAGAGTTAACGAGTGTGCGGTGATTTATCATTGGGATGATGTCACAAAGATTTATATTGCTTTGGGTAAATTAAGGGGCACAGCTCGTCTATGGTACGAAGGGTTGAAGACGATGCAATTTACATGGCCACAATGGGAAGGGATGTTACGAAATATGTTTCCAAAAAAGAGTTCTTTCGGTAAATTATTTTACGAAGCCGCTACATACCGCGTATCTGTAGGGCAAGATTTAAACGACTATTGTTTCCGGAAGTTGTCTTTGCTCAATAAATTGGGTTTAAGTTTATCACAAGAACAGATTGTTGATTGTATAATAGAAGGTATCCATGATTTTCAAACAAAATCAAATATACGGGCAGCACTTTGTTCGACTTTCGCAGAATTAGCCGAATACGTTACAAATTTTCCTTGCGCGAGTTCATTTAATAAGCACAGTGAGCAAAAGAAAGTAAAAATTAAACCAATTCAGGGAACTCACAATCAGGAAAAAACTTTGATATTGTATGCTTTACTTGCAAAGAAGCAGGGCATATGCGTGCACAATGTCCAAATCTAATGAATAAGAAGTGTAACTTTTGTTTAAGGTTCGGACATACTATTGAAAACTGTCGAACCAAATTAAGGGAACGGGAAAATAAAAAGAGAGACGTTAATTATGTCGGTCAAAAATTGCAAAACAAATACATTAAAAAAGCCAAAATTAAAAATCAACATATTAGCTGTATAATTGACATGGGAAGCGAAATGTCGTTAATGAAATTTTCCATTGCTAGGAAATTAGGTTTAAAAGTTAACGATTTGAGTAGCGCGATAAAGTTGTGTGGATTTAATGGCTCGCAAGTTATTGCTAATCATAGTTGCCTAGAAATTGTTCAAATAGAAGGTGTTAGGCGGTCATAAGTATTTTGTAACGCTCGATTTATCCCAGGGGTTCTACCAGATCCCTATGGAAGAATTTTCTATAGAAAAAACAGCTTTCGTGACGCCAGACGGACACTTTGAATTTGTAAGGTTACCATTTGGCTTGGCAAACGCGCCTAGCAATTTTCAGCGCCTTATGGCCATAGTGCTGGACGATTACATAAACACTATAGCTCAAGTTTACATCGACGACATTATTATACCTGCAAAAGATTTTGACGAGGGTTTAAACAGGTTGCAATCAGTGTTACAAAGACTTAGGGAACATAATTTGACCCTAAAGCTATCGAAATGTTCATTTTTTTTGACAACGGTAGAATATTTAGGGAGTGAAATTTCAGAAAACGGCATTAGACCGGGCATGCAAAAGACAATTGCGGTACAAAACATGCCAATACCACAAAACGTTCAACAATTGCGTCAGTTTTTAGGTTTAGCTGGATATTTTCGCCGGTTTATCCGAAACTTCGCGTCAATCGCCGAGCCTCTCACGCGTCTCCTCAAGAAAAACGTATCATGGAAATTCGAAAGAGAACAAATTGAAGCTATGAATGAACTAAAGAACTTATTGGTAAGCAGACCAATACTAAAGATATTCAATCCGGAATTAATGACTGAGGTTCATACGGATGCGAGTAAAATAGGCATATCTGGAATTTTATTTCAAATTGACAAAGAAACAGGTAAACAGCATGCAGTAGCTTACTTTAGCCGCCAAACCACCCCAGTGGAACGAAATTATCACTCTTATCAACTGGAGACTTTAGCTGTACGGGATGCGTTCCGTCAATTTCGTGTATATTTAGTCGGAATACGATTCGTTTTAGTAACAGACTGGAATGCTATTAGGAGTACAGTTGAAAAGAAGGATATACTTCCACGCGTAACGCGGTGGTGGTTTGAGCTCCAGGACTATAATTTTGAGGTCAAATATCGTCCAGGTATAAAAATGAACCACGTCGACTGTCTCAGTCGCAATCCACCGAAAGTATCGTTAAGCATTGTTAACATAACAGAAGATGAATGGCTATTGTCAGCACAATTACAAGACGAAAAAATTCGTGAAATACGAAAGATTTTGTTGAGCAAGGACAAGTGCCCGGCTAACAAGCATTATTTTAAACTGTATGAATTAAAAGACGAAAAAATGTTTAGAAAATTAGAAAACGGTTCAAGAAAATGGTTAGTTCCCCGGCTAAACCGATGGCAGGTTTGCAAACTTTGCCATGATGACATAGGCCATTTTGGGGTAGATAAAACATTAGCAAAGATTAGGGAAAACTATTATTTTCCGGGGATGAGACGTTACGTAAAACGCTAGATTCAAGCATGTTTGAATTGTTCGTATTACAAATCACCGGCTGGCAAAAAGCCGGGGGAGCTTCATCCCATTGATAAGATACCCATGCCGTTTCACACTCTACACCTGGATCACTTGGGTCCGTTTGTAAAAAACAAAAGGAGAAATACGCAGCTACTTACTATAGTGGATGGGTTTACGAAATTTTGTTTGATAGAAGCAATAAAGAATACGAAAACGAAATATGTCATTAAAGCTTTGAATCACCTGATTGACATATTTGGGGTGCCCGCGCGTGTTATATCGGACCGAGGTACTGCTTTTACGTCGAAAACGTTTAAGAACTACTGCCGAACTCATGGAATTAAGCATGTTCTGAATGCCGTCGCCACCCCGCGTGCCAACGGCCAATGTGGGCGTTATAATCGAACCATATTAAGTTCATTAGCAGCTCTCAATGGAGGCAGAGAAGATGATGCTTGGGATGATCAAGTCAAAACGGTACAAAGAGGTTTAAACAGTACCATGAATCGAACCATTGGGATGACGCCCTCCGAATTATTGTTTGGGAGCAAACATCGTTCTTTGCCTGAGGACACACTTCTCAGTAGTCTACCAAATGATGAAGACCGGTTGGACTTGTCTGCAGTCCGACAGGGAGTGAAAACGAAAATTTCTGGGGAACAACTTAAACAAAAAGAAAAGTTTGACAGGAGAAGGGCAAAGGCTCCTAAGTACGAAGCAGGGACGTTAGTATTGGTTCAAATCACTAATGTTCCGTCAACCGGAGACAGCAAGAAGCTGTTTCCAAAATACAAGGGTCCCTTTAGAATTGTAGCGATTTTACCGAACGATCGATATGAAATAGAAAATCTGAGGGGTAGGATCAGACGGCGCACGGTAGTGGCCACTGACCATATAAAACCCTGGATAACTTTGAAAGAGAATGTGTAAGTACAAGGGGTAAGTTGCGTCGAATTCATGAATGGTGGGAAAAATATGTATGCTCTGAGTGAATGCATATCACACACCCGAAACGCAAGAAAGAATGAAATGTACAGTGTCGACAGTATACGACGACAAAATAGTCGTGTATGCTACACACTCGAAACTTAAAGAATGAAATGTACAGTGTCGACAGTATACGACGACAAAATAGTCGTGTATGCTACACACTCGAAACTTAAAGAATGAAATGTACAGTGTCGATAGTATATAACGACAAACTGGTCGAAATTATGCTACACACTCGATACACGTAAATAAATTCTAGCAAAGCAGTATGCGAGTTGCATGCACATATAATAAGCCTGTTACTGTACCTAATGAAAGGTACAAGCTTATTACTAACTATGCAATATCTATATTTACAGGGCAGATTGGGGGCAATCCGCAAAGTAGCGTGGCCGAATTTGTAAGCAACATGACGGCGGCTTGGCTCAATCAACGGTGATAAGGTTCGCCGACGCGACTTCACGGTGGACCAAACCATAAAACATATAACTTATTATATTTAGATTACTAGGGAATGTTCGCACAATACTGTGTGTTGTTTTTCTTGTTTATTTTATATACATATATACACTTACAAGTAGGAATGTACGGATATAGCATGGGAATGTAATATATTGAAACGACTTTTGTATTATTCATACTTTGAACGTGGTCAAAGAAATATCTCTTACATATTGTATCCAGTTAAAAAATAAAATTTGTTCTTTTTAATTAATTTATAACAAGACTTTTAATAAAAAGCGTACACTAGCCAATATATTTATGCAAAATATAGAAAATAAAATTATGCAATCAACGGGCGAATAATTTTTGTAAAATTGGATTAATAAGTTTGTATTAACAACGAAAGATTCACTTACCTCAAATATAGAACAAACTTAGTGTCACAGTTAAATATGTAAATGTTGTGAGTCATGTTGGTTGTTTATTATTAATCCCACCTTATCTAATTTATATATCTCCATTCACACGTGTAGGTGTCTATATTTTAAACATGTCTTTACAACAATGTGATTGTGTAAAAAATACTGGTCATAAGATGAATTAGAAGTTTTGTTTGCAAAGCTTTTCTGATTTTCATTTATTCTTTTCTGAAAGGATATATCCAAAATCAGTTAATCAAATTAACATTAAGAGTATATAAACTAAATTATTTCTTTGTAGAAAGTTCTCTATTTCAAATACTTTTTACATTTTACTGGGTAGCCGCCCTCCATTCTTCGACTGAAGTTTTTAGTGATTTTATATTAAAACGCGTATAGTAATTTCCTTCGTTGTGGTCTTTAATCAAAGTTTTGCAACTTAAACTCAATGTTTTTTTTATTTTTTGCTAATATCCCTTTATTTTATAAATGGTTACCAGTATAGTACTTCCTACTAGAATACGAAGCAGTAATTGAAATTCTGGGAAGATAAGTATATTAAAATAAAAATACCTTCACTACATAGACAACAACGTTTGTGTTAATTAGTACGAACAGCACCGCCATTGGCTTGTCTATAAACAACAGCAGTTTAAGCATCTGGGGGGCTTGTCAGATAGTAAATTACATCCTCATATAATTTCTACATACCATCCTAGCAATAATGAACCTGCATAATATGTATACGTAAATGGAGTAGCGGAATTTTATTTGGTTGCACCTCGCTTCTCGTAGAGTTTTTTTGCAATTGGATATGCTGGAGCTGACAATTTTATAGATCATGGATAAGTATGACAGATATTGATCGTTTATGCTTTGCCGTCCTACTTCCTAATTAGGTGTATTCATCCGGGACCCTTCTTTGGTAATTATTTTTTTTCTAATCGGTACTATTAAAATTTAGCGTCAGTATTTTTTAGAGAGGGGTCTAAACCATATTGTGAGATTGTTAACATAGCTTAAATTAGCGGTCAGCTAAAGTAGAAAAAAAAGTTTTTTTACGAATCAGGGGGATGTGGAAGATTATCCCACAAGGTGCGTGGTCGGACATTGCCATGCTGCAATAACTGTATGCTAATGATTTTAATCGTTTCAGCCTTACGAAGTTTTTGATTGATAAATGTTGCCGATATACTTTATCTGAATTTGATATCCATTGCAGAAACTACTAAGGTTTCAGTATGGTATTTCGTTTAAAGCTTAAAAAGGAAGTGGTAAGACAGGAATGGATAAATCAATAATAAATTATATGTGAGGTCAGTGTAAAAATGCTAACAATAAGATATAAATTTTGAAATGAATTATAATCCCAAAGAGTTG
The DNA here is from genome assembly GCA_029378335.1 of Agrilus mali. Classification (NCBI taxonomy): domain Eukaryota; kingdom Metazoa; phylum Arthropoda; class Insecta; order Coleoptera; family Buprestidae; genus Agrilus; species Agrilus mali. The sequence continues at coordinate 13,594,186 of CM055658.1, forward strand.
CATTCATATATCTAATTATCTTTTTGTGTTATATCTGAATGTATATGCTTTGCAATTGGATTATCTCAAATGTAATTATTATTGTTGGGTGATATGGACGATTTATTTGTTTCAGCCAGTACTATAGGTGTGCCAATCCTTGTTCCGTGAATAGCTGATAAATCAACAAAGTAAATATGAGGAAGTTTTAGAAAATTCAATATTCAAACTCTAATATATTCTGATTAAAACTTGAGGTTGTATATAGTGGGTCTGATTTAATTAGTAAATTATCATTAATTAATATATTTAAATTTAACACTATTAAAAGAAACTTTCTTCAATTGCATTTAATATATTCTGGTTCACAAAGCGTGCGTGAATTTGTATTTTCCTGATGAAGCTAATTCCTGGCTATTTTTATATTCTTCCAGGTTGAAAAGTAGGTAAGTAGGTAAATTGCAATTTCGGGGAAGGGAATGCTAATGAAAATAAAAATTACAGGGAGCGGAATGACATATACAGATAGCCTGACCTAAAATCCTGCCGTAAAATTACGCACTTTTTAAGAAAATTAGATGAAGTTTTAACGGCAAACATCCATCGCACACATTTTTTTGACGTGAATCAATTTCTTTTAGAACACTCTGCTTGTCTGCGTCTATCTCGACTATTTGTGAATTTTAAACAAATTTTCAAAGAGGAACTTCTTTAACGACCCATAAAATCTCAAATAAAGCTAAAAGTACTCAGAACTCAATTACTTATTCATAATTGTAATGCTAGGGAATGGAAAAGAATGGGAAATATAAACTTTCCGTTTTTTATTTTAATAAATGCTATTAAATTCTTCAACTTAATGGTAAAACGTTTTATAATTAGAATGTTCAGTAGGAATATTTGACATTAATAATGTAAAATTAAAAAGAAAAGTAATGGCGACTCATTGGTATTCAGGTTGCTTATAAAAAAAAAAGTTTTGAGCTGCGGTCGTTGGCTCTACATTTCATCACACGACATTGCTTTACCGATTTATCTCATACAATCTCAACACGTCATGTCATAAGCTAACCTTATCTAATCTCTTGATGGCCCGTAGCATCTGTTGGTGGTGCAGAGTACTTTTTGGTGGCGCATGCCATTTTTCTGTGGTGCATATTGTAGTATCCGCACCCAAACTTTAAATTTTCCTCCCGAACTCCCATCTCGCGGAGAGAAGTCGAAGCTAAGTAAAATTTAAAAAGAATACAAAAGCAATTGTGCTCGGTCACCACATCGCGGTGTTCCAGCGTTTCTTTCGGTTTTCCCCTTTTGCGAGTGATTCAAAAGTATGAAAGTGTGGGAAAAGAAGAAAGAAAAACAGTAGTTCAGTGACATTAAGAATAAAAACTTCTAAAAGCTTCTAGTTGCAATTATTCATTGTTATAATATTGTGCAATAAATTTTTTTTTTTGTGTCTTGATTTTACAACAATCAACAGGTAATGAAAATCTTTGTTTGTCTATTTGATTTTATAATTTTAATTTTAAAATGTAATTTATTATTTCAAAAAACGAAAAGAAATAATTCATTTTGATTTTTTGTTCTTGTGTAATTTTTATCAAATCAATTTTATAATTCTTTTTATAATTTTTTTAAATGATTTTTAATAACCTTTATTTTAATCAATCGATTTTACAATTCTTTTTATATTTTTTTTAAATGATTTTTTTTTTATAATCTTTTTTATTTTAAACAAATGTGAATTAATTTCTGAAAGAATCATTTTGTTGTATTGGAAGTGTTTTCAGGTGCGTTAATTAATATTGCGCAATTTCGTGCAAAACTAAACAACTTTATACTAACATTAAGAGTATATAAACTAAATTATTTCTTTGTAGAAAGTTCTCTATTTCAAATACTTTTTACATTTTACTGGGTAGCCGCCCTCCATTCTTCGACTGAAGTTTTTAGTGATTTTATATTAAAACGCGTATAGTAATTTCCTTCGTTGTGGTCTTTAATCAAAGTTTTGCAACTTAAACTCAATGTTTTTTTTATTTTTTGCTAATATCCCTTTATTTTATAAATGGTTACCAGTATAGTACTTCCTACTAGAATACGAAGCAGTAATTGAAATTCTGGGAAGATAAGTATATTAAAATAAAAATACCTTCACTACATAGACAACAACGTTTGTGTTAATTAGTACGAACAGCACCGCCATTGGCTTGTCTATAAACAACAGCAGTTTAAGCATCTGGGGGGCTTGTCAGATAGTAAATTACATCCTCATATAATTTCTACATACCATCCTAGCAATAATGAACCTGCATAATATGTATACGTAAATGGAGTAGCGGAATTTTATTTGGTTGCACCTCGCTTCTCGTAGAGTTTTTTTGCAATTGGATATGCTGGAGCTGACAATTTTATAGATCATGGATAAGTATGACAGATATTGATCGTTTATGCTTTGCCGTCCTACTTCCTAATTAGGTGTATTCATCCGGGACCCTTCTTTGGTAATTATTTTTTTTCTAATCGGTACTATTAAAATTTAGCGTCAGTATTTTTTAGAGAGGGGTCTAAACCATATTGTGAGATTGTTAACATAGCTTAAATTAGCGGTCAGCTAAAGTAGAAAAAAAAGTTTTTTTACGAATCAGGGGGATGTGGAAGATTATCCCACAAGGTGCGTGGTCGGACATTGCCATGCTGCAATAACTGTATGCTAATGATTTTAATCGTTTCAGCCTTACGAAGTTTTTGATTGATAAATGTTGCCGATATACTTTATCTGAATTTGATATCCATTGCAGAAACTACTAAGGTTTCAGTATGGTATTTCGTTTAAAGCTTAAAAAGGAAGTGGTAAGACAGGAATGGATAAATCAACAATAAATTATATGTGAGGTCAGTGTAAAAATGCTAACAATAAGATATAAATTTTGAAATGAATTATAATCCCAAAGAGTTGCATTCATATATCTAATTATCTTTTTGTGTTATATCTGAATGTATATGCTTTGCAATTGGATTATCTCAAATGTAATTATTATTGTTGGGTGATATGGACGATTTATTTGTTTCAGCCAGTACTATAGGTGTGCCAATCCTTGTTCCGTGAATAGCTGATAAATCAACAAAGTAAATATGAGGAAGTTTTAGAAAATTCAATATTCAAACTCTAATATATTCTGATTAAAACTTGAGGTTGTATATAGTGGGTCTGATTTAATTAGTAAATTATCATTAATTAATATATTTAAATTTAACACTATTAAAAGAAACTTTCTTCAATTGCATTTAATATATTCTGGTTCACAAAGCGTGCGTGAATTTGTATTTTCCTGATGAAGCTAATTCCTGGCTATTTTTATATTCTTCCAGGTTGAAAAGTAGGTAAGTAGGTAAATTGCAATTTCGGGGAAGGGAATGCTAATGAAAATAAAAATTACAGGGAGCGGAATGACATATACAGATAGCCTGACCTAAAATCCTGCCGTAAAATTACGCACTTTTTAAGAAAATTAGATGAAGTTTTAACGGCAAACATCCATCGCACACATTTTTTTGACGTGAATCAATTTCTTTTAGAACACTCTGCTTGTCTGCGTCTATCTCGACTATTTGTGAATTTTAAACAAATTTTCAAAGAGGAACTTCTTTAACGACCCATAAAATCTCAAATAAAGCTAAAAGTACTCAGAACTCAATTACTTATTCATAATTGTAATGCTAGGGAATGGAAAAGAATGGGAAATATAAACTTTCCGTTTTTTATTTTAATAAATGCTATTAAATTCTTCAACTTAATGGTAAAACGTTTTATAATTAGAATTTTCAGTAGGAATATTTGACATTAATAATGTAAAATTAAAAAGAAAAGTAATGGCGACTCATTGGTATTCAGGTTGCTTATAAAAAAAAAAGTTTTGAGCTGCGGTCGTTGGCTCTACATTTCATCACACGACATTGCTTTACCGATTTATCTCATACAATCTCAACACGTCATGTCATAAGCTAACCTTATCTAATCTCTTGATGGCCCGTAGCATCTGTTGGTGGTGCAGAGTACTTTTTGGTGGCGCATGCCATTTTTCTGTGGTGCATATTGTAGTATCCGCACCCAAACTTTAAATTTTCCTCCCGAACTCCCATCTCGCGGAGAGAAGTCGAAGCTAAGTAAAATTTAAAAAGAATACAAAAGCAATTGTGCTCGGTCACCACATCGCGGTGTTCCAGCGTTTCTTTCGGTTTTCCCCTTTTGCGAGTGATTCAAAAGTATGAAAGTGTGGGAAAAGAAGAAAGAAAAACAGTAGTTCAGTGACATTAAGAATAAAAACTTCTAAAAGCTTCTAGTTGCAATTATTCATTGTTATAATATTGTGCAATAAATTTTTTTTTTGTGTCTTGATTTTACAACAATCAACAGGTAATGAAAATCTTTGTTTGTCTATTTGATTTTATAATTTTAATTTTAAAATGTAATTTATTATTTCAAAAAACGAAAAGAAATAATTCATTTTGATTTTTTGTTCTTGTGTAATTTTTATCAAATCAATTTTATAATTCTTTTTATAATTTTTTTAAATGATTTTTAATAACCTTTATTTTAATCAATCGATTTTACAATTCTTTTTATATTTTTTTTAAATGATTTTTTTTTATAATCTTTTTTATTTTAAACAAATGTGAATTAATTTCTGAAAGAATCATTTTGTTGTATTGGAAGTGTTTTCAGGTGCGTTAATTAATATTGCGCAATTTCGTGCAAAACTAAACAACTTTATACTATTACGTTATACCATAAATAACATTCAATCTCAGGCAACCCTAAACAACATTGTGCAATTGGCGTATTTTCTTTTGTATTGAACACATTTTGCATTTCAACCAATTTTTGAAAGAGATTTTTATGTATGTACTAATATTTTCTCCCGTGGTCATTTTGGGAGTATTTACGCTACATGTACTCTACACATACATATTTATTTTTATTTTCAACGTTATCTGGATTGCATCCATACCAGGACTCCAGACTTTATTATTTTGTTTTGCGTATGCCCAAATCACATTTTTATTTTCAACGTTATCTGGATTGCATCCATACCAGGACTCCAGACTTTATTATTTTGTTTTGGGTAAGCCCAAATCACATTTTTATTTTTAACGTTATCTGGATTGCATCCATACCAGGACTCCAGACTTATAAACTAACTAACAAAATATGTATCTACTGTTTAAAATGTTCTTTTGTTTGAGAGGGTTGAATTACAATTTGTGGCGCTTTTGCGTATAAATTGTTTCCGAATATTTTCTTTTGCAAGTTTATTTTGAAATGCTATTATTATTTTTTTATTTGTCTGTTTTGTGGTTGTTTATTTTGTGCAATTTTATTTGAAATGTTTTATTATTTTGCCATCACATATTTTACACATGTATTTAATTTGCATTTGTTTAATTTTGTACTTGTTTTTGATTTTTATTTGAATAATTTTTATCATTTACTATTTATTTGAATTATTTCTTTTTGTCGTTTCCATTTATTTGAATTGTTTGCATTTACCATTTACGTTTATTTGACTTGTTTTTCCTGTGATTTGAAACTTTATTTAATTTTTGTGTTGCATGTGAATTTTATTACTTGCATTTTTGCTTTTCATTTTGAGGAGCAATGATCGTGGTTTTCTCTGCCATCGCTCTTTTTCCACGTGAGCTTCAGGCTGAGCCTGGCACTCAAATTTTTGTTTGACATTTGTAATTGCTGCTCATTTTGTTTTATGTTTTATTCATGCACTCACTCAAACATATTTTCAATTTTACAATTACATTTATTTAACTGTGTTTACTCAAACGTGAGTCCAATACAAAACTTTCTGAATCATGCATTTTCAAATAAACTTAGGGTTTTTCAAACAAACATTGCCTTTTTATTTTAAAGCCTTGTTCCTAAATAATTAAACCTGTACCATGGTAGAGCGTTCCATTTTTGGAAAACGAATTTCATTCTCACAACGTAGGTATTTTATGACGATCAAGTTTGAATGGGTAAGTTACACTACAATATCAGTTATTAAAAACTCTAGAAATGTCGTCGTGATGAGATGTCGCGTGATGAAATTTGGATGATAAGTTGTTTTGTAATACCTTATTGTAAACTTTAGACTTCTAAGTTTTCGATAAAATATTCGCTGCAAAGATAACAGCGACCGCCACTAGACAGCGAAAAGCGCGATGGAGCTACGGATAAAATTGAAATGTCAGAGTACTTTAATAATAGCGCGAAAGAATGTCGCCATGGCTAGAAAAAAATTAACTTTATTTTTAAACTTATGTAGTATAGCGAAGAAACGTGATATATTGTTAATTACCAGCTTAGTTTATAAGAAATGTTTAGTGTAATTTTTAAAAGATAAAGAAGAGGAAATATTTTGAGTTAAGTAACCGTTGGCCGAATCCTTGACCATTTTATGATTCTATTAATGTTAACCTGAGAAAGGTCCCAAGGGTCCGACACGTGCTAAACGCATACAGCAATAAAGTCATAAACACTAGTCAGAGTAATGCCCAACTGAGTCTACCTGAATTGAAAAGTGCAGTTTGAGAGACAGATTTTAAACGGTATTCATTGTATACTTTTATCATTTATTAAACTTATTTATTTGTTAATTGCGTACTCTCCTATTGAATCCCACATTTAATTATGAATTTCCATTACAATTTGAACAAAAAAGTACTTTCTTGCACCTATGTAATGTTGATGCGTTGGACAAACTTTTTGCAAGAATTAAGATTTTTTATTTGAGTCTTCATTTCGGAGAAATTTCAATCATATTTTGCTCAGGCTCGAGATTTTTCATTTTTTAGATTTATTTTTCCATTTATTCTGTATATTTCAAATAACGATAAAACATACAATTAGTAAAAAATGTAAATTAATTTTATATGGAAACATTCATACAAAAGATGATAAATATATATATCACAATTAAGTCATGTTTAATTTGCTCAGTGTTTTTCGTCGCTTTTCTACGGAAGTATTATTCTGTTTTAATTGAGTTCTTTGTGACTGGTAGTCCAAGGGGTTTCCTTCAAATTGGTGCGTTTCTCTTACATGTCGTCTGCTGCATTCCGTGAGTTTTTGATTGTGGAACATTTTTCATTTATTTACACGTGCTCTGTAGCAGTTCGTCCTTAGATGTTCTAAAGATTTCGACACTGATAACGTGATAACTTTTTTAGTGATATCTGTATAAAAAACTTTTTCTTTCTGCTACAGTATTACAAATGAAAAAGAAAAACAATTTAAAATCATAATTTATGTAAATTCTAACAATAAGAAGTCTGCATCGTTCGCGATTACTGCATATTTATATACAATGTCCATTTACAAAGATTCTGCCATCAAAGACAATATCAAGTTACTTCTACCTTTATGTTGTTATTATCGTGATTATGCCGTCGTAGGTAAAGCAAAATCGCTTTCTTGTTCCAACTGCAAAAATAAATACCATCAAAAATGTGCCGATGCTGCAGTTGTGCCTTTACAAACCTAAATAAATCGTCCATCGTTTGTTCCAAGTGTTCCAGGGCAATTATTGAGAACAGTTTTTCTGATGCTAATGATACGGCCAATTTCGTTACCGGCTCCTCTGGTATAATTCTTTCAAACACTACTGAGGCCTCGTTCACTCAATCCAATTCTTTTGGTGGCCCCGCGACACTTAACCCTCAAAAACATGTAGAACGTGACCTTTTCGAGACTTCCTACATTGCCAACCTCTGGTCAAGTTGAATGAATTGAATTGAATATGATTGTTGAAATCTGAATCAGAATTGAATGCCTTAAAAATCACGTCGCAGCTCTTTTAAAGACTCCCTCTAACACGTCATCAAAACCAGTCGAACCCACGCCGCATGTAAGAAAAATTCCCACAGGAAATCGATCTACGAGACAAGTAACAAAAATTTTACCTAAACGAGAACAGGTCTCACGTCAGCTCAAGAGTATTTATAGTTATTACACCCCATGTGTGCGAAACACCAGAACACCAATAATAAAACTATGCAGACCACACAAAAGAAACATGTGGTTGTTTAGTTTATTTTACTCACGTAAAATGCAAGCAAATAATCAGAAAGCTATCAGGAAATTTGACAAAGAGTTTTGTAATACCATAATCGAAAAACTATATAAAATTTTTTTTTTTTTTAAAGAAGCGTGCGTAAAATATTTAAAGGATTAAAGATGACCATCGGATACCACATATTGTCACATTTGTTCTAATTTGAAAATGCAACGTATTGGTTTTACGAAACAAGGAACCGCTACACGGAAATGATGAACACATGATTGCACGGCAGAAGTGTGCCGTGACCAACTTGCAAATTTCCGTTTGGGGGTAAAATAGCACTATGTGGGTCAGTATAAAAGAATTGGTTTTGGTAATAAGAGAGAAGAATAGGAAAGTAACAAGGTAGAGGTGAAGATCAAGCCAGCGAGTTAGAAGGGTTAGGGGGGTGTAGCGAGTTGCCGCTATCACTCACCCTAATGCTTGCTAAGAGTCCCTGCCATTACCAACGCCCCTAGTAGGTATTTAATTAGGCAAGTAGTTTTAAGAAATTTTTATAATTAGTTTTAAGTGTTATTAGATTTATAAGGCATTATTTAATCTACTAAACCATACAAAATTCGCTCTTTTTAATGCAATATAATAAAACCTTCATTCTGTGAATTTTTTTCCGCGACGCCCACAAAAATTAATATAGATTATAAGGAGCACTCTAATATTATATGTACTTTTTCCGGTCGAAGGTGTACTATTGCTTAATTAGCTTCGAGGTAAGAAAATCTTTTTGGTTTAATAAATTCAGGAATTCTTCGGACGAAAGTGTATACATCCAGTATTATTATGTGGATTGTGAATTATCGAGCGGGTACGCTTTTGTCACGTTGATTTCTGTTTACTCATAGCTACGTAATGGTGTTTTTTTTATTCATGTGTTTGTTCGTTAATTTTGGCAGTATACTTTTATTAACAATAAATTAATTCACCCATCACGTTTCCAGTAATATTTTGCACGATACTCGCAAGAAAGGAATGAACACGCAAACATGTACACAGAGGAGTTTCCGAGTGTCATGAACCGTAAAATGTATTTTATACATGGTGAAAAAAGAAATACCCGGAATTTTTTATAATATTTCAGCAGTATAGCAATACCGTACAAATAAATAAACCAACACAAGTTAGGGAACAATAACTTTTATTTAATCAATAAGAATGAATTACAACAAAAAGATTTACAATAAATGCTCAAAATTGCCTCCTTGGACTTCAATACATTTTCCAATCCGCTTCCCAAAATTGATCGCACAATGGTTCATCGTAATTCCGCCCCAAGCACAAGTCGGAGCCGTTTTGAGTTCTTCCACGATGGCGTATCATGTTCTCGAGACTTTTTGCACGAATCCATTTGGACCGAACTGCTGCGTCGCTCACGGGTCCAGAACGTCGCAAAGGACTCGCTAGCGCTGTTGGTAATTGGCGGAGTTGACCTTGACGTTTCGCTCTATGAATACAATCGCCTTCTTCGAAGAGCTTTTTCCTGGTTTTTGGGACAAGGACGTTTGGCCGCCGAATTCGCAGGATCTTAATCTAATGAACAACTCCGTCTGGGCCATCCTGGGGAATAAAACCTCGGGAACACGATACGCCACCGTGCTTGAGACGAAATTACGGTGGACAATGTGACAATGTTGAGCATTTCTTGTAAATCTTTTCGTTGTAAGCGCTGAACTGTTTTAAAAATTCCGGGTAATTTATTAAATTAGCACACATATCTCCAACAGGCGCACAGACACACACGAACTAAAGAAAGAAATTTGTTAATCATTGTAATTTTAAATATGTACCTACAGATCATTATCAAAGGTATTTAGTAAAATAAAGTTCTCTTGTTTTTGTAATTTTTCATTTTGTAGATAAATGGCTGTATTTTGGGTTTCTCTATACATTAAGAGACACAGAAACAGTATTGATTTAACGGGATGTAAATAGTCTTCTATACACATGTTTTAACTGAGAAAATGTTAATTACCACTGTTCGTGTTTATTACTTCTTTAAACCTAAAATTCATTTAATAATAGATACGTTCCTACATATCTTTTATTACCTAATAAGCTGTGTTTTTGTTGTGAAAATGCTTTCTAAATTCTCATAAAGCTTATACTTTGAGCATTTTAATCCAATCATTACCAAATATTTTACTATTTTCAACAAAGCTAACCTTTTAATGTTTCTTATTTTTGTTATTCTACGTTTTAAAAGCAATTACTTACTGTGTTGCTATTAAAAGGAAATAAAATATTTCTAAATATCTACCTTTAATGAAGTCAAGTGCCATTTCAAGTCCATATGTATCTTTATCACAATCGTCGAGTATGTGAGCGCCAATTGTGAAATTCGGAAGAAGAGTACTGTTGTTGATCCAGTCCAGAGTGTAAAGCATCGCTTCTAATGCCTGTATACCTCCCTGGGGCATAATAGGCCCGCATGTCGTTGTGTCCTCTCGTTCATGTACCATCATCAAACCACCTAGAATAACATCTCCTACAACGATCGCTTCCTTTTTAACGGGCCAATGAACATCGTGTAAACTAGATCCGTGCCGATGGCGATGACGAGAAACGCGAGATTCAGAATTTTCGTCTTTGAAGAAATCAGTATTCAATATGAAACTATCTTTCATTTGATTTCTAAGCACGAACTCGTGAGTCCGAGGTTTCCAAATCGCATTATCCGTTTTCAAGCTAATCATTAGTTTATCCCGGCGGTCTTCGGGCACAGAACAACTAAACAAATTAACTATAATAAGAAAAAAGCACACGAATTTCGGAGATTTCGTCATCCTTATGACAAGCGAGTGCTCAAGCAGTCACAGAGTAGATTAGTTACACCATCTTCATATCGAAATCAGGCCTGTATGGAATTGAAAAAAAAATCATTTACGATATACACTTATGGTTGTAAATACAATGCAGATTTCCCATTACATTTAATGAAATAAAGTATAATGCAAATTTTGCAGTTAAGTGTGCAAAACATTTTATTCACATAAATATTATTATCAAATTGACTGGAATCATTATTACATTGTAAAAAAATAGAAGTAATGAAGGATGCAAAATCATAAAAACAACCCTTCGCTATATACTGCAATAATTAATATGACCTATAGTGATATGTTAATACAAAATATTAATAGCCATTTTCGTAATGATTCATGAATGGAAGTGGTAATCATTTGTGTGAAGTTCGGTAAACACTAAATATTTATTAGTATAGGGACCACTGGATGAAAGATTAATTATTGGTATGAACGGTAGAATAAACAATAAACTGTTCTGTTATTATTTTGTACGAGTACGAGCAATTAAATATAATTAACGCATAGAGATTTTGTATTCAGTTCTTTCAAAAATTAGAGATACTTAATAAGAACTACATCAGGCAGTGGTATTTTATGTTTTATGTTTTATGTGAAGTAAAAGAAGTTCAAGCAGAGACAAGAACTTGTGAAATATTTTTGCAGCCTCAGGGCCTATTTCCTACGTCGAACTCGATCTGTCAATATAAATTATTTAGTATACATATAGTATATTCTAAGATATCATTAAATATTACACACTTTTCAGATACACATAAAGATCCGAATCTAACGATCAAATATACGAGCGCTGTTTAAAAAGTAATGATAATGGTGAACATGGGGATATATGTTACGAAGGGTGACAATATTGCACACCATGAGAAGCTCATTATTTTATCTACTAATAATATTAAGTTCTAAATTGATCGATGTAGTGAATGGAGAGTGGACATGTGACCATTAGCTTAAAATGTATTACACATTTGACAACATAATACATAAAAGTTATTTATGGTTAAAATACTTATGTAAAACTAATGAGAAAATGTTATAGACTAGGTGATCATATTTACAAGTGTTACCAAACGTTTGTGGAGAATGGAATTTTGTCGCCGGGAATTCAAGGCAATCAGAGGTTCATTAAAACTTTTGTGACGCAGTACAAAGAGTTCAAGAGGAATGGTTTGGCGTTCTTGCATAAAAAGTGACAAAAACGGTGGAAAAGATACTACCGAGGTGACTTACCTCTATAAGGATCATATAGGTGTTAAAATTTGAATAAGTTTTTCTTTATCATTCCTTTCTGAACAGTCCTCGTAAATAGGAAATTCCCTTTTTAAGGGAAGTGACTATATTAATCATAAATAGGGGATTTTATCTCTTACGCCTTCCTGCATATTTGATACAAACGTTTTACATGACCTGATTCAAAGGCACGGAGTGGAAATTTACGGTTGAAAGAAAGAATTGTACTTCTTTCGATTCGTAAAAGAAAATAGAATAAAATTGTTATACCTACAGCAATAAACATCAATACGAAGTATACCAAACATGTGTACAAGTTAGAAAACGGATAAGCGGATAATGTACCCATGCAAGCAGGTATAATGTAAAAGTATTTACGTTTCAGCAGATTTTAAAATTTGTTAGGTACCTGAAAAAGTAAATCACCAAATATTCGTAATATTCAGTTTGAACTGTCGTGTCATATTGCAATTTTTCGCAAACCATGAATTGTGACTTCTATAGGGGTTATATTCAGAAGTATGGCGGATCGCAATGTATTATATGTTTTTTTACGTAGGGAAACAAAACAGGTTTTTTTTAGTCTGTGCCACCGATCTACCAACGTCCAATATGCCTTCAATCTAAAGACTCGTTGGTCATCAAACTCAACTTCCTTCGTTCTTGAACAATTTTCAAAAATCTAGACTAATTTATATCTCTAACTATTTGCGAACAATATTTTAATTCACCTCCTACTACTCCTATTTCTGCTTATAATATGACTTAATCTGACACTTATATCTCGTCTATTCCATTATTGCTTCTCATGAGTACCTACAATAATGATTAAAAGCTTTTCTTAAGAATTAATCATTGATAAAAAAAACGTCCATTATTCTGCTAAAATATAGAAAATAACAACAAGCATTGCCCATAAAAATACAATTGGAAGGAATTATAAGTAATTATATCCCGTTTTCCTTGTAGTCCTAAACACTAATGCCAACAACCCTTAACAAGAACTTACATCAACTAGACAACAACTAAAACCTCATAAAACAACACCCACGTTATGTCGAAACTTTCCAACTTGATAAAGATTTACCAACTTAACATATTAATAAGATGAGATAATGAGAATAAAAAAATGAGAGAGAAGCGATATTTATTGCTAGAAAATAGAAGAAAAAGAAAGGACCAAGAGCTAGAAGTGTATTTTGAGTTGACAGTTTAATAATCGTAGAGTTTTACGTACAGCTGCTGAACAATAAAAGTCGATTCTGGCAGCCTACTGTGAGTGGGGTACACTACCATAAAACTACAAAGGGTGAATTATGCGATTATATTAATTTAAAGCGACAATCATGGAATTGTAGAAGATAACATCGAAGGCATTTTCTATTTACCTATAGTTACGATTTATGTATTATCTTACACAAAGCAATAAAAAATATTTGTTAAATAAAATCAATCCTTAGGTGAAAATACTAGTTCATAGTATGTTCTACAGATTATAATATTATAAATGTTCATTATCTTACCAGCAGAGCGTTGTGCAATAACTATTTCGTCGGTAAATATCATAAACCAAATGACGATGTATTCACATCGCAATTGCATAGAGCATCAGTACATCTAAAGTGTATCTCAAATCAGTTCGATGATTGAAAGGGAAGGCAAGCCTCGTTTGCCAATTTTCTGTATAAAAAAAAACAAAAAGAAGAAAAACGGAAAACAAACGACAAAATAAATATAATATGTAACAAAATAAAATAGAATTGGTTGATTGTGTATCGCATTCCTTGTGAAACATGATGAAACAATTGTAATAATTTCGACGAGTAACAACACTGGGAAGTTTCACTAAAACTTTATTGAAATCTCAACAATATTGTTTCAACCTTTGCAGGTCATTATCAAGAGATAATCTGTTACTAAAGTTCTTATAATCTATAGAGGAGTATTTATAGACATAAATAGTATATAATAACAATTCATCATTAGGTACAATTCCACTTCCACTTAGACTAATAAGTTTGGGAAATCACATAATAATAAAGGTGAATCAAAGTTGTCATTTCTATTTGGTTGTTTACAATAATACTTTTAGTTTTAATGGCCTTCTTAATTTCTAGGGTTTCCAATAAATTTAATTTGGCGTTGGGGTTTAAGCTATTTTGTTCGTTCTATTAAGTTTAAAAAGTTCTTTAATTACATATGGTTCAACAGATAGTGGCTAAAAATTGGTTTAATACCAGTGTTTATGAAGTTAAAGTGTAAAAATAAGTCACCTGAAGCTCAAAAAGCGATAAAAAATATCTAGAAATAAGTGGTTCGAGCTAGAAATTAAAAAGTGGCAGAAATATAGACAACACCTAGGAGAACATTTAAAGATCTTACACTCTGAAATGCTTAAGATATTCCATAATGTCATCTTTGATGGTGTCACCTCGAATATTTTTGAAGAAATCAACAACAGTTTCAATATACATCGTCGAAAACTACAGAAAAAATTGAAGAACCTTAAGACTAAGCAAAAAACGGATGACAACTTCACCTTAGGACAACAAACACACAACGTTAGTAATTTTAAGTTTTACAAAAGACTGGAAAATTAAACCAATATAACTTTTGATAGCAAGGAAATAAAACTATTAAATAAGGGTTTCAAATTCTCCCCTAATCTACCTACATCGACCGAAGATTTAGAAATATTAGGAGTTAACTTTGAAATTACACTAAAGAAGTCACAAAAAACAGAACTGCTAGATAAACTTAACCTGTCTAAAATAATTCGGAACTTCAAATAAGAACCTAATAATAAACATAATTTAAAAATAATTAAGTCAATCAAAACTAATTGTAAAAACAACAACCTGGTCATCTGCAAAGCAGATAAGGGCAATACGGTGGTTATTCTCAATAAAAATGATTATCAGAGAAAGAGGACGCCGTTAGCTCTTGGTGAAACATATTTAAAATAAATAAAAACAAAACACTTGAAGAAGTTTCACAAATTTATTTACAGTACTCGATGTACATTTCGCCTGATCAAGGCATCTTCAGGAGTAACAATACTACTAGTTATACAGTATTATTACAGACATATATATAGACTTAATTTAGTAGATTGGGGTTCAGGAGGGGGTTGTTGCCGAAATCAAGTTGGTCGTTCGTTAATATTTTTTTTTACAGATAGCTTCTTTTATTTCTAAAATTTCGTAATTATCTAGGATTTTTCCTCCTTTTTGTTTCTTTAATATTTTTACATTATTTTTGTTAAAAAAGTGATTATTATTTATGCAATGAGTGGCTAAACCTGTGTTGTGATTATTATATTTTATATTTCGAACGTGTTCTGAGAAACGAGTACCAATGTCCCTTTTGGATTTTCCTATTTAAATTGCCGGGCAATCGCCGCATGTTATCTCGTACACACCACTGCATTTTAGTTCGTCTACCTGTTTCTCTAATTTATTATTACGAAGGGTTTAACCCAACGTTCTGTTATTAAAATATGCCGGGAATATATTATTTTTTCTTAAATAATTTCCTATATTGTTACTTATATTTCCATAAAAGGGAATTTTTCTCCAGGTTTTTTTTAGGTACATCTGATTTATTTATAGGAAAGATAAGCTTATTTAAATTTTGTTTTAATTTTTTAGAAAGTATTTTATTTATCACATTCACCTTGAAGCCATTATTAGTTGCTACAGTTTTTATTGTGGATAGTTCTTTATTAAAATTTTTTTGTGTAAGAGGAATTTTGACTAGTCTATTGATCATGGAATGGAAACTAGCTAATTTCGTGTTCATATGATGATTGGAATCGTACGGTATGACAGTGTCGCTGTATGTTTCTTTTCTGTAGATATCAAACACAAATTTATTCTCCTCAATTTTTATATTTAGGTCCAGAAAATTTAAAGAATTGTTCATTATTTCCACAGTGAATTGGATGTTCTTATTTAACGAATTTAAATGTTTTAAGAATATCTCTACCTGCCTTTCCGTACCAGTCCAAATACATAGGACGTCATCCACATATCGAAGCCAAAGATTTCTCACCTTTTTATGCGAATTATTTTATGAATGATTTCGAAATCAAGTTGTTCGAAAATGACTTCTATTTAAATAAAAATATAAATCTTTGGCTTCGACATGTGGATGACGTCCTATGTATTTGGACTGGTACGGAAAGGCAGGTAGAGATATTCTTAAAACATTTAAATTCGTTAAATAAGAACATCCAATTCACTGTGGAAATAATGAACAATTCTTTAAATTTTCTGGACCTAAATATAAAAATTGAGGAGAATAAATTTGTGTTTGATATCTACAGAAAAGAAACATACAGCGACACTGTCATACCGTACGATTCCAATCATCATATGAACACGAAATTAGCCAGTTTCCATTCCATGATCAATAGACTAGTCAAAATTCCTCTTACACAAAAAAATTTTAATAAAGAACTATCCACAATAAAAACTATAGCAACTAATAATGGCTTCAAGGTGAATGTGATAAATAAAATACTTTCTAAAAAATTAAAACAAAATTTAAATAAGCTTATCTTTCCTATAAATAAATCAGATGTACCTAAAAAAAACCTGGAGAAAAATTCCCTTTTATGGAAACATAAGTAACAATATAGGAAATTATTTAAGAAAAAATAATATATTCCCGGCATATTTTAATAACAGAACGTTGGGTAAAACCCTTCGTAATAATTAATTAGATAAACAGGTAGACGAACTAAAATGCAGTGGTGTGTACGAGATAACATGCGGCGATTGCCCGGCAATTTACATAGGAAAATCCAAAAGGGACATTGGTACTCGTTTCTCAGAACACGTTCGAAATATAAAATATAATAAGAAATAAAAAAAGCTATCTGTAACAAAAAAATATTAACGAACGACCAACTTGATGTCGGCAACAACCCCCTCCTGAACCCCAATCTACTAAATTAAGTCTATATATATGTCTATAATAATACTGTATAACTAGTAATATTGTTACTCCTGAAGATGCCTTGATCAGGCGAAATGTACATCGAGTACTGTAAATAAATTTGTGAAACTTCTTCAAGTGTTTTGTTTTTATTTATTTTAAAAATGATTACTTAGATAAAATTAATGAATTACTTTCAGATAGTAGTTTATTTTCAAAATTAAATAGAGACCCTACAACACACTACCAAAAAATGATCATCGATATTATTAATAATAGTAAATCGTTGTTTGCAAAAAAAGAAACTTACAAATTTAAAACGATGAACCCTTCTTGTCTAGTTCTTTATGGTCTGCCCAAAATCCACAAAGAATACACGCCCTTAAGACCAGTGGTTTCCTACTTAATTGCCCCATCATACAAATTATGTCAATTTTGTAACACATTCTTTCTTTCCCATTTCACTTGCAACTCAAAATATAGTATAAAAAACCCGATACAGTTGGTAGAGTGTCTTAAGGAGTTGAGACTACCTAATAAATCATTTTTCGTATCTTTTGACGCTAAAAGCCTTTTTACTTCCGTTACGGTTAAAAAAGTATTAAAACTAATTGTCGATAAACTAGAAGGTAATTTGAATAGATGAGGCGGTTGGATTATTATGAAACATTTCGAAAATTTAAATGAGAAAATAAAATGCTTTTAAATGTTTCAAAACTTGCTTTATTATAGCACCCTACAGCTGTTTCGACCGATTAGGTCCTTATCAAGAGTAGTTTATACAGTATAAACTACTCTTGATAAGGACCTAATCGGTCGAAACAGCTAGAAGGTAATGTAGATTTGAGTCATACGGTTAAATTTGAAATACTAAACGTCTTAAAACTTTGTCTAGAACAGAATTATTTCAAATTCGAAAATAACTACTTCAAACAAAACGACGGTTTACCGATGGGCTCTCCTTTATCGCCCCTATTAGCAGAAATTTTCATGAGTTCCTTCGAAAACACTCTATTTGACAGCAATTCCGAATTCATAAAAAATTTAGTTTATTGGAAACGATATGTTGAATATGTCCTGTGTATTTGGAAAGGGAGTTTAAGACAACTCAATAATTTGTTAAATTATTCAGTTTACATTGGAGGTTGAAACTGAGAATAAATTACATTTTCTCGATCTAACATTATTAAAAACCTGCGATAATATTACTTTTGAAATTTTCAGAAAACCGACCACCGCAGATACGGTTATTCCTTATGATTCTAACCAAGCCTTTAGTATAAAAATGGCCTCCTTTAACAGTTTAGTTCACAGATTAGTTGTTGGAATATTGAACTTTATTTTTATTCTTGAATTTAAACGGTTCGGTGGTGATATTAAAGACTGGTTATCGTTTTGGGCGCAATTCAAAAAGATACACGAAGATGCGGACATCGACAATCATGATAAAGTCGAGTATATAATTCAAGCGACAATCGAGGGGAGTCGAGCGAGGCAACTTGTAGAGAGTTTTCCCGCGATGGGCGAAAATTATCCGAAAATAGTCGAAAGTATGCAATCGCGTTTTGGTCTGGAAGATTTACAAGTGGAAGTCTATGTACGCGAATTATTGAGACTTATTATACATAATGCTGTCTCACAAGAAAAAATGCAGCTTTCCGCGTTATATGACAGAATCGAAACGCAGTTGCGCGCGTTAGAGACGTAGGGGATCACTTCAGATAAATGTTCTGCGATGCTTTTCCCGCTGATTAAATCGTGTTTGACAAACGATTTGTTAAGAGCTTGGCAACGATCTGTTTTGAACAATCTACACTCACGCGGCTCTTCGAGTGGTAGTTAAACGGAACTTGACGATAGTACTCTAACAACCCGTCTTCAAAATTTGATGAACTTTTTGAGAAACGAAGTCGAAAACGAGCAGCGTATCGTACTTGCGGCGGAAGGATTCGGTTTGACCTCGGTTTCATCTGTTGGAAACTCTGACATCGGTGTTGTCAGAAAAAGAGGCCAACGAAATCGCAAGCGATTCCCACCGCGACGGATCTGATAAACTGCGAAACTACCAAATGCGTTTTCTGCGAAGGTACTCATAATAGCAATTCTTGTTTCAAAGCGCGAAAACTTTCTTTGGAAGATAAGAAAAAGGTTTTGACCGAAAAGCGCGCTTATTTTCGTTGTCTGAATGTTGGTCACCAAAGTAGGAAGTGTCGCGGCCGTTTACAATATGTAGTATGTACAAAGCCACACAGCGCATTGATGTGTCCCGATTTGCCTGTCAACAAACAAAAGACAAATGATAAGACTAGTGTCGTTGACGAGAATATTATAAAAGACAAAGCATTAGCCAATGAGACGGGCACACTTGTATTTTTGCAAACATTGCGTGTCGCTCTAAAGGGAATGAACGGGTTGCAGGAGGCTCGGGCTCTAATTGACACAGGTTCCCAGAGATCGTACATTTTGAAGTCCACGGCGACACTGTTACGTTACTTACCAACACGTAAAGAGAAATTGGTTCATTGCCTTTTCGGTGGTACGGAAACTGTGAATAGTCACCAATGCTATGACGTCACCATTTGTAAGGGAGATAATTCGTGTACTTTTGAGGCTCTCGACCAACGTGTCATTTGTAATGATTTATCGACTGTATTCCAAGGACCTTGGCTGCAGGAAATAATAACCTAGGTATTGAAATTTCCGATACTAAGTACGACGGTCCGATAGAACTTTTATTGGGGGCAGATTTATACTTTATACCGGAGGGAAGCATGTACTGCAATGTGGTTTGGTTGCCATTGAAACAACCGTGGGTTGGAAGTTAATGGGAAAAATTACTTTGAATGAAACGACTTCGTCGATTGCAATGACCACTTTGTCTCTTCTGATAAAAGAGGCTTCTATAGCTGACCTTTGGGAGCTTGATGTACTGGGCATAAGAGAACCATCCGAGAAGAAGTCTGGAAAAGAAATGGCTGCCGCGGCGAAAGATCTTTTTCTACAAACTCTAAAAGTAAACGATGACAAGCGCTACGAAGTGAGGTTGCCCTGGTTGGAAGATCACCCCCCTCTACCTACAAATTAGGGAATCGCCCAAAAGAGGTTAAATTCGACAATGAGGAAATTAAAGAATGAACACCTGATAGAGGCTTATGACGCCGTATTTCAAGAGTGGTTATCAGAAGACATTATTGAGCAGATTGATAGAGACGACAAAAGCCATGGACATTATCTTCCTCATCGGCCTGTATTGAAGTGTAACAGCACGACAAAAATCAGACCAATTTTCGACGCATCTGCTCGTGAAAAGGACAAATCATCCCTCAACCACTGTCTCGAGAAAGGAATGAATTTGATTGAGTCAATCCCTTTTATTCTGCTTAGATTTAGAGAAAAGCAATTTGGAGTTATGGTTGACATTCGCAAAGCTTTTCTACAGATAGCAGTTAATGAAAAGGATCGCGATTTTTTGAAATTCCTGTGGATTAATCCAGATGGAAATGAGACAGTTTATCGGCATAAGCGGGTAGTTTTTGGAGTTAATAGCAGTCCTTTCCTTCTGGGAGCTACGATTGAATACCATCTGTCAGTTTGCCTGGAAAAATGCCGAAGGGGAATTGCTATTTATTCACTGGACGCGGTTCATAAGTTGATGAGAAGTTTTTATGTCGACAACTGCGTTATCAGCGTTTCAAACCAAACAGAACTAAAACGATTCGTTAACGAAGCCAGACTTATTATGCAAGAGGCTCAATTTGATTTGAGAGGGTGGGAATTCACGGACGATTCTGTAAAAGAAGAAAAGGCCGTGCCCTTGTTGGGTCTTATTTGGTGCAAAGGCAAAGACATATTAAAAATAAATACAGGATATTGCACTGACTCCACTGCAGGTGAGGATGTGATTGTTACCAAAAGATTGATACTTTCGATTACATTTGGATACACATGCCCTGCCACTTTGGTGCCTAAATTACTTTTGCAGCGAACTTGGGAAAAACAGTTAC
This sequence comes from Agrilus mali, assembly GCA_029378335.1. Lineage (NCBI taxonomy): Eukaryota > Metazoa > Arthropoda > Insecta > Coleoptera > Buprestidae > Agrilus > Agrilus mali. The sequence continues at coordinate 13,615,273 of CM055658.1, forward strand.
CGTGGGACAAACCGGTGGATGCTTCGATCGAGAACGCCTTTCGCGAATGGTTGAGAGACCTGTCTTATCTACAGAAAATAGAAATTCCAAGATGGATAAGTGCCGGGTGCGTCTTCTTGAGAGTAGTTAGAGGTAGTCAAGTAATTGTGAATCTACTGGGTGCCAAAGCGAGAGTCGCACCTCTGAGAAATCTGACGATACCCAGCCTTGAATTAATGGGAGCTGTTATTGGAGCCCGATTGTATACCATTGTTAGAGAAAGTTTGTCGTGTGATGTAATGCAATCGTTTTTTTGGACTGACTCAACGACTATTTTGTCCTGGATCCAAAACAAGGAAGAATGGAGTACATTTGTGTGGAACAGGGTAACCGAGATTCGCAATTTAACGACACCTGAAAATTGGAGGCATGTGCCTGAAAACAACTTAAATAGGATATCTATTTGATACGGGTTTGACATTGTTTCGTGGATTGTATAGGTACAGTCTTATTATAATGGCAAATTTTAGAAATAAGTAAAAATAAAACACCAGAAGATAAAACCAACATAAGATCAAAAATAATAAACATTTTACTTAACTTCCTAAAAGGTAACAGTAAAGTTAAAAATAATGCCATCTTAAAAGACTACAAATCAACAAAAAAATTCATAAAATCCAATCCAAATTTAATTATAGCTAAATCAGACAAAGGGAATAACACAGTGTTAATGTGGAGGGAAGAATATCTCAAGGAAATGTACGAAATGTTAAAAGACGTCACAGTATATAAACTATTAAAGAAAGATCCGACTACAAAATATCAAAACCAAGCTAACAAGTTAGTTTCTCGTTTAAAGGATGCTTCAATTATTAACGAGCACACTGAGAAGAAACTAAAAATATATAATGCCGTTTCCCCTAAACTATATGGACTAAGGAAAACACATAAACCAGGATGTAAAATGAGACCAGTAGTAAGTGCAATAGGTTCGCCATGTTATAATTTAGCTAAACAAATACATTTAATTCTCTCTCCCATTACAGAGAACTTTGAATACTCCTTAAAACTCTTTCGATTTTGTACAATTCATCAAAAATATAAAAATACCAAAAGACTACATATTAATATCACTAGACGTAACTTCTTTGTTCACCAATATCCCAAAAAAATTAGTAATGGAAATAATGATAAATGACTGGAATAATATTTATGAAACTCTCAATATACCTCAGAATTTACTATTAGACTTAATTGAATATTGCTTTGATTCAAGTTATTTCCAATGTGATAAAAAAATTTACCAACAATTGGATGGGAATAGTATGGGTAATCCTTCCAGCCCGATATTAGCCAACATAGTAATGAACCACGTCATCAATGAAGCCTTAAAATCTCTTCCGTTTAAAATACCTTTCATTAAAGTATATGTAGATGATAGAATATTAGCCATCCCGAAAGAAAAAACCTCAGAAATACTTAAGGTATTCAATAACATTTATGACAAATTGCAATTTACTCTAGAAGTAGAAGTAAAAGGTACAATTCCTTTCCTTGATCTCACTATTATTAGAACATCTGACGGTAACTTGATTTCTGATTGGTATACTAAAACTACAAGTTCTGGAAGAATTCTCAATTATTACTCCAACCACCCCATTTCACAAAAAATTGGTGTTATTAAAGGTTTACTACATAGGATCTACACACTTAGCCATTCCAACTTCCATACAAAGAACCTGAAGAAAATTAAGGAACTATTACAAAAAAACAATTATCCAAAAAGTTTTATAAATTTATGTATCAAACAGTTCAAACTAAAACAAACAAACATCTCAATCAATAAGAATCAAGAACAGGTGCATATAAAATTTCCGTTTATAGAGCCCCTTTCGTATAAAATCAATAAATGTTTCACCGGAACCGATATTAAACTAGCTTACTACAACATAAAAAAAGTACAATCATTATATACAAAACTAAAAGACCCAGTACCATTTTTTGATAAATCAGGAGTAATTTATAAAGTGCCGTGTTCACGCAATGTGTTACGTTGGACAAACGAAACAAAAATTGAAAAAACGCATAGATCAACATATTTATAATTGCAAGAACATCAATTTAAATAAAGAAAACAAAACGGCGTTAGCAAATCATCATTTTGAGACAGGCCACAATTTCATCTTTCAAAATACGAAAATATTAGATAACGAAAATAACTGGTTTAAAAGAAACGTGAGTGAAATGATCTTTATTAAAATAAATGACACAGTTAATTTACGCAGTGATACGCAAAGGTTGAGATGAAATCTTAAAAATTAACTCAAAATAATTTTCGCAAAATTCTTCAAGTTCTAATTTAATTATCCAAACATAAAAGTTTTCCAGTTTCTATGAATTTTGCCATTATAATAAGACTGTACCTATACAATCCACGAAACAATGTCAAACCCGTATCAAATAGATATCCTATTTAAGTTGTTTTTACATCTTATAACCTGTTAGACTCAATCAGACACCCGATGGTGCCTCACGTTTAAAGAATTATTTGTAATTTGTAATTATCGACAGAATCCGCTTTTCAGTTTTATTAATTGTAAAAATATAGTTTAAGTGCAACGAAATTATAGTTATGTTGTGTTTTTTGTTCTTTTGAGAAGAAAAAAGTTTTAGTGTTTATCATTTCTAGTATCTATTCTCACATTTGTAAACTAGCCAAAAAGATGTTTAGAATTCAACTGAATTATGACTAACCATACACACTTGATTTTAAGATGATTGGACGAGAGGAAAGATTAAAAATGAGGTAAGCAGCATGGTGCATTTCAAATTAATAATTGTAACAATAACTAATTGTAAGATTGTACAGTAAATTAAAACATTGAACAGAACCTACATAGAGATTGTTAATAATGTAATTGAATTTATTTTTATTTATTTTTTCATATAAAACAATGTAATTTAACTTTTAAGTAACTAACACATCTTGAGTTTGATTTTATACTATTAATTGTAGTTGCTGAGGAAGCTATAAATAAATAGCGAAACGTTCAACGAAATTTTAAATAGTTTTTCTTCGAACTTAATATTTTTGTCCAATTCCCTATTATCAAACAATTATGAATAATTTCAATGTAAACTCATCCCTTGATAATTATTGCAATTAAATGTAAGTATATTGTCTATTTTCGATTTGTATGCTTTACTCACTTTTTTTCAATGGTTCAATATAGTTATTTTAAATTAGTTGTTACATTTTCTTACCCCGTATATCTACCTTTTCTATACAATACATAGAAAGTAATAATTTAGGAAAGTGCCAGTGTTTTACATGCTAAAGTAATGGAATTTTGTCATCAGTGATCTTGTGAAATTAATTATTCTCGTCACCTGCTGGTTTTTAATCACAAAGAATTTGTTTTGTGTTCATATGTAACCAATTCCATTAAGGGTAAGCACAAAATCGAAGTGACCATTATGAAAGGTGAAATATGGTATGTTCTTATATGGGTATATTTTTTAAAAGCTTTTATTTAACTTGCAATGTATGTTTGTTCCGGTGGAATCTTGCTACTTAATTTTGAAGCAGATATCTTCAACCGATTGAGATGAAATTTTGTATACACGTTTAGTTTGGATGACAATACACGATAAGCTGGGTGACGTCATTCTAAATCTAATATGGCGGAACATCAGAGATGGCGGAATAGTTATTTTTTATGCATATCTACAATATGGGTATCAATTGAAAGGGCTTGTTGAAAGTAAATAGAAAAATAATGTGACGTCATTATAAATCCAATATGGCGGAACATCCAAGATGGCGGAATAGTTATTTTTGATGCACTTCTGCAATGTGGGTATGGGTATCAAATGAAAAGGCTTGCCGAGCATAATAAGATGAATATTCTGACATCACTCTTAATCCAATATGGCGGACTTTTAGAGTTTTTTTATGCTTTCTTATAGTATGGGAATTAAATGAAAGGGTTCGCTGAGAATAAAAAGGCAGGTTATAAGCTCCGTTGCTCAAATCCACCTGAAATTTGGTGTAGAGACCTCGATTATTCTTGAGGTAGAATTTTTTAAGTTTGTTACATTGGTTGATTAACTTTGACATGTGTGATTTGGCGAGAAGGGCGTCATCAGCATTGGTCTGCAACTTGTTTAGGAGAAGGAGAACTCCGAAATTAAACAATGATGCGTTGAATGAGATGAACAGACTCAGAAACCTAGCCAGCGATAACTAAAAAGTAAAAAATAAATTAAAAGCAAAAAACCTTTTTTAAAAAAAGCTTTTATTTAAATGCTCTAAAAAGAAGAAAATAAAATTTTCCTTTAAAATTTTAACTATCAACTTATAACCTCATTATACACAATTTATATGATCATAAAAGCTTGCACCCGACTGCAAACACAATTTAACTGACAAAAAGTCACTGAATGTTGATTTATATATCATCGAACGTCGAAACTCCTAGTACCAGAACATTCTAGAATATTTAGATATTTGGAACTTTCTAGATCATTCAAGAAATTTTTAGAACTTTCTCGAACATTCTAAGTCGATAACAGTTTGCGCTCATTTTAGAATTTTTTAGATCATTTCAGAAATTTTGAGATCTTTCCGGAAGTCCTAATGACTTAAAAAAGGACAGAAATATTTATTTTCACCTTTCTGCCACCTACAACTACCCACTTCCACCCACCGCGACCAAACTCCCTTACTCCCACCTGGAGACCAAGGGGTATTTACCACCCCAACAGGAAGTTGATTGGAGTAGGTAGAGATAGAGAAAACCCTGCCTTTTCCGGACGATTTCTCCAATATTTCCGATCGTGTGTGGAGGTAAGCCCAACAGACCTGGTATGTTTTCGGATCTGCAAGAACAAACCGATAGACTGGATCCACTGGACCTGATTCACTGTTTACAAACTATTGGCGGATCTAATCCGCTGCGTTTGCGCCATTGCAGGTACTTCCCAGTTTCACGTAATTTAAGGTACCCCTTAAAAAATCTGTAGATTTTTATCCTGTTCAAAAACCGACGGATTCTTATGCCACACATTGAAGGATTTGATCCGTGAAAGAACTTAGTCCGACAAATTCATTTTGTAGTTAGTGGGCACATCAAAGGACTTGGCCCGACGGATCCTTTGCGGAGCATGAGACCTGATTCATCGGATTTCCAAAAATTCTGTTCGTATATGCCCACCTTTTGACTTTGCATGCAGAACCATTTAATTTCGTTTTTCAGTTCGATACGATTAATTTTATAGACTACAACAATCTTGGAGCTATCAATGTTTATCAGAGTATCTAGAGTGTATAATCAATCCGATGCGCGATTCGTTCCATGTACTTTAACTGAAACAAGCTGTGCAACTCTCATAGAGTGAGTGAGTGACCTTAAAATAGACTGTGAAAAGAGGTCGAAGATATCTGGTGTTAAGGCGGCAGCAAAGTCAATGTAACTGATTAATATAAAAAATACCGTCACATAGTGCCCATATTTTTAAGCTTTTTTTTACATTTAATTAATTGCGTTTGTTATGTATAATTTCAATGTTGATTTTACAAAACATGAAACCTCGACACAGTTGCACGGCATATCTAGGCCGTGACCAACTACCAAAGTTCCGTTTGGGGGTAAAACCAAAAAAGCACTATGTAGATCGGTATAGAAGAATTAATTTTGGGATGTCCATTAATAAGTCAAGAGTCAACCAAGCGAGTTAGAACGGTTAGGGTGGTGTAGCGGGGGATCCTAAACCCCATTAGAGTCCCAGCCGTTACCAACGCATAAAGTTTTTCATAAGGCAGCCAATGTTTCATATTATTATAATTAGTGTAGCGACCAGTGACACAGTACGTGTGTGCGATAACAATTTGTGGCATGTACATGTTATCGCTAACATGTTTATGACACGGTCACAGCGTACGGTCCCTTTATTGTTATCAACCTACAAGATGTAAAATCTTTATCCAGCGACAAGTAACACGACCAATTCTGGAATGATCGACGACTTTCTAATTATTACTCATCATTCGAGAACCGTCAGGATTTCCTTTTCGAATCATCTAGAAACTTCGAAAGGCGTATATAAAGTGATCATCTTTGGACCGAAAAACAGTAGTTGTAAGAAAGCATCAGTGCGCGAATTAAAACCGATAATAGACAAAGTGATATAAATAAATTGTTATATAAATAAGTGAATTGTTGTGATATAAATGGTAGTTCTAAGTTACTGCTTAAGTGTTATAATTATAAATAGTGTTAAATAAATAACTGTTTAAATAAATATCTTTGACTAGAAAATTCGTTACAATTGGTGTCAGGTGTGGGGTCTGCGAATCGATCTCCAGAGAATTTTCTAGTATAATAAAAATACAAAATAAATAAAAATGCCGAAAAAATTCTTCGAGTTAAAAGTCGCCGAATTGAAAAGCGAACTGGAAGAGCGAGACGAAAATACGTCTGATACCAAAAACATCCTACAGAAGCGGCTCGAGGAAGCTTTGATACAAGAAGGTTTCGATCCCAGCACATATGAATTCGAGGACGAATTGGAAAAGAAATTAAAGGAAAATCTTGAAGAATTAAAGGAAAATTCAAAGAATATGGAAGAAAAATTAAATGAATTAAATGAAAATTCAAAGAATCTTGAAGACAAACTAAATGAAAATTCAAAAGTCCTGGAAGAAAAATTAGAAAAGTTCGAAGGAAATTTGGAAGAAAAACTGAAAAACTTCGAAGAAGAAGCAAGAGAAGAAATAAACAAAAAGCTGGGGACTTTTGACGAAAGGTTAGCCCAGCTGGAAGAAATGGTTCTGAATTCGGAAAAACGAGAGACCAGTCACCAACTTACGGAAAAGAGGCATAGCGTGGTTGACGGCAAAGAAATCCCCGACGTGAAAGAAGAACAGGTCATCTCATCCAATGTGCATATGAAGCTACCTACGTTTGACGGTAAAACATCATGGACCACGTTTTTGAAGCAATTTGAAGTGGCCGCGAAAGCTTACAAATGGATGTTCGAAGAAAAAGCTTCTTCAATTGTCCTTGCTCTGCCTGATGGTGCTGGTAAAATTTTGAGCACGTTACCACCGGAAGAATTACTAGACTACCATCGGCTAGTAAAAATATTAGAGATGCGATACGGCCAAGCACATCGGACGGCTGTGTACCTTGTGCAACTCAAGAACCGACGACAGAAAACAGGGGAAAGTCTTCAGGAATACGAGGCGGATATCGCACGGTTGGTCCGGCTCGCCTACCCGGGCACGGCCGATGATACTCTGGAATGATTGGCCGTCGACGCGTTTATTGACGGACTAAACGACGACGAAATACAACAGCGACTCCGACTGCATCGGCCGAGGACTTTGGTAGACACATTGGCCCGTGCACTGGAATACGACGTCGTCAAACAGGTGTCACAACGACAATGTCGAGTGCGAGAATTAAAAGAAGAGTCAGCCGGTCGGGACGATAGGCTGGATAGACTGGAAGAGATGATCCGCCGAGTAACGACTAAAATAGAAAGCAAGCCCAGACAAGTCAGGTGCTCGAACTGTGGGAAGTTGGGCCACGTGAAAAGCAGTTGCAAGAGGGAGAGATCTGCCTCTCAAGAAGAGAAGCCCTGCGTACCGGAATTAGTCAGGATTGGCGTGGCGCCGGCAGGGCAGACGTCGATCCCGGAGCAAGAAGCCCCAAGTCTAGTCGCACTGACAAAAACAATGAAAGATAGAGCTGACAGCCTTTTTCTTACGGGACGTATAAATGGGAAGCGGTGTTCGTTCCTATTGGATACCGGAGCAAGCAGGACGATTATACGAGCCAATGTGATAACAAGCAACCTTCAACCGACCCAATGGAAGCTACGCACGGCCACCGGGGAAATGGTAAATGTCAATGGTGAAAGCTACGTCAAGATCCGCATAGGAAAGGCCTCCTTCCGACACTGCGCGCTTGTGGCCGAAATTGAAGACAACGTCATTCTGGGCTTGGACGTGCTTCGGAAGTACGACTTTTGCATGAGTTTCCAAAGAAAAGTCGTAAGCTTAAACGAAGAGTTCAGGCTAACTACTCAGGACACCGTAACATCCCAAGTCCGAATGCTAGAAGCAAGAACGGAAGACTCTCAACGCCTACCAGAAGCCTTGTCTACATTGTGCCAGAAAGTAGGTGAAAAATGTAATCCTAACCAACGACATCAAATAAAAGGATTACTAAAAGAATACCAAGACGTCTTTGAAGTAGAAGGTGGCAAGAAGGGGCGAACCAACGCCGTCCTGCACAAAATAAATACTGGCGAGGCCCAACCCATCCGTCAGCGACCCACTGGCCAAGAGAGAAGAGGCTGAAAACATCATAAGTGAAATGCAAAGGGACGGGGTAATAGAACCATCCACTAGCCCCTGGACATCCCCGGTAGTTCTGGTCAAGAAAAAGGATGGCTCAACACGCTTCTGTGTGGATTACCGCCAATTAAATAATGTGACCTTAGACCGCAAGAGCCGATACTGGCAAGTGGCTTTCGACAGGGATGCTAAAGAGAAGACAGCGTTTTCCTTTGGAACGGGGCTGTGGCAGTTCAAGGTGATGCCGTTCGGGTTGTGCAACGCACCAGCCACCTTTGAGCGACTGATGGAAACAGTCTTGGTTGGTTTAATTGGGAAGACTTGCCTGGTATACCTCGACGACATCATCGTAGTCGGGAAGGACTTCAACGACCATCTGAAAAATTTGGAGGAAGTTTTCCGAAGACTTCGTGATGTCCACCTAAAACTGAGCCCCAAGAAATGTCAGCTATTCCAAGAGACCGTTAACTACCTGGGGCATGTAGTATCCGGAGACGGCGTTTCAGTCGACCCACAGAAAATCAAAGCCGTGCAAGAGTGGCTTGTACCTGCTGACGTCCATCAAGTCAGAAGCTTCCTTGGGCTCTGCACCTACTATAGACGTTTTGTTCCCGGATTTGCTAAAATTGCTAAGCCTCTGACTCGACTTACAGAAGAGAGTAGACCATTTTGTTGGGAGCAAGGCTGCCAAGCTGCCTTTGAAGAACTAAAGAAAACCCTCTCGTCTACACCTGTGTTGAGCTATCCCGTACCAAATGGAAAGTTTGTCGTGGACACCGACGCTAGCAACATTGGAATTGGCGCGGTTTTGTCACAAATACAGAATGGTGAAGAAAAGGTGATCGGCTACTTTAGCAGAACTCTATCCAAACCAGAACGGAATTACCGTGTAACCAGGCGCGAATTATTAGCTGTAGTAAAAAGCGTGGAGCATTTCTACAAATACCTCTACGGCAGAAAGTTCTTGCGCGTTGAAATGGCTGCTAAATTTTAAGAACCCCGAGGGCCAAGTAGCCAGATGGATAGAGAAACTGGAAGAGTACGACTTTGACATAGAACACCGAGCGGGAAGTAGCCATAAAAACGCCGACGCCTTATACAGAAGACCTTGCCTGGATAATTGTACACACTGTAAACGCGTCGAAGAACACGAAGAGGTCAGGAGGATAACTATCCTGGACGAACAGTGGCCGCCCGACAACATTAAGGCAGAACAACTTTCCGACGTGCTCTTAAAAACATTCCTGGATTGGAAGAAAGAAGGCAGATGACCAACCTGGCAGGAAGTGGCTGCCAAGTCAACAGAAGTAAAATCTTTGAGGGATTCCATTGATGAAGAAGATGGTCTCCTGAAGCGCGTCTTCGAGAATCAAGATGGCACAGAAAGCAGACGTCAGCTGGTGATACCGAGAAGTTTGGTAAAAGGAGTTCTGCAGTGCCTCCATGACGACCCTTCGGGAGGACATTTTGGTGTAAAGAAGACCCTTGGCAAAGTACGAGAACGATTTTACTGGGTCAAAATTATGAAGGACGTGGAAGATTGGTGCAGAAAGTGTACGACGTGCGCCGATAGTAAGGGACCTCAGAAGCGACAGCGTGCTCCAATGCGGCAGTATAACTCCGTAGCCCATTCGAGAGAATTGCCATAGATGTTGCCGGACCTTTCCCAGAATCTGAAAATGGAAATAAGTACATCGTAGTGGCAATGGACTACTCACGAAATGGGTTGAAGCGTACGCCCTCCCAAACCAGACGGCAACTACAGTGGCGGAAACGCTCGTGAATGAGTTAGTCAGCCGATTCGTAGTACCACTGGAGCTTCATTCCGACCAAGGACGGAATTTCGAGTTAGCCATATTTCAGGACATCTGTAAGATATTGGGCATTCACAAAACTCGTACTACAGCCCTACATCCCCAATCAGACGGCATGGTAGAACGGATGAACAGGACCATTAACAAGTACCTGTCCAAAATGGTCTCCAAACATCAGCGAGACTGGGATCGTTATCTGCCATTGTTCCTGTTGGCATACCGATCTTCCATACATGAAACCACTGGACAAACACCAGCCAGGGTACTCTGTTCGGTCGAGAGTTGCGACTACCATGCGACTTAAAGTTCGGATGCAAACCTGGCGAAGACGTGGCCGGAGAAGATTACGTCAGTGAATTCAGAAGACGATTGGATGACATCCATGACGACATACGTTCCTATATGCAGATAGCCAGTGACCGGATGAAGGTAGCATTTTACATTAAGGCCACTGATGGAGGATTTCAGGAAGGAGATTTGGCGTGGCTTTATAATGCCAAGCGTCAAAGGGGTCTCTCGCCGAAGCTGCAACAAGACTGGGAAGGCCCGTATAAAGTTATCAACGAATCATAGACGTCATCTACCGAATTAGACGTACTCCCAATGGAAAACCAAGAGTAGTCCACTTCAACCGACTGGCTCCATATGCTGGAGACAACCACGAAGAAGCTCTAGTAAGAGTCGTGCAAACTCGTTCGTCAGAGCCCCAGTACGAAGAATTTATGGCTGAACAGAGCTTACACCGTAAAGCCCGATTTGGAGTCACCACCGAAGTTCAGCAGGACTTATTCGCCGTCCCGAAGGAATACTCGCTGGCTCATTGTGTGGCAAGGGATTTGGACATGAGCCGTGGGATTGCCATGGTCTTTCGGAAGAAGTTTGGGCGACGCCCGATGTTACTCGACCAGGTCAAAGGTGCAAGAAAGGTATTGCAGTTACTCGATGGGACCCAATCCATCTTCCATCTAGTCACCAAAAATAAGTCGTCGGAGGAGCCTACCTACCATTCCTTATGGAACTCCCTGATAGAACTAAGAGGGCAATTGCTGCACGCTAACATCCTGAAGCTAGCAATACCGAGGATCGGATGTGGACTCGATGGGCTGGATTGGAGGGTGGTCAGAAACATGCTGGAGGTTTTGTTTCGATACATGGGAATAAAAAATCTTGGTGTGCGCCGGAAATCCACGACGAGGACCATCACCATTGAAGACCGCTGACTGCCATTTCCACCTGACAACCGGATGCCGAAGCGGATCCACCTGCAAGTACCGGCATGATCCTCTGAATTAACGGCAGAATGTGATCTGGGACGAATCACCCTTAAGGAGGGGGTAGTGTAGCGACAAGTGACACAGTACGTGTGTGGGATAACAATTTTTGGCATGTACTTTTTATCGCTAACATGTTTATGACACAGACACAGCGTACGGTCCCTTTATTGTTATCAACCTACAAGATGTAAAATATTCATCCAGCGACAAATAACACGACCAATTCTGGAATGATCGAAGACTTTCTAATTATTACTCATCATTCGAGAACCGTCAGGATTTCCTTTTCGAATCATCTAGAAACTTCGAAAGGCGTATATAAGGTGATCATCTTTGGACCGAAAAACAGTAGTTGTAAGAAAGCATCTGTGCGCGAATTAAAACCGATAATAGACAAAGTGATATAAATAAATTGCTTTTATAAATAAGTGAATTGTTGTGATATAAATGGTAGTTCTAAGTTACTGCTTAAGTAATATTTCAAGCCAAAGTTGTAGCAAAACAAATAACAAAACGTTCAAGTCAGAAATTTAAGAAAATCAATTGGTAATAGAAAATTTTTAGTGTCAGAAAACGTCATACTAATTATTTAATAATTGAGCCCTCTCTAGGTGGAAGCATGAATCAGATATTTTTCAACCTGGAGAAACTAAAGTGTGATTGGATCATTGTTATGTACGAAATTTTGTGTCTCTAATAATAATTTTTGTAACTTACTTGTGTTTTGAAATGTGTGTTCTTAAGTTGGAATAAAGCTTCAGTTATATTATTAATATCTTATTATCCATCTGATATAATTCTAGTTCAGTTGTTATTTATTTGTCCTTTAAATTTAAAAAGAGAAATGAAGTGCGACTAAGTTTAAATTGATCTTCCTACGATTAATTCTGAAAACCTATGTAACCCATTAAATTAATAAAGTGTTGCTGGGTAAACGGTAATTGATTTTACTTACCAATTATGAAATTGTTTTATAGTTTGCTGAACAAACAAATTGTATGATTTTCCGTATAAGGAAACAAGGTGTGTCCTCCAAGAATGAAAATCGCTACTCACTGAAAGCTCAACTCTTCCAGGCGGAAATAATAAATAAGTATGTGGGTTGGGGATATGTACGGCTGTGCACGAGGAGGGTCTGAGGTTACAGAGCTATCGTGTTTCAGCCATCATTCATCCTTCTCTTACAATTTACCGAGCAGGTACACTAATTAATTAAAATGTGGCGCGTCATGTTCATTTCCGCATTTAGATATCAACCAGTTACTGAAGCATTACAATGTGTTTATTCTATGAATGGTGAAATCCAAACAACGGTTCCATTAGTTCTTGTTAGGACGGGCAACAATAAATAATTAACGAAGCAGCGATGAAGCCCATCATAGGTATTCTTATTATTAATAAATATTATAAAATGATCAAGCTCAATATTAAAGTAATTATGCAGCCAATCTGGCGAACTAGTCCATCCGAACTCGAGTATCTATAGAGCACGTCTATAGTGCTTTAGGCAAAAGGAGACTCTATAACCATACTGCAACTAATTTTCTGGCAACTGTTTTTTCACGAAATTGCTAAATCACTTTCCTGATTTAAATCCTCAAGCCATTGCACGTTTTGAAGCTGGATGTCCTCAATCAAAAATACGCTACGAAAAATTTGTTAAAAAATAACAAAACTTTCAGTTAATTTTAAAGAACCAATTACTAAAAGCGTGTCATAAATGTTCCTGAGGAGTTTATAGTTACACAGTTAAATTGTGTTGTTATATAAAAATTCTGCAAAACTTTTGTCATTTCTAAAGTAAAGCAAATGCGAATAAGTTTACCCAGTCCGCCATTATCATTTTTATGTATATTATGTTGTTGGAACTGAACAAATTACGTTGAACTGTTGCTCAACTGGATGAATATGAAGGCAGAATTATGCAGAATGCAGTACCTTTGGATGTCGGAGATAAAATAAATAGTTAAAAACAAACCACTCTCCTGATTTCAACATTGATAAAATTCTGTTTTGAAAAATAGTTCATAACTAAATTTGTCTGATTCATTTTACAAATACATTCATCTTTATTGAAATTGCGGTTTCTTTGTGTAAAATTTTTTTAGTACCAACTTTTATTTTATTTAACTGATTACTTCTGAATATATTGAGCAACCTTTCGTTATGCCTATTATTAGTTATTTTTTCCCCTTCAGCTACTACACATTTGTCTATACATATGTGCATGATTACCATTCACCCATTTAGCCGTAGATATCACATTTCATTTAATGAAGCTACTGGGAAATATTAGTTATTAAACATACTGTTACGTAATTAACAATATCACGTATTTTTCTCTCAACACTTTTATTTAATTATTTCGTACACAACAACGATTCAAAAACTATTTCGAAAACAACAACAACAACTCAATAGCTATTTCGCTTTTTAATCACTTTTTCTTCTCTTCTCGCTCATATCTGTCACTATCTTCTATCAGAAACTGTCAAACTGTCCAACGCTGTTCCTTATATAGTGCTTTGGACGTTTCTAGGTGACTCGAAGCGTCCAGCAACTTTCGAACTTTCTGGAATGCGTCAACTTTCGCAGTCGGCGCATGTCAACGTCATTCAAAATGACACGTCCGTCACACTGCCACCCCTCTAGCGCTGATCGTCCCGATCAGTTTTGTTCCACGGTGTATGGAGCCAACCGGTCAAGGTGTACAACTTTTATCTTCAATTTAGGGCCTCGTTGTATCCTGCAGACGACATCGTTTATCCCGGTAATCACTTTGTATGGGCCTTCCCAATAGCGTTGTAATTTAGGGCACCTTCCTTTCTTGCAAACTGGGTTATAGAGCCATCGTGTATGGCCCTCCCTGAATCCAGTGGAGTTCGCGCGCTGATCGTAGCGGGTTTTCATTCAGTCACTTTCGAATTTTATTCTTGTGCTGGCGGCTTTATGGATGGTGTTTAACTGCTCGCGTGGTAGCAGGTAGTCCCAGTTCCATTTCTGAATAGAACACAGGAAGGTGTTTGTCCGGTGGTCTCGTGAATGGATGTCATCCTCAGGTTGTTTTCTATAGTCGCATTAAATCGCTCTACAATCCCATCAGACTGCATGCATGCAACGGAGTCTGTGTGAATCTCCATAGGAACTCCATACCGGCTGATCCAGTTGTTTATTATTGCCTCCGCCACGGTGGTTGCATCCTGGTTGGAGATTGCATAGACTTCCGGCCACTTGCTGAAGTAATCCATCACAACGAGGATGTAGCGGTTGCCATATTCAGTTCGGGGAAAGAGACCAGCGATATCCATGGCTATTTTTTCGAATGGCGCTCCTACGTTATACTGGTGCATCTTTCCTCGTGTCCTTGTTCTCGGACCTTTGTTGGAAGCACATACTTCGCGTTTTCTACACCAGTCTTCCACATTCAATATAGCGTTCACCCAGTCATACCGTTCACGACTTTTCTCTAATGTCTTCTTCCCCCAAAATGTCCACCTCCAGTTCCAGCATGCAGCTCTTTTATTACTTATTTCGTCTTTTTCTTGGGCAACACAACTTGTAGTCGCTTCTTGGTCCCGTCCGGACTTTCCCAGATTCTTTTAAGGACTGCATTATCGAGCTTTAGGGAATCCCATTGGGCCCAATAACATTTCGGCGTAGTACTCAGGGGGCTTACGTCCGCCCATGTTGGTCGAGATTCTCCCGTCTCCTTCCATTTCATGACGGGTCCTAGGTCATCATCGGTTCGCTGTTCCTCATTCAACACTGCGTCTTCCCAATTCTCTTGTCTGTCTGCGGTGGTATGTAGGCATAGAACTTGTTCTAACTCTTCTTTTCGTTCCACCGAAGAACAATTCTTGCTATTCCGTGGGCATGATCGTCTTGACAGGGCTTCAGCATTACCATGGTGTTTTCTTGGCAGATGTTCAACTTTTACATTGTATTCCTGCTTGCTTCTTTCGGTGGCTGACGTGTGTTTTCTTTAAAATGGACATCCGCAGCTCAAGTGCCCCGTACGTCCGCAATTACAACATGTAATTTCTCGTTTCCTTTTGACACAATCGCGTGACATAAATATGTCCATGTTTGTCGCAAATCCAACATTTGAAATTGTATTCTTGTTTGCTTCCTTCGGCAGCTGACGTTTGTCTTCTTCCAGACGGACAGTGTCCCGGACGTCCGCAATTCTAACATGTAATTTCTCGTTTCCTCTTGACGCAATCGCGTGAAAGATGCCCATATTTGTCGCAAGTCTAACAGCGTGGGCGCTCACTCATCTCTTCTTTCGGTTTTGAAGGCATGACTTCTTTTTATATTTTCACCATTTCTTGTCGAAATATCTCGCCATCGTCATCAAAATTCAACCCAGCCTGCCGGATTCTAGCGTGTCCTATGGATGCCTGTTTGGCTGCTTCGTATTCCAGCGCGTGCGACAAGGCTTCGCCTGCAGTTTTATGTCGAGACATGCGCAGGGATTGCTGTATTTCGACATTTCGCACTCCATCGGCACACATTTGGGTCGACAGCTGGTCTGTAAAGTCATGAGGGGCACTAGGATAAGCCAACCGCACAAGCCTTTCGACGTCCGCATCGAATTGTTGGAGGCTTTCGCTGCTACGTTGATAGCGACCTTTTAACTTAGCCTGGTACATTTGTTGTAGGTGTTTATCACCATAGCGCATTTCCAATCGGTCCACCAGAATTTTAAAATCGTTTTGTTGCATTTCTGGCATACCTTGCAGAACGTCTAGAGCTTCCCCACGTAGCGCTATGATCAGGGCAGTAGCTTTCTCCATTTAATTCTGCTCATTTGCCTTGGCAGCAGCGTCGAAGTGTTTGAGATTGACTGACCAAGAGACCTTCCCATCGAATGTTGGTGGTTTTATTCTTGACATTCTTACATTTCCTACTTCACTTTTCTTTGGTATTGGGTATTCTTGCACGTTCAGATTGGCCTTCATTTCGTCTAATTCCTTTTGAAACTTTTTATGCACGGCCCTTACTTCTTTTAACCCTTCTTGAATTTCTACTCTTACTTCCTTTAACTCTTATTTCAATCCTTCTTGCTCAATTTTTATTGTCCTTATATCTTCGATTAATTTCTCTTGAACTGCCTTAATTTCTTATTTTCCTGCTTTAATTTCTTCCTTCATTTCTTCCTGGCCTGCCTTCATTTCTTCCTGACCTGCCTTCATTTCCACCTTCATTTCTTCCTGACCTGCCTTCATTTCTTCCAGGCTTGTTTTCATTTCTTCCTGGCCTGCCTTCATTTCTTCCTGGCCTGCCTTCATTTTTACCGCTTGGCTTCTTGTTACTGGCATAAATCCCACTTCTGACACCAATTGTTACGTAATTTACAATATCACGTACTTTTTCTCAACACTTTTATTTAATTAATTCGTACACAACAACGATACAATAACTATTTTGATCCAAAAACAACTCAATAGCTATTTCGCTTTTTAATCACTTTTTCTTCCCTTCTCGCTTATATATGTCACTCTCTTCAATCAGAGGCTGTCAAACTATCGAACGCTGTTCCTTATATAGTGCTATGGACGTTTCTAGGTGACTCTTGCAGCGTCCAGCAACTCTCAAACCTTCTGGAACGCGTCATAGGTAACTTTCATTCAACTTTCGCAGTCGGCGCATGTCAACGTCATTCAAAATGACACGCCCGTCACAATACTCTAAATACCGTGTTCATTTTGTATTTCTATCTATTGGTACATATGTAATTACGTTTGTAACGCTCACATAAAAGATATGTTTTATGCGAAAATTGGACAAACGAGTACACAGAAGTTTGATTTAAACTAATTGTATCACAGCTATATCGATAGCATGGTCACAGCAGCAAATAGTATTTGGAAAGGTATTTCAATTGAAATAGATAATTTTCACTTGAGGCAATTCATTTGATTCTGTATCGCAATTGGAACGTGATCTGCTAATTAGGGCATAATCCTTGATTTATTGATCCAAAGGTTCAGGTTGTGTACGGACAAAGATGATATCCAGTTCTCGCTTAGGCATATCTGTGTATTGTATTAAATCATTAAACATACCTTCAAGGAAGGGTTGTTCCTAAATTGTAAATGTTTGTCAAAATTTAATTTTCAAGGTGATCGTAACTTGTTTATTAATGAACTACCTGTAGAATCCTACCTTATGACCTTCACAGATAAATTTAAAAAATGAATAAATATCCATTAAAATATAGAAAAACTAGGAAAATATTCTTCAGAAACAAAATTTTCTAGTTGTATCGTTATTTCTCTTGCAGTGGGGAAGTTTTTCTGGCAGTCAGCCAAGAAAACAGAAATATTGTGACTATTCCAACTTGTGGTAAAAAGTTTGAGATAAAATCTGTTTTGATTTATCTAAACCATTCATTAAAAGTTCATAGACGACGAAAAAATGTATCGATTTAAATAATTGATATAAATCAAAAGTTTAAAGGCCCTGTGTAATAAAACAGGATGTAGGCAATTATACCATTAGTTTAAAGAGACTATTCTAACTTTAAATTTTTATAATTTTCTAAATATTTTCAAAAGCTTAAGCTACCTATATATTTCATAAAGGTGATATACGCTTATACTTCACCAGTCACGATTACGACAATGTAAAGTATTAGTAGAAAACATGACAAAAACTGTATAACGAACTGAAAACATAAGGAATAAAAAAATCAGAAAAAGAGAGTACCTTTCCATGTTATTTCCTTTCTGAAAGAATTACACATATGAATTATTATTTATTAGGAGTAGAATATTAAAAAGTATTAATAATTAATTAATATCAGTGCTGTGTTAATGTCATTCATGCTTGTCTCAGTTATCTTTTCTGAATTTTAACTTTAATATCTTTACAAAAGGTAATACGTCTCACATGTATAAAGTTTTTAAACTTTTACAATTTGGTGATATAGGTGACTGCATCATACAATCGTGAATAATAACCCTTTACCACAAAATTGAATTTATTATCCTTTTATAACATTTTATGCAAGTAACATACGATTGGAAAACTTTTGTAGCGATATTTCATTATGCAAATAGAGAAACAGGATTTATATCTGAAAACAAGTTCCTAGAATAAGTAAAAACGCTGCGTCTAGCTCTTCCATTTCAATGTTAATTAAATGCAATAAATGACTAGCGACTCGTTGTAAGTTTTTGATAATCAAAAATCCATATCTAGTATGAAGCAATATATTAATCATCAACAATATTTACTACATACATTTACATGAAAATTGTGACTGTTTGCATGTAAACTCGACGTTATATTAACATAGATCTTACAACACATGACAGTTTTAAACACCCCAACACGGCCTCTCATTGTTTAGCTTAATTAATCCCTTCACATAATTGATTAGGGAAAATCATAATACACCATTTCAATATCAAAGCCTTGTGTTGGAAATTGATGGAATTGTTTTGCACTTCATTAAAATTTCGATCAGTAAAGCAATCATGTTTTTTCAACAGAAGTAGTGACTATGTGTTTTTTTCGTTACAATTAACAAATAAATTAAAGAGTATATAGTTAAGAACACATTTGTTTTTGTTTAATAAGCGTTTCGTTATACCAAAGGAGCTTGCCTTCCGCAGTTGTTTATTAAAAAACATACAGTGTGTTTTATTTCGATACTTTCTTTTTTTTAATATGTTAGACTTAGTGATGTACATATTTTGAATTTAGGCCCCTTGCTACGACGGAAAATAGAACCTCGAAAACGGAAAAACATATTAGGCATCTTTTAAAGAAACAACTATCGTAATTGTCCAATCAATTTAGCAATGCTTCAAAACCTAAAATATCAAGTTTCAAAGTCGTATCTTATACAGAGTGTTAATAACTTAGTGAATTTTTAAAAAATACCTACATTTACGAGCGCCCTGTATTAACAGGATAAAATATTTTAGTTCTAGTTTGTTTCGATAGCCCCGTTAATACAGGGAATTCACAATAAAATTTAAAATCCAAATAAATATCAATTTTTATCAATTTTGAACAAAAGAAATAAAACTGAACATATGAACACAACAATAAACAGTAAAATCATTGAAATAAACAAATATCTTTTTATTTATGTTTGGTTTTTTTATTATCTCTCCTTCGACTTGTATATATGTTTTTAATCGTCCTTTGCAATGATTCATCTTTTTAGCGTGTTCCTGTTGCGAAATTAACTTGCACTCTTCAGTTGTTCACTGCTTAGGTTGCTCCACATTATTTGGTCTTGTACGATAGACATTTTTTTTAGTTTACCTCAAAGATAATAGTCGAGGGGCGTCAAATCTCGTGATTTTGTAGGCCACCTAAGTTCTTGACTATAGCACCTAATCCATTTTCCGGAAAATTTCTGATCAAGCCAATTTTTAAATTTTGGAGAAGTATAGATAAGTACACCATCTATTTGAAAATCATGTCATCACGTTTTGCAACTGGCAGATCTTCCATGGCAACCCAAAAATCCGTGTTTAAAGAAATTTAAAAACTTTGCGCATTCAAATTATATTGGAAAAAAATGGACCAATTACTTTTTTATCAAAAATTCCGCACCATACATTAATTTTCTCGGAATATATTTTTTTTACTTTAGTTTATTTCCAACCAGAATCTGCAATTTTGTGAAGATACAATTTAATTTGTCGTGGATGCTGTTTCGTCAGTAAACAATTTTATTTAGAATATTGTGGTCACTTAGATAATTTCCTTGACACCACGCAGCAAATTCCTTTCAAAAAATGTCTTCGCCATTTTTTAAAGTGTATAAGAATTTTGTATGGAATCGAAAAAAGAAATTGATATTTCCTTAAATTTGATTTTTTGTTGCGAACATCCTGTATTAACAAAGTCATCAACATGGCGCTCGTAAATGTTAGTATTTTGTAGAAATTCGCACATAAATTATAAACACTCTGTATAAGGTACGACTGAAATTTGATATTATAAATTAAAGGTTTTGAAGCATAGCTTAATCGATTAGACGATTAGGTTTTTTTTTTTAAGATGCGTAATGTGAATTTGCCATTTTCGAGGTTAGGTTAGGTTTTCAAGTTTCTAAATGAAACACACTGTACAGATGAAGTAATGTATTATTTATTACAATTTTAAAAACACGCAATTTAAATACTGGTCAGTCACAAAAGCTTATTTTTATTGACTGAAAGCCACACTTAACTGTAGTATATTCAGATCGGATAACGACTAGAATTAGATTACTTACATTTTTTTTTTTAATGTAATAAAGTTACAGAAAACAGTAATATTGAATATCATTAAAAAAATATTTAACAGAAGTTGACCGGTAATACAATTAGCCACTTACACTTACAGCACTGAAATCCCTGAAGGCCTTGATGTTTTTTTACGAATGTGACATTATCTACACTTGCGTGACTAGAAGTCGTGAGTTTGTCAAAGGTTTAATTTTTTTATTTTTAATGAATGCTTTTTTTTCTATTCAAACGTAATATTATTCACTTCTCCCAATTCACTTTGCTGCAAAATTATATAAAATATACCCTAATTATCAGTTTCCTGACTGCCAAATATGTGGGTGAAGCTGGTTTTATAATAAATTTGAGTTCTTACGGGAGCGTTCCATCGGCGGTTCGTTCGCTATTATGCAATTAATAATTTGGGAGATGGACCGTTTCATCGTTAAACTTTCTGCACCGCTACACTTGGTGGTTGTACCTCAAAGTAGGCAATCATAGACTTGGTTTTGTGTTTCAACCAGAATGATATCATTTTTCTTCTTAAATTGTTTTTGCAAATAAGACATTAAAAAATAGTGGTCTCTGGCCAATTCACAAACTAGCCTAAATGCAAATTATTAAAAAAGTAAATCCTTGTTTGCGTTTTAAATTCGAGTTTCTGGTATGTACCACTATTGATTTTTTAATGAATTATTAATTGAAAATATCTGTTTTTGCATGAAATTAAAAATCACGCAAAAGCAATATTTTTTATTTAATTTAGTATCGCGAAGAAACGTGATATATTGTTAACTACCAGCTTAGTTTATAAGAAATGTTTAGTGTAGTTTTTAAAAGATAAATAATAGAAAATATTTTGAGTTAAGTAACCGTTGGCCGAATCCTTGACTATTTATGATTTTATTTATGTTAACCTGGGAAAGATCCCAAGGGTTTGACACGTGCTAAACGCGCACATCAATAAAGTAATAAAAACTAGTCAGAGTAATGCCCAATTGAGTCTACCTGATTGGAAAAGTGCAGTTTGAGAGACAGATTTTAAACGGTACTGAAGACGTAAAGTTGTCTAAGGGTTCGGTCTGAAAATATCCATAAGCCATATTCAGTATTGTATACTTTCATCATTTATTAAACTTATTAATCTGTTAATTGCGTTTTCTCCTATTAAATCCCACATAATTTTGGGGGCTCGTCCGGCATTGTAGGGAGTCAATTAATAGCGATTCGTGAGTGTAATATTAATAACTGACAAGTGTACAAAGACTAAGCGACTATAAAACCAAATATCAGTTTGCGACGCGTAGTGTTATAAATAAAAACTGACAGCGTTCAAACGACATAGGTTTAAAAGTGATCGAGCGGATCAATTAAGTTGTAAACGAACACTATGGCTGAACAAATAAACGATATTGATAAGATGAAGATGGAAGATCTACGACGAAGATTAGAGGAATTGGAGCTACCCATAGGTGGAACAAAGCCGATTCTAAGGAAGCGTCTGCGTGCAGCACTCCAGGTAAATGCCGATCCCAATGGAAAAGAAGATGATAAAGTCCAAGATGATGAAGTAAACTCAGATGACGACGGTTCTGAGGAAGAAGACGATTCTGAAGACGAACAGACGAATCAACGGCGTAAAAGTCGGAAACGCTTATTGTTAACGTTTCGCGATGCAGAAGAGTCGCTGGAAAAATTTAGCGGCGATAATAAATTAAGTATTACAAAGTGGCTGGAAGATTTTGAAGAAATGGCAAAGCTGTGTCGATGGCAAGAAGTGCAAAAAATAGCATACGCAAAACGGCTACTAACAGGATCTGCCAAACTCTTTGTCAAATATAAAAATGCTCCAAGACCTGGCGTAAACTGAAGTCCGCATTAAAAGACGAGTTAGAAGAAGTAATTGATAGTCAATTATGAACTATAGATGTAGAATTTTATATAACACCGGAGCATGTAGTATTTTTATTGCATGTCAAAATAAAATAAAACACACTTTTGTTAAATCTCAATATAATATTGCACTACCCAACACTTGTTTCGTCACTTTGTGACTTCTTCAGAGGTATACAAATTACTTAAAGCTAATACAAAATTTTGTGCTTAAGTACTACTTAAGGGGGTGGGGGGAAGAACTGGGAAAATGTTTAGTAACGGGGAATGACCTACATCTACTTGTTCGTTTATTAACAGATTACTGTTTTTAAATTTGTTTATTGTTAAATTTTCTAACATGGCTAATTTATGTGGTTTATTTTCTAGATGGACAATCTCAAAATCTTTATCAAAGTTGTGATTATTACTATTTAAATGATATGCATAATTTGAATCCGTTTTATTGTTATTGTACGAGTGTTTATGTTCCTTAATTCTAATTTCGAAATTTTTTCCTATATAAAACATATTGCAAGATTTACAATTACTTTTATACACTCCTGATTTATTATTTTTATCAGTTATATCTTTACATTGTTTACATATGTTATACAAGTTAAAGAAGTTTTTCAATAGAAATAAGAAAAATGAGGAGAAGGAAATTGAATTGAAAAAGGCTTTTCCTTTGTTTAAACTACCAGTAATGAAATCTTCCTTTTATTTTTTTTTTAATAATAATAGAAGTAATAAATTTTTATTTAATAATAATGAAGATTAATTAATAATTAATTAATAACAATAATTTCTAAGTGGAAGATTACATACGGCAAGATTTCATCTTCGGGCGGAGGAGTTATCCAGGCTACATTATAGTAGTATATACAGTGTGAGCCAATGAAACGGGACGATTTCAAAAAATCAGAAAACAGTCAAAAACTCATTTTTTGGAAAATTTATTTATAAAAACCTAATCTACACAAATGGACATTGTCATTTCATTTTTTAAAAATAATGTCTGAAAGGTAGCCTCAATTTTGTTGCACATATTCTTGTAGTCTCGTTGCAAAGCTGTCCATAACAGTGTGCAGCATTTCTACCGGTATTGCGGCCCACTTCCATCTAGTGGCTTCGTCAATAAACAAAATTTTCGTTATTGGTCAGACACTAACCCACAGGAATTACACGCAAGACCCCTACATTCAGAGAAAGTAACCGTGTGGTGTGCGGTTTCTGCGTTAGGGATAATCGGCCCTTATTTTTTCGAGAACGATGCTGGAAAACCAGTACCTGTGAACTCGGATCGTTACGTCAATATGTTGAATAATTTTTTTCTTCCTGAAATCGAGAACTACCGAAATGACCTAACGATTTTCCAACACGATGGGGCGACAGCACGAGTGTCAATGGGTGTACTAAGACGGGCGTTCCCCGGTCGTCTAATGAGTAAGAATGGCGATATTACCTGGCCACCTCGTTCTCCTGACTTGCCTACATGCGATTTTTTCCTCTGGGGGTACCTCAAAACAAGTGTTTCAAAGTAACCCCCCAAGGACTATCCAAGCCTTAAAAGACAGGATTCGAGTTGAAGTGGCCGCAATACCGTTAGAAATGCTGCACAGTGTTATGGACAGTTTTGCAACGAGACTGCAAGAATGTGTGCAACAAAATTGAGGCTACCTTTCAGACATTATTTTTAAAAAATTAAATGACAATGTCCATTTGTGTAGATTAGGTTTTTATAAATAAATTTTCCAAGAAATGAGTTTTTGACTCTTCTGATTTTTTGAAATCGTCCCGTTTCATTGGCTCACCCTGTATAAAAATATGCTGACGCAAGGTCTGCTCACACGCTAGAGCCCTGATAACAACTCTGTACTGGACAAGTGCAATTTTGCACAATTAACATTTAAGCTTTTGTATTGTTCTTTAGAATGTAAATCTTTAGATTTGTTACCAACACGTCTTACCATTCAGACGTGTGAAACTACATCCTTTTACTTTGTAACATTTAACGCTTATATCGAGTATTGATGTACAAATTAAATAAAACGTGAACTCACTAACCAATTTGGTAACCTTTCTCAGTCCCCACAACGTTTTTTGGAAATATATAAATTTTTAAAAACTACCTTCGGAGGACTTAAAACAAAACTCACCGGACAGTACGAATTTTTAAGAGTACCATTTGGTGCATGCAATTCACCCGCCGTATTCCAAAGAAACAGGAAAATTTACTGCATGTCATAAACAAGGGTAGTGTACCTCTCGAAACTTACCACATAGATCACTTAGGTCCAATACCGTCCACAAAAAAAATCCTACCGATATTTATTCATTGTAATAGACGCGTTCGCTAAATTTGTATGGATGTATGCTACTCGTTCAACAGACGCCGCCGAAGTTATCAATCGTTTGAAAAAGAATCGAATAGATTCGGCAACCCACGAAGAATAATTTCGGACCGCAGTACATCGAAAATATTCTTATAACAACAGGTGTACCTCGTAGCAATGGCCAAGTCGAGCGTGTGAACCGAACGATTATCCCACTATTAACAAAATTGTCAGCGCCAAAGCCTGAGGAGTGGTATAAACATTTAGAAATTGCACAAAAATATCTAAATGCTACTCCGCATCGAAGTACAGGAAAGACCATTTTAATTATATTCGCGCTTCGCCCTCTATGATCGAACAGAGGTAGTACGTCTTTTATGTCCCAATCTGCCACAATTTTTAAAGAACGGTGCATATCCTACCGATACCCAACGCTCTGATCGATCCTGTGTAAACACGCCATTCGTCTTTTTTGTGCGCCAAGATTGCCACGTGTCTTCGCGGTAGTGTTGAATACAGTGAATTTGTGAAAATGAAGAGTGCGAAATTACATCTAAACCCTTCATCAACCCAAAATAATATGTTATTGACAACTAAGAGGAGGATTAGACGCCTTTCTTCTAGTGATTTGAGTAAAGGTTAGTAATATTCGAATACATGTAAATTTTAATGATGGAATAATACAAGTCGGCTTGAACTAATTTATTGTCGACTTTTACGCACTTTACTTCTCTATTACAATGCACTCTTCGGAATGTTCCTTTTGTTAACCTCGCCCTAGCACTGGTAAGTGCCTGTTGCGCTGCGCGCACCCCATATGTAGTCATCATGCGTTCAGGGTGTGTACAGGAACAGGGTAAATTCCACCCTCCGCTAAGGATTTAAGAGGATGTCGTTACGGGTTAACGACGTTTGCACCAACGTGAATTCATCACTACATATGTGCAATTTTACCCCTTAAACGGGATTTAAGAGGGTGTCGTTACGGGTTAACGACGTTTGCACCAACGTGAATTCATCACTACATATGTGCAATTTTACCCCTTAAACGGGATTTAAGAGGGTGTCGTTACGGGTTAACGACGTTTGCACCAACGTGAATTCACCACTACATATGTGCAATTTTACCCCTTAAACGGGATTTAAGAGGGTGTCGTTACGGGTTAACGACGTTTGCACCAACGTGACTTCACCACTACTTATGTGCAATTTTACCCCTTAAACGGGATTTAAGAGGGTGTCGTTACGGGTTAACGACGTTTTCACCAACGGGACTTCACCACTACTTATGTGCAATTTTACCCCTTAAGAGGGTGTCGTTACGGGTTAACGACGTTTACACCAACGTGATTTCTCCTCAACTTATGTGCTATTTTACCCCTTAAACGAGATTTAAGAGGGTGTCGTTACGGGTTAACGACGTTTGCACCTATGTCATTACCCCAATACAGCCCTCGAAGAAGGGAAGGTCGTTACGGGTTAACGACGGGGTTTTTTAGTCACATGGTACTTATCCAGTTGACAATGTCAGTTGACGTCATGGGATGACGATTATATGGGTTTATTCCAACTATATAGTACATATATATAGTACATATAAACATTGGTACATATATTTGGCGTTAGCGGTGACGCATTGATTTTTAGGCTTCGCGACTGAAATCATACATACAACCTTTCCCACCGTCTTGACTTGTATTTACAGAATTCTCAGTGACGCCATAGTACCTTTGGCGGAAGCCTTTTGGTAAAATATAATCCACCCTCTAACGCCAAATTTGTTCAACCGCCTATATTAAATGCGGAGGTGAAAGCTTCACTTAAATTACCATATCCTGGTACATCGATTCGACGTGACGAGAAACTGGCCAACATCTAGGGCCAAATGGGAACGTGTCTATCAACCATCGGCAAGGCACTTACGTTTTGCTTGAAACAACCACTGTTAGGGTCCTCCCTGTATATATACATTAGAGATAAGGTCTACTTGTTAATTGTTTACCACGATTATTTTGTACGACTTAAGTAACATCCCAAGTAAGCATTTCCCTGATATTTCCAGGATATTTCATGATTATAAACATGCTTTGCGCTGAATTAAAACTAATATTTATCATAAATTCAGCGCATTCGACCTTCGAATAAACATGGTTCATTCGACACATAAATCTGAATCGCATTTCGAATGAACATAGATAAGAAGTTGGAAAAGTAACTTTAACTTCGATAACTGAGAATACATTTAAGGCGTATGAGCCATATTTCAAACATGGTGGGGCTGTTGTTCTGACCTTTGTATCGATGTATTCACGTATAATGTTTCACATGCATTAACGTTCTTAACAAATCAGTTTAATCAAAGTGCTTCTTATAGAACCCTAAAATGCTATAGGTCAGCATTAGCCCTTTTGTTATCTCCGGAACTGGGAAAAGACTTGGGGGGGGGGGCTAACCGGTTTCCCCGAGGATTTTCAATTTAAGGCCAACACGGCCCAAGTATGATACTACTTGGAACCCTAATGTTGTACTAAATCATAGAAATGAGACACTCTTAACATTAAACTGCATACTGTGTGGTGCTTCAAAACGGAAATTGTTAATTCAAAATGCGTCGACTTGTTTGTCTTTTCAGCCAACACACTCGTTTTTTGAAATAAAGTAATAGTTACAATGTTCAGTTATACTTCTACAAGAATCGGTTGGACATTCATTGATTTGTTGAACAAACCAAATTGGTGAACTTCATTCAACATATTCAAACTATTAAAATAACTGTGATACATTGTTAAATCAACTGGTTAAGCTGTATTGATGCAGGAAAACTTTTCCGCTAAATATTTTCCAAGCAGCACAACAGTAGTAAATACGTCCTCTAAATAAAAATGTAAGTTTTACCTATCATCAATTTTCGAGAGGACACACAACACACAATAAATTGACAAAACTAGATTTATTTAATGTTTATAACAAACATACAAGGTTACAACCATTCGATAAAAAGTGACTGTAACATACAATACTTACTATCAAGTAATTGGGAATATTTCTTATTGAATGATATACGCGTGGTAATGGTCAGAAAATTCATACATGCTGCAGGTAGTTGGTCTCGCCCATAAAATGCGTAGTGATTATCGCTGGCAGTTTTGACAGCAAGTCCCACATCTTCATGTCAATTAGTTATTTCAATAAAATGGATATTTCCTTGTTACTCAAAAGGGGCTCAACATTATATTGCTGTCAATATTAACGTTTAAATCATCAATTATTTTATCAGTAGCTTCACATTCATCATCATAGCTCACATTGTCAATAATAGTAGTGTTATATTCAAAATCGTTTTTGACTCATCATTAACAATGTTTAAAGAAATGACAGAAGAGTTTTGAAAAATTTATAGTGTTCCTCAATTGTTGTAAAAACAACTTTTTTATTTTACAAGGTCTTACAGAATTTGCCGAGATTCGTCAATATAATTAAATTTTGTTTTGAATATCGACCTAGTACTTACAATAGGTACCTATTTCTTATAATTCCTTAAAAAATATTAACTTATCTTCAAAAACTGGAATTAATGATTCCAAATTCAAATTTCTCAAAATTTCTTTTGTGTTGTCACCTGCCATAATAAGGAACTCTATTAACAGTACACTTTCACTTGTATTTACTGTGATATTTGACAATAATTGATTAAGTCACAACTAACAACGATAAGTGTGTTAACAAAAGATATCGCTATTCGATAATGTGGTCTGAAGCGTCGTTTTTTATTCTGAACAGTCGGGGACACCTTTTTTTTTAATGCATGTAAAACGTTGAATTAAGTATGCATTTTATTTAGTCTACATTTAGCGACTAATGGAAGCAATACAAGTACTTCATTGCTTATTATAGTTAACAGAATACATAATTTTTTTAATTTATTTATTTCATTAACGGAACTCAAATCCCCTTACATAGCAAGTTAACTTATTAATGTAGATTAGCAAAAGTAAAATGTTATAACAATGAACAACTAATTTAAGTGCATATTGAAATGTTAGTGTTGTACGCTAACTCGCAAAAATGAAACAATATAGGTAATTATCAACAATAATATAAGAATAAAGTCAAAATAAGAAATAAACAGCTATTGACTATAAGCAAGGCTAAGTTTTATCAAATTAATCAATTATAGTCTAAGATCCGGCTGCGAAATTAGTGCATTAATAATGTAGATTGATAAGATTTAATTTTTGAGTATTTTCACAGCTAGGAGAAGTCAATTTTCATCAGGTGCCAATTAGAAAATGCCCGCCAGTATTATTAATTAAATTATTATTAATTTACTTTAAGGAAGGCATTTCGTTTACATCATATGGAAATAAAACCTACACCACTTCACAATAGTGTATTCAAGGGATCTGAAAAGTTATAGTTGCTGCTGATCGCTTAGCCGCAACCTCCAAGCAGCCAGGTGTACACAGGTATATTTTTGTTCAATCTTTTCGTTTATACTGTACACTCATTTTATTTATACCAAATTAAAGCTAATTTTTTTTTCTTTTCAACTATATAAAGTTGCCTTTTCAAAAAAGCCCGCAAATCTCAGTTTCCTACCCTAAAAGATGCTAGGTATTAGAAATAAAGTAACAGAGAGCGAGCGTACGACGCTACTTGTTAGACAAGGATGCGAAATGCCAGCTGGATGTGTTTTTTTGAGCTATTGCGCATGCTCCGATAAATAGGGTTCTCAACCGACGATCTAAATCATAATACAATTGACTGAACTCAAATGCTCCAAAATTGCAACGGATTAAGCATCGATATTAAACAAAATAATATTTAATTAATATACAATATTAAATATTCAATCAATGATAATAATAAAATACTTAAATATATATTTTGCAAGAAATTAAACTTTTAAAAAGTTATTACTGAAAGTAGATAACAAAACTATTATTTGGTAGGAAAAAATTGAATTCATTTTCTAAAGAGAATTAAAAAAATATATGTATCAAAGTAATACTATAATTTATAATATTATATTATAAATATAAATATAAATTATATTATTTATATTATTTATAATATAAATATATATATTATAAATATAATATTTAAAATATTTAAATAATTATTTTCATGGTGTTAAGGATAATAATCGAAGGATAATAATCTTATCATAATAAGAACAAAAAAAATATTTTATTATACAAACTAGAGTGCTCAATATAAAAAAAGAATAATTACAAAATTATAAAATTGTGTTCCGTATAACTAGTCAAAGTCGGATTCGAGGCTACTCTCACTGTCATCGCTGCTATCAATCTCATCACTGAATATATCCGACTCTTCTTCGTACGAAGTTGACTTGTCTTGAGTATATATCTTATTATTATCATTGATTGAATATTTAATATTGTATATTAATTAAATATTATTTTGTTTAATATCGATGCTTAATCCGTTGCAATTTTGGAGCATTTGAGTTCAGTCAATTGTATTATGATTTAGATCGTCGGTTGAGAACCCTATTTATCGGAGCATGCGCAATAGCTCAAAAAAACACATCCAGCTGGCATTTCGCATCCTTGTCTAACAAGTAGCGTCGTACGCTCGCTCTCTGTTACTTTATTTCTAATACCTAGCATCTTTTAGGGTAGGAAACTGAGATTTGCGGGCTTTTTTGAAAAGGCAACTTTATATAGTTGAAAAGAAAAAAAAATTAGCTTTAATTTGGTATAAATAAAATGAGTGTACAGTATAAACGAAAAGATTGAACAAAAATATACCTGTGTACACCTGGCTGCTTGGAGGTTGCGGCTAAGCGATCAGCAGCAACTATAACTTTTCAGATCCCTTGAATACACTATTGTGAAGTGGTGTAGGTTTTATTTCCATATGATGTAAACGAAATGCCTTCCTTAAAGTAAATTAATAATAATTTAATTAATAATACTGGCGGGCATTTTCTAATTGGCACCTGATGAAAATTGACTTCTCCTAGCTGTGAAAATACTTAAAAATTAAATCTTATCAATCTACATTATTAATGCACTAATTTCGCAGCCGGATCCCGTACTATTACTAATAAGGCATTTTTGACTTTAATTTTAAATTTTCCAAACGTATCGGCGAACCATTCCATCCTATCAGAAACATTATATATATTATTATATAATGACATAATTCTGTGCACAGTGGACTTTGATAGCATTGCACTATCTACTGAAAAATCATACTTTCTTTCTCTCAACATTCTAACAGGAAAACACAAGTTTACCGAAACAAGCAGGTCTGGACAGTCAACATATTTCCATAAAATTTTCAATAGAAACAGCACATTATGTATTACTTTTACATATTCATTTTGATATAAATTTGTTAAACCAACCCAAAAGAATATGTTATTGATACTATTGGAAAAATGGTTATTTGACTGTTTTGAATGTCTTGGATAAAAAATAATTATCGTTTATCTCAACCACTACTTGAAATTTTAAATAGAATACGACCAAGATTAAATGAAGCAATCTTTTCATTTATTTAAAATTTATCAACTAAAACCGTACCTACCTTTAATGCATAAAATTATTGGAATAACAAATTTTAGAATAAAACTTGCTAGTATTGCCGAAAACATTTTCAAACGATGCAATTGAAGAAAGTTTTACTTTTAATAGGGGTAATTTTAACATATTAATTAATGATAATTGATTTTAATTAAATCAGACCCATTATACATAACCTCAAGTTAATGAGGAAAAATTGTTGCTGTTGTCATGCCCTTGTCGGGAATCGAACAATTCAAACATTTTGAAACAACAATTCCAGGATTTAATTAACTTAAAAACTGTTCCTTCAACATATTCACAAGTTACAATTGCGGAATTTATTGCTTGAACTGATTCCCTTTTTTCTCGGTGTATAACAGACCACTAATTCCGTAGGTAATATTTGGAAAAACCATATTGAGTAGCTCATAAGACAACTCGATTCTATTGAAACCTACGTTGTTTATTGAGTGATTTGCCCTTTCTTTTTATTTAAAATGTCTAGAAGACATTCTTTTATATTACGTTGGTTTACATAATTACATTAGTTGATTGTTCTAAAATATCATATTTTATACATTTCCTAACATGAAATTATAAACTATAATTTTACATGTTATACTAGGTGATTGGGATAGTTAACGCAACTACCTTTAAACATCTACCTCTGTTCGATCATAGAGGGCGAAGCGCGAATATAATTAAAAAATTAAACGAACTTACCTAAGTGAAGTTCAATTTTAATTATATGAAGCGCTTCGCCCGAGATGATCGATCCCACCCGAAACCCAATACCCCTCATTTCATTGTAGTTGCGTTATATTCTTTCAAGAGAATGGCGTGTTTACACAGGATCGATCAGAGCGTTGGGTATCGGTAGGATATGCAGCGTTCTTTAAAAATTGTGGCAGATTGGGACATAAAAGACGTACTACCTCTGTTCGATCATCTCGGGCGAAGCGCTTCATATAATTAAAATTGAACTTCACTTAGGTAAGTTCGTTTAATTTTTTAATTATTATTTGGAACGGACATGCGATGAAAGAACAATGTGCAAATTCAAGAAATAATAGAAGAAGAGTGAACCAGAATGTTCGAAGAAGACCGTGACGAATTACGTTTAAACGCAAAGGCTAAAATTGCGAAAATACAAGAAGAAAAGAAACGTAATTACAATAAAAAATTCAAAAATGCAAGACAGTATAACGAAAACGATTTGGTTGCTATAAAGCGAACTCAATTGGGCCCAGGCTTGAAAATGCATTCAAAATATTTCGGACCATATCGTATCGTAAAAGTTCTACGGAAAGATCGTTACATAGTAATTAAAGTAGGCAATCATGAAGGGCCAAGAGAAACGTCAGCATCAGCTGACCACATTAAACCGTGGGTACACGACAATGACGATCTAGTTAGGACCCGTGGGTCGCTAGGTTACATAACAGGCGACTCTGAAAATGAAGACAACATCTGAGGTCAGATGTTCTGCAGGATGGCCGAATGTAGTATCGCGAAGAAACGTGATATATTGTTAATTACTAGCTTAGTTTATAAGAAATGTTTAGTGTAGTTTTTAAAAGACAAAGAAAAGGAAATATTTTGAGTTAAGTAACCGTTGGCCGAATCCTTGACCGTTTTATGATTTTATTTATGTTAACCTGGGAAAGGTCCCAAGGGTCTGACACGTGCTAAACGCGCACATCAATAAAGTAATAAACACTAGTCAGAGTAATGCTCAACTGAGTCTACCTGAATGAAAAAGTGCAGTTTGAGAGACAGATTTTAAACGGTATTCAAGACGTAACGTTGTCTGAGGGTTCGGTCTGAAAATATCCATAAGCCATATTCAGTATTGTATACTTTTATCATTTATTAAACTTATTTATTTGTTAATTGCGTTTTCTCCTATTAAAACCACACTTATCTATTGGCGTTTTTGATCTCGAGAAGTATTGTATACCATTATCGGTTTTTATTCGTCTAAACTAGTACTAATTGAAATGCGCTTGGCTTTTACATTCGAAAAGTAAATCAATAAATGAATAGCTAACCACAATATTGAATTTCACTTGTGTTGCTAGTAAAACAATTAGTTCCGTGTAGTTTTAGTACACTTTCTGTTACACCTGCGTTGAATTTTCCAAAGGCCAAAATCACTTTGTTTGGTTTTTTAAGGCTTGTATTAATGTGGATATTTTTGTATTTTCAACGGGAAGTTGTTTTCAGGTGAAGCATTATGTAATTGCTTAACAACACAACTGGTAAAAAATACAGTGTAGACTGCAGGTAGTCCGATTCATCAGTTTCCCAAATCTTTTAATTGGTCTAACTTGCGCGAGAAGTTTAGTATACGCTTCTACGACACTACTACTTTTATTCAACGCTCAAACTTTATAAATCAAAAGTTTTGATCTCTACTAAGTCACGACTAGAAGTTTGTTTAAAACTTCTTCAACAGTTCTTCGGTTCCCTTACGATGGATGGTACAACTAATCCACAAGTAAATCAGTTTAGTCCTTAAAATATTCTTAAATGGTTTCATCAGTATGATTTCACTATAAATACCAAGTTCTAAGTTTTTATTACCAATACAACAGATTAGTTTAAAATTGAGGGGAAATAGTAAGTAACATTTTAATAAACTGTCTGCAGGTAAATTTTAGGTAAAAAGGAAAAAGATGTTAAAATAATGAAATCAAATATTGGTGTCTCCATAGATGCTTGAATGTAGCATTTCTTATTTATTATATTTGTCAAATGAATTAAGAACTTTCTTACACAAATTGGTTGGCTTTCGTGGTTAGTTGATGGACTAGTGTTGTCCTGATTCGGATCTAAAGGTCGTCGTCGATTGGAATTACTTTCTAATGTTTCGGTAGAATCATTGGTGAGCTTCTTCAGAGGTCTTTTTAGAAGCTACATCGAGCATTGGAGATGGAAGGACCTCTAAAGAAGCAGTGAAACTATAGGAAGCAATTCCAACCGACGACGACCTTTAGATCCGAATCAGGACATCACCACTACTCAAGGTACTTGTTACAAAAAATAGTTTTTACTAATTATTTTCTTTATAAAATAAATTCTTTCATTGACCTTTCCTTTACTTGCCTTAAAATGAACTGTCCTATCTTAAAATTAACAGTCAATAACATGAAATTAATTCCTGAAAGTAAAATAAAAAGTCTATTTATGATAAAATTGGGGTCTAAAACACCGAGTTTCGTATTTTAAAATAAAGGAATATAAGTAGGATGAAAAGTTAATTATTTTAAAAATCAACTGTCTAGTTTAAATAACTGCCAACGACACCTTTGTAAGGTCCTTATGATAGATACTCATAATATATTATTAGAGTTAGCAACAAATAGTAGTAGATTGTCTTACAGATACTAGAAATTGGCTTAAGCAGATAGTCTATTCGATCTTAAAATCTATTTATGTTTTGTTATATTTATATAAATTTTCTACCTTTGTGTTCTAGAGCACGTACGCAGAAAATGACATTGCGCTGTTATCAACTTGCGCCGTCAAATCATACATGACATTTGTCAGCTGTTGTCAACCATCTAGGACCAACCCAGTCTCTGAAGAAAACAACTTTTGTACCGAAAAGTACTTAGGACGTTTGTTCATCAATAACGCCAAAGTTTTCCAGTCTTCTATGGTAGATAGTATAGCTTATAATCGAATTAAAGTGTATGGTATGTCGTTCATACGAATGTCATAGATTGTAAGTCGAACAATTTTATTATTAGAACAAAACAAGAAGAGTTCTAGCTAATTTACAAGAAAGTGTTTAGTTCAGAGCTTTTTACATATTTTGAACCTACAAGTTTTGTCGCTCTAATCAATTGAAGTTCACGATTTATGAATTTCTCTTATTTATAAGGAGTTAACTTTTTGATAACAGACAGATTTTGTATTAAATGAAAAGAAATATTTACGAAACACCTATGGGCAAAAGACATTTTATTTTTGCATTTGTGTTGCGTTGTCGGGAGTGTTTAGCGTTTTAACTTTAATCACCAATGATAAAGATATACATATGTAGGTACTTCATTTATGGTCCCGTTCATGATATTCGCACACATAATTAAAAGCGGTCTGGTTAATATGGGTTGTATTATGGCATAATCTCGAAAGTTAATTTGTACGAATTACTGTTGTATGTTAATCGGAGAATTATAAAGTACTACGTCGAGTTCTGAACAGATTCAAATTTTCAAAGGCGATTTCGTATCTGTTGAATTATGGTTACAATGTTAGCTTTCTGCGTGTTGGATTCCTCAGGCAGTGGCGGAGTTTGATTGCACTTCTGCAAAATTAATGAATCCATTTTAAGGACATAGCTTAATGTGGAATATGCATCGTCAAATGAACAGTAAATACTAGGTACCTAGTTGTAATTAATCATATAAGCTTTTAGTGAGGTAGTTACATTCTAAATCCCCCTTTCCTGAAATATCATATTTGGTTTGTAGTAATATCATAAATTAGTTTGTTATCTACCTAACAGAAAGACAAAGCCGCTTCTGTTCTAAAGTATTTCTAAGTGTTAGTTATTTGGCTGCTTTAGCACAATAGTTATTGAGATGAACTCGTATACTTGTTAATAAATATAAATAAGCTTTAAATTGTTTAATTTTTAGCGAATTGTTATTAACATTTTTATAACTCTATAAGCTTAAAATAATGAAAAATTTAACCCTATTCTAAGCAGAAAGTTGAATATAAATAAGAATTATTTTTTGGATGCCACAAAAATCAAGAATTTATCGATTTTGTCTTCAAGATGAAAACGATATCAGAAATAAGGTGCTTATTTGAGACACAACATAATATTAAAATGAAAAACTCGAGAAAAATAAGTTCCCTTGCTCAAGATCTTGCGTATATCTCTTTTGTTGAATTATTATCACTTTCAAAGTACGTATACAGTGTGGACGGTCTTTTAAGGTTTTTTGAATAATTACTTTTGCTATGAAGTAAAAATATTTTAATATTTCTATTGGAGTTTCGTGACGAATTGAACAGCAAAAATCTGCAACTTTTCCGTTGTAGCGCTCCTCTATGTGCAGAATATCTTGATGAAACCACTCACCAAGTTCATCTGATACTGCTCCAAAATTTGCAGGGAGAAAATATAAGGAGAGTCCAAAATATGAAGTTTAAGGGTCATTTTAAAGTTTCAAGGGAAGAAAGAAATTCTTGGATGATATCCTAATAGTCTTCATTTTTTTTTGTTTCCAAGGAAATTATGACACACTTCTACAAAAGCGGTCCATGCCCTTTTTTCAACTTCATTCAGGTTCATTTTAAAATGTACATCCTTCATGAACTCACGTATTCGAGGGCCTACAAAGAATCCTTCTTTCAATTTCGCATCGCTGATTCGGGGAAACTACGTTTTCAGGTACTGAAAGCCTTCACGATCCTTGTTCATGGCTTTTACAAAGTTTTTCATAAGACACCTTTATATGGAGTGGTGATAAAAATGTTTTTCACTTTGAATTAAAAGTTTTTCATTTACATTCTTGAATCCAGGCGTCAAACTAGTTCTTCGTGGCCAGCTTTTTACTATGTAGTGTTTATCTCTCGCGACATGGAGAAAAATTTTATTCTTCATTTTCGTTTTATTTTGGCTTGGTCAGCCTAAAAAAATTGTCAAATCGTGGCGCCCCAGGAATCGTACTCTTGAGATCCGATGGTCCGCGGGTAGCAAAGACAGTCCGCCTTTTAGCTGTCGAAGTGGCTGGCATTCGCATAATAGTTAGGCGAATGTAATAAGGCGAGGTTTTGCTACAAGGTACTATACAACTACCTACAAAGAAAACTTCGAGTGTCATGAAAATTGACCATAAAAATAAAATAGTTGGAGAAATAACCTGGAATTTGGCTATTCCAAAATACTAAAGAAGATTGAGGTGTTAAGCTAGTTCCAAAATAATTCGTATTTTGAATTTCCTGTCGGTATTCTGCTGGTACCTGGCTGAAAAGGATTTCGGTATCGTTATTTGATTAAACTGCCTATGTGAAGTGCGAATCTAATGACAATTTTAAGTAAGTTTCTTTATAGAATTAAGATTTGTGTTTTATTATTATTGTTTACTTTTTATTCAGTTATTGTATTTGATGGTTTGTATTTCTTATTGTCATTTGTTTTTAAATAGGGGTTTGTGTATTCATCCGCTGCTTATTATTTAATATTGAATAAAATACTAAAAACGAATTTATTCCCTGAAGGGTCGCATCGCACAGTTAAGCGAGAAAAGTGAAGAAAAAGTGATTGTGGAAGTGAAATAGTTATTAAATTGTTGTTATTTTTTGATCAAGTTAATAAATAAACAGTGTTGAAATATACGTGATATTAAAATACGTAACAATATGTAGAGGGAAAATTGTTTCTTTTTGTTTTTTTTAGTCACTTACTTAACTTAGTTACATGAAAATCAAGTGAAAGTGGATGGCGATATTTATATGATAAAACGCAGTGCAGCTGTCTATACCCTAAAAATAAAACTTCTTTGTGTTTGTGACTTAATAAATTATGACG
The DNA here is from genome assembly GCA_029378335.1 of Agrilus mali. Classification (NCBI taxonomy): domain Eukaryota; kingdom Metazoa; phylum Arthropoda; class Insecta; order Coleoptera; family Buprestidae; genus Agrilus; species Agrilus mali. The sequence goes on from CM055658.1 coordinate 13,653,241, forward strand.
TTTTTCAGTGGTATATATTTACCTAGGATGCAGACGTAAAAGGTTTCATCTTTGTGAAAACTCATGAAAATAGGACGTATATCGCGATTGCCAAAATTTACCTCTTTGTAGATTTTCTGATTAATGTAACGTTGCAGCTGCTACTATAAAACATGTTTTCCCTTTGAGGTATCATCACAGGCTTCATTAGTATCAGAAACGTTATGCTCTGTTGGTGCATTGTGCACGTTACAAGCGTTGGTATTTCATATAGCAAATATATGCAAATAAACAGTACATATGTGTACTGCCAAAGAAACTAAGTTAAATTTTAACTGCCGTTACCAAAGGCGGTTCAGAATTTATTCAGTAACCAAATATTATTTTACCAAATCTAGAAGAAACGCTTTAATTGACTGTAGAATATTTTCGTAAACAAATTTCATGGTTTAAGTAATTCATTTCTATGAATTAAATAATTTTGAAGATATGGTACTCTAATTGTTTGTTTTTATTCTTCAAACAGGTAATTCCTTAAGTAGTGAATAACCGTTCAATGGCATATGATTTCAATATTATTAATCTTCAGTTGTCTGTCTAATAGTAGCTAAAATTATATATTTTTTCTATTTAATTCAACCTACGTATTACTAAGGAACATTTACAAATGATATATTTATTTGTCACAAGAATTATTAATTTCTTGTTTCGTTTTTCTTTTCTGGAATTTATAAAGGCGTAGAAGGGAAACGTCGTCTTGCAGGAAGGAGGTAGAGGGAAGAAGGAGGAACTTTAACATGCCATAACCTGACCCACGTATTTAATGCTACATAATCATAAATAATAATGTTCTACTATATGGATGTATGTATGTCAATGTTATACAGCAATTTTCATATGCATGGTCACCAAATGCATTCATATCAGTTGGCAAACATGATACATGCCTTTTTATTAAGATTAAAAAATTTTTAATTCAGGACGAGGCAATCCTTGCATTATTTATAGTAACAATGCTACTAACTTTGTTGGGGCTAATAATCACTTAAAGGAAATGCATGAATCTTTTAAAAGTATACAACATGTAGGAACAATTGAGAATTTCCTGGAAAATTTGGAAATACAGTGGAAGTTCATTCCACCTCGTTGTCCCCACTGAGTGGAGGAATTTAAGAAGCTGCAATCAAAAGAGCTAATTACCACATAACACGTAAAGTAGGAAACGTCCATATTACTTGTGAACAATTGAGTACAGTTCTTGCGCAAATACAAGCGATTTTGAACTGTCGCGTCGCCCTCTTTGTGGATTGTCGAATGATCCCACAGATTTAAATTGTCTTAAATTACTCCAGGACACTTTTTAATAGGCAGCAGTTTAACGTGCTATCGCTTTGTGTGCCATGGAAGTAAACATCAAAATTTTACTTTCAGTTTAATTATGTTGAAAAAACTAGAAAGCATACGCGAAATGCTGTAGAGGAAATTATTTAGCACTGATAGAATTGTAAAATTTCATACAAATTTTGTTAAGGCGTTTGTCACGTAGTGCTCATATTTTTCCAAAATTATATTTCATTTTAATTGTTGTTTATTTCATTAATTACATTTGTTCTAATTGTCTAAATGTCCACCTTCAGTCCCAACATGCAGCTCTTTTATTTCTTTCGTCTTCTTCTTGGGCAATACAACCTGTAGTCGCTTCTTGGTCCCGTCCGGACTTTCCCAGATTCCTTTAAAGACTCCATTCTCGAGCTTTAGGGAATCCCCATTGGGCCCAATAACATTTTGTCGTAGTACACAGGAGACTTACGTCCGCCCACGTTGGTTGAGATTCTCCTGTCTCCTTCCATTTCATGATGGGTCCTAGGTCATCATCGGTTTTCTGTTTTCTTAATCAGCACTGTGTCTTCCCACTTCTCTTGTTTCTTCACGGTGGTATGTAGGCATTGAACTTGTTCTAACCCTTTTTTTCGTTTCACAGAAGAACAATGCTTGCAATTCCGTGGGCATGATCGTCTTGATAAGGCGTCGGCATTACTATGGTGTTTCCCTGGCCGATGTTCAATTTTGAAATTGTATTCTTGTAAACGCGGTAACCATCTGGCCACTTGTCCTTCAGGGTTTCGGAAATGCAGCAACCATTCAAGAGAAGAGTGGTCAGTTCTCAGCAGAAATTCTCGCCCCTAAAATATTTTTGGAAGTGTTCTATAGTTTTTACGGCGGCTTATAGTTCTCGGCGGGTCACACAATAATTATTTTCGGGCTTTGACAGTGTCTTGCTAAAACATGCGATTACTGTTTTTTTACCGTCTTGAACATGGTAAAGAACCCCCTCCAATACCCACATTTCTCGCATCGGTGTCGACAATGAATGTTTTTCCAAATTCGGAATAAGTCAAAATCGGGGTGTAAGACAACTTAAAAAAGCTTCTTGACAGGTGTTCGTCCAGTCAAATGGCACTCCATTCTCGGTAAGTCTATGCAAGGGGCGAGCCACATCCGCAAATCCCATCACGAATCTTCTATAGTACGAACATAATCCTAAGAAACTCCTCAATTCATGCTGACTCGTTGGTTGCGGCCAATTGCGAACTGCCTCGATCTTATCATCTGTACCAACTACTTGGTATGACATGGCCTAGGTATTTCACTTCACTTTTAATGGGATTTAATTTTAGCTTTGCTGCTGTGAATTTTTAAAGTACTCTGCTTTGATTGGCGAGATGGTTTTCAAACGTTCGCTCAAACACAATAACTGACCAAGAGACCTTCCCATCGAATGTTGGTGGTTTTATTCTCGACATTCTAACACTTCCATCTTCGCTTTTGTTTAATTTTGGGTATTCTTGAACGTTTAGATTGGTCTTCATTTCGTCTAATTCCTTTTGAAACTTTTTGTGTGCGGCACTTACTTCCTTTAACTCTTCTTGAACTTCTACTCTTACTTCCTTTAACTCTTCCTGAACTTCTACTCTTACTTCCTTTAACTGTTCTTTCTATCCTTCTTGCTAAATTTTTTATTGCTCTCATATCTTCAATCAATTTCTCTTGACCAGCCTCAATTTCTTCTTGGTCTGCTTAAATTTTTTCCTTGCCTGCTTTAATTTCTTCCTTCATTACCACCTTAATTTCTTCCTGACCTGCCCTCATTTCTTCCTAGCCTGCCTTCATTTCTTCCTGGACTGCCTTCATTTCTTTCTTTATTTCTACCTGGCCTGCCTTCATTTCTTTAAGCATTTCCATCAAAAATTTCATCTGCTCCTCCATTTTTGCCGCTTGACTTCTTCTTACTGGCATAAATCCTTACTCCTGACACCAATTGTTACGTAATTTACAATATCACGCACACTTCTCTCGACACTTTCAGTAATGAATTCGCACACAACAACAATTCAATAACTATTTCGCTTTTTAATCACTTTTTAAGTGTAATAAATATTGAAGCTGACCGAAGACGGGACAACATAAGTATGGATCGACGACATGCGTCCACAGTTCCAAGAGGAAAAGGCGAGCGAGGTATTCGCCAAGTATAAAATAAATTTGTATCCTTATTTCGAGGTGATGGAATTGATGACGACACATGGTGGAGGAATCGTTCTACCAGTAAAAAGAAAATTATTAATTGTAATAGGTATGTCACGAGTGGTATGGTTTTCCAAAATGATATTTCCTTTTATTTTTTTATTTTTTTTAATTTTTTTATTTCAATTTTTTTTATTCTTTCATTAGTTACATTTGTTCTAATTTGGAAATGCAACGTATTGGTTTTACGAAACAAGGAACCTCCATACGGAAATGCGACATGATTGCACGGCAAAAGTTGGCCGTGACCAACTTGCAAATTTCCGTTTATAAAAGAATTAGTTTTGACAGTGAGGTAGTAATAAGAAATAATAATAAAGAAGAATACAGTGGAGGTGAAGATCGAGTCAGCGAGTCAGAAGGGTTAGGGGGTGTAGCGGGTTGCCGCTATAACTCACCCTAATGCCCGTTAAGAGTGCCTGCCATTCCTAACGCCCCTAGTTGGTAGTTAATTAAGCAAGTAGTTTTAAGTTATATTTATTATTAGTTTATAAGTGTTATTTGTTATATAAGCCACTGTTTAATCAATTAAACCATATAAAATTCGCTCTTCTTTATGAAAATCGTTCTTGCATTGTAATCAAATCCTGTGGTTCTATCTCCTATGACAATACTGATAATAATTCCGAAACTTGTTGATTTTGAAAACTACTTATGAAAAGATTAAACGACTTAAGTTGCCCACTTTCGGTATTCTGAATGTTATCGTTTAACCAAGGTTTTTAATTAACACCTAATCTAGCCTAATTTAACGCGAAATCAATAATTTTTTATTACGAAATAAAAAATGTTTTTTGTAAATGCCCCTTAACTTACTAAAACTAATTTTGATAACATTGTAAAAGTATATATTAAGAACGTACAGGAAAATGTAACTGCGGCTTAATGGCATCCAGTCCTTGAGCATATTGAAAATACCACAAAAAAAAAGGTGTGGGTTTGAATGGTCTAAGAAAGTGATACAACGCGTCCAAATTATTTAATCATCGAACACATATCCTTTAGCAATTTATTTACAACTCTCACAAATTACAATTTCCTCAAACACGTAACGATGTAACTACTATTTGAATACTTTCTTCCTGTGCTGTAAATATCATTTTTTTACTAATAAGATTAACCAACGAACACTCATATAATTTATGAATCTATAAACGAGCCCAATTAGATAGATGCAATGCATCGACATTATTTAAGTCATGCACTATTTATCCTTCTACTGTTTTTTAAGTTGTGACGTAGGATGAGGTCTTACAACTTTTGACCACCGCGTCAACCCAGATCGGCCGTCAAATTTAATTAGACATCTAAAATTTAAACTATTTATTTGGTAAAAACCGAAAAAACTGTATATTCGTGTGCTAGTTTGGTATATTTTTAAAAAACTCTATAGTTTTGGTTTCAACTTTGTGACAGTCCATGATTACGGGATGAATTTCAAATAAAACACACTTTGCAATGTCACTTAATTTTATTTCTTACCACTGGACCGGTTTCGACTTACAAAGTCATTATCAACAGTACTGTTGATAATGACTTTGTAAGTCGAAACCGGTCCAGTGGTAAGAAATAAAATTAAGTGACATTGCAAAGTGTGTTTTATTTGAAATTCATCCCGTAGTTTGGTATAGTTTGATGCGAGATGTGCTTTTCACTGCATCGCATTGTTCTTTGTATTCAGCATAATATTTCTTGATTTCAGTATTAGTTCAATAATAACTGTGAAAGGTCTTAGTAAGAACTAATCTAAAACAAATAGAGAATTAGCGAAGTCTGATGAACGTCCTATACACTCGAATGAATATCGTTTTTCATAACCCAGTTTGGAATCCTTTAGAAAAATAGTTAATTTAGAACTAAAATAGCTGTTGCTTACCTTTTAGAATCTATAGGTATCTATGTAATATGCAAAATTTCTTTAATTAACTCTATCAATGAGTTTTCCATACCTTATGCACATTAATCTACAACTTAAATTTTAAGATCTTTAAAATAAATAAGTTGGGACTCTCTTACGGGACAATGAAAGATTATCCGCAATTTTCAGGACACCCTTGCAACTAAACAAATAAAATTCTATTCTAACAAACTAATTGTAGGTAAGTAGGTAGGTGTTAGAAGAGACAAAAGAAATTAAGCATTTACGCATATAACTTATTGCAGCGTATATAAAATTGATGTAGGCACATCTGTCAACTAAATAAGCGGAATTAAACTGCTTAATGAGACACAGTTACGGAAATCTGTACAGATTAAATGGAACGGCTACGGACATTTCTTGATAAAAACAACCTGGAAAAAGTAACGTCATTATCAACTTCAGATTTGGATCTAATCGAAAAAGCAACCGAATTAGACCTTTTCTATGTTCAAATAAAAACGACTTTAGCATCTGAAGGAAAAAGATAATACTCCATGAAAAAAACAGATTGCTTAATAGAAATTTTAGAACAGAAAAAAAATTTGTCTTTATGTAGTAATCCAATCAAAAAGAATAAGAAGTTTGGACATATATTTCGTAAAAAGCCAATGAAATGGAAAAGTGAGATACTCTTAATCAAAGATAAGTTGTTAAAAGTGAATGAGGGCATTGTTTGCAGGAAATTCGATGTTGGGATTTATTTGGTTAGCAACTAATTTTATCACAATCATAAGGTGTTTTAGAATGAATTTTCGAAAAAGATAAGTGAGAATAAACAAAAACAAATTTTTATTCATTTTCGAGTATTCTTATTTTATAATTTCTGAAAAAAATGCAAGCAATACTTCTAAGAAAATAACTATTAAGTAAGTAGTTGCAAATATTCAAATTCAAAAATCTAAAAAGATGAAACTCCCTTTGTAGAGTACAATAATAAATATTCATAACAGTATTACCAGGTATAAAGTTACTGATTTTAAGTGCTATTTTTTTATTGTTTTGAATCGCGGGTACTAATAAAATTTTGTAACTATGTAACCACATTATGAATATTAATGATCATAATAATGTAAATTGTGCCGTCGTTTACAGAAACTTATTACGTAATCGTTTTATGTGAAACATAAAAATAAGTTACACGATGTGAAGTATCCATTGATACTAATGCTTCATATAAACTCATTAAAGACGTAAAGACTTATTTTGTAAAAATTGCTAATACAGCGCTGATATAAACTAGTTATAAAAATAATAAGAATTTATTAAGCACATTCTTTTAAAGAACTAAATTATTGCCATTTTTTCCGACAGTGAACAACTAGACTTCTAGGAATTATGTTCCCAGTTTTGTTTACGTTGACACAAAAGCTTGTATGATCACAGAGGAATTTTCCGATATCAATCTTCGTCCTAATTTCTAAATTTTATATTTTTTCTTCACTGTTAACAATTTATTTTATTTTTTCTTGATATCAATATTTTTTACTAGTTCACATTTTTGTTTCGGTATTCTTTAATTATTATTAACTTAAATACTTAAGCTTTTTATTACACCACTCTATTGGAAAGGTAATTTAAACGAATTTAAATATTTATGAGTAACAATTAACGATGTAACAACACATTTCCAAAACAGCAAAACATTACTATCAGACGAATTAAAACACAGGCAACAAGAGTACCTAAGAAATAATTAGATAATTTTAAACGCCTCATCTAATTCAAACCTTTTCAATTTAAAGTTTTACGATTTTAACCCCTGATAATGAAAGTATGTTTGTTGCCTGACGGATGTAATTAATTTTACGAAGACCTTCATAAAGCTAAGGTCTTCAATGTTCAACTTTTGTTTTGACTTGAAACTCAAGATCAAAAATGTAATTATTCTAATTCATCTTGTCTTGTGTATATTTTAGCTCACCATTTCATGACTTAATTCAAAAATCTCGATATTTATACAGAGAGGAACACATCGTAGGCTCCCAAAGGATAGTGTATATGTATATTATTGTTTATAAAACAGTCCTGTTAATAATTAAAACTCAATTACCCAAATAAAGAAATATATACACTTAGAGCCTAAAACATATATTAATCTACAGGTTGATGAAAATTACACTATTACTTACCTACATCTAGAGAGGAGCAGAAATTTGATAATTAATTTTTAAAATAAAGTGTTCAAATAAAAGTCTTAGAACTACATTTATGTTAATAGTAAATGGGATACCACCACTTTTATTACGTTTAAATTTTCTTTATACCTAGTAATAGTAATTGTCATGCTTAAATGCAAGGCTTCCCATTTCAAATTTTATATGAAATTTATGCCAGTCTTGATAATTGTATAGACAAAATGCGCCAGAGTATTTACTTTATAGCTGTTTACTTTATTACATATAAATTCTAATTTTCTTGTTTGTTCACTATCGAACCTTTCTTGAAAAAACAAATTTACTTGTTAATTATTGTTTATGTCGATCTGTTTTTCAATCCTAACAAAAAAAACCGATCAGACAGAAAAGTAATTTAAGGTTCATCGGACCGTTCCTAGCCAAGATATCCGTAATAACGTTAAAAACTAGTGACGGGGTGCTGGAGCATATATATATATAACTTCTTCCTAGTTATTTACTTCGTTACGCATTAAAAATTGTTTACTTGCTATTAAGTACTTTTTGAGCAATAAACAAAACTTGTTAATTGTTTGTGTCGGACTGTTCTTTCATCCTCACAACTTTAATTTGTTCGTTTATAATTTATGTCTTACATAACTCGCGGGCCAATTGACAGCTTGGTATCTTGCTGTTGTAATTTTGTTATATTTTCTATAAAAAATAGACTCAAAATAGCAGCAGGTGGATACTAATATTGTTTCCACTTTATTTATACGTACATATAAAATTGTTCCATGACTAACAAAACGCACAACATAAACATGAATTTGAATATGTTCCCAGAAGAGTGTAGATTTGCACTAAGAAAATATTCTTCAACCCCAGAAGATATACAATGCATAGTACTTACACATTTGAATGGAAAATAATATTCTCTACCTACAACTGTTAATCTGTTATAAATATTCTTGAATACAAATAAAATGTTTCTATTCAAGGTACATTAATGTTGTCAAATAATATAGCAATATTTGTGTTTAAGGATTTTTCAAAAGTAATTCTAAACAAGGTTTCTTTCTGGAGTGTTATTATGTAGCAATTTTATCAAAATTTAAATAATATGCCGTGCAAATACGCTGGAATTCCGTATGGTAGTTTCGTGTTTTGAAATCAACGTGTTGCAAATTCAAATTAGAACAAATGTAATATAACGAAATATAAAAGAATTAATGAAAATTGGAAAAATATGGACACTATGTGACAATTCACAGACAAACTTTATCTTCCTTGCTTCAAATGAACCAAAATTTATACGGACGAAGTTTCGGATATAGCATTAACAACTTTTGTACGACAAAGTAAATTAAAAAGCAGTCATCTTGAAAAATGAGCTCTTGTAAATTTATGACGGGCATAACTTGGATGAAGTATTCCTTAAAGTTCTTCTTTTAACATATTCGTACAAAAATTATGCTGTATCGTAATATTTCAAAAACGACCGATTCTTGCGTTATAAAGGATATACGCGTCAGAACCATAGTAAAGGTCGTACTAGTTTTCGCTTTGGGTAAGAAACAAAGGAAAGCTTACATTAAAAACTGGAAATAATCCTGTTTCATAAACACTTCAAAGCGCTCTTTTTACAATTTTTACTTTTGATTCAGTTGACATCAAAAGAAAAAATTATGTTATGAATTGAAGGATAGGAGTATAGTTACCTAAAACCTTTAGTATTCATACGTATTGTGACAGATGTGTCATTCTGACGTTGACAAGCGCCGACTGCGAAATTGTGTGGAAGTAACCTATGACGCGTTCCAGAAAGTCCGAGAGTTGCTGGACGTTTCGAGAGTTGCCTAGAAACATCCATAATACTATATAAGGAACAGCGTTGGACAGTTTGAGAGTATTCGATAGAAGAGAGCGACATATATAAGCGAGAAGAGAAGAAAAGCGATTGACAAGCGAAATAGTTGTTGAGTTGTTGTTGTTATCAAAATAGTTATTGAATCGTTGTTGTTATAGAGTTGATTTAATAAAAAGTGTTGAGATAAATACGTGATATTGTAAAATTACGTAACAATTGGTGTCAGGAGTAAGGATTTGTGCCAGTAACAAGAAGTCAAACAGCAAAAATGGAGGAGCAGATGAAATTTTCGATGGAAATGCTTAAAGAAATGAAACAAGAAATGAAGACAGGCCAGGAAGAAATGAAGGAAGAAATGAAAACAGGCAAAGATGAAATGAAGGCAGGCCAGGAAGAAATGAAGAAAGAAATGAAGGCAGGTCAGGAAGAAATGAAAGCAGGTCAGGAAGAAATGAAGGTGGAAATGAAGGAAGAAATTAAAACAGGCCAAGAAGAAATTAAGGCAGGTCAAGAGAAATTGATTGAAGATATGAGAGCAATAAAAATTGAGCAAGAAGGATTGAAAGGACAGTTAAAGGAAGTAAGAGTAGAAGTTCAAGAAGAAATAAAGGAAGTAAGAGTAGAAGTTCAAGAAGAGTTAAAGGAAGTAAGGGCCGCACACAAACAGCTTCAAAAAGAATAAGACGAAATGAAGGCCAATCTGAACGTTCAAGAATACCCAATACTAAAGAAAAGCGAAGAAGGAAGTGTAAGAATGTCGAAAATAAAACCACCAACATTTGATAGGAAGATTTCTTGGTCAGTCTATCTTAAACAATTTGACGCTGCTGCAAAGGCAAATGAGTGGAATGAGATGGAGGAAAGCCATTGCCCTAATTATAGCGCTACGTGGGGAAGATCTCGACGTTTTGCAAGGTATACCAGAAATGCAACAAAACGATTTTAAAATTCTGGTGGACCGATCGGAGATGCGCTATGGTGATAAACACCTACAACAAATGTACCAGGCGCAGTTAAAAAGTCGCTATCAACGTAGCAGCGAAAGCCTCCAGCAATTCGAAGCGGACGTCGAAAGGCTTGTGCGGTTGGCTTATCCTAGTGCCCCTCAGGACTTTACAGACCAGCTGTCCACTCAAATGTTTGTCGATGGAGTGCGAGATGTCGAAATACAGCAAGCGCTGCGCATGTCTCGACATAAAACCTGCAAGCGAAGCTTTGTCGCACGCACTGGAATATGAAGCAGCCAAACAAGCGTCCAAAGGACATGTTAGAATTCGACAGGTTGGGTTCAACTTTGATGAGGACAGCGAGTTATTTCGAAAAGAAGTTGCAAAAATAGCTAAAGAAGTAATGTCTCCAAAACCGAAAGAAGAGATGAGTGAGCGCTCACGCTGTTGAACTTGCCACAAACAGGGTCATCTTTCACGAGATTGTCCCAAACGAAAGAGAGAATTTACTTGCTGGAATTGCGGAGGTACGGGGCACTTGGGCAGCGGCTGTCCATCTGGAAGAAGACAGACGTCAGCCGCCAAAGGAAGCAAGCAGGGAAACTAAGAATACGCGGCGAAAGTCGGCTTTGCGTTCCCAAACCCCAATCATCATCTCCGTATCGAAAACAACCACTGATAATTCACTTACCGTGGATGGTTTTATGGACGGCAGGAAATTAAAACTGATAGTGGATACCGGCGCATCAAGAACGATAGTTAACTCTCGAATAATCGGTAAATGGAGAATTCGACCGCTAACCATAAATGCTGTCTTAACAACTGCGACAGGGGAAACAACATCGTTTCATGGAGAATGCGAAGTGGTGATCGGTCTTGGAGACGCAAGCCTGTACCAACAAGTACTGGTGGCCGATATCACCGACGACATCATTTTGGGACTCGACTTCATGGAGAGACACCGAATCCAGCTAGACATGGGCACCAAATGTTTACGAATAGGAGATCAAGAACTGCCACTACAAAGAAATGGGACTGATCAGCGAACACTACGGGTCATCGTTGCTGAAGATCAAGTTTCACCGGGACACACCGAAGCTGTTGCCCGAATTACAATATAGGACAATGTCCCTTATGAAATCACTGGGGTCATAGAGCAAGACAACAAAGATTTGAGGCAGAGGGCTATCCTTGTCGGAAGAACTGTGGTACAAACCGGCTCGACTACGATTCCAATCAGAGTTGTCAATCTGAAAGGCTTTGAACAAAAACTTTCCAAAGGAACACCAATAGGGACATTGGAACCAGTCACCACCATCAATCATTTGGACCAAATTAGAGAAGAGAGGGAAGAAAACGAGATGCTGCCAGAAGCATTACAAGAATTAATCAACAATGCAACTGAACATCTTACTGAAGAAGAAACTCGAAAGCTAGAACACCTAATTCGAACTAACAAGAACGTCTTTGCGTTTGATGACAGCGATTATGGAAGAACCACTTTAGCGTACCACCGAATCAACACAGGAAATGCAAGACCAATCAAACAGCCACCTAGACGAGTGTCATGGGCCAAACGAGAAGAAGTCGATTCATTGATTAAGGACATGCGCGAGAAAGGGATAATAGAACCATCGAAAAGTCCATGGACCTCCCCTATCGTTTTGGTACATGAGAAGGACGGATCAACGAGATTCTGCGTTAATTATCGACGATTGAACGAAGTAACACATAAAGACAGCTATCCTTTGCCACGAATCGACGACACATTAGATTGTCTGTCGAGCGAAATTATATGGCTCTCGACGTTGGACCTTAAGAGCGGATATTGGCAAGTCGAAGTACATCCTGAAGACAAAGAAAAGACTGCGTTTACTATTGGGAACGGTCTCTGGCAATTCAATGTAATGCCCTTCGGCCTATGCAACGCACCAGCTACTTTTGAAAGATTAATGGAGACCATTTTACATTTTACTGAATTGGGAAATCTGCTTGGTCTATTTGGATGACGTCATTGTGTTTGGGCGAACGTTTGAAGACCATCTCGCCAATCTAAGCAGAGTACTTCAGAAATTCACAGCAGAAAAACTAAAATTAAATCCCAAAAAGTGTGCGTTGTTTAGAACTGAAGTGAAATATCTAGGCCATGTCATATCAAGTGAAGGTGTTGGTACAGATCCTGAAAAGACCGAGGCAGTTCGTAAAGGGCCGCAACCAACGAACCAGCATGAATTGAGGAGTTTCTTAGGATTATGTTCGTACTATAGAAGATTCGTGAAGGGATTTGCGGATGTGGCTCGCCCCTTGCACAGACTTACCGAGAATGGAGTGCCTTTTGATTGGACGAACATCTGTCAAGAAGCTTTTCAAGTTCTTAAAAATAAGTTGTCTAACACCCCGATTTTGACTTACCCCGAATTTGGAAAACCATTCATAGTCGACACCGATGCGAGCAATATGGTATTGGAGGGGTTCTTTCTCAAGTTCAAGACGGCAAAGAAAGAGTAATCGCATTTTTTAGCAAGACACTGTCAAAGCCCGAGAAGAACTATTGTGTGACCCGCCGAGAACTATTGGCCGCGGTGAAAACTATTTTCCACAAATATCTATATGGGGCGAGAATTCCTGCTGAGAACTGACCACTCTTCTCTTAAATGGTTGCTGCAATTCCGAAACCCTGAAGGACAGGTGGCCAGATCGTTACAGCGTTTACAAGAGTACAATTTCAAAATTGAACATCGGCCAGGAAAACACCATGGTAATGCCGACGCCTTATCAAGACGACCATGCCCACGGAATTGCAAACATTGTTCTTCTGTGGAACGAAAAGAAGGATTAGAAACAAGCTCCATGCCTACATACCACCGTGAAGAAACAAGAGAATTGGGAAGATACAGTGTTGATTGAGGAACAGCGAACCGATGATGACCTTGGACCCATCATAAAATGAAAGGAGGCAGGAGAATCTCGACCAACGTGGGCGGATGTAAGCCCCCTGAGTACTACAACGAAATGTTATTGGGCTCAATGGGGTTCCCTAAAGCTCGAGAATGGAGTCCTTAAAAGAATCTGGGAAAGTCCGGACGGGACCAAGAAGCGATTACAAGTTGTGTTGCCCAAGAAGAAGACGAAAGAAGTAATAAAAGAGCTGCATGCTGGGACTGGAGGTGGACATTTTGGAGTGAAGAAGACATTAGAGAAAATACGTGAACGGTATTACTGGGTGAACGCTAGATTGGATGTGGAAGACTGGTGCAGAAAATGCGAAGTATGTGTTTCTAACAATGGTCCGAGAACCAGGACACGAGGAAAGATGCACGAGTATAACGTCGGAGCGCCATTCGAAAGAATAGCCATGGATATCGCTGGTCCCTTTCCCCGAACTGAAGATGGCAACCGCTACATCCTCGTTGTGATGGATTACTTCAGCAAGTGGCCGGAAGCCTATGCAATCTCCAACCAGGATGCAACCACCGTGGCGGAGGCAATAATAACAACTGGATCAGCCGATATAGAGTCCCTATGGAGATTCACACTGACCAGGGCCGTAACTTTGAATCAGAAATATTCCAACGAGTGTGTGAATTGATGGGAATAAGGAAAACTAGAACGACTCCGTTGCATCCTCGGTCTGATGGCATGGTAGAGCGATTTAATGCGACTATAGAAAACAACTTGAGGATGTTCGTGAACGATCATCAGACCGACTGGGATCGCCACATTCCCTTATTCCTTCTGGCCTATAGGACATCCATACACGAGACCACCGGACAGACACCTTCCTGCATGCTATTCGGGAAAGAACTGAGACTACCTGCTGATCTAATGTTTGGTCGACCTGAAGATTCTTCGCTGTCCACGGACGATTATGTGTCTAAACTACGCGAGCGGCTTAACACCATCCACAAAGCCGTCAGAACAAGAATTAAATTCGAAAGTGACCGGATGAAGACCAGCTACGATCAGCGAGCGAATTCCACTGGATTCAGGGAGGGCGATCGTGTATGGCTCTATAACCCAGTTCGCAAGAAAGGAAGGTGCCCTAAATTGCATCGGAATTGGGAGGGCCCGTACAAAGTGATTACCCGGATAAACGATGTCGTCTACAGGATACAACGAGGCCCCAAATCGAAGATGAAAGTTGTACACCTCGACCGGTTGTCTCCATACACAGTGGAAGAAACTGATCGGGACGATCAGCGCTGGAGGGTGGGCAGTGTGACACATGTGTCATTCTGACGTTGACAAGCGCCGACTGCGGAAAGTGTGTGGAAGTAACCTATGACGCGTTCCAGAAAGTCCGAGAGTTGCTGGACGTTTCGAGAGTTGCTTAGAAACGTCCATAATACTATATAAGGAACAGCGTTGGACAGTTTGAGGGTATTCGATAGAATAGAGCGACATATATAAGCGAGAAGAGAAGAAAAGCGATTGACAAGCGAAATAGTTGTTGAGTTGTTGTTGTTATCAAAATAGTTTTTGAATCGTTGTTGTTATAGAGTTGATTTAATAAAAAGTGTTGAGATAAATACGTGATATTGTAAAATTACGTAACAATATAATATTTGTGATATTACTTGGGAATATTTTAACTGCAGCAAGGCAATAAGGGACAATAAACTACCTTCTTATTGAGGATAGAAAACGGAGACTGTGTTAAATGAATAAATAAACTAAACAGAACTCAACCTAATTACTACTAACACAATTTTATGTGGACACGTGTTTCGCCCACTTTACACGTGAACACGTGAGTCTCGCGTTAATAATGCCACATGTGAAGTGGGCGAAACACGTGTCCGCATAAAATTGTGTTAGTGGTAATTAGGGTGAGTTTTTTAGTTTATTTATTACTAATTCTCTGTGTTGAGATCTGGACAAAGTGCTGCTGGCCTAACGTAACATAGGGAGCAGTTATCACTTTTCGTCGTAGTTCAAAGTTATTCGTGAACGAACAATTAGGGGAATAAACACATTCACTGTAGGAACATTTTATTAAAGATGTAAATATAAAAAAAAACAACAACGGAGAAAACTACTAAGAACAAGAACAACAAAGAGCAAAAGAAATATATAATACGACCGAACGTCTTTCTTTCTTTTGGGTGTTTCATTTCCACCAATGTTGGCTTACACTCTGGGGCAAAGTCGGAGGTTAGGACGAAAGGCCCTATTCAGCCTCCTTTAGGAATTGTGGGAATGGGTGGGTGGTGGTATATAGATCAATAAATATTTTACGTATATAATAATGTATAAGATTCAACAATTTGAATGAATACAATATTTCATATAAGTTAGCACATAAGAAATGTGGAGGAGAAGCTTTTTATAATTATTGATTTTTAGTCTCATCCCTAAAATTATTCCCATAAGGGTAAATGGCATAAATTTTTGGTCTGGAAATATGAGCGATACTTTAGGTGAATCTATGAGTGCTTCTTCCAACGAGGTTTCAAGAAGTATGCGTGATAGGTTTTATGTTTAGTTGCCAATAGGTATTGGCAACTAAACATACAGGTGTACGAGCGCTGCTATTTACCCACTTACGGTAAGTGCTTTCTGAGAAATTTTCATTACATTAAATATTGTGGTAGTGAAATAAGCTATCTTAAAAAAAAAGGTAATTTTTATGCGCTGAAGTATGAAGACCATTAATTATTTTTAAAAATAAATAAAGGAGGCTAACTGTTAAGTAAAAGTTCTAATTATACATAATACCTTCATATATGTGTCTACTAAAACTGATGGCAAACGATACCTCTACAAGCTAGAGTTATTATTTTAAAATCGGACCAACCGGAGACGACGTAAGATAATTAAAACCTGCTACACCCCTCTACACCCGGAGCCCAGCTGCAGACCCAACACTGGCGTAGGGAACACTTTTGGGTGGGCTTGTTTTTGTAAGTTTCTTTATGTATTTTTTTTAATGTACTTAAAGACTTGTAAACAAAAGAAATGCAAAGATGTGCGTGCAACCAATCATCAGATTGATCACAAAATGAAGACGAAAGAAGTATAAGTTGAAGCTGAGCTGCTATTTATGTTTGAAAACATGCTTCCAATTAAAATCTTTAGTATTCATTATCTCAGATTAAAATTGTGTATCAGAGATTTTTGGTTGTAACTATTTTAATTAACCTTTTATAATTTTAGTATTTTTTTGTTATATACAAATAGAATTTGAATTTTGAAATCATGCAAAATAAAACAAACATAAATGCATTAATGTTGATTGTATTATTTATGTGGTTACGATCTACCTATCAAAAAATGCTTATTGTTTTTTTTTATATGGGCCAACATACCTAAGTAAAACAGTAAATCAAAATATAACATCAACATTCTAAGGTTAAGGCGAATATGGAAGATCTGATATGAGCAATGGGATTTATTTAGTTAATAATGTCAGCAGAGATGAAGAATGACATCAAAGATGGCTATCGTTGTTTTACGTATTCCGTTTAAATTCTGAAAAGAGGAAATACTAAAGCAATCTTTGGAATGATAACGTTGATGAATATATTCAAAGTTTCAAACCCGTATGCTACGAATGCAGTCACTTATTTAACTACAAAGTGCTTATTTGAGTTATCCGAAATATTCATTAAAATAATAAGACTGCTGTTTAGGGGAAAGACTATTACTAACAGCGAGAGGGTCAGTAATAGCACTAAGAGTAGAAAATGTCCAAGATAATATTGACAAAATTGCACAATTAACGGAATTCTGACGATGTACATCGTAAAATGGTGTTCACCATCTGCACTCCAGGATAATTGTTGGAGAGATGAGTACATACATAATATTAAACAATAATAATTTCAATAGAACCTGTGGTCGGAAAATAATGAAACATCTTTTAAATATAAGAAAATAAACTCAAAAAAAACTGTTTTTGTTGTTTCAAGTAGTTGAATCCTATTCTTCTAATGCTACAAAAATGATTAAATTTATACTATTTACTACCCAACTACAGAATTTGCTATTCTTGGTTTCACTAGTCTTATTACGGTATAGATGAAGTTATTAATTTATAAACTTTGACAAATTAATTTCAGTTGAGATTAATTGACGCTAACCACAAACCAAATGAAAATAGAAACTCTTGATCATGTTCATATTAAAATTTCAATTTACATAGTTTCACGTGTTTTCAGGTGTTTTAGAGAGGTTTTCAGAGCAAACGTTTACAGGATATCTTTAAATGTCAAAAACAGGTCACAATACTATTTTTAGCCGCTGTAACTTTGAAAGGCATTCAATGATTCATTTCTGTCTCCAGCAATGTTCTGCTTTTGCTCACTTGAGTTATGGTAACTACTGAGTGCACATTGATCCACCAAACGGTTCTCACATAGATACGTAATAGGTAATACTTGAGTTTATTGTCAACTTTTAAGATCAGTCGACGGCGACGTTTAGCACCTAAAAAACACTCTTGGGCGCAATTGCTCACTTGCATTCATTAGTAGTCGGCACTAGTCTCCGATCAAAAACAGAAACGAATTGAAAATGATCTCAGGATATGACCGTCACATGTGATTGCTACTGATAGGGCTTCAATTTTAGAAGCATCTTTATATTTAATTATTGTGGTAAAAATCAGTCCAATTAGGATAAGCAAGGCATTATATCATATTTATAAATGCATCATGATCCTACACTAGAATCCTAACGTCAGGACTGTCACATTTTTTCAAACATTTTAACGATCTATCTAAAAGAAGAAAAGAAAATATGAGAGTGGAGTGAAATATTCATTACATGTAAACGTTTAGTCACTTGAAGTAATTGGCTTTAATTGTCCTAGCACCTCCAAACAGCCCCATTTCAAAAAATTCATTTCGCTTACTGAAATTAATGTTAATCACTTTAGATGTGGGTATTATGGAATTGAAAAGTAATCTGAGAAATAATTTTATATCACAACATGAGTTGATTAAAAAATATGACATCCCTTGCTTTGTATTAAAAGACTGACAAATAAAAACAACAGAAAATTAGGAAAGCTCAGCTTTGTCGCAATACATTTGTATTGGATAAGGAAAACAAATTCTTCTTGCGCATTTACGAGAAAATTTTCATTGCTGGACGGATATAATTGAGATATTCTTATTAAACGTGATACTCGTTAGGTACACGTTTTCCGCCCTCAAGAAGGATAATTCCATAAAGTCTGTTAATTTATACGGTATAATAATTTTTATTGAACCCCAAAAACTGACAACGACCAACCACGGTGAAGTACTGTGAACATGTTACTCATAACAACTACAAACTGCAATCATTATCAATTCAATTATTATAAATTAAAAAGAAAAAAAAAAGTCTCTTAAGCTCAAAATTATATATAACGTTTTATTTTCCAAAACGACACTGGGAGCCCATGGTTACAGTATTACGTATACCTATTGGTTTATAATATCATACAATGCATTAAAATAATAATGTAATTTAATGACAAAGTAAATATTTTTTTCTCACTTTTTTCGGCGCTAAATCTTTGGTAACATTATTAAAATCGATTGAATTTGTTACTTCACTTTGTATTAACAGAGTAGCCAGAGATGAGAATCCCTATTTTTGAAGCAGTTTATTAAACAAGTCCAAGTTATATTTTTTCGCATCCATAATTCGTTTTTAAATGGCTAAAAATTCAATAAAAGTGCAAAATTTGTAAAAATGTATTACTTTTGCAAAAACAGTTTTTGGTGCAGTTTAGTTTCTCAAAAACTCCCCTGATTCTTCTATCCGAAGTAGTTTCTAGGATATTATGAACTTTATGCACGTGCATTTTTGCCAATAGTTTAAACTGAATGATCGCTACCAAAAAAATATTATCATTCTATAAAAAGTTAATCAAAATCGATGTTTTTGTATTGGGTAACTTTTGTAAACTTGAACCTGTCTGGCGTTGACCCTGCATACATGTAAACAAAGAGAGGTACTTTTAAGATCCATCGTAGTAGTTAGCAAAATAGCGCAGATAAAACATAATGCGAGAGGTTCGCTCGACTCGAGTATCGAAACTATGTGTGTAAATTGCAAGGTCCTTCTCTCCCATACAACTAGTTTTACCAGATGCATTCAATTACCTTAGCTTATATACCTGCCCTTTAAGTATTTATCAACAATTTGCCTCCATACTTTAATGAAAATTTGAAGAGATAAGGGGTATGCAATGTGCATGTAATATTGAATCAGATAGATGTATGGTTCACATTGTATGTATTATAATGTTATGCTGCGAGCGTATTTTGTTTTTAGGTATTTGGACTTAGAAATATAGTTTTAAATAATTATGTTAAACGCGGCCAGTCACTTTTTACTAGTGGCAAATACATTAGACTATTAAAGTTTTGCATAAAACCGTACGTCATTTATTTTGAAAATAGTGCTTGGAAAACACATTGATCGGTACAAAAAGTATATGGCTCGGTTAAAGTTTACAAGTTTATAACTCGATTGGTGTATGATGACTGGTCTCCGATTTCTCTTTTTTCTCTTGAGGATTGCTTGTTACTTACAGCGGGGACATTCTGAGAACTATAAAACATTAAAACTTGCAAGGGTAGCGTGGTCAATGATTACTTAGAAAGAAAGGTCATAAAATCAGATAGAGGATCTTTTTGCTTGAAGTATATTTTGGGAAAAAATCGGAGTGTTTTTAAAAGACAAGGTTTGAGAAATAGGTATATGCAGAAATTAAACATATTAATAATTTAAAAGGTTATCTTCTGAACAGTTCGTAAAGCGGGTGACGTTGCTCACCCTAATTCTTCGATTTCCTGCATATTCCTAATACTATTATTATGTTTAACCATTCAATATTGTCATAACGAAGAGCGACTTTTATATGGTGCTTTTAAAAATTTAATAAATTAATGGTTTTTGCATAAAACTAATTACAAAAATATATATAAGCTACTTGCCTAATTAACTATCAACTAGGGGCGTTAATAAGGGCAGGGACTTTTGGAACATTATAGTGAGTGATAGCGGTCACCCGCTACACCACCCTAACCCTTCTCACTTGTTTGATCTTACTTATCATCTTTTCTGACTAACTTGTTCTTTTATAATGACCCACATATTGCTCTTTTAAACTTTTAACTTTGGAACTTTGGAAATTGGACACGGCCCACTTTTGCCGTGCAATTATGCCGAAGTTCTGTGTGGCGGTTCCGTGTTTCGTAAAATCAGCAGGTTGATTATTTAAATTAGAACAAATGTAGTCAATGAAATAAAAACAATTAAAGGAAAATATTATTTTGGAAAAGTATGAGCACTAAATGACAATATTAATAATATATTGCCATTCGCTTTATCTTGTTAACTTAGTGTTGAATTCAAATCAATTATTTATAATTTGTTCACAATAGTATTGTTAAGACCATGATTGAATTAAATGAAAATATCTGGTATTCCTTTATTTTGTAATTTTCAAGGTTGCTTTTGTGGTTTTTAGTTGTAACTCTGAAATGGCTGTAGGTTTTTCCCACATGTGTTTCCCTTATCCTGATTTAAATCAGTTATTTTTTGTCTTCACATTTGTTTCAAAATATTTGATAATAGGTGTACCCATAAATTAAACACGTTACAAATTTTTAATTCTACTGCTCTGTTGCAACTGCCTCACTGTAATTGTGACAAGAAATTTACAAAGCAAGATGAAATCAAGTTTGTAATTCTGGATTATAAGTTTTGATAACATTCCTGCGACCTATTGCGAATGTTAATAAATAAATCGAATCGAATCGCACCGAAGCGAAAAATTAGGTACCTTCTTTATTAAGATAATGCGTGATCAATTGTCTTCGAGGTTCTTAATGTTCTCAAATAAAGAAAATAATTTGACCTCACTTGATGAAGTCTAACGACTTATTGATTTCTCAGTAATTTACGACACTTTTCGTTATTTCCTTGTAGCCGTAATACCGAAGATGTGAAATGCTGTGTTCAACATATAAGAATTAAAAATCAATAAGCATTATCTAATTTTGCTTTGGTGCAAATCTGTTTTATATAGGTTGTGTTTTCACTTAACATTACAAAATTGTATATACAAAGAAATACCACCGTTTTCCAAAGATATAAAATGCTAATAGAACATTAAATTACATTTTATGTTAATGTAATAGCTAAGTAACAACTCCGTAGATATTACTCTTTTATAGGTAAATTATTTTCTTCTTAAACGGTTGTTAATGTATTTTTATTTTGCGTGTGGACCAATTATTTGTCGACTTAGGGCATGTAATTCTGTTTTATACAGTCTTGTATAACAGCTGGTAAATACATTGATATTTTTTATTGCTAACCATAATAGTTGTAATGTTTTTATCTTGTAGGTACTTTTTATTTCATTATAAATTGAAATAACCGGGCATTTAAGAAAAACGTACTCATACCACATGTATATTTAATTTTTATTACATCAATCTTAAATTTATCAAAATAAATTTAAACATAAACACTAAATAAAAAATATATAACTTACAGGAAATGTAAACTTATAATCCAATCCTTCCCACCCCAGTCTTCATTCCTTCTTTCCTTTATGGTTCTTAACACGTGTGCCGTTATTCTTTTACTTTAATTTCCCTCCATTGGAGGCCTCACTTACCACTAATTCTTTCTCGTAAACAACTTTAAACTTTCCTTTTTCCTGCTGAACCTTTCTCCACATTCACCAATGTTTAATATTTAGAATATTTTTGTTAAAACCACTACTATGAAAAATGGCCACCTTTTTTTTAATACATCGCTTTCTTCCTTCTCCTTTTAGTAGGGGTAGATAGCCGTTTCTCGCTCAGAGGGTTGAGAGGGTATTGATTTGTGACAATTGTGACGTAATTGTAATTAATAGAATGTGGGTCAAGGTCATAAATGTTGATTGAAATATCGACTGCGTCAGTCGACAGCTGTACTACAGCAGAGAGTATGTGTATCATTGATTGCGTAAACCAGTCTTTTCATGAAAACGTCTACGCAGTCGGGTGAAGTCTGCCTGAAAGGCGTAAACGGTTCATGTTAAGTCGGGAAAGCCTTCCGAGGAAATCGTGCTGTTACATAGTGATAACGGTTGAAATACATAGGATGGTGTTGCAGAGAGCGAGGTGATCGGTTAAATAGCAAATATGAATAATTGCAGACGCAGCATTACCTCCACTTTAAACACCTACATTTGTTGCTAATATGTATTCATGGATACCTTTACATACACACATACTCTGCTTTACATTTTGTTTTACCAAACAATAATTCTGCAAGCTATCATTTTACGTGTGTAAGTTCATCATACATAGACAAACATCACTTGTCGTTCACGGTGAACGCCTACAGTTTTTGTTATACGCATACATTAACAACTTTGCCATCGTAAATTCGCTGATGATGTGTACACATGTCTACTTTACGCACACGCCTTAATTAAACCTGTACCCGCTCCTCTATGTCTACGTATTCTAATTGGAATTCACGCGCTTTACGTCTTCCATCTTACTCCGTCTACATCGAACAACTACGTTTCTTCTTCTTCTTTCTACTCCGTTCTACTTTAACTTTTGAATAAACAACCTCACGTACAATCATTTCGAGATAACCTACCACATAATTCATACCTACCAATAATTCTGCAAGCTGTCATTTTACGTTTATAAGTTCATCACATACAGACATCACTTGTCGTTCACGGTGAACACCAACAGTTTTTGTTATACATATACGCCAACAACTTTGCCATCGTTAATTCGCTGATGTTGCATACACATATCTACTTTACACATACGTCTTAAACCTGTACCCGTTCTTCTATGTCTACGTAATCAAATTTGAATTCCATCTTACTCCGTAGACATCGAACAACTACGTTTCTTCTTCTTCTTTCCACTCCGTTCTACTTTAACTTTTGAATAAACAATCTCATGTACAATCATTTCGAGATAGTCTACCAGTTTGTAAGTTCATCACACACACACACATAGACAGCACTTGTCGTAAACGGTGAACTCTTACGTTTTTTGTTATACGTATACGTCAACAACCTTATCGTAGTAATCGACATTCGCTGATGTCGCGTATACATGTCTACTTTACGCATACAACTTAAACTTGTACCTATTCCTTTACGTCCACGTATTCGAATTCGCGCGCTTTACATCTTCAATCTTATTACTCCATCCACACATCGTACAACCAAAACGTTAAAGAAAATACTCGTACGTATACATAACGACGCGTGTGATTACAATGCAATTTTACTTAGCATCTACACAACGGACAACGAATACACACACACGCTTATTGTTTAAACAATATTTCGATACACATGAACCGATGAACGTTGACTCGATTAATAATTATGTATATAAAAGGTATGTAAGAAAACCACTGTTATGATAGGGGCACCGGTGGGTTTCCAGGCGATGCCAACACCAGCGCTGTTGATACAAGATTGGTCAATGTTTATAAACAATTACTCATGGCCTGGAATCAAAGAGTGTGAGAAATACACTAGGGACATGCCGTTCTGACTATTTGGCGATATAAGATTAACTTTATTATTACGTCTTGAACATTGTGTGTGGTATCCAATGGTCATCTTTAATCCTTTAACTATTTTACGCACGCTTCTTTAAAAAAAAAAAAAAGTTTTTTTATATAACTTTTCGACCATGGTATTACAAAATTATTTGTTAAATTTTCTGATAGCTTTCTGAATATTTACTTGCATTTTAAGTGAGTAAAATAAACTAAACAACCACATGTTTTTTTTTTGTGTGTGGTCTGCCTAATTTCTGTTGGTGTTCAGGCGTTTCGCACACATGGGGTGTAATAACCATAAATACTCTTGAGCTGACGTGAGACATGTCCTCTTTTCGATAAAATTTTGGGACTTGTCTCGTAGATCGATTTCCTGTGGGAATTTTTCTTAGATGCGGCGTGGGTTCGGTTGGTTTTGATGACGTCTTATACGAGTCTTTAAAAGGGCTGCGAAGTAACTTTTAAGGCATTCAGATTCAGATTTTGAAATCCGGGTGTAAAACTTATACGTTTATTTTGTATTTTGTGTTGTTTGTGTATTTTCTTTGTTTGTAAACTTTTGTTCCAAATTGGATTAACATTTCCTATCAGGTAGGATAATTATTTGAAATAATAATTTTATTTTTACCATTTTAAAATTTCAATTGTTTTAAATTTAATTTCACTTTTTATTACAAATTACTTACATTTCTAACAGGTATGATAATTATTCTATTATTTTAAATTCATATTATTTTATTTTTATCATTTTTATAATTTTAATTGTTTCAAATTTAATTTCACTGTTTATTATTTTCTTTTATAACTATAGAAATTCTGTTCAATCATTTATACATTTTTAAAACAATTTCAATTCAGGTAAATCTCTCTAAATTAAATAAACTATTTTTTTTTATATATTTTCAATTCAGGTAAATCATACTAAATTAAATAATTTACATTTTTAAAATAATTGCAATTCAGGTAAATCTCACTAAATTAAATAAACTATATTTTTGTTTAAATCATTTCAATTCAGGTAAATCTTACTAAATTATAATTTTAAATTATTTCACTTAAAAAGTTTTTCAGGCTTAACATTAATATTTCATTTGTCCATTTATAATAATTTGTGTATATTTTCGAAAGGTGTAAAACATTTTGTGGTTCAATCTAAGTATGAAATGCCTTGTTGTAAGTACTAATATTTTCTCCCGTGTGGACGTTGATGGGAGTATAACAGGGGCTTTTGTTATATTGAGGGTTTTATCGATGATGTCTTGCTCAACGAGAAAGATGTATAGACTAGATAGAAAATGCAAACAAATATTAGTCGTGTAGCCCGATACGTTCCAACGATCATCGTTATCTGGATTGCTTCCTTAGGGACTCCAGACTCCTAAATTAACTAACAAATATGTTTTTGGTTTTAAAATGTGCTGCTGTTTGTAGGGATTGAATTTCAAATTGTGTCAAAATTTATCAAACATTCGGGAAATTGGGTTTTGTTTACATTTTGTGAATTTTTCTAAATTTTCTTACACAAATTATTTTTTATTTTTGTTGAGCCTGAGAACTACAAAATTTGAATTTATCTTTTCCAAGTTGTTTTTGATTTCATTTTATTTGAGAATTTTAAATCATATTTACAACAATTTCTTATTGATTATTTTACATACTTTTTATTTGGTTTTTGTATTATTTTGTTTTTACCCTTTTATGTGTTTTTGTGTGCCCTGATTTATATGTGTTTTATTGAATTTTCTTATTGATTGATTATTTTTATGTGCATTTTATTTTGTGTTGGTTTTACCCTGCATTTACATGTTTTACCTGATTTTATTTTTGCATTGGATATTTTGATTTTTATGTGTTCTACTTGAATTTATTTTTTTGCATTGGATATTTTTTTTATTTACATGTGTTACACTGGAATTTATTTTTACCTGGATATTTTGATTTACCATTTTACTTGGATTTAACATTTTGATTTACTTGTGTTTTTCTTGAGTTTATTTTTACATTGATATTTTGATTTACCTGTTTTACTTGAATTGATTTTTACCTGGATATTTTGATTTACAATTTTACTGGAATTTGATTTTCATGTGTTTTACTTGAACATATTTTTACATTTGATATTTTGATTTACATGTTTTTCACTGGAACTAATTATTTTTTATATTTGATATTTTTATTTATTTGTGTTTTATTTGAATTTATTTTTACATTGGATATTTGATTTATTTGTGATTTACTTGAATTTGATATTTTGATTTTTATGTTTATTTGAATTTGTTTTTAAATCATTGAGTGGCTGAGATCGTGGTTTTCTCTGTCAGGCTCTTTTTCCACGCTAGCCACAGGCTGAGTCTGACACTCTCATTTCCAAATTTACACTTGATTTTGAATTAAAAAGTAGGAATGAATTCATTGTCTTTTATTTAACCCTGTTCCTCTAATGGTAAACCCGTACCAGAGTACAATTTGTCATTTTTGGCAAGACCTGGCTTTTCAACACAACAAAGGGTAAGAAGTTTTTGACGATCACGTTGGCCTAGGTAAGTTACACTACATGTGAAATTGGTACCTATTTGTAAATCTTTTCAATAAAGTAAAAACATTAAAGCCACTATCCTTACAGGTATATAGAAAATACACTTGGGTAAATCATTGAATATTTTATAGTATCTACTCTATGAATACATTTCGCCTTGTAAAGCTTCTGGTACAGAGGAGTGAGAGGATATTGATTTGTAACGATTAAAATATGAATTAATTGTGACGTAACAGTTGTGTTATGTCCAATGGATAAGTACTTTATAGACTTGTTTTGATGTATACCTGATGAAACATGATTAATAATAATAAAAAGTTTCAACGAAATATATTTGAGAGAAATGCTCTTACAATTGTTTCAACGAGAAGACCGTTACATTATCAAAGAATAAACAATTACTAAAGTGAAAAATTAAAACTAATGGTTTAAATATACGATCAATAATTACAAATACAAACGTAAAGGTATACATAGATATACATATAGATACATAAATCTATTTCGTTGAAACTTTTTACTGAAATTTTTATTATTAATGATAACTACTTTATCAGCAGTTTTACCAAATATCATGCCACCTTCTAATTACATAAGTTTCGATAGTTGTTGAGTAGAGCAAGTGGACTGTATTCAAATAGATTATTGTAAACTTGTGATGGAATTGTCTTTATTAAACTTAGTAACACTCAATTTATAATCACTGTAAGGGGATATGTTGCTACTGTACTGGCGAAGCAAGCACTCCTGTTTTTTTATCTTAAAAATCAATACACCCCATCGTACAACATAAAAGGCACCATTTATCGCTAGATGGCAGAAACTGCATAAATAAAACTTACAATATTCTTAATAAAAAGGCTTGAACATACCGCCCGCCTTGAAATAATAATTTCAATCATAAAAAGAAAACAGAAAATTGTTACATAATTGAAATGAAAATACAGTTAACAACTAAACTAAAATTCAATAAATCAGAAAGGTCATATCAAGTTCGGATATTATCGTCACTGTATTGTTCACTCATACATTGGGAGTTTACAGATCTTGGTTAGAGGTCGTTTTACTACGCTATCACTACATAATTGTCACAACGCGCACTATGTACTTCTAAGACACGTCCTAATCGCCATTGACCAGCAGGAATATTATCTTCCTTAATAATGACCAAATCATTGACCTTGACGATATTGGAACCTTGTTGACGCCATTTTGATCTTGTTTGCAACTCTGGGATATATTCTCGTTGCCAGCGTCGCCAAAAATGTTGCATTAACTGTTGCAATCGTTGATATTTCGATAGATATCCTTCTTCAACATCTATCAAGCTCGGCTTAGGATATGCCGTGATAGGTTTACCAGTGAGAAAATGTGCTGGTGTAAGAGGTAACAGATCGTTTGGATTGGATGATTGGGAACATAAAGGTCTGGAGTTTAAGACACCTTCTATTTGACACAAAACTGTATGAAAATCTTCATAAGTGAAGTGTACATTGCCAAAAACTCGTTTTAAATGTGTTTCAACACTTCCAACTCCTGCCTCCCACAATCCTCCAAAGTTTGGGACCTAGGAGGGACAAAACTCTATTTTATGCCCTCACTTGATAAACTTGAGACAAATCTCTCCGAATTTAAATTTATTAATTTTACTAAAGCCGATTCTGCACCTACAAAGGTTTTTCCGTTATCAGAATATAAACTGGAGAGTTTTCCGCGTCTGGAAACAAACCTCCCCAAAGTTGCAAGAAATGCATCAGTAGTCAAATCAGATACAAGTTCCAAGTGCATAGCTTTAGTTGATAAACAAATAAAGATACAAATATAGACCTTTATTAACTTGGGTCCTCTAGTTTTACGATCTTTTATTAATAGTGGGCCAGCGTAATCCACTCCTGTATTGACAAAGGGCGAGAATGTATTCACGCGAGTTTCAGGAAGAGTGCCCATAAGATATGTAAGAGGAATAGGTTTAGCTTTGAAACATCCAATACAACCACGAGTAATACTCCGAGCCAAACTTCTTCCGGAAATTGGCCAGTATTGATCTCTAATTGAATAAAGCAATTGTTGGGGACCACAATGAAACAATCTGTGATGTTCATGGTTCATTATTAGTTTTTTTAATTTATGTTTATTGCGTAACAATATAGGATCCCTCTGATTGTAAGGAATACTTACCGTTTGGATTCTACCTCCAACCCTCAACAAGCCGTTATTATCCATGAATGGATTCAACGCTAGAACATTGCTACTATTATTTAACGCCTCATTGTCCTTTAATGTAAAGTAATCACGACTGAATGACTGAATTTGAGCAATTTTTATTAAAATTTGTAAGGATTGAGTCAATTCCTCAACTGTCAAAATACCTGAGATTCTGTTGGTCTTACTTGATTTTGAATTAGAAATAAATCTACAACAACAAGTCATAATTCTATGTAGTTTTAGAAAGGAAGAATATTTTGAAAATAAATCAAAATCCTTGTAATCAAGAATAATTATCGCGGTATTAACGACCCGTTGTTCGGTCATTGCTAAAGATTCGCCTATAACAGCATCATCGGTAAATTCCCATATTGAATTATCACGTTCTAAAAACGAAGGTCCGTGCCACCATAATTGAGAATGCATCAATTTTTCGCAACTTACACCTCGAGAAAGCAAATCTGCAGTTATCAGCCGAATTAATATGATGCCAATCTTCGATATTGGTTAAATGCTGGATTTCATTAACACGGTTCGCAACGAAAGTTTTCCATTTATTCGGAGATTGTTTTAACCAACAGAGAGTTATTTGCGAATCACTCCAATAATAATTCCGAGAAATTTTAAGTTTAATTGAATCGCGCACCTTAGAAACGAGATGAACCAAAAGAACGCCAGCACATAACTCAAGGCGCGGTAAAGAAACTGTTTTTAAGGGTGCTACACGCGATTTAGCACACAAAAGTCTTGTACTATATAAATTGTTACGTAACTTACATCTAAGGTAGATGCAAGCACCATAAGCACTTTGAGAAGCATCTGCAAAAGCATGCAATTCTTTACTGGTCGCATCTAAACTTACAACGTGTCTAGTTATTGAGAGTGAGTTAGGAAGATCGTGATAGAAGGAGATCCATTTTTTATATAGTTTGTCAGGCACAGTTTCGTCCCAAGTTAGTTTTTCCTGCCATAGAAGCTGGAGTATTAACTTAGCTATGACAACCACCGGACCGACCAGACCCAAAGGGTCAAATATTTGTGCAGTAACCGATAATATTTGTCTTTTAGTTACATGATGCAAATGATTATTGTTTTTAATTGAATATTGAATTGTATCTAATTTAGAATTCCACAATACTCCTAACGTTTTATTATGTTCATGTTCACCTAAGTGTAGAATATTTGACTCTAAATTATTTAAACAAAATTTACTTGTCAATTCGGAATTGTTTGAAAGCCATTTTCTTAGCTCGAAACCACCACTTAGTAAAATATAATTAACATCCCTTTGAATATTAACAAGTTCTTCCGGTGAATCGGACCCGCTTAACAAATCATCAACGTAGAAATCATTCATAATGACTTCGCTTGCCTTAGGGTAAATCGTCGCATTCTCTATTCCCAACTGATACAAACACCTTATTGCCGTATGTCACCGTATTTAGTTCATAGCAGTCAAGCTCATCATTGGGATTGTCCCGCCAAAATAATTTTTGAAAATTACGCTGATTGGAGTTTATTTGTACCATCCTATACATCTTCGAAATATCTGCGCTAATAACGTAGGCGTGTTGTCTGAATCGTAACAGAATAGATAATAAATCGTTTTGTATAGTAGGACCAGAATATTGTACATCATTAAGTGATAAACCCTTGTCAGTCTTTGCAGAAGCATCAAAGACGACGCGAACTCTAGTAGTTGTACTTGAACTCTTAACCACGGCGTGATGTGGTAAATAATAATTTAAACCATCATTAACTTGTGATTCAGGAGTAAGTTTCGTCATGTGACCGAGCTTGACATAGTCGGTCATAAATTCCGAATAGTCCTTTCTCAAAGATAAATTTTTTGTTAATCGCGCTTCTAAATTTAGAAATCTATTTATAGCTTGCGTTTTAGAATTTCCTAACTCTTTTAAATTATCCTTGAATGGTATATCAATACATAGTTGACAACAGAATCCTCTTTCTTCCGTACAGTTTGGGTGAAGACGTCGACAAAGTATACATTGTAGTCGGAGGATGTTGAAAGTCTACCTGAAAGGCGTAAGCACAACTGATACACGGGAAAGGTCCATGTTAAGTCGGGAAACCCTTACGAGGAAGTGATGCTGTTACGAAGTGACAGCGGCTTAAATAGTAAATATGATTTGCAGACGCAGCATTAGCTCCACTTTGAACACCTACTTTTATTGCTTAAATGTATACACACACACACATACACACACACACACACGCTACTTTAACTTTTGTTTTACTGCAACCAAACAATAATTCTGCAAGCTATCATTTTACATGTGTAAGTTCATCATACACATACACAGACAGACATCACTTGTCCACGTTGAACGCATACGTCAACAACTTTGCCATCGGTACAATGTTATTGAGAAGCAGCTAATAACTTTAAACGCTCACACAATTCATTAGCGTCATCAAAATATTTGTATTCTATCGACTTGTCGTTGTTGGACTTCGTCGAACTATAGGTTTCGATGTCGTGCCAGCGATGATTAGAATTCCTCTCTGGGGAATGTGGACCTGTTTTCGCGGTCTGCGCTAACGAAGCGGTAGTGGAGGTTGCCTACCAGGCACGGGGTCTGGCGTGAACGCTATACATATATAAATACAAATATGATCGTCTTCATATGAATCGCGTATAATTCACGTAATATCCATATTATGTACCTAAGTACATACCTAGGTATATATGATGTATGCGTGGAAATTAAACAGAACGAACAACGAAGACTATCTATGACGAAGACAAGCTCGTGCGTAAATGGAAAATCAAGAATATAACTTTGGGATAAAACATATAAAAGGTAAAGAAATTTATGTCGTCGGCGGCGCCCTTTCAGGTGTAGAGATCAATGCCATCGAAGATGATATGGAAAACTTAGATCTAGAAATAAAATTGTATGGAAAATGTATCACGTAACTGTTTCCTATTACGAAAAAATTAAATTAATGGACTATATTGAAAAGAATATTAGTCTACCAATCACGTTTAGAAGTTAGGAATTACTAGAATATCCGTTACTTCAACAAACAACACATCATACGTGGGCTGTTAAATCGGTCTCGTATATAGAAAAACCGCGATTTATTATTATTAGTTTTCAAACAACTTAAAATTAGATAACTCAAAATTTGATGATTGTAACTTAATATCTATCAAATTATATTTAAACTCTGAAATGTATCCGTATGACAATATTAATGTAAATTATAATCAAAACCAATTTGCAATGTTATACCAAATGTATACTAAATTTCAACGATCATATTATTGGAATAGAGGTAGCGAGGAACCCATACTGTCATCGGATCTATTTAAGAAACAGGCACCGCTAGTTGTAATTGATTGTTCACACCAAAGTGAAACGATTAAAAACAGTGCTATTGATATTCGGTTAGAATTTGAAACGTCTGAAAATGTACCAGCGAAAACGTCTGCATATTGTCTAATTATTCATGAAAGATTTGCAAATTATAATCAACTTACAAGTGTTGTATGTATTCTATAAAAAAATATGCCTGTTAAAATTAAGTACAAGTGTCCTAAATGTAAAAGTGAAACTGATGAACCCAATATGAATTGTATTCCATGCATGTTTACAGAATACATGAAGATGAAAGGTGGTCATAAACACATTCCACATACATATTTTACTCAAAAGGGTCCCTCAGCTGATAAGGATAGATACTAGGGTTCATAAATTTTTCAAATTTCATATCAAGTTCGAATCTCTGTAAGTGTAAAAGAACATTCTAGTAAGTATCATGTGACTCTTTTGTAAGTAAGTGTATTTCTATTTAAACCACCAAATCACTATCAATCTCTATCACCTAAATATATGTGAAAATCATTGGTTGAGAAGAAACTTTCACGGATTATCGTGGGAAGATGGAAAGAGATCTCTTAAAACATCTGCTGAAGATACAACTTCAGTTAAATGAAGTTACAACCATTTATGTATAAGAGCTGGAGAAGGTTCATTGGATTCAAGAAATTCTAGATGATAAGAGTATTAATATTATCAACTTAGAAAATCTACAATGTCCATCACTTCAGAAGCTTGAAGAGGGATACTCTTATTCACCTTGTAATTCATATGGTTTAGTACGTAATATACCAAATTGTGCTAGAGAAAATATAAAAATTATTAAGATTGTTTCTTAAAAGCAAAAATGTAATGTATGGTTGTTGTTGTTGTAGTGAGGATAGAATATAGTAATAAAAAAAAAAGATATATAAAATGTTATCTCTATCATTATTAAAGTAGCTGCAGTTAAAACAACATCAACATGATGAAAGTAATAAGAAGAATAAATTTGCAATCAGTTTAAGTTCATGTCGGTCATTGAAGCAAAGATTACACAAACAAAGATTATAAAATAAACGTAACCCAAAAAAATTTCTTCAGTACCTCGTTACAAATGGCAGAGATACGGAGTGAACTATTGAAAATTAATAAAGTGTTGAAAAAGTTAAAGGAATGTAACTATAGGTTGTGTGAATTAGAGGCTAAAGAAATCGAAATGTTACCACGACAATGCTTATTAGATCACATTAATTACTATTCCCGTTATTTAGCATGGGATAAATTACCTACATACTTAGAGGAAGACGAAGAATTTAAACTAGAGTATCCATGTTTTGAACATTACAATAAGGGTAGACTGCAAATTGATGGTCCACCACCTACCAAAAGGAAATGTTACAAATTTTTATTTAAAAAAAAAAGTATCTTTAATACATAATAAGCGTGTGTGTATCCGTGTCGATTGTGTAGATGCATTGTAATCTTGTATGACACGTTGTTATACATCGGTTCATATGTATTGAAATTGTTAAAACAATAAGCGTGTGTGTATCCGTTATCGGCTGTGTAGACGTCTGGTAAAATTGCATCGTAATTTTGTATAGCATGCTGTTATAAATCGGTTCATATGTATCGAAATTTTTAAAACAATAAGCGTGTATGTATTCGTTGTCGGTTGTGTAGATGTCTGGTAAAATTACATTATAATCTTGTATGCCATGCTGTTATACATCGGTTTATATGTATCGAAACTGTTAAAACAATAAGCGTGTAAGAATTAATAACCTTATCATACGTTTCTATAAAATGTATATATGGTTGTATTAGGTGTGGTGATAGTTTGATTGTTATAATTTATGATAGCATTTAAGCATGATATTCGGTAAAACTGTTGATAACGTATATTGGATGTGGTATACTATGCGCAACCGAAATATTTGGAAAAAATTATTAAGTTAATCAACTTGTTCAAGCTTCCATATACTTTAAGTCCAACCATCAACTGTCGTCATCAGACAGTGTTGCGATATATAGAAGAAAACATTTTGCGATAAGGAAAGGAAAAGCTCCAGGCTGACGAAATGATCCTGACTCAGGCAAAGTTTATTTATTGTTACTGCTATTAACGTATTAAATTGTATCTACAGAAACATTTAGCGTTTTCTTAATATGTTCAGGAATATAATGCAATTTATAAAATTAATTAAAGACAAACTTGTGTTATAACGTTTATTTATTTACACAGACAGGTGTATACAATCAATAATAGTGCTTGATAATATAACATTGAAGCATTATTTACATATATACTTTAACAAAACTATTACTTGGGTTTGATATCATTAATAGTTTGTTATAAAAAAAATTTAATTATCATGAAATACTAAAACGAAAATGAGCTCGGGCGCCACTTTGTCAAACAAAGAAAAGAATGAATGAAACGAAAACTTTATTGAGCACCGGGTAGTGCATCGGTGGTTCCTGTAGAATCCTGAGAGTCAAGAGAGCTCGAAGCTCTCTTAAAAAAAACAAAAAAATCTTGAAGAGTATATTAACAAAAAGAAAACTTACAAGGACAACACAAGCCCAACCAAAATATAACGCACCCTTTCGCCAACGTAGGGACTTCAGCTGGTTTCCAGGTCTTAAAGGGGACTTTTCAAAATCGTATGGGACCAGGCAATAGATAAAAGGACTTGGTAAACCAACCTTATTAGTTTTATACCAGAGCCGCCTGCAGGTGTTGATCGGCTCGTATCAATTTGGTTTGGATATGATTATATAATATGTCTCTTAGCCTGGTTGACCTTTCCTCTAGGAATCATCACCCCGACCCGTAATCCCAGCTTCAGAGTCCGTCTGGAGCCTAAACTAAGATGGATGGATGGGCTGACAAATAACAGGAACTAAGATTTACAAAAAAAATATTTCCTAAAAGTTAATAAGTTAATTCAAAAATTATAATTTTGTCGAAAATGAAGATGTCTAAAAAATAAAAGGTAGGAAAAGGAAGAATATAGGTGAGTCCACGTCGAGATCAAACAAACCAAGATTCATCAATGTACTCACCAGATACCACAAGAACAAAAAAAAATATTTAAAATCAAAAATTACTTGGAATAAATATGTGAGGAGCTAATTTAATAAATAAATTACAAAAATTGCCTCAAAGGCTCAAAGGATTAACTAGATAAAAGAGATATAATAAATGCCTCGCGGCAAAAAAAAAAATTAATTGGCTAAAAAAGTTAAAGTGAATTAAGAATTAACAATTGAAATTAATTAAAGGCTTCACACATTAAAAATAAATTTATAAGAATTAACTTGTTAAAAAAAACTTTAACGAAAATATTAAAGGGGTACCTGGTTCAAAAGAAAAACTCAAACGCAAAACCGAGCACAGAACACGAACAGAAGAACATACACACACACACGTCAGGCCAGTGTCAAGGATCGAGGAAGAAGACCTCGAGCACCGACCGGAAAATTTCATCGATCCCTCCATCGATCGCCTAGTCCTGCGCGAAGGTTGTTAGCCTTGATGATAAGACGGAAGGTCGATCAACATTAAGAAATAATCAACAAAACTGAACCAAGACAAACACAAACTGAATCGAAATAAATAAAACTTCAGTAACGGGATTTTTCATAGAAAAAAAAACGTTACAATACATACACGTGAATATTACATAAGTTGTTCGTAAATAGTATTAATACATTCTTGTGGAAGTGAAGAAGCCCCGAAAAGTTTTTGAATAAAATATTCTCCAACCGTTAAGTTGTTTTTATGGGGCATATTAAAATTTTGAACTACTTGGTCAATGGTATTGTTCAACTTTGAAATGGAACTTTCCGAGTTTTTTATATTGTAATGTCCCCAAGGAAGCGTATTAGTTATTTTCGGAATTAAGAAACATTTATCATCTTTAGGGCAAAGAGCTATTTTAGTTTTCATTTGGGTATACATAGTATGGAGGTCAGAAACAAAAACATTCATACATTTTATAATAGTGGAATTGTCCCTAATAACGCGAAGATAATCATCAATTCCCAGATGCAGTTTAATAACGTTCTTCTTAACACCTTTAGCTTTCTTAACAATTTGATCAACCGCTTCAACACAATACGCTTTAGCTCCGGTTCTATAGAATGCTTTAATGGGATTATTAGAAAACTCATCTTTGAATTTGCCGATAACGGATGTGGTAATGGGAATATTGAAACTATTATCGCGAGGATAATTGGAAGTATCAAAGTAATGGATATTTTCAAAAGTATCGCGGTAAAAGTTTTCAGTGAACACTTTCAAAATGAAAGAATCTGTATCCATATACGTCAAAGAAATATTTTGATGATATTTTAGTTTTAGAAAGCTGTAGTAGAAATCGTACATAACAACTTTTGATAAATCCAATATGGTAAAACCAACATTGAGAGGTTTATCGTAAACAATACGTAATTTGTTCATCTGAATACCTACAAAGTAGGGAGTGAAAATCTTAGAATTTTTGAAATTAGGTTTAGCTATTAAAGTCTCAGCACCAAGGATGCGACCCGAATTTTGCCAATGAGTTATTAATTTCACATCAACTCGTTTATCAACGTTCTCCATCGTCTTTCCGAAAACACTGTTTTTCATTAATTTAAAGAAAGATTTCCCAAATTTATTTTCAGACAAATTACATTTTCGGGTATTTAAATCGATGAAACATTTAAGCCAATCGGATTGCTTAAACTCGATAACTCTATGAATTTTAAGAAGTTTCAGTCCATTGCGAAGGGCTTGTTGCAGCGTTAGGTAATGGACAATATATTTTGTTTTATTCATAAGGTTAGGTATAAGTTTTTTGATTCTACCATTAGCATTAAACATAAATACAAAATAAGAAAAATATAACTTACAGGAAATGTAAACTTATAATCCAATCCTTCCCACCCCAGTCTTTATTCCTTCTTTTCATTATGGTTCTTAACACGTGTGCCGTTATTCTTTTACTTTAATTTCCCTCCATTGGAGGCCTCATTTACCACTAATTCTTTCTCCTAAACAACTTTAAACTTTCCTTCTTCCTGCTGCACCTTTCTCCACATTCACCAATGTTTAATATTTAGAATCTTTTTGTTAAAACCACCACCATGAAAAATGGCCACCTTTTTGTAATACATCGCTTTCTTCCTTCTTCTTTTTCCTCTCTAATCAATCAGCCTCTTCGCTGGCATATTTGAACCACACCGCGGTAACAACACCTCCGTACAGTACATTTTCGAGTATTAATATTAGCAGGAGAAATAATATTTTCAACTAAAAAAGGGAGATCAGCATGCAAATCATGGAGGTTTTGGGGATATTCAACATCGACTTCAAGTACATAACCGTATTCAGAAGAAGCATCTCAAGAGAGAACATTCAATTCATCAATTTCGGTTTCGTTTAGCCAGCGAAAGTGGGAAACAGGAAGGAATTGACTCATACTAGGTCCATACAAATTACTAGCATCCAAATACATAATATAAGAGGTAGGAAGAGAGGTGTTGTAATCTGGGAGGTGGGGATTGTTAGCGAAATGCATTCTTTGAACGCATTGACTTATGCCTCCACGTACACCTTTTTGAAAAGAAATTAACATATCGATGTCGGTTAGAAGGTATAAATTAA
Organism: Agrilus mali; assembly: GCA_029378335.1. Classification (NCBI taxonomy): domain Eukaryota; kingdom Metazoa; phylum Arthropoda; class Insecta; order Coleoptera; family Buprestidae; genus Agrilus; species Agrilus mali. Next base: position 13,690,931 of record CM055658.1, read on the forward strand.
TACGAGTGAATTTCAACAAGCTATCCCACTCAAGACCTGGTGCGGTGTAATACTGAGCTGGGTCTAAGTCGTAAGTGGTAACACATATGTTTCGGAGATTCTCGAAAACATCTGCTAATAACAGAACGTCTGTTTTTAAGTACAGATCAGAGTATTCTCCGAGAGTTGAACAAGAGAAAGCGTTCTAAACAGTTTTAGCTCTTTCATAATCCTCATTGGAAATGGGGAGGGAAGTTAGTTTATCAAAAAAATCGTCTTTCTCTGGAAACATTGCTTGATTAAGCTTAGAAATATCATCCACGTAGGAATAAGGGAAAACACCTTTCCTACGCACAAGTTAAAAATGTCGCGGATCTGGAAAATACTTTTTCACTTGCATAAATTGATCAGGATCGAGTTCTTCTGACAGCTTATCGAGGGAAGAAGCCATGAAACGAAAGGAATCGAGAAATCTAATCTTCACTAACACATTTTTAGTTGAGTTGTCCGAATCATTTTGAACCGTATCAACTCGTAATAATTTGGTAAAGGAAATGTATTTTTCTTTATTTTAAGCAATTACGTCAAATTTAACATCGTTCGCAGCCATTTCCTTTAGAAACAATTGACAATCATATCCGGAGAGGTTGTGGAAAAAAACAGGTATAAAGTTCGGTAGTTTGTAATTTAAATTACATCTTGAGTGAGCTGCCCCTAATCGAACTTTACCGGTCGAATGACAATGATCACGCACCTTAACGTCATCGTCCAGAAACGGTTCTTCACAAATATTACAGGAGGTAGCCTCGGAGAAGAGACGTATCTCTTCATCTGACAGATGGGTATCATGGGAGCTGTGATCTTCAAATATCGGTGATAAATATCGTAAACGTCTTCATCCAAAGTTTTAACAAATTGGTTAGCGCAATCGGGTCCCCGATACGATCTAAATTTAGAGAGGTAATCATCGAAGGAGCACTTTATCAAGTAAGCAAATGAATGTTTGTTGGTATATGTGGTAGATGTTTTGTTAGGATCAGGAAAGCATGTATGAATAGGTTGCAATACGGTTTCAAAGTCGGCGTATACAACAACAAAGGATACTTTGATACGTTTCTAATAATTTTCAAATTTCAAAACATGATTGGGGACCAACCTACCCATCTTATCCATTTTACAATCACCGGTAGGAAGGCTACTGTACACAGGGTTGCAGTCGTAGTGCTGATGACTATGAAAGTGGGCTACGGTGGAGAAATACTGTAAGCAATCGTCACATAAGAATTTTCGATGTTCTCTTTTGGAAAATTGTTGAGAAAGTAAACGATACATATTCTTAATCCAACAGTAATGATTATTTCCACGATCATCGTCGAGCAATAGCAGATTGAAGTGCAACCTTTGCTTGATGGGTGAATAGTAAAGGGGGCCAACTATTTCCCAGATCCGCTTTCCATCTTTCAAAACGGATTCGGTTCCGTAGAAATTCACAGAGCAATGGTTTTTTGATTTAAATTTAGGGATATCAGTTAATTTCATAGGAAACTGAATACCCTCCTAGTCCAAAGTGTGAGAGTAGTGTGGGTAGGAAGTAGTTCTGTCCGGGTTTGCTTGTGCGGGAAACATAGCCGATGTTATTGCCCACGCAGAGCAGGCTTCATCATCGTTTTTCACATTCACAACCGCCTTCTTCAGTAGAATTTGTCTGGGTAAGGGGATGTAAGAAGACGCTCTCAGCGGATTGTACTTGTTAAAGTTGATTTCGAGGAAAAGAACCCTTTCTAAACTCCATCCTGTAGAAACAAGAAACGTAATGGGAGAGGATGGAAAAAGAAACTATTGTCAAAATAATTACATAGCTGACTTTCTTTATTGAAACTCTGACGCTTTGGTGTTAAGGATATCGAAGAAATAGTGTAGAAGATTGGAAAGACCGATCGATCGCGTCACAACTTTATTATTAGTGTTGAAGGATTTAATTTCAATCAACTGTTTAGTTTCGTGCACAAAACGTCCGAAATTTATTTTAAACGCGTCGTGTCGAGAATATCACTTAAAAAGTCGGTATACGAAAGGTAGTATTTCGTAGACGTGATACGAAACGAAGAAATTCTGTTGACGTAAGCAGAGGTAAGAAAACTGATTCCCTTCTCTAGAGGTGAGCAACACTTTTTCTTACGCTGCATGGTACGTAGGTGACCGTTGTATGAAGACTGAGGAACATAAATTTTACAGGTTTAACACCACCGGTCAGAAGAGGTAGAAGGTGTATCAACTTCAGTTTTTTAGTCGGTACAGACGACTTAGGATCGCACTGTGCTTGTTTACGACACGAAGTTCTTCGATGTCTGTTTTAATTGTCAGATCGCGTAAACGATGTATCGCAGTCCGGGCAACGAATCATATCGGTTATTAGCTGTGGAGAGATCTCGTCAAAGACTGAGGATGACCGTGTGCGTAGTCGATTTAAAAGTGTCCATTGGACATAACACAACTGTTGCGTCACAATTAATTCATATTTCAATCGTTACAAATCAATATCCTCACACCTCTGTTCCAGACGTATGTGTAAAGTAGACATGTGTGCGCGACATCAGCGAATGTCGATTACTATGATAAAGTTGTTGACGTATACGTATAACAAAAAAAGTAGATTTTCACCGTGTACGACAAGTGTGGTCTGTGAGTGTGTCTGTGTGTGATGAACTTACAAACTGGTAGACTATCTCGAAATGATTGTATATGAGGTTGTTTATTTAAAAGTTAAAGTAGAATGGAGTGGAAAGAAGAAGAAGAAACGTAGTTGTTCGATGTCTACGGAGTAAGATGGAATTCAAATTTGATTACGTAGACATAGAAGAACGGGTACAGGTTTAAGACGTATGTGTAAGCAGATGACATCCGACTGCGTAGACGTCTTCACGAAAAGACTGGTTTCCGCAATCGATGATACACATACCCTCTGCTGTAGTACAGCTGTCGATTGATGCAGTCGACGACTTTCAATCAACATTTATGACCTTGACCCACATTCTTTTAAAATACAATAACGTCACAATTGTCACAAATCAATACCCTCTCAACCCCCTGAGCGAGAAACGGCTATCTACCCCTACTTCTTTTTCAACTCTTATGAATCATCCTCGCTCGCATATTTGAACCACACCGTCGGTAACAACACCTCCGTACAGTATATATCGATTGTTCATATCTTTATTACCTTCCTACTAGAGGTCGTTCTTAACGCATCCTTTTTTTTTTTAAACCATTACATCACCCCCCTATTAAATTTAGTTACAACTTCATCCCTGTAAGTACGGTTTACGAATTTAATACCTTAAAACTAATGCTTTCTAATACTAAGTACAAAAAAAAGAGTCATCTACCGAGTAATCAGATATTAGTGCATTCTGTTATGAACCTTTTTATGTTTGAAATATTGTATCTTCCCACAATACATCCGTTTTCATCCTAATTCGTATGCATTAGCCCCACACTTTTTTTGAACTATATAAGAGCCTTTATACAAAAGAAAGAATTTCTTAATTTTTTTGTTTTCAGCAGACGATTGCGGATGGTCACGCACCCAAACTCTGTCCCCAACCTGAAATTCTTCAGCTTTATTAGATTTAACTTGATTTTGTCTCTTTAATGCCCGCTCCTATAATCTTTCTTTTACTAAAACTATCATTTCATCGTCTCTTTTCAGTTAGCCTATCTTTTTTGGATAACGCACCTGTTCTAAAATAATTTCCTTTCTACTCTTCCCATAATGTTTTTCGTTCGGAGCAAACCATGTGGATTCATGCATAGCATTATTGATGCAATCTTCTACATAGGATAATTCAAAACCCCATCGAGTATGATTTTCATAGCATAACGCTCTCAATAAGCTACCTATTTCACAATTTGCTCTATGCATGGGTCCACTCAAACGATTTGAAATTTTACTCATTTGATATAATTTACAACCCGCTATGACTATTTGTAGAGTGGATCAAAATATCATCCATATAGGGTATTGTAAACGAATTTATTTCTCGTCCCAAAACGTAACTTAAACCCCTTATGAAGCTTCCCACCGAAGAGGACAAACCGAAAGGTAAGACCGTAAATACATAACTGTTCCCTTCAAAAATAAAACCGGTATACTTTCGGGAATTTTGAGCTAATGGTATTTGCCAATAACCCGCTGTTAAATCAATTGTACTAAGGATTTGCCCTTTTTCGAAATCAAACATTAATGTTTCAGTATTTGGCGGGGCCAACAACATACTTTTGCCGATCCATCCTTCTTTTTAGCTACTACCAATGGATTTATATAATCAGTAAATGCCGGTGTTATTACTTTCCATTTTAACATTTAATTAATCTGTTCCCTAACAGCGTTTCTCAGTGCGAACGGAATCGGATATGACCGCTGATAATCTCATCGTATAGTTTAATTTCATGTTCGTAATTCTTTATACGCCCCGGTTCATCGGACAAGATTTCTTTGTATTTTTCTAACAATACGTTTAATTTAATCCTATACTTCTCTTCAAATTTCTCCATTCCCTCCATCACTAACATTCCGACATTATTAATTTTAGTTTCATCTACATACTCGTTGTCTATGTTGTCTTTTATGATCTCGTTAATTTCTAATTGTTCCTGTTGCATACCTTCTCCTAGTCTTATAATTTCGTTCTCAGTTAATTACAAAAATATCTCTTTTGACTTAAACACAAATTTGATGTTATTTTGCGTGAACCAATTACATCCAAATATACACGAACGCGTTAACCCTTTTACTATCAAAGCTACTATTTCATATTAATGAGTTGCAATTTGTATTCTCGTTAATATTTCCTACTGCACAGGCTACTAGAACATTTGTAACGGGCAATGTAGGTAAATTTGGATCTTTTTGTATTAATTTCTCATAATATTCTTCAGAAAAGCAATTATAATGACTTCCCGAATCTATTAAACTTGTTACGCTAACTTTTCTAATAGTGTTAATCGATATCCTTTCGTTTCTAATTGTAAGTGTAAGATATCCATATCGCTATTGAAATAATACTTAAATTTTGACCCCCTTAATCCTTAAATAAACTTATTTATGCCCGATCCCCTTTGTTTTTATCATTCACATTACTATTTTCTGGTTTATTAGAACTTGTTTGATCAGTTTCATCATTTTGTTTTTTATTAGTTCACCCAAAATCATTTTTAAAATATTCCGCTATTATACTAAATGATTCCTCGATAGATTTTACACTAGTACTTAATTTAAGTACATCTTTTTCTAAATTTGCAATTGTAGCATTTGTTTCATTTACATCTGTTTGTTGTAAACATTCAAAAGATTGAATCTGTTTATTTTGCAAAGGCGTGATGCTTAGCTAATCGATAAACATATACAAAAAATTATACATTAATCACTTTCTTTACAACCCTCGTATTTCGAATTTCTTTTTTATTTATATAGAGTTACGTTTCTCTTATTTGCTACACTTGTTGGGCGCCAAATGTAATGTTTTTATCTTATAGGTACTTTTTATTTCATTATAAATTGAAATAACCGGGCATTTTAAGAAAAATTTATCAAAATAAATTTAAACATAAATACAAAATAAGAAAAATATAACTTACAGGAAATGTAAACTTATAATCCAATCCTTTCCACCCCAGTCTTTATTCCTTCTTTTCTTTATGGTTCTTAACACGTGTACCGTTATTCCTTTACTTTAATTTCCCTCCATTGGAGGCCTCATTTACCACTAATTCTTTCTCGTAAACAACTTTAAACTTTCGTTGTTCCTGCTGCACCTTTCTCCACATTCACCAATGTTTAATATTTAGAATCTTTTTGTTAAAACCACCACCATGAAAAATGGCCACCTTTTTGTAATACATCGCTTTCTTCCTTCTTCTTTTTCCTCTCTAATCAATCAGCCGCTGGCATATTTGAACCACACCGTCGGTAACAACACCTCCGTACAGTATATTTTCGATTGTTCATATCTTTATTACCTTCCTACTAGAGGTCGGTCTTAACGCATCCTTTTTTTTTTTTAACCATTACATAGTTCATACATTTATCGGAATCTAAGGCGCATCTTATCTTACATAAATATTCATGCTAAATTAATAAAGAAAATTAAATCGCCATATCTTGATGGCGACTTCGAACTTAGTAGTTCTCATCAACACATTATGGTAGCTTCGATAAATAAATGATCAACGGAAAGGGGTTTATGTACTTAATCATTAATTATGGCCAATATATTACCATCTATTAGTATTAACTGCTAACTGCGGTATCTTATGTTTTTGGTCAATTAATAGAATTTCAGTATTTTATTAGGGAAGTACTAAGGCACACATTGGAAATCAGTTCCTAACAAAGGTTGCGCAAACCAGACTGGGAAAAAATAATTAACTTATGTAACAAAGAGGTGTATCAATTGGTAATAAACACCGTTTGGTTTCTTATTTTCTTCATTTATGTGCTTATAATAACAGAATTCAAGTAATTAATTGACATTGCCTTAACATAACTGAATTAGTAATTATCAATTAAATAACAACTTTCTATTAAATTCTACTATTTATTATAAGTAAGTCCTAATAATTCACCTTACTAACTAACTTCAGAAGAGACATTACAGAATAGTTGAAATAAATGCAGTAGAAAATATAACACTATGATACTGAGGATTGCATGTGTTTGAAATAGTAACCAATGACGGTAAGAGCAATTTGTCCTTTTCTCGTTTTGATGAAGAAGAACAAGATAAAACCCATAAAAATAAGTGTTGTGTAATTGAATCTATTTGCTAAATACGTCAGTGGCGATGTATGTTTAAAAAGAGGACAACTCGTAAATAATGAGACCCCTAACGTTTGAGTAAACTGAACATAGAAATTAACTCAATTTCCTTCAATGTACGTGAGTGGGTTTGAAGTTTCGTATGCTTTCTGTTATTTCGTTATTTTCTTCAAGTCTACCGGTAGTATCTACCATTTTTGATGAAAAAACTGTTCCTTTCAGGTGCAGACTACTGTACTTTCAAATTTAATATAGAATAATTATTTTTATGATCGGGCCTGCCACACTGCACTATAGATTTTCTCTTCTTATCAACGTTATATACTTTTTTGAAAAAAAAAATTTACCTACTGTTCTGGCGTTTTACAGTTTGCTTCCCTCCCCTCGGAAAAAATCTAGCATAGCTGGCTTTGTACAAATATTTATCAATTAAATTTAAATATTATAAGGAAATAAAACAATTTGAATTTATTTAATTAGTCAATTATTTTATATAGTTTGGAATTATGACTGCATGTAATCTTGAATTTTGTATGGTTATGCCACTATAATCCACTAGTTCGTCTTAACGCGAATTTAAGCTACTAGTTTGGGTAGAAATTTTTTCTAGAGCGAAATCGTCTACCTTTTCTTACATGTGTTCATTTTGCATGATTTTGACAATTTATTCGACGTCACAAGTTTGAACTGCTTGGGAAAAGCTCAGATTTAACAGGTAAATACGATAGAAAATCTCTTCTATATCCACTACTCACCTTTGTTCCTACATTTCCCCCAACTCCCAAATGACTTAAAAAAAATCCTAGAGTATGGACTAAACTGAAAACCCATTTCTATTTTATCCAAGAGAAAATAACGTGTTTCTTTAAGAAGGTTTAAATCTAAATTAAACTATAAGCATTCTTTTTTAATTCACGATGATTTCGCATAAACTATATTATGTATTATTACTTAATAGGTTGCCCAGGCGAAAGTGATAGGCTAATTTTGATGGTCTAATAAAATCTGGAATTACTCTGACGAAAGTGTATACACCCTTGCGCAGTGCCCATATTTAATATACACCAGTTGTTGCTAGCCAACTTTGCCCCCTCCCCCGTTCGCGAATGTCTAGTAATCACCTTACCTAATTAATTAATTGCAACCACCAAAGAGTCGCCAATTTCTCTCAAAGCATAATTCTTAACATGTTCAGTAATTCGACATTGGATTGATCTGCCTGACTGACCAATATAAAAACATACAGTACTTACAAAATACTTTATAAACCCCGCTTTTTTCTAAGGGATTAACTTTGGTTGTATTATTGACCAAGAAGAGTGAAGGTTCTTTCTATTAAATTCTACAGTTGAAAGATTGAATTTAAATAATTTATTTTTGACTCGGTTACTAACAATTCTTATATAATTTTAAGAACAATAAATCCTAATATTCGAGTTATCATTAGTAAAGCTATTGTAAATATGTTTCCTTGGAATAAAGCGTACATTGGACAGACAGGACGACACATCAACACTAGAATAAAGGAGCATAAGAGCGATTTCACACTCCAAAGACGGGAAAAGTCAGCAGTGGGGGAACATATTGCCAACACAGGACACGAAATACAGTGGAACGAATCCAAGGCGCTAGCAAGAGAGGGAAGATTTTGGCCTAGATTATATAAGGAACCAATAGAAATACAAAAGCACCCTAACAACTACAATCGGGTTCGTGTATTGGAAATACCAACCATTTGGAAGGGAATCATTACAAAAATCCAACAACCACAGCAAAACTTCACGCTTCGTTGACTAACAACCACGTCACAGATCGGTAACTTCACGGATCACGGATCAGCGACCACCAGGGATATAAAAACCAACAGCAGCACAAGATCTCCAGTTTCAGAACTTCTGAAGAAGGGAGCGATATGACTCTCAAAACGTCAAGAAAAGTAAATCGACAACGTGGGAACCAGCCCGGAAACCATTGGACAAATAAAGCGTTGTTTTATGTTTTAATATCATACAAGGTTATTCACGCTATACGGCACGGAATATTATGGCTAAAATATGAATATTTCAAAACTTTAACTTTTGGGTTATATAGGGGTCTATTATGTTTACCTTTTAAAATTATTTTCATATTATACAGGGTGTTCCCTAAAATTATCGAAATTGTGTTTTTTTAAATGGAACCCCTGCATATTATTGCATTTTTGGATTCTTCGAAGAAAATAAGTGTTTGTTGTTATATGGTTTATAACACCTAAACCTTAAGGTTTCTCAAATAATTTGAATTTTATCGAAATCTAACCTAATTTTCACGTTTCAAATACTTAAGAAGTATTTAAGTTATGTAAGCGAAATTTATGATGAAGTGTAACAATAGATCATATTTTATATCCAAATTATAATAAACTCGTCATCTAATACAGGGTGTCCAAAAATGAATACTACTTAAGTAAGAACTTTAAGGGGTGGTAACTTGATTAATTTGAATGGAACGCCATATTTTTTAACATTCCAGAAGATGTATTTTTTAATTGCCTATCGATGTTATTTGCTAAATTTTCGCGTTTTTTCAGGAAACGCTAAATAATTGTTTTATGTGCCATTTGGAGTTTTTTAAATAAAAGTTCCAATGTATCTAGTTGCCTTTGGTGTTTATTGTCAGATGTTATTATTTATTATTAAGGCGTTGCTTATTCAAAATGAAAATTGATTCAAAAGAGAAGCGTATTGATATGATTTTAATCCTTGGGGAATGTTATAAGAATTGTTTATTGGCTTTTCGAGTTTATGCTCAAAGGTTTCCCGAAAGAAAACATCCTAAGCCGGCCGTTTTTGAAAGATTATTAAAACAATTTCAGGAAAGCGGAAAGCAGAAACCCATTACAATAAAAGGTAATCGGATCAGTTATCGAAAATCCGAATATTAGTCAAAATCAGATTTCCAAAAATACAGAACATTAGCCAATCAAGTATTTCAAGAATTCTTATAAAACACGGTTTTTATCCTCATAAAATCCAGCTTTGTCGAGAACTTTATGGAAATGATTTTGATAACCGAACTGAATTTTATTATAATATTATAAAATTCCCCAAGGACAAAAATCGTATCAATACGCTCCTCTTTTGAATCAATTTTCATTTTGAATAAGCAACACCTTAATAATAAATAATAACATCTGACAATAAACCACTTGTGAATTTCGCTTACATAATTTAAATATTTCTTTAGTATTTGAAACGTGAAAATTAGGTTAGATTTCGATAAAATTCAAATTATTTGAAAAACCTTAAGGTTTAGGTGTTATAAACCCTATCAAAGCAAACACTTATTTTGATCGAAGAATCCAAAAATGCAATAATATACAGGGGGTTCTATTTAAAAAAACATAACTTTGATACTTTTAGGGCATATTGAACACCCTGTATAATCTGAAAATAATTTTAAAAGGTAACCATAATAGACCCCTATATAGCCCAAAAGTTAAAGTTTTTGAAATTTTCATATTTTGGCCATAATATTCCGTGCCGTATAGCGTGAATAACCCTGTATATATCATGGCAGGTTTATTACCATTATTAAGGGCTATGGTTTTTATTATAAATAATTCATTATTAAAGTTATTAGGACTTAAAGGTATAGTTACCAATCTATGAATTAAAGAAGGGATATGGAAGGGATAACAGTATCGGTAGTAGTGGGTTTCCTATAAATTTCGAAATCGATTTTCTTATTAATTTTGGTTATTTTGAGATCTAAATAATTTACAGATTTGTTGGATTCTAATTCCATAGTGAATTGAATTTTACTATTAAAAGAATTTAGGAAATTTAAAAATACAGTTAGTCGTCTAATACTGCCTTTCCAAATGTAAAAAACATCATCCACGTATCTCCTACAAAAAATTATATTATTAATTTATTTTTAGACTCGAATAATTTTCCCTCGGAATCAGACATGAAAATTTCAGGTAAGATGGGGGACAAAGGTGAACCCATTGGTAAACCATCTAACTGTTTGTAATATTTATCTTGAAATCTAAAATAATTTTGATCTAAACTAAGGGATAAGATGTTAATCAATTCTGGCTTATAATTAATATCTAAGTTCGGGTTATTTTTCAATTTATCTTTTATAATTAATGTAATAACTTGGTTTATTGGTATCGAAATGAACAGACTTTTAACATCAAAAGACACAAATATAGAATTATCCGGAATTAATACATCTCTAACGCTGTTAGCAAAGTCAATAGAATTTTTTATTTGTCTATATTCCAAATATTCCATAAAATGTTTGCATCTGTTACATTCATAAATAATTTTAGCTTTAAATTTACACATATTTTTAACTAATTTAATGTAACCTTGGTAGAAAACAATAAACACAATTTAAGTTCAATGTTTTGATAATTTAAACCAAAGGTAGATATTTTTGAAAAAGTGGTGTATATAAAATACGTTATAACAATTGTAGTGCCTGTTATAAAGGGCAAACTGGTAGAGCTATCGATATTTGAATAAAAGAGCATCTAAATAATATAGATAAAAAGAACAAAAAAAACTGTTTTTATGACCATTGTGTCTCTTTAAATCATCACTTAGATATAGATAATGTTATTGTTCTCCACAGTGGTGTCAGTAAAAGCAAGAAATTGTCTCTCCTCGAAACGTATGAAATAAAAAAAGCTTTAGCAAAAAATATGGATTTGGTCAACAACCAACTAGAATTAAGTTTCGTAGACCCCCTCTCATTTTATGTTGTAAGGTATAAATTGCGTGTATTAGTTTTAAGCCTTTAGTATATATCTTACTCTTACCTTTGATAATGGTCATGTGACCGAAATATGTCAGGTTTTTATTAGATTGGTGAAACATTCTACTTGTTTTATTTTTTAAATATTTTTACAGATATTAAAAGTCTAGAAATTACGACAATAAATTAAATTTAGTACAAAAACTAAGACAGAGTGGTTCTGTTACTATATTTACAAAAAAATGAGGAGTATGGAGTACGTAAATTGATTGTTTACATGTTTATTCGATGACAGAAAAATAACTTTCGATAAAATTTAAAATTTTGTTCCCGAATTCTTTAGTATTATAGAAAGGGGGAATGAATGAGGAGGCCTCACTTTAGTAGCGCTTTAGAAAGGATGAAAGGATATACGGTAGTAGAGGTTGTAGCGAGAAATGATTACATTGTATTTTCAAGCTAAAATCCCCAACCTGTTCCAGGAAAACACTTTTATTAAAATTTGTAAAACAACTGAAACTGGCATCTTTACCGAGGTGTGTGAGGGCAGATTTTAGTTTGTAGCAGGATAAGATACCATTTTAATAAAATACGTATATAAATTAGGCTTAACGGAAATTCTTACGCAACACTGAACGCAACCATGGCTTACACAATCTATTGCGGATATTTAATTCAGTAATTAAAAATTCGAGTCACATTTTCTAGAAAACAATCCACACAACAGTAAGATTTTAGCATGTCCAACAAACTTCTTTTCTTGGAAAATTGTCACGGTTCGTATTTGCAGTTAAGATGATATTTGAATTCGCATACATCAAATATTGGTAAACAAAAAAAAAATATTTTTAGGTGAGGGACGAAGAATAATATAGGCACATGGGTAGGAAACAAATGTGCGAAAGTATGTTATACTTATTGTTAAAATAAGAAAATTTAACACTGGCCACATTTAATAAAATTGGTTTTTGATATTACCGTCATGTGTCACCGCTTTATATGCGTAACCATGGTTTTTATTTTTTTGTTATTTTATTATTCTCTGTGTTATTGCCTTGAAAAGTGCATCGGTAATAATAAAGAACATTAGTTATCAAGAAAACTTTTTTATTATTGAAATCTTGCTGCCCTATAGCCAATAGGTTATGGTCCCAGAACATTCTGCTATAGAAATTCAAGAATAATAAGGCATAAAAGTGGAATAATCATTGTTAGAATAATCTCAAAATGGATCCCACGCGGTCAATGAATTTAGAAAAATTTGATGGAAATAACTTCAGACAGTGGAAGTTTCAAATCAAATGTGCTTTGAAGGCAAAAGGAATCGATATTTCCATATCAAAATCAGAAACAAACACTGCTGATTGGTTGAAAAATGATGGCATGGAAATGTTAATTATCACCTCTTCAATGGACTTCAAACAAATTACGTTGATAGAGAACTGTGAAACCGCTAAAGAAATAATGGCTAAACTTGAGTCTATTTATGAACAAAAAAGTGAGCTATGCAAAATGTTAATCCACGAAAAGTTTTATCAATACAAAATGTCGGAAAGTGATAGTGTGGCACAGCATATATCTAAGGTTGAAAACCTGGCAAAACAACTAAAAGAAAGTGGCGAAAGTGTTTGTGAAATGGCCATCATAACTAAAATACTAGGCATTTTGCCTCTGAAATATAGATCATTACGTCAAGCATGGATGTCATTAGATCCCACACAACAAACTCTCAATAATTTGACTGCTCGTCTATTAGATGAAGAAGCAAGTTTATCGTCTGTGGAAGAACAGGAAACAGCTCTTCTTGTTGCTAAAAAGAGATGGAAGAATAAACCACAGCAATATGAGTCAAGATCATGTGGGAGTGGTACAAATCAAAACAAAAACACCAAACATAGATTTGAATGTTACAATTGTGGAAAGCGCGGGCATTTTTCTAAAGAATGTCGTTTTCCAAAGAAGAATAAATCATCGAAGCCTCATAAAGAACCTACAGACATGTTGGCATTTAATGTAGAAGTCAGTTCCTATAATACTGAAGAAAATGCATTGATCATGGATAGCGGGGCCTCTGCGCACATGACAGTTAGAAAAGATTTCTTTTTAGAATTATATGAATGCAATCAGAAATCATTGACATTAGGAAACAAACAATCTGTAGAAGTCGCAGGCATTGGTAAAGTGTTAATCAAGAGATATGTTGATGGACAATGGGAAACCAGTGAACTGCATGAAGTATTATATGTCCCAAGTTTACGAAGAAATTTATTTTCAGAAGGAGTCATAATTCGAAAAAGAAAGATTCTCATGCTTTAATTTATAAAGACAATGAAGTTGTAATGAGTGCCAAAATTAGAGAAAATAATTTATATGAGTTGAATATAAAAACAATCATTTCAGATACTTGCAACCTGGTACAGAATAATCAAAGTGATATTAAGATGTGGCATGAGCGACTTGGTCATATTAACATAAAGGAAATTAAAAGTATGTGTGCCAATAATGTTGTTGAAGGTTTAAAGATAATTGAAAATTATGAAAAGAACTTTGTGTGTGAGGCATGTGCTTATGGAAAGCAATGCAAGTTTCCATTTCACAAATCTTCACGAGGAGAAATACAGCCTGGTGACTTAGTTTACAGTGATGTCTGTGGACCGATGAGTCACACATCGGTTCAAGGAATGAAGTATTTTGTGTTATTCAAAGATGCAGCAACAAGTTACAGGCATGTATATTTTATGAAAAATAAAAGTGATGTCATGGAAATATTCAAAAAATATAATAGTATGGTTAAGAATAAATACATGCACAATATCAGAATATTACATACTGATAATGGAAGAGAATATGTTAATAAAGGTTTTAAAGAATATCTTGACGAAGAGGGGATAGTTCATGAGCTTACTGCCCCATATACACCAGAACAAAATGGGCGTGCAGAAAGAGAAAATAGAACCATAGTAGAGAGTGCTCGTTCCATGTTATATGGAAGAGATGTGCCACTATACCTATGGGCAGAAGCTGTGAACTGTGCAGTTTATATATTGAATAGAATATCTTCTAGTCAGACTCCAGGTAAAACACTGCATGAATTATGGCACGGTACCAAGCCACAATTAGGTCACTTAAAAGTGTTTGATAGTGTTGGATATGTTCATATACCAAATCAATTAAGAACAAAATTAGAAAAGAAGAGTGAGAAAATGATACTAATTGGTCATGACAACGCTAATTACAGAATGTTTGACATAAACAAAAAGTCAGTTAAGATATCTAGAAATGTGCTTTTTGATGAACATCAAGTTTCAGAAGTAAGAAATAACATCGCAAGAATATGTATTATTGATGAATATGAAGAGAGATTGATACAAAATAAAGAAACAGAAACAAGTAATTCAAATGATACATCAAATGAAACCATGACGTCAGACTCTGATAACAGTCCATTGAGTTGTAATAGTAATGATTCAGCTTATGAGCAATCTCAAGAAATAGGAGACATACCACAACGGAAAATGACTTTGAGGACAAGAAATAATAGACGTTTAGAAGTCAATCTTGTTGAGTTATCATTGCCTCAATCTTATGATGAAGCATTACGGAGTTCACAGAAAAATGAATGGTTGCAGGCTATTAAGGAAGAGTTATCTGCACATAAAGAAACCAATACTTGGAGTGCTGTAGAAAGGTCCAATGAGCGAACTCTTACAACGAAATGGGTTTTTGCAATCAAAAGGAATGAAAACAATCAAGCACGTTATAAGGCTCAATTGTGTGCACGTGGATTTAATCAGATTAAAGATCTTGATTATCAGGAAATATTTTCTCCAACAACCAGGTATGACTATAAGAATTTTACTTTCTATTGCAGCAAAGCAACAGTTAAAAATCCAACAGTGATGTAAAAACTGCTTTCTTGAATGGGTTTCTTGAAGAAAATATTTTCATTGAAGTGCCTGAGGGTGTACCATTAAATAAAAAGTATGTATTAAAATTAAATAAATCTCTATATGGCCTGAAACAGGCTTCTCGGTGCTGGAACAAAAGGTTTACCAAGTTTTTAATGAGATTTGGTTTTGTTCAGTCTCAAGCTGACAATTGTATATTTATAGGCATTTTTAATAACATTAAGGTATTTTTAATTCTCTATGTTGATGATGCTCTTGTAATATCTTCTAGTGAACAGCTTATTCAAGAAATAATAGAATATTTGAAAGAAGCTTTTAAAATAAAAGTCTTACAATTGAAACATTCTGTTGGTATGGAAATTGAAAGAATAAATGATTATATCTGTATTCACCAAAGATGTTACATAGAGAAAATTATTGAGAAATTTTATATGTCAAATGCCAATCCAATTAGTACTCCAGCAGATGTCAATGTCATTATTACGAAAAATGTAGATGAGAACATTGTTAATTTTCCATATAGAGAATCTATAGGTTCCTTACTATTTTTATGTTCTGTTTCAAGACCTGACATATCATTTGCTGTGAATGTATTAAGTAGATATGTAAACAATCCTAGTCAGCAACATGTTAATGCTGTGAAACGTATTATAAGATATTTAATTAATACTAAACATTTGTGCATAAAGTATGGAGAAAGTAATGGTTTGATTGGTTACTCTGATTCAGATTATGCAAGTGATATTGATACCCGTAAGTCTACTACTGGTTATATTTTTATAATGAACGGTGGCGCAATTACTTGGTCGAGCCAAAAACAAAACACCATTGCTCTCTCTACGACCGAAGCAGAATTTGTTGCCGCATGTGAAGCTGCAAAAGAAATGTTGTGGTTACAACAGCTAATGTTAGAATTAGGCGAAAATTGTGAATGTGTAGGTAAATCTATGTGTTGATAATCAGAGTGCAATAAAACTGATAAACAACCCTGTATATCATAAGAGAACCAAACACATAGATATTAAGTATAATTTTATAAGAGAAAAGGTTGAGTTGGGATTAATTAAAATTAGTTATGTTTCCAGTAAATGTCAATTAGCAGATATTTTGACTAAACCTTTGTCGACTCAAACTTTTACCTATATAAGGGACCAGTTTTTGTTTTAATAGATAGTGTAAGTTGATTAACTATTTTTTGGTATGTTAAATTTTTGTGGGAGTGTTAAAATAAGAAAATTTAACACTGGTCACATTTAATAAAACTGGTTTTTGATATTACCGTCATGTGTCACCGCTTTATATGCGTAGCCATGGTTTTTATTTTTTTTGTTATTATTCTCTGTGCTATTGCCTTGAAAAGTGCATCGGTACTAATAAAGAACATTAGTTATCAAGAAAACTTTTTTGTTATTGAAATCTTCCTGCCCTATAGCCAATACTTATATATACTATTACAGAATACAGAATAGAACAACATTTGGCGTTATCTGGAATTACATATACTTGCGTTTTTAATCTGTAATATTTTGGCACTTCAAGGCACTTTGGGTAGAATATAACTTAGAATCTAATCGGTATGGCCCACCCTTGACTCATGTAACAAAGAAAGCTGGATGTGCCGATGCAACGAGGGTATTTATAATAAGTACGTAATGATAATTAGAAGTACATACGTACGTCATTATAAAAGTAGTGCCTATACAAAAATTTTTTATTGATAAAAAGCTCGTCAATAGCTTCTAAACAAAAATAAAATTCCAAAACATACAAGAAAATAACACCGAACTTCTTATTTAGATACATATGGATAACCACGGATTAAATTCTAATCAGAAGGGAAGTAAATTATTGTGTTTATTTACCACGAACAATTTTTATAAAACGTTTAGAAAACAAATCTATTATTTTATATACCTACAAAATAGGCGGTCGAAAAGGACAGTAATAAAATAGAATGGTCACTTTCGAAGGCCTTTACGACTGAATCTGATGTCCGAATTGCTGCATATTGCGGTCGTCACTTATAAACCCAAAACTATCCTAACGTATTGAAATTTCCAATTTCTTTAATATATGTATCAAAATCGTAATGTATTAGAACAATGGCAAGACCAAATTCAATTTTTAAGCGTAGACCGGAAAAAGATAATGTTCTCCAATGAAATGGATATTGAAACAGCTTATAGAGGATACAATACGAAATAAAATAACATATCAAGACAGTAACGACTGAAAGCTGAACATAAAATTCATCTTTTGTACAAGTGTGGTTTTAATTTCTCAAAAAACAAAACAACAACGGAAAGAAATTTTAATTAGGTTTCTTCTTTATCGATTACATCACCAGTATTGACAACTAACCTTCATTTTATATTCAGCTTTATTACTCATTAAATGAGTACACTTAAAAAATAATCATTAAGTGCCTTCTGTTATATAAAACACTGGAGAAATTAATTTCGTCTTTAACGCAAAGATCCCTAAAATTTTATTGGTAGAACCTAATAAAATCCATTGAGTTATCTAGCCTAAGCATCAACCTAGAGTATTAGTTCGAGGCTCAAGCTTTTAAGAAGAATATTAAATATTTAGTAAAAAAATGTAATTATTTTTAAATAGCTTCTGATAGGCACAAGAAAATATATTTCTTAGTTATACCTACCTATGTACGTATTGTGAAAAAATTAAATTATTTAACAAAAAATATTAACGATACTTTACATTGTTGTCTAAGCATATTTAATTACATGTTAAAATATTACTTATAAGACAGAATAAGTTAGTTACAAGTATAGTATAAAAAGAAAATATTTGTTTCAATTATTTTTATAGGTACTCGCACAAATCACAATATTTATAAGTAGTTACTACATCTTTTTGTATTTTATTAATAGTGTGCTTTAAAATCCATAAAATAAATAAAATATCACAACAGTAGTAGTATTTTAAATAAAGTTGCTTCTATTCAAGTGAAGAACTGTTTTCCTAAGCTATGAAATAGCCTTTTCTGTCAAGAATCCTGCGGATTTTACGATAATCCAGACATGTAGGTTAAAAGAATGTAAACTGGAGAATTTACTTAGATAAAATTTCTGAACTAGAAAGCAGACCATGAGCACTTCATGCGGTCAGACAGTTCTAGTCTAAGCTTAACACAGGTATCCAGCATCAGATAAGGAAGTGATTTTCTTGGTAATCGTGATAAATCCTCCACATAAGACTTTTTTGGCAGTTCAAGCCGGAACATTTACTCACCTAAGATATCTTATGCCAGCTGACTTTTAGTTACTTAACTGGAAACCGTATCCTTTTTTTCTTTTTTAACGATAAAAGGATTGTTTTCCTTACCAGTTTCCGAAAAATGCGATAGTTAACATTTTATCTGTTTATTTATTCTACATAAGACGTACAGAAATACTTTTTGTGATTGTACCTATTTATTTCGAAGTCAGTGTGTTAAAGAAAATATATTAATTAGGTTTTATTATACAAAACTTTCCACATGTAATATACTTTTACATCTTCCTGCTAGCAATGCGCAACTCTCAAGAGTTTTGTGGTACTTCTAGTTTTGAAAATTAAAACTTTATTGTTTTCTATTGTCACATAAAATATTATACCTATCAAATCCATAAAATTGATTAAAAGCTAATAAGAAAGTAAGCAATTTATACTTTTCATTAGAGTACAAATTTGAAACAATTTATCATTACCTACATTAATGAGACTTAAAGACATGAAATCAATTTCATACACAAAAAAAAAGACGAAATCAATCAGAAAAGTTGGGAAATCTGCATTTCAAGTAATTATTAATAAAAGTGTATACTCACTAAGACGACTATTATGAAAGCAATGCCTTTCTACGAAGGATATTTAGTATGGGTCACTCTTTGAAGAGGTCAAACAATTTAACGCGATGAAGAACTCGCGATGCGGGCGATTTTATGGTGGCGGGCACGCGAATTTAACACGTGGCTGAACACGACCGACTGAGAGGAAATATCAAACTAGAAGTTTCATGCCACCCTAAGAGACTGCGCCAACAATGTATAACAGAACAAACTGCGC
The DNA here is from genome assembly GCA_029378335.1 of Agrilus mali. Lineage (NCBI taxonomy): Eukaryota > Metazoa > Arthropoda > Insecta > Coleoptera > Buprestidae > Agrilus > Agrilus mali. The sequence continues at coordinate 13,710,455 of CM055658.1, forward strand.
GTTGACAACACCAAGGAAAAAGTGCTTTCAATAGGTTCAGAAATATTAAAAATGAAACTTCATTCTAGCCATGAATACTTTCTGAATGTATTTACAATGTTACCAGTTTCTTGGAAAACTTCATCTTGCTTGAAATTTTCTTTACTCAATGATTGAATTTCTGTTTTAAAATTTACCAAAATGTTTTTGGTTCGGATTACATACGTGAGATGTTTTTGAAAAATAGTTACTTCAAAATTTCTAGTCGGGTTTATTATGATATTACATTTGGTTGCCTTAAAATTACCGTTACGTAATTTAATATAAGGTAATTTTTAAATTAATTAATTCTTAACTTAATCGCTGTCAAACTACTACTGCCGACTGCTGTCTATCGTTCTCTCTTATATAGTTTTGGTGGATGTTTCTAGGTGATTCTCGAACTATTCAAATATTCCAGCAATTGCTTTTTGATCCTTCTGGAAGGCGGCATGGGTAATTCCACTCTATTTTCGCAATCGGCGCGGGTCAATTCCACCAAAAATGCTACGTCCGTCACATTACTGTCCAAAGATTTTTTCATAGAAACGTTAAGTAATATGCCCGTTTTACCAAAAAAGAAGGAAATGTCCGAATACATTTAGTTACAGCTCAATAAAATAGCTTATATTGCAGAGCTCTGAGACGAAGGGATTTTGTGAGCAATCGCGTTATTGTAAAGGATAATGAGATTTTTTCATACTGTCACATTCTGAATTGAAAGACGACGATGGATTTTACACCTCTGATTTAAAAACTCTCCAAGTAAAATGAAATTCATAGCAATAGATACAATGTCCGACATAACCTGAATTTGGTACACGATTTCTGATGCTAGGATTTCGGTATTCGAGGTTTGGGGAAAAGTTGTAGATGTTTGTTTCCATACCGAAACTGATAAATTATATTAAAATTCATCATCAAAACAACAATGCAATCTTCTCGCTTTATGCTATTATGACAGGCAAACCTAGAAATGGTTGTAGCATCATCACATCAATCATCAAGAAACGGAATATTTCCCTGATCTTCCTCACTCTATGGGTATAGAAGATTTTCCGTTATTACGTGTCCAAAGCTTTATGGTAACTATTAGAAGACCCAAAATTAGCAATGGTTGCGTACACTAATTTTAAGATAATTTTTGAAAAAATATTTAAAAATCGTCCAAAGAAACATCAAGCAAGATTTAGACAAGTTGCGTACCATTGAGGACCATGGTTCGATGTTAGCTTTGGAGATTAATTTTTATATTTCAAACAAACATAAAATAACCATTAATAATTGATTTGAATAAAATTCTGGTATTGTGCTAATTAAGCCGGTGGTTTTTGCTTCTTAATAGTTATAAACCATACGCTGAAAATCAATTGATTAACCATTAAGATTTCCCAAGTTACCGCAGCACAATATACTTGTGTAAGTTAATCTCGAAAATTAATTGTGAGAATATTGCTTTAGACTTATCCAGTTAAATCTGACTTTCCCAAAGTCGGATTGGTGGAACTAGTCCTTGGTAATCTTTTGCTGGTTTCTGCGCCCATTACATGCGTATGGATGTAAGTACATGATTGTTCAGCATACTAATACATTCATGAAAAAGGAGAGGATTATTAATGTTCAATGTTTAATAAAACAATAAGAAACAAATTTATTAAATATTTCAGATAAGTTGATGAAATTTTAAGAGATTTTTTATGAACTTAAAAATATTTGGTTAAGTACCCATGACGAAAATTTCTAGAATTTCAAGTAAAACGACTTGCATGCATTTATCGTTGCATGAAATGTGGCTGTATAAGTTTGACAAATATTTGTAGCAATTGCTTACTTCATATTGCTGTACTTTTATCTTCGATTTTCAGTTGATGCCTAACCGGAGAGAAATTTTAATGGCTGCACTTGTGATCGTTTCTAACTTGTGTACGCCTCTCAATTAGAGTATATCACTACTTTTTTGGTGGTATATAATATTCGATACGATGGTTTAAGATAATTTATTCTAGAATTATTTTATAAGTTAGAAAATTCTCTTAAAGAAACTGCGTTTATTATGAAATAACATTAACTGCTAGATGTTAACTTTAGGTATGAATTGCAAAATTTTTCACTAAACTAGATTTAGTAAAATTAAAGCGACTGAAAACTTATTGTGGTGTTGTATATGTACATTAAATACGTAATTAATAAAACAGAATGCTATTTTAATGAATAATGCAATTAGAACTTAAGAACCGTCTCAATTAAAGTCTTGGATATTTAATTAAATTAGTGTAAACGATTTAACTATAACAAAAGCATTTTTGAGGAAAATGCAAAATATCTAAAAGTAGAAACTTCTATAATTTGTGCTTAATGATTTTTCAATACGATAAAACAATAACTGGTTCAAAGAGATTTATTGAAACGATTGGTTCTAAATCGTACTTCCGACTTAAATTGTTGTGTAATGCGAACTGACTTGAATAATAATTTGGCCTGAAATTCATACGAAATTCAAACGTTGTAGCATCCAGATCCAACAGTTCACTAAATAGTTCACACGATAAGAGTCGATTTCTGATAGCGACTAATTTCTCTTGGGATTAAACGTATTTTAAAGAACATTTCTGAGACGATGTGACTCACATTCGCAATAAGGCGAAAAGCAGGTTAAATTTAAAATACCTATAGGTACTGTAGGTTCAATGTCTCGACATACTTCAGCATCAATTGGTCTGGAGGAATTTTTATTACATACACATGATGCGTATCTGTACAATTTGATGCCTATTATACGCGTCAGTTGTAATGTAAATGTACAATATATTAGAGTATTTATGTGAAGAACGCCAATTCCCAAGCAACAGGTATTATGGATGAAACTTTACGAGACTTCTTATCGCGTTAACGTGTTACAAACAACCCTACGAAATAATGGTTGTTTTTTTTTAATAGATTTTGTTCCGCACGGGTTTAACACCAATATCGATCGTAAACTCAGAGCCTCGTTATTGGGATAATTTATATTAATGTTTCCCACCAAATTACTTAATATTGGAGGTACTTATTTATTAATAACGGCATACATAATGCAGCTTAAGTATTATGTTTGTGAATAGTGCACGAGCCTACTAAGAGCACCCTGAAACAGTAGTGGCTCGTAATGAAATAAAGCAGGTGTTTTGAACTACTTACCTAGTAGTAGTTATAGATACAAATTAATTCAGTTCTACGATTTTTCAAAAAACTGTCTTCTCATCTCGAAACTTGGTCCATGTCTTATTTCTACCAAAATAAAGAGTGAATCGAAACAACGCATTTTTTGTTGCATCGACAAATCTAATAATTATTTCTAGAAAAACTGATCAGGGCGAACATCAATATTGTTACGTATTTTAATATCACGTAATTTTTAAATTCTTTTTATTAAGTAATTCGTTCGCAAGAACTAACAATTCAACAACTAAAAAAAACTCGTAATCAGTTTTTGTTCGTTTTTCTCTTAACTGCTGTCAAACTACTACTGTCCAAACTATGAAACTGTTCATCGCTGTCCCTTATGTATAGTTTTGTGGACGTTGCTAGGTGATTCTCGAACTATTCCAATATTCCAGTAACGGCTTCTGGATCCTTCTGGAACGCGGCATGGGTAAATTCTACTGCATTTTCGCAATCGGCGAGGGTCAATTCCACCCTAAAAGCTACGTCCGTCACGATATTCTAAATAATTATTTTGGGCAATGCATTTTTTAAATCAATTTCAGGTCAGCTATTCATTGCATCCTTTTGCATACATTACCTATATAATGTCAGCAACGTGTTGTTGCAGATGAGACGAAATGGAAAAGTGTACTGCACAGAGGTTAAATGGGAAATAAGAACTGTGTTTTTTTATACAAAACATTAAAAGGAGACAGTAAAACACTACAAAACACGAAGTGGGTGTCACCTGATTTATAGGCAAGGTTATCTAAAAATGATCAGACGCCTTTTTCTACTAAATGTTATTTATCACTAAACTAACAATAAAGGGAAAAATAGGAATACTGCCAGGGAAATATTAAACTACCCTTTTTGTAAGTCAGGAAACAATCTATTAAATTATCTACAAATTCTTTGGAGAAAGCGTGAAAGCCGAAACAATCATTAGGTTTTACGAAATTATTGATTAAATATATACTAGGAGTTTTTATTTTTTAAACTAATTTTAGTAATAAAATGTGAACTTAATTAAAGCGAGTTGTATCGACAATAGCTAGAATAAATTCATTGTAACTGCTTCAATTTATAAAAAATAACCTGAATGATGATCTATATTTGCTTGCAGCAAATACAGATACAGGTACCTATGGTGTTATCACTACAAGGAATGTTATATTTTTTATAGATGAAATCTCGAACAGGTATAGAACATTTTGCAATTTCCCTTCCTACGAGTACCTGTACACCTTAATGAAGATGGAGTATCTTAATGCTCACTACGGTAGTTAAAGGATGCTTTCTCACAGGTTAATAGTTTACTTTACTAAAACTCATGATATTATGGGTAAATTGGAATCTGAGACTTTTTCTCGCTATCCCTGTATTACCTAAAGTAGTTTGACTATTTTATCTACATTTATATATCAAACGACTTCTAAAAAGGAACTTTAAAGTAACCCTTAAATTACAATTTTAAGAAAACGTAAATTGTTTTATTACAGTTTAAAAATGTTAAAAACGAAAAATTTACAAAAATTGAAATTTTAAGAGTCTATTGAAAATTAAATGTTGATAAAATTTGACTCAATGAAATCTTTTGTGAAAAATTTCACGCTGAATAAGGTTCACTTATTAATTTTATGAAAAAACAAAATTTTTCATAATGTTGAAACAAATATTATAAAAAATTATTTTTTCTGTTATTTAAATGGGTAACTTCAATAAAAATACAAGGTGAATACAAAAACACAATTGGAAAATTTCACTTAAATATACTTTTTTACAAATTTGTTTCGACTGTCATGTCATTTTCAAAAGATACATCAAATTGAATTAAAGTTAAATAAAGTTACAGGTCTATTTATAGATATCATGACTGAGAATACTTAAAATTAGGAGCGAGGTATTATTATTGCGAAGTTCAGTTTGTACAGGCTTCTTATTTCAAGATTTTCCGAAAGATTTAATTTTCGGCTTTTGTTAGCGGAATGCAATTTTTTAACAGAGTCTAAATTTATATTATGTTTGTTTATAGTGCAATGTTCAGCAATAATCCCTGTGGTTGTTTTAGAATTTTTTATGCTATTAACATGTTCAGTAATTCGACATTGGATTGATCTGCCTGACTGACCAATATAAAAACATTACAGTCCTTACAAAATACTTTATAAACCCCGCTTTCTTCTAAGGGGTTAACTTTGGTTTTATTATTGACCAAGAAAGAGTGAAGGTTCTTTCTATTAACTTCTATGGTTGAAAGATTGAATTTAAAGAATTTATTTTTGACTCGGTTGCTAACATTTCTTATATGATTTAAAGAACAATAAATCCTAATATTCGAGTTATCATTAGTAAAGCTATTGTAAATCTTTCCTTAGAATAAAGCGTTGTTTATATTTTAACATCACAAAATTTCAGCTAAAATAGAAGATATATTTAAGTGAAATTTTTCCAGTTGTGTTTTTGTATTCACCTTCTATTTTTATTGAATTAAAATGTTTCACAACGAATGTACCACGAACTCTTTAAGTTTTACTAGGAATACTTTAGGTTCGATAAGAGACCTCTTGAAATTGAAATAATGAGTTACGCTTTTGAGAGAATTTTTGTTTAGACATATTCTACGATATTTTGGAGACGGTAAGTAAAGAAATCGCCTTTTTTTGGTACATACTCACGTATATGCGTATTATAATAAATATAAATTCGATAAGTGGTCCTTCCACGGTATGACTTATATCATTGGGTTTGACGAACGCCTAGTGGAAATCATAAAATGGAGTTTGCTGTTGTCCTTTGATTATCACAGCACCACAGCCGTAAATTTAAATGCTCTAAACTATATCAAGTATTTATAAAACTAAAATTGATCAAAATATTTTCGACAAATGGAGCAGTTTTTGAACTTCCTTTCTACAGTGAAACCCGCATTGTGTATTCCGTGAAACTTGTTCTGCGTTCGTAGTTTTCCGATTGTGAACATAAATTTTAAATATATATATTAATTTAGCGATTAATAGGTATATACCCCCTCCTTTCCCGTACCAAATATTTTAGTATTTAAGCTAATATTGTAACAATTTTAATTAGATGTTTTGGTGAAACAATTGTTGTGAACAATAAACTAAACATTTTGAAACTTTTCTCTCTTTTATTTATATTATGTCTCTTAAAAACCTAATTATATACATATATGTATTGATTTATGTGGGGAGTATTACTAGATTTAGTTACTTCTAAAATTAACTAAAAATACGTTAACCAGATTCTATAATATTAGAGGGAATCTATCTAAAATCAACAAAATTCAATTCCTTTGTCATTGTTTCTCTACTGAGTTTTGTTTTCCAGTTCTAATCTTTGGACCGGTGCCAATTTATGCTGAAACAACTTGATTTTGCAAAATGTGTCAATAACTCGAAATGAAATAGTAGTCCACTAGCTTCTCTACTTTTGATACTTGAGAAAAGACGACAGATAGTAAAGACCGTCAAGAAAATACATATATTTGAATAAAGTTGAAACCAGATGCAGCTACCTATAAAATAGCGAACAATACAAAACCAAAACAAAACTGCATTATAGCTGTAACTGTTATAAATTTCCATCATAAATACAATAGAACCCTTGCATTTAGTCTTTTCAGCCATTTTCGGGTTGTGCAGACAACTTATAAGAGATTTAATAGGTCATAGGTTCGACGGCACAAATAAATTACAACAGAGGCAGCTAGAAAAACATAAATTTCCATTTTGATATAACAGCAAAATTCTCGAATCATCTCTATACAAATACTCAAACGTATACCCAGCACGTTGCTTATCAGGCATTGTTCAAGATTAGAAATGTAGCTGAATAAGTGTTTATATAGTTTATAAGATATAAGAGAGTAGTCTGAAAGTTTCCGACCTTAACGTGAAGATGGCAACACTCGTCAATAAAAGCTAGGGAATGTAGTTGTGCACCCCTTGACAAATAGTCACCAAAATTTCAGGCATTTTGGACACGCATTTGATGTTTAACAATGGTTTGAGTGAGTCGATGTATGTTTTTTTATAAAACTGAAAAAAAAGCAAATATGGAGCTGTCATTAAATTTTGAAAGAAAATACGCCTAGGCAAATCAACCAAGCAATAACATCGCTAAAGTTCACCAAATGGTGCTAAACGACCGTCGAATTAAAATAGGAGAGATAGCAGAGGTTATGAATATGTCCAAAGAACGTGTTTGTCACATATTGAATGAAAATTTAGGCATGAGAAAGCTGTCCGCGCGTTAGGTGCCGCATTTGCTCACGTTAGACCAAAAACATGTTCGAATGATAATTTCCAATGCTCTGTTGGCGCAGTTTAGGCGTAATAAATCAGAGGTTTGGCACCGACTAATTACAGTAGATGCAACTTGTATACACCATTATACGCCTGAAACATAAATACACTCAAAACAGTGGACTGCGAAGGAGGAATCGGCTCCAAAAAAAGGCAAAAGCTGTTTCTCGGCTGGGAAAGTAATGGCGACTGTTGTTTGAAATAGTCATGGAGTTATCTTAATCGATTATCTTCAAATAGCAAAAACCATCACAAGAGCCTATTATGCATTATTACTTGATAAGCTGAATGCAGAAATTTCGGAAAAGTGGCCACATTTGCAGAAAAAGAAAATCCTGTTTCACCAAGACAATGCGCCGTCTCACACCTCAGCGGTTGCCATGGTAAAAATCCACCAACTACGGTTAGAATTGCTTGAACATCCTTACTCAACAGATCTAGCTCCAGGTGACTTGTTTTTGTTCCCTCATCTAAAAATTTCACTCATAAGGCAGAGATTTTCATTAAATGAAAAGGCAATTATCGTGAACAATTATTTTACAGAGAAAAACGGCGGGTACTCTTTGGACGGATTGAAGAGATGGGAGCATTCCTGGGAGAAGTGTGTAAACTTGCAAGGAAACTATGTAGAAAAAAAAAAAAAATAAAGCAAAAATGAGTAATTGTTATGTCGGAAACTTTTCAGACCATCGTCGTAGAATGTAAAACAAATGTCAAAGTAAACATTCAAAGATAGACACCTCTGTATTGTATGCATTTGTACCTATCTGTATATATCTGTAGGTAAGTGATACAAATAAGGCCTACCTAATTTCAAACACTAAAATCTTGATAAATTAATGGAAAAAGTGATAAATAAAAGCGAGGCATTATTCTTTAGTTCATATATTTTAAGTAATTAACAAAACATATTGTAATCTTTTATCAGAAATTACTCAAAAAGAAGTAATTCTGGAACCTTAGCCTTAGGCCTTTTTAAAACATAGTGATTGAACAGTCTATATCGTTAAATTATAGGAATATTGTTATTAGAGTATTAATCTATAAAAATATATATTTCTGAGCCTTTTATCAAGTGTTTCCATGAGATCCTTGAACAACTTTGTAAGTTATTTTACTAAATATTATGCTTAAATTTTTATTCAGACTTAAAGTCGCATATTAACAAGAAATAGAGAATAATATATAAAAAAAGGTATTCAAACAAACAAAAAATAGAAAATGAACATATCTTATCAAAAATATTATTAAATATTGAGGAATAAATTTTTTTTTCACAGGCCTTAATTAAACAAGGTAACTAAATAAGGCCTTGTAACTTAATAAGTACCATAATTTTCGAGACAATTTTGGTTATTAATATTTATTCGATGTGGTGTACGTGTTCTATGGGGGAGGCAGATGAAAATACTCGATGGTCAGGTGTGGCGGGAGATAGGACTGACGTAAGTCAGTATCTGTTTCAATATTTCAGAATTCCTATTAAGGCCTAGGGTCAGCAAATAAGGCCTATTTTTAAAGTAGGCTTTATTTAGTACATTGTACTTCATAAATGTTATAAGCAGTATTTAATTCGCATATTCTAAAAATTACAATTTAAAGTCTTAGTTATCTTTTTGATGAGTTTTATTGTGATCCGTATACATTACTTGAAGCAAAACTTCAAAGAATAACGTATTAAAATTCGATAGAAATAACGACAAATTAATAACGCGCAATGAAAACGCTCGTCCGCCACAAACGGCCGGCCAGTGTCGCTGCGAGCGCGAGCGGGCCTCTCGCGCACTGTTTGCTGAGTTGTGGGACTGTCGTCTACCCGTGTGTAAAGTATTTTTGATGTAAATATATTTTAAATGACTTTTCCGCACTACAGGCCTTATTTGAGCGTAGGCCTTATTTGTATCAGGTACTACTAACACTTATTACGAGCAGCTTACTTGAACAGTTCCCTCTTTTATCGAATTCAAAAGCAAATTTTCACCATTAGGAATATTTAAGCAATAGTAAACGAATTCATATAATACAGTCGAGTTCATTAGAAAGTACCCCCACCTGCATATTTTTATTATAAACTATTTTCGAATCACAACAATAAAATTTAATAATTTTTGTTACGTTGTGGATATTTTTTCTTCATAAATAGCTGGATTAATTCGAAACATCTCAATAATTTACTCGTACCATCAAATGGGAAGGTATTAGCATTCATTTCGTCTTGAAGTACTATTAAACCAGTGTTTTTTGGAATTAAAATTATTGTCGATTTAGAAATTAATACCTTAGGTATTTATACCCACGTAGAAACTTTGACCTTGAGAAGTTATTTCATAACGGTTTCTCAAGAATTATAAAAATGTGTTACCTTATAATAATGTGTCAAGGTTGATCAAAATCATGAATGCTTATTTTGAATTTTAAATGTTACGGCGCTGTTAAATTTATGGGATTCTGATATCAAAATGTTAAAATGATACATTATTAGATGGCCTTGCTCTGTTAAAGGAAAACATTACATAGAAAAATTTGCAAATCACAAATTTCGTTTTTATAAATATTCCCGTAATTCCAAATGATCTAATTAGAATATGCTTACAGACTGTCACTTATAATAATTCAAGAAGCAATACTGGTCAGGTTCGGTTCATCGTCCTTGTTCCTTAGATACGATTTTTATATTTTTTTATATTAACTAATACATTTTATGAGGTACGGAACCTTTAGCGAGAACTAAAATTCGCATTTGACTAATTATTTATTATTTTAACAGTGAAACATTGCTCTTATTATTCCTTAAATTTGTTAAATTAATAAAAAAATTCTAAAATAAAACTATCAATCTGCACGTAAGATCAATAAAACAAAATAGTCGTTTTGTTGCACTTTCCTAAGTTAAAATCATGATATGTTAAAAAAGAAATAGGAAATATGTTGTATTGCGTTGTACTAAATGTAAGTTAATAATTTTTAATTTGTATTAAATTAAGGCTAAATTTTCATGTGAAACCCTCTACACTCAATTTAAAGAAGTTAAGATTCAAGGTTTGTTAATCGTCACCGATTTCTGTATGGAATATTATTATTTTTAGCAGAAAATTGTCTATGGCAGAAAGGGTGAGTTAGTGAATGCTGCCTTTTCATTTAGATGGCGCTAGGGTGAACTTTGAACCAAATTTGAACGGAGATGTCGCTTGATCCCAGGTTTCATTAGGGTTTCATGAGAAGACTAAAAACTATTGGTACAGTTTTTATTATTAAGAGTTAAGTTAAAAATATTATAGGTGATTCTAATGGTTGCGAGTTTCCTATTATTGTCCAAACTTCTCCATAAATACAATAAATGAGATTGGTCAATATGATTAAAATATTTAAAATCATTTAATTATTTTAAACTAATTGCATCTTGAACTTAATGAAGCTGACCTATTTCAAAACGTTTTACACGTCATATCATCATCTATTTATTATTCTGAAATGAATTATTGACTAATAGTTGTTTTTTAAACCTTCCACTATAATATCTAAACCGTATTGCAATAATTCTTATCTTATAATAATTTATTGGAAGCTGCCCTGATATTAGGTATGCTATAACATTCACCTGGAAGAGACGCCGTTTGCGTAGGTGAACTGAAACCATTCATAAGCACGGTTTACGTTTACCACTCTTCCACTTTTCACGGTTTTTCAGTTTAGCGTTGGCATCCATTAAATGAATAAAAAACTCACAAAAAATTTTTGGCACGTTAAACTAGGGATTGCGCCTTTAGCACCGGCGAGAAATGAGGTTACTAGGTCTCACTTTGCACAGATCTATTGTCATATAAAACATCGCTTCAACTTTTCTTCTGCATCAAATGTCACATGTAAGAATAAAAATTTCAATGTCGGATGTAACACGACTATTTAAGGGCGTGTTTTGTAGAGTGGAATGCCATTGTTGATTGTCGGCTTTTTTATGACATATAAAACTTTATCCATATTCAAAAGAACATTATGTTTCTCCCTTAATCTCGGAATTTGTTAAATGATGTATAACCGGTAAGTTTTGAATTCACGCAGGTTCCTCTTTTCGTTTTTATGCGTCAAACGTCACCTTAAATGACTGATTTCCTAATCTTTAAAATTCAATAGCTGCCAGTATAAAAGTGAATGCACAGTTTTTGTTCTGTTAAGTTAAAAAGTGAAAATTTTTTTATAAACACAAAATGACAATTGAACAAATTATTAAAATTAAGTAAACCATAGTTTAGCTTGGGTAAGATTTAATTGACTCTTTTAGACTAAATGTTCCGGCGATTTCTTAGATAATAGATGTATAGAAAAACTTTTAGACGGAACGAGAACGTTTTAATAGAAACATTTACCCTTTTAAATTATAGTTTGCCTATAACTAACTTTTATCATAAATAAATATGCTGTTTTACATACTTGAAGATAATACTACAGGTTAAGACATTTTTCGCCCGTTTTGTCCTTGCGATCTTGCAAAAGAATCTTAAAAATGATAAGAAATAAACAAGCATTTCAGTTTCAATATTTGAAGACTTTACGTCGGATACGTTTTCTGTACTTAACAAACACTGAAAGAAAACAATAAAATCGCTGTAGGTAAACATAATTTGATCAATTACATCCTTTTCCTGAAATTGGGCTAAAACAAACAGGGTTGATTCTGCAAATTGAATCGTTTACTCGGTAGAACTTCCCTTAATGTATTCATAAATAAATACTGTTACCCAAAATGTTTACATAACTCATTCTCGTTGACTATTTGACTTACCCAATAACAGCAATTTTAATAAAACGGGGGTACTAGTATGGATTACAAAGAACAATTTATTAATTTAAATAATAATGAAGAATGAATGGGATAAGGCCTTAACAGAAATGGCAATAAGTAAAGAACAAATGGAGGAGTGGAAAGGAGAGGGATTGAATGTAGGTAATATGGTTGGGAAAATATGTAACGAAATAGTAAGAGGTGAGGACTTGAGAAAAACATGGGAATCGAGATACGCAAAAGGAATGTGAAGGGGTTTCTTTGGGCAAAATGGAGGGGATGGGGTGCCGGATTATCTAAGAGAAAAAAAAGTATAGAGATGATAGATAGGTTCAGAACGGGAAATGAGTGTAACGAGAATTAGTTTTGGATGGAAGAAGGTAAGGGATTGAGTAGAGTATCTGTAAAGACGAGTGAATTATTGGCACATGTATTAGAGGAGGGAACAAGGAAAAAGGAAATAGATAAACGTAGAAACGCAATAAATGCAGACGGTAATGGTCTGACCTTGTTAAAACAAATTTGAGCGAAAAGAGATAAGGAAGGAGAGTGAAAATATACAAGAGAAAGGAGGAAGAGGAAAAAAGAAGTAAATACGAACCAAAAGAGGGTAGGAAAGGACAGGATAGGAAGTAGTACCTATATATGATAGGTACGGGCCAACAGAAATAGCTTGGCCCTTGCAATCTGAACGCCCACCGGTGCGCGATGGACACAGCTGATATTGTAGTGGGGACAGTCCATTTAGTCTTCGTACTTCGATGAAGCACATAGCGTTGTATGTAAACTCACCCCGTATTATAAGAAAAAAACATTAAATCAGAAACTTCAACGATAGGGACAAAAATGATTTTCATCTAATTTTAAATTTTATTTAGTTTATAAAAGGTCGTGCAACTTTTAGCAAATACTTAAAGCTTACTATAAAATGGTGTCTATTGTAGTATTTAAGGAGTAATTTTCATTTATACATCCATGTTACATACACTTCAACCTATCCTTTACTTGAATAGCGCTTTATTTGCTATTGTATTGCTATTAAAATTGTCATTAAATTCTCGTTAGCAATAAGGCAACGGTAGGTAAAAACAATAGTTATATTATAGTTATATTAGTTATATTAGTTAATTTTAGAAAGATAAATGAAACTGCTGTTAAATGTTTTATATATATATATATATATATATTTACAATACATCTATAATTATTTAGGCATGTTATGCTTTTTTCAAGACTAATCTCATTACTTATAATAGTAATAAGATTACTATTGAATAGGCATTAAATTGCCGAAGCAATTGCAGAGGTATATTGAATATATGTATTGTATGGTATATTTTATTTATTTTTTTATTTAAGGAAGGTTACAGGCTTTGAGCCTTATTTACAAAATTATATAAACGTACAAAGTATAAAATTTATATTCGAGTATTACAAAATTGAGACGAATATCGTTAGAGGCGCTGTAGGTCTAAAAAATTTAATATATCATTAAGATAAATATAGGGTCAGACCACTTGCCTCTAGTAGTTGAATGAGAAGAAAGTTGGAAGGAACAAAAGGAGAAGAATGAATACAATGAGATAAACGATTGGTCGCAGGAAGCAAGAGAGGAATATAAGATAAGAATAAGTAAAATGGTGGAAGGGGTAAGAAACTGGAAAGATATGAAAGAGATGATGAACGAATGTTTAGTCAAAAAAAAGACGAAATTAAGGGAAAATAATGAGAAATGGTGGAATGAAGAATGTTGGGAAAAAAAAAAGAATACAATGTAGCGTTAGGAAGATGGAGAAGGAATGAATGTAATGAAGAGCTTTTCAAAGAAAATAAATATGAGTATAGGGAACAGATTAAGAGAAGCAAGGAAGAATACAGTAACGAAATAGTAAAAGAATTGCAGTAGGCTAAAAGAACGGAAGAATTTTGAAAATAATGAATACAAACAGAAAAAAGAAAGGGAGGAAAGTGAGTGAAAACATTACAGAGGATGAATGGTATGAATATTTTAAAAAAATGTTAGAAGGGAAGGATGAAAGGATAGTAATACAATGTGAAACAAATCGGGAAAAAAAAGGGGGAAAGAGTATGATAGAGTGGATATAGAGGAGATTAGAACAGGAATTAGAGCATTGTCAAAGAAAAAAGCAACAGGGAGGGATGGAATTCCGGGGCAAGCGTAGATTTATACAATGATAATAATTGAAAAAAAATGCACGAAATAGTGACGAATATATGGGAAAAAAATGAAATACCAAGGGAATGGAAGTGTGGAGTAATAGTGCCAATTTTTAAAAAGGGTAATAGAGAAAGCACAACAAATTACAGAGGAATTACATTAATGGACACGGGTTATAAAATATATACGGAAATAATAAAGAATAGATTAAAAGAACAATTGAATAAAAATAAGGTATTAAACGAAACACAATTTGGATTCAGGGAGGGAAGGGGAACAAAAGATGCCATATACATTTTAAAGAATGCAATACAATCACATATTGAGAAAAAACAAAAGGTATGCATGATGGTAGTAGACCTGAAGATGGCATATGATTCGGCAGACAGAAAGGAAATAGAGGGAATGTTGAAGAAAAGTAAGATAGAGGAGGATTTGATATGTAGAATAATGGAATTATATAGGGAAACGAGTAGTGTTAAGGGTGGGCAAAAGGGAGAGCAAGGAAATGTGGATAGGGAAAGGGATTAGACCGGGATGTAAGATAAGTACACATATATTTAATGTATATATAAGTGATTTAGAAGAAACAATAAGTAAAGTAAATGAGGGGGGAATAGTGATAGGAAAAAAAATATATATGGACAATAGCGTACGCGGATGATATGGCGTTATTAGCGACAAGTTGGGGGGCAATGAGGGAGATGTCAAAAAAATTGGAAAAGTATTTAGAGAAAAAACATCTGCAGCTGAATGAGGAAAAAACCAAAGTAGAAGTTTTTGGAGAAGTGAGAGGTAGGAAGAGTAAAGAGAAAGAGGAATTGAGATGGAAGGGGAATTTGATTGAAAGAGTTAAAAAATATAGATAGGTACTTGGGGTACATAATGTCAGAAAATAACAAGGATACGTAAATAATCAGGTAGCTAAGGCGAACGCACTGCTGGGGAGAATATGGGGAATAGGGAAGAAACTGTGTAGGAATAACTGGGATAGAAAGATAGTGCTTTTCAAAACATTAGTAAAAAGTATAGTTTTTTATGGAGTAGAGATCTGGGGATGGAAAGACTATAGAGTAGTGGAAAATATCTATAAAAGGTATATAAAATGGGTACTATGCTAAGAAAAAAGTACTCCAGATTACATTTTAAGAAGGGAAACAAAATGTGGGAAAATGGTAGAAGATTCAAGAATGAGGGCGGTAAAATCTGAGGAAAAATTGGGAGAACTACCGGAAGGGGACTTAAGAAAAGAGTTATGGAAGAGAAAAGTTTTGGGGATAGGGACAAAAAATAAATATGATGTAGAAAGAGAAAAAGCATTAACAGAAATGAAAATAAACAAAAAGCAAATGGAGGAATGGAGAGGAGAGGGATAGAAAGTAAGTAAGATGGTGGGGAAAAGATGCAATGAAATAGTAAGAGGTGAGGATTTGAGAAAAATATGGGAATCATGATACGCGAAAGGAATTAAGGAGTATACACGGGAAGATTGGCAAGGGGATGAGGTCCCGGGGTATCTAAGAGAAGGGTTAAATATAGAACTAATAGCTAGATTTCGAATGGGGAATGAATGTAATGAGAATAAGTTTTGGATGGAAAAGAAAAAGAGAATGTGTAGAGTATGTGGAGAAAAGAATGAATCAATTGAACATATACTAGAAGAAGTATTGGGGAAGAATGAGAGGGAAGAGACTGAAGGGATATTAAAGGCGGATAGAAGTGGTCTGGCCATATTGAAACAAATACTAGAAAGAAGACGGGCGGAAAGGGGAGGAGAACAAATACAGAAGGGAAATAAAATCTTTTATGAGGGAGATAGAAGGGTAGTATTTTTATTTATTATTATTATTGTTTTTTTCTGGTTTAAATATGTAATGAAAAATGTTATTAGGATTTGAGATTAGTGTTTTTTTTTTGTACTTTGTCTTTCTATGAAAATGTGAGTTGAGATGTAAAAATAACTTTATGTTTTTTTTTAATAAAGCTCATAATAATTATTAAGATAAATATGTGCAGAAAATAAAGGATAAACTGCGATCATAAAATCTGTTCAAGTAAATTAACAACTTAAATAATTTAATACCAGCTGATAGCCGATGTAGTTAATAGTGAATTTCCGTTTAAAAAAGAAAACTTAACTAGAAAGTGTCGAGGGGATTCTCACGCAACAATTTCTTTAAATTTGGAAATAGGACAATTATGTATCCACTCATCCACGTCAACATTTAGTTTGTTGAATTCCGCGCTCAACCTAGCAACAATCGATCGGTGAGATAAGCTATTAGAATTTGTTGAAATGATGAATTTAGCATTGTTATCTCGCAGGTCCCTCGTTGGATACTTACATTTGGATACAGTAAATTTATTCTTCAGATCAGAATCCGTAAGTTAATTTGTGTGTAATTTATAGAGGAACATTAAATCGTTGTAAACAAAAGTTGTTTTGAAGGATGGTAATTTCAAATCGTTCATTATAGATTCATAATTATGATTAGTAAAGTGCATTGGTTTACCCATTCTGGCAGACATGACTTTTAAAAATCTGTGTTGAATACTTTCTATTGCTTTCAACATAATGTTTGTTTTAGGGAACCAAATGCAAGAAGCGTAAGTTAATATTGACCTAACAAAGGAATTATACAAGAGGCACGCAGTAAATGGCGAACGAAATTTTCTGGTACTTCTCAGAACAAAACTTAGTAGCTTATGGTAGATGCTTTATTACACATTGTATCAATATGGCTATCGAACTTTAGTTTAGCATCAAATATAACACCAAGATCCTTAACTAGATTCGCTTGGTTGACAGGATTGTCGTAAATGCTATAAGCACGATCACAATTATTGGAATTCTTACTGAAAGTTATAACGTTACATTTATTGATATTTATTGTGAGATCATTTTCATTAAACCACAAAACAGCAGAGTCTAAGTCTCGCTGTAATCTATCACTATCGGCATGAGATATTATTTTTAAAGAAAGCTTGAAATTATCGGCGTAAATTTTTGGTTCTGCGAATTTAATTACATCAAATAGATCATTAACAAAACTTATAAAAAGAAGAGAACCGCAATGGGAGCCTTGGGGAACTCCACTAACCACATCTAGATAATTCGAAGTACAATCATTATATCTCACTGCGAATTTTCTATTGGAGAGATACGACCTAAGCCGTACCAAAGCATCACCATTTACTCCATAAGATTTGAGCTTCTGTAACATATTCAACATGCGATACAAGGTTTGTCATGACCGACCTGCCAGGCACAAATCCATACTGTTTTACATTTATTTTTGACTTGAAATAGTACATAAGTTGCTCGCTTGCAATCAGGTCAAATATTTTAGCAAACAATGATACAGTTAAAATTGGTCGGTAGTTCTTCGCATCGCTTCTTAGACCAGATTTAAAAATAGGGGTGATCAATTGTCTTTTCCACAGCAAATAATAAAAAATAGCAGGGAAACCGTCGGGGCCAGCACCAAGAGACTCACGCAGGGAGGACAGGTGGAGCAGGACCGTAGCATTATCAACCGAGAACTCATCAAAGCGTGTTTCAGAAATAAAGGGAATGTCTCGGCAGTTATTTTTGTTAATTTTGAATTTAGAAGCAAAGTATCCAGAAAAGCTATCAGTAATATCTCTGCTGGATTCAGCGCACCTGTCGTCCCATACAATGCATCCATCAAAATTTCGAGACACACCACCGTTAGCATGTTTCCAAAATGTTCTGGGATCTTTGGTTATATTATTTCAACGTTCTGGGTGAATTTATTATAATCAACCCTACGTAATCTATTACAGAGCGATCTTTGCATTTAAACTTCTCGTAGGCCTCTACAGAACCACTACTTTTATACAAGGCATGCAATTTATTTTTGCGTTCTATGTCATAAGCAAGTTGTTTAGTCATCCATCGAGGCCCATGCGAGTGCGAGAGAGAGCGCTTTGGTACATGTTTTTCAATAATTATATTCAG
Organism: Agrilus mali; assembly: GCA_029378335.1. NCBI lineage: Eukaryota > Metazoa > Arthropoda > Insecta > Coleoptera > Buprestidae > Agrilus > Agrilus mali. The sequence goes on from CM055658.1 coordinate 13,728,925, forward strand.
CTTATCATTAAAAATATTTACAAAACTATCAATAGTTAGATTTCGATCAATTATAAAGTTCCCATCGATTTCATTCAACTTATTTACAATCAATGAATAATCAGCTTTTAAAAAGGAGTATCTCACGGAATTACAAAGGTCACGGTTATAACAGACATTATTTAACGGAATTGTTGCTGCGAGGGGCGGATGATATCTGTCCATGTCGCTTAAGGGGTCTAAAACAAATTCACATACAGAGTCCCCTACATTAGTGAACAACAAATCAAGCACGTTGTTCAAATCAGATAGCTTTGGCACCAACTGAGAAAAACCTAAGCCAGAAACTACCTGGTATACACTGGACACTGCACGTCGCACAAGTAGGCTGGAATGCCAACCATCCGCCAACAATTCTCCATCCTGTAGAGACCAATTATAGCCTGGAAGATTGAAGTCACCGGTGATTAGAACAGGAACATCAGGAAACTTTGTCACCGCATCACTTACAGCATTGGTTAATTGATCGTATCCCATCAAATAGTCAGTAGAGTTGACCTGAGTGTGAGGAGAGGCATATACAGTAACGAGCAACATAGAGAAACCTCTCATGAACACTTTTAAAATAATAAATTCGATCACTTTATCACACATGTCAATTATCAAATAGTCAAGGCACTGTTTCAAGTAAATCAGTATACCACCTCCCCAGGACTTATTGACAGCTTTAGGGCCTCTATTCGCCATGACAGCTTTATATCCAGTAATATTAATTTCACTTAATTTGATCGTAGAGTCTAGCCAAGATTCAGTTAAGGTAATTATGTCAAATAAAGAGCCACTGCTTTCAATATTACACTTTAATTGCTCAAGCCTGTTACGCACACTACGGACATTCTGATAATATAAGCAGTACCAGAAGAACCCAATCGATTGACATTCATTCTAGGTTTAACAGGAACCACTTTAGGTACTCCTTTTAAATACTTAATTGTCCACTGGCCTGGGGCAGATTTCAACTTTGCATTGAGATCCATAGTAACCTTTACTCTCTGATTATACGTGAGATCATTTCTACATTGTATGTCACTTCCGAAAATCCTCTTCTTGTTTAGCAAAATGGAGAGAGCCATATCTTCTGGAGGGAAGGTCACTTTCAAAGGGCTAGTTTTATCAGAGGTTTTCTTGCCAATGCGAGAGACCGAAAAATCTTCTATTGTTAGAGAAGCTTTTAAGAAAATGTTCTCAATGTACTGCTTTTCGTCGTCATATTTACCCTCTTCAATGTTGAACAAGAGTATATTCTTCGCTTGAATACTCATTTCTTTGAATTCCGCTAGCATCTCATTACGAAGGTCCTCACGCATACAATCCATGTTATGATCTACTTTCACTAGCTGCGTGTTCAGCTCATCAACAGAGGCATGGAAAGAATTAATATTCATGTTAATTTTTGAGATATCATTCATGGTGTTATTCGATACAGATTCGAGTTGCGACACTTTCAATTTCAGCGTAGTATTATCAGCCTGGAGTACCTTGATGTTCCCCTCGAAAACCTTACTGTCAATCTTGCTTGATAATTCACTTAGAATTCTGGAGTGTTCATTTCCCTGAGCTAGAATCAGATCAAGTTTTGCATCCAACTGAGGATCAGAGGAGCAGTTGTTTGGAGCAGTGGTAAGTGTAGGGCTCTTTTTCGGGGCGACACCCTTGTTCTGTACAGAGGATTCTGATGATCCAGGTTCAGAAAGAGAGGAACCATTCCGTGACGATGATCGTAGCTTGATTGTCACTGCATCTTTCAAACTGATTTGAGTGTAGTTGTTTGTTGATATATAGCCCTCATTATCTGCACGCATAGAGGAAGGCAAAGCAAGAGCCTGAGTAGTAGAACAGCATCTGTATTTATCCGAATCTGGCTTAATGCAACGTTCTGCACATCTAGGATGGTAGGCAGCGGAACACTCACCGCAAGTTACTTTCTCGATGGCAATACTTTTGCCACAATATTTGCAATGTGGTTTTTCTGACATCGTCACGACCACTTATATAAAAAGCCTAATTAAGCAAAAAGAAGAAAACAAAAAAAAAAACATTCGTATCTCTCCTCACAAAAAAGCCTCCAACGGCCAAGCTGACCTCCAATCTTCTTCACGTGTTTCCAAAATCCAATATAAAGATCGAAATTTCTTTCAAAGTATCCAAGCCTTTTTCAATAAACTCTACCAGTTGCACCAGTAGAGACTTATCTCCCCTTGACCCAAAATACAGCAAAAAATATTTTGCTCTTGCTACTTAAATCTCTTAAAAACCCGGAGCACTTAAACATACGTTTACTTAGCCTCGTCTCTATCTATATATGAAACATTTAAAAGCAATTTTATTTATCTTCCGTAAGTATTTAAAATGTTTCATGAGGAACCGACCTTAAACCCCATTCAAATAATATTACATATTTAAAATACAAAATGGGAATTCTGCTTCATTTAAAGTGCATTACCACTTTTCTTGTAAATATTACAAATACCATTAAGACAACCTGGGGTGAGTTTACTTGTACAATACGGGCCCGATTTGAAACACGGTACAAACACCGAGCGGTAAAATGCATCTTTTTCCTTCCGAATGCGCTTTCTTTCTATCTTTTGCGCTGTTCGCTCGAAGTCTGAAGGGTCACCTTATTTCTGTTGACCTGTAACAGTTTTATGTAAGATTTAGATTAAAATAAGTTTTTTGTTGATCTGTATGAATAACTTTTGTTTAATAAAGCTCTTACTACTAATAAAGAGCGAATGAAATTCAGCAGAATAAATATAAAAGTCTAATGTTAAAAGTCGTATAAATACCATATTTAAAACAATAATTTAAAGTTCCGGGAACCAGTCATTACGTAATAATGGACGCGTAATATACACGGGCCAAATCGTTTTATATTTGAAGCAGTGCAAATAAATGTATAAACCAAGTGTAAATAAAAAAATCGTAATGAAATCGTTTTTAGTTTGAAATTTATCGTAATTAGTGCATAAATTATGTCTACGCATCTGTTTCAAAATACACATTAATTTTTTATACAAACTACTGATAATTCTGTAATTGCTTATTTTCCTTTATGTTTACATCTATCCTACAGGTTGTCAAATTTACTTCGCATTTTAAAAATAAATAATTTTAATGGGCCTCTTCAAATCTTATCAACACATCCTCAACATTCTCATCTTGAAAGAAGTTATTTGAAACATTATTTTTAAAGATTTGTTTCTACCTGAATAGGACAGGATAAATAATTTATGAACGATATCCTATTTTTGAACTCATCCTTACAGCAAGAAAAATAACACAAATTCCAACGTTCTCACCCTTCCTTGAACCTCCTACTGCCTATGAAATCCCCCGTCATTCACAAGAGGGCTTTATTGTTCATCTTGAGAAATACCAGTCTAAAAAAGCAAGTGAGTAAGTGCGATCCAAAGGTGGTAGCCAATTCTTTATTACAAATAATATTTATGAGGTAATACAAAATACGATAGATCCAATAAATCCCAACATCCATTGGACAGCATTTGATGAAATTTATTCCAGTTCATATCAATATGAAATGTTGTCACATAGTGCTCATATTTTTCCAAAATAATATTTTCATTTAATTGTTTTTTATTTCATTAATTACATCAGTTCTAGTTTAAATATGCAACGTGTTTGTTTTACGAAACACGGAACCACTACACAGAACTTCGGAATACTTGCACGGCAAAAGTGGGCCGTTACCAACTTCCGCAGTTGAGATTGAGGGTAACTAAAAGAGCACTATGTGGGTCGTTATAAAAGAACAAGGCAGTAGTATATTTCAAGGCAGTCAAAAAACAAGAGAAGGGTTCAGATAGTGCAGTGGGTGACCGCTCACTCACCCTAATGTCCTATTAAAAGTCCCTGCCATTACCAACCCCCTAGTTGATAATTAAATAGGCAAGTAGTTTTTATATATATTTATAATCAGTTTTAAGTGTTATCTATTTTATAACATTCTTTAATTTATTAAATCATTATAAACACCACATAAAATTCGCTTCTTTATGAACTTTTTTTAACTATTTGACTGAAAGAAACGTTTTAATAACAATTGCCTATATTTCGCCCAACAAAAAACCCGGACTGTTTGAGAGAACGCAGAAAATTGTTAATACCTAAAGCTGTTTTAAATCCAAATACTAAATGTATTACATTATATATAGGCTAGGCATCTATATCAATTCAATCACACTAGTTTTCTTCATCACTTTACCTTCATCGATATTCGACTAGAATATACATAAACTGGTGAATAATGAATGTTTTATGAAAATATGAAGATGATTAACGTCTGTCGTTAACTGTTTAATTATCGGAATTTAATATACTGGGAATATATAATCTGTAATAACTGGCGTAACAATAAAGAACTAAATAAGAATTTGTTGTAAAAGGGGCGTAAGTTCTTTCCAATACCCTTTAAGTAACTTACCCAATGTTAGAGTATAACTCTATAGAAACAGCAGCTTTACTGTAATTACATATACCTATTAAAGATCGTAATAAAACGTATATAACACACAATCGATTAATATGTTACATACCGTTGCTTTCTATGCCTACCATAGAGTTCAGCCACCTACACTCTTAATAGTAGTCCATATGGGTATATTAATTCAGAAAGGTAACCGTATAGATGTACTTAAGAAAAATTTTGACTAGGTATTTGGTTTTTAGTAATTTTGGTGGTTGAGCAATCTGTTATACTTATACTCGTGTGCAAAGGCGGGAGTAGGGTTATCCATAAGTTAAAGGCAAGGGTAGAGATTAGATCATGTAGAGATTATATTTCGATAATTGAAATTATAATATTATCGTAATATCAATAGTCTTCTTAAGTCATAGAATAATTTAGCAAAACCCAAAAATACGCAGTAGTATAACAAGTTCTCCTTCTGGGTAGAAAATACTCATTTGATATTAGAACTTATGACATTAAACCGATAAAACCTGTTTAATGGCTAACTTAAGTTCAAGAGTTTAAAATAAAATAATTCAACAGCCCTTTTAAGTAGTAGGTATGTAGGTAGATAATATAGAGCCCAAGTCAAGACTTCACAGTATGGTATGGAAAGGAGATTTAACGAAATATAAAGTTATTTACATTTAATTTTTCTTTCCCTTATAGTGAACAAGTAGATAAATTTAGCTGCATTACCCTATACGTAATTAAATTCATAAATTGGCATTCCTCAAACCTCCTTAAAATATTTTATGTGGTTTGAAATATTTAAAATTCCAGTTCACATTCTTTTAAAGAGGCAGTAAAGGTGTTGAAATTGTGTTAGAAAAAGTGTCTAAAATTATACCTTTGATGAAGTCTACAGCCATCTCCAAACCGTAAGTATCCTTATCACAGTCATCCAATATATGAGCACCTAAGGTAAAGTTTGGCAATATAGAGTTCGCCGGATTGTTAATCACATCAAGAGTATATAGCATTGTTTCGAGCGCTTGAATACCTCCTTGAGGCATTACTGGACCGCATACTACCGTATCTTCGCGTTCGTGTATCATCATCAATCCGCCAACTATAATATCTCCTTCTACAAGGGCTTCTTTTTTGACCGGCCACTGTATATCGTTTTGGACTATTGAATGAAGTTTTTTTACATTTTTAGTAGACTTAGGACTTATGTACGGTGAAACTGTTGTAACTTTTAACTGAAGTGAAGTGTTGTCGGTCTCTACAGATGTAAATAACGTGACATCTGGCGTACAAGTTAAGCAAGATGCTGCCTCATGATTATGTTTACTGCTGTGCTCTTCCTGCATTTGCATGTCTTTAATAGTAAATTCTTTTGAGTTGTGAATTTTACGAGTGCCGATCGTGTTTGATTTTATCAGTGAAGTTGTACTAAAAGAATTAAATGTAGGAGTGAATTCAACTGGAGCTGTTACTAGATTTATTTCCCTCCCGTTGGACGTAAAATCCGTTGAAGTCGCCTGAAAAATAAAACACATGTAATTCTTTAAAGTAGTACGTATAGTAATGTACTTTATAAACGTCAAACGAGCAGTTACAAATCTTAGTTTTATTTTACTACTTTGTTATTAAATAATGTATAGGTTCAATGAACAATGGTAAGAATTTCATGTTATTTCACAATCTCTGCCTTCTTAAATAAACTAGTTTATATTCATAAACCTCAGAAAATGGCGTTTCTGCACATACCTCATTTAGTGCAGTACTATTGTTGTATTCTTCTAAAGTTATCGTGATGTCAGTATCATTATTTTTTCTTGATGTCGTGAGAAGTTTGGCATCCATTGTTAAAATATCTAAATCCGATTGATTTACTTTGCTGAATATCGTAACATTTACCGTATTTTCTATCTGGTCTCTCTGAAGTTGATGACAATCATATGTTAGCAATGTTTCTCCTAACAGAAGGAAAATGATAGCTTCAAACATTCTCTCTTTAGTCCAAATGGATACTGTGAGGTTAATGAGAATTACACCGATCCAAGTACCTGTAACAGAAAGAAAAATTAAAATTGAGGGTAACGTATGTCCTCAAAAAGGCGTTAGCTATAAATCTGGATAATTTTTGGTTCAATTATTCAAAGCTTGGCGGAAATAAACGCCCTGTAACGACTGCAACATTGTGAAATATTTTCAAAATGATGAGGAAGTTTGACTGGCGTCATTTCCATTAAAAGCTACGACATTCTAAGTGCTTTGCTTAATGGCACTGAAAAAGTAAAGTTAAGTGCCCTTAACCCAGGATATGATAATATTTTTGAGATTCGCGACAGAACAGTGTACAATCTCTACCGTGACAAATTAAACTGAATAAAATGAAAATAAACTTGGGGAAATTAAGTAGTGAATGTTAATGAATTGTATAATAAAGTAAATAAAGCTGATAGAAGCGTGGGATAAATGACGAGCAGGTTATAAGTACAGTAATGAATGAAAGCAGTAAAAATCCATCAAGAAGCTGAAGTACTTTAACGAGGGATAAATTGTTTCAGAATAAAGAGGAAACTACGTACTTTGCACTAATGGGAAGATAATAAAAAAATTAAAGAAATTAATTCATTGAATCGTGCCAAATTGCTAATTTGAATTTACGACATAGGTTGACAGTCTCGATCACTAATAAATAAATATATTGAAATTGATTTAAGATCAGGTATTTCAAATGATTAACAAGGATCCTACTATCTATCTACTTGACCAACTAAATCGAAAATGAAATTTATACTTAAATGTGATGATCAGTCATCACCCAAACATAATTAGCTAACAAGAACAGTAAATTGTTAGTCAGTCAGAATTGATTGTATTTATTGGTTTAGTATTCGAACCCTAGCTTCGTCGGCAATTAAGTTGAATCATATTAACATTTGAAAAATTATAACTAGCAACACGTATCAAGAGATGATGATATACTGAACGTAACTTGATATTCTTTTCCTTTTATTTTTACCTAGAAAAACATTTAATTTCTGATGTTAGCTTTAGTGATTTTATTAAGGTAAACGTGAAATCATGGAACTGATCATCAGACTCATCTTCACCTGAAGAAGCCAATGTTTGGCGAAACAATTGTTGTGATTAATAAAATTATAATTAAAACTTTTCATCGTTTTATTCGCTTTCTAGTTCATTTTATTATATAAAAATGTAAGATAACCAACTTTTGCTTGGAAGTGCTAATAGAAGAAACTACAGCCACCTAAGTCAATACAAATTTTAAAAAAAGTATTTTAATAAACCATTCTTTCTTACATTCATGAAAGTGCTTTTTCTCACTTTAAAAAAATGAGGTAAACAAAAGAAAATGTCTCCTGAAATGTTTCTCTAGGTAAAAGAAAACGTTTTCTTTCCATTCTATCGTTTTTTCCATCTCCGTAATTTCTTTAAACATTAAACATCTTTTCATATTTCGCTTTTTGATTTTATTATTCGTTCAAATGGAGCCGTTTAAATTAATAAACTGTAAATTACTAGCTCTTTCATAGATATTTCACGAAAAAACAATTATTACGAATATCAAGTTTTTTTATTTTACGTTGCCTACACCGTCTGTAGACTAGAAAGAATTAAGCAAAAGTAATAATTAAAATCATTAATTTATTTCCTTTAACAGATTTTTTTTCTCAACCCTTTAATTATTATTAAATAGTTACCGATTAATAAATATACAGCAGAGGTTCATTCTTTTTGTGGTACCTCATCTCCTTTTGAGTTAGTACACAACATAGATACACATATAGATAATGATAATTTAATTTTCATTTTTGTTATCGATTTGGATTTCCTGTACTACGAGTATTACGCCCTACTGTTGCATTTACAGACTGTTTGTCTGTATTAGTCATTTGAAAAGCTTTACTCAGTCCTCTGTCCGTTATAGATGTCTTGCGTTCCATAACTCAATTGTTTTATAGGCACTTTTAGTAGTTTATTAGCATCTACATTTCCGAGCAAACTGTAATTCCTGTAAATTACTAAACAAAACGTTATAACGTACCTAGCGGAAATGAAGACAGACTCCAAACTTTATTTATTAAATCAGCAAAATTAATTAATCACATACAGTTGACAGTAATTTTTCTAGATAAATCTAAGCGATTAACTAAACGAAAAACAAATTCACTAGGTTTTACAAAATGTATCTCTATTTGGGGTGCCTTAATGTTTAGGACTTCAACAACTGTTTCATATCAGCTATAACTCTTGTCGAATATGGCTTGAAAGTCCGGATAAAACGGTGTGTAGATAAAATAATATATATTAGTAAATAAATGGCTACATTGAAAATCATATTTTTACTTTTTCAATATTAAAGATTTTAATCCCTTAAAACTTTGAGTTTGATTCTGTGTCTGTAATTAAAGGAGGAATAACTAATTTTATATTCCTTTTATTGGTATTTTAGTGTTCTAGATGAAAAATTAAACTTATTACATAATACGTATTACTGTAGAGAAAATTAATTAACAAATATGATTGTAAAAGGAGCAATATATTAAAAAATAGTACTTCTAGGACAATAAAATGTCATTTAATAACAGTAATGAAACGATAAAAGGCAGCAGATAAAATGCGAGGAGAGAATTACAATTCAAAAGATTAAAGACGAAAGAATTACCTAAACAAGAAATAATTTGAAATTAATTCCATTAAAGAAAGTTTTTATATTTATAGTAGTTAATTTTCAATAGATTAATTGATTAAATCAAACCTACTACGGATAACCTGAAGTAATGTGGATATTGCTGCTGTTGTCATGCCCTCGCCGGGAATCGAACCCGCTTTTGGCGACTGCTCTGCCGTTAAGCTACGAAGAATGACAACAACAACAAAATTTTTCCTCGTTAACTTAAGGTTATCTTTTGTAGGTTTGATTTAATAAATTAAGCATCATTTAATGTATTGGCAATTAATTCCTATAAAACATTGAATTTAATTATGAAAAAGGCTCGTTGGTGACACACTTATGGAACATTTTTGTTAATGGTGTCAAAAAACGTCTTTAAATCTTTCGATTCTCTACACGCGTGTTGGATAGATCAGCCATGTGAAATACTTTCCATTAAAACTGAAACATTAATTACTTTTTTCTGTATTATCGTTCATTAGAGCTTCCTTCGTTATAATTCATGGTCGCTTTAAAGCTGAATTTTTTAAATGGCCAAATACAAAAAGATTTGTGCACCTACGTATTTTATTAGAATTATAACTGTGACAACATTAATTGAATAGTAAGAGAAACGTTTCCCGCTATTTGAGAAATTGTCTGTGACATGCAACAGTCAAACTAATTCTAGTTTATAAAATACAATTTATATTCAAACTTTGCTACGCTGTACTTGATGGCATTCATTTATATCTCTACAACTGTAAGTTAAGAAGGGTTTAAGATGTCCCCTGATACCCTGCATTTCATTTTCAATTAGAACGCACCTTAAGGGACTCTGTTTAAGTTAAATTAAAATACTATATTTAATGTGAACTGAAAACGCTGAACTGGTACATCTTTCTTAATATTTTTACGTGACATTATTAGCGAAAGCACATTTCTACTTAGAGAATTCATACCTTGTCAGTATCGTTTACTGTTTCGTGATTAGTATTTTGAATATATATTTCAAATGAAAACCAAGACCAAACAGAGTTGTTTTAAAACAATTTGAACTTATTTCGATACAAAAGGTGATTCATATTTAGGTAATAATAAAATTATAATCAAACAGCGAAACTTCTCTTTACTGCTTTAACACAAAACTGTTTCTGCCGATACGGCGATTTTCAAGAATATAAAACTAAAATTTAGGATAGCAAAAACTAGAACTCAAATGGTGTTTAGAGCGTGGGGAAAATATAAGGAAGTCCAACAAAGTGTTATGGCTTAGGTACTTTGATTTTTCTAATCTACAAATTTGTAAAAGTTACCCCCTTAAATTTAGGTAAAACAGCATTCCAATTATTAACTGCATGAATAAGTATGGAGTGGATAATATAAATATGGGTTAATGTTATAAGTAATAAGTATATTTGTAGTACTTATAAAAATTAGGTCAAAACGGAAAAATATCCGTTAAAAGACGCAATAATGACAAAAGGTCAAAACTAATTTCGGAAAACATTGTTCAACTAATAAAAATGACAATTTCGTCGAAGAATCCAAATCTAAAATTTCGAAATATAGATCATATAATTTTCCTATTGAAATCAAACAATCGTTACCTAGGTTGCACAAAATTCTGATATGCCAATAACACCAGTTCTTAGTAAATTCCAGAGAAACTACAGCAAATACAATATCACGATAAATCGCAAACATACAAAAAAGGGAAATGTAAAATTGAGATAGCTTGGACACAACAAATTTACGATATCTGAAAACATTTCAAAATAAAATAAAATTGACGAAAGCTGTGCATTCATGATAAAAGGTATGCAACTAAGACAAAAATAAATAGAAGTATTTTGACGAGCGTATTTTTAATTTTTGACCTGACAGTATTTGGCCTTGGTAAAAACGGTGATTTGAAATAATATAATTAATCGAAAATTGACATAGAAAACACGAAAAAAGCAGAATAGATAGAAATAATCAACTAAATTTTAAAAAGAAAATTACTATAATTAAATAACAAAGTCTAACAAAGAAAATAGAAATTGGGAACGAAAAAGGGGTATACTGAAAAACAAGTCATTGTAAAAACCTATAAAGCTAGCAAACATCACAAGAAATATTCAGAAGAAAATAAAATGAACTACGACATTATGACTTTCACAAACCTACATTTGGAAACAAACACATTAAAATAACTGAAGTATTTAGGAAACTGGAATTCAGAATAGTTCTGAAAATAGAAAATAACTTTAAAATAAAACCAACAGAGAAAAAAAAGTAAAAAATGATACAGAGCACCGACATTCTTGCAATTACAATTAAATAACTCTTCCTATATTTCAGAAGAAGTTAGAATGCTGTACATAAAATCTCAAATATAATAAAACGTGCAAGTTTTCAATGAACACAGCAAATACGATAAATATTCAGAGCAAATAATTGAAAATGCTGGTAGATAAAACACGTGGCACTTTTTTAAACATACTGTGACAGATGTGTCATTCTGACGTTGACAAGCGCCGACTGCGAAAATTGTGTGGAAGTAACCTATGACGCGTTCCAGAAAGTCCGAGAGTTGCTGGACGTTTCGAGAGTTGCCTAGAAACGCCCATAATACTATATAAGGAACAGCGTTGGACAGTTTGACAGTATTTGATAGAAGTGAGTCGCAGAGATAAGTTCGAAGAGAAGAAAAGCGATTGACAAGCGAAATAGATATTAAGTTATTGTTACCGAGATAGTTATTGAAACGTTAATGTGTTGGAATTAATTTAATAAATGGTTTGAGAGGAAAAATACGTGATATTTTAAATTACGTAACAATTGGTGTCAGGAGTAAGGATTTATGCCAGTAACAAGAAGTCAAGCGGCAAAAATGGAGGAGCAGATGAAAATTTTGATGGAAATGCTTAAAGAAATGAAGGCAAGCCAGGAAGAAATTAAAGCAGGCCAGGAAGAAATGAAGGCAAGCCAGGAAGAAATAAAGGCAGGTCAGGAAGAAATGAAGGTGGAAATGAGGGAAGAAATTAAAGCAGGCAAAGAAGAAATTAGGGCAGGTCAAGAGAAATTGATCGAATATATAGGAACAATAAAAATTGAGCAAAATGGATTGAAAGAAGAGTTAAAGGAAGTAAGAGTAGAAGTTCAAGACGTTCAAGAAGAATTGAAGGAAGTAAGAGTAGAGCTTCAAGAAGAGATAAAGGAAGTAAGATTAGAGGTTCAAGAAGAAGTAAAGGCCGTGCACAGAAAGTTTCAAAAGGAATTAGACGAAATGAAGGCCAATCTGAATGTTCAAGAATACCCAATACTAAAGAAAAGTGAAGAAGGAAGTGTAAGAATATCGAGAATAAAACAACCAACATTCGATGGAAAGGTCTCTTGGTCAGTGTATCTTAAACGATTTGACGCGGCTGCCAAGGCAAATGAGTGGAATGAGATGGAGAAAGCCACTGCCCTGATCATAGCGCTACGTGGGCAAGCTCTAGACGTTTTGCAAAATATACCAGAAATGCAACAAAACGCAATGGTGATAAACACCTACAACAAATGTACCAGGCTCAGTTAAAAGGTCGCTATCAACGTAGCAGCGAAAACCTCCAACAATTCGAAGCTGACGTCGAAAGGCTTGTGCGGTTGGCTTATCCTAGTGCCCTCAGGACTTTACAGACCAGCTGTCCACCCAAATGTTTGTCGATGGAGTGCGAGATGTCGAAATACAGCAAGCCCTGCGCATGTCTCGACATAAAACTGCAGGCGAAGCATTGTCGCATGCGCTAGAATATGAAGCAGCTAAACAAGCATCCAAAGGACATGTTAGAATCCGGCAGGCTGGGTTGAATTTTGAAGACGATGGCGTAATATTTCGGCAAGAAATGGTGAAAATAGCGAAAGAAGTCATGTCTTCAAAACCGAAGGAAGGGGTGAGTGAGCACCCACGCTGTTGGACTTGCAACAAATATGGGCATCTATCACGCGATTGTGCCAAACGAAAACGAGAAATTACCTGTTGGAATTTCGGACGTACAGGGCATTTGACCATCTGGAAGAAGACAGACGTCAGCCGCCGAAGAAAATAAGCAGGGAAACTAAGAATAGCCGGCCTTACGGGGCGAAAACCGGCTTTGCGTCCCCAAGCCCCAATCATCATCTCCGTATCGAAAACAAACAACCATTGGTAATTCACTTACTGTAGATGGTTTTGTGGACGGCAGAAAATTAAAACTGAAAGTGGATAGCGGCGCATCAAGAACGATAGTTAACCCTCGACTAATCGCTAACCGGAGGATTCTAACGCTAACCATAAATGCTATCTTAACAACTGCGACAGGGGAAACAACATCGTTCCATGGAGAATGCGAAGTGGTGATCGGTCTTGGAGACGCAAGCCTGTACCAACAAGTGCTTGTGGCCGATATCACCGACGACATAATTTTGGGACTCGACTTCATGGAAAGACACCGAATCCAGCTAGACATGGACACAAAATGTTTACGAATAGGAGATCAAGAACTGCCACTACAAAGAAATGGGACTGATCAGCGAACACTACGGGTCATCGTTGCTGAAGATCAAGTTTCACCGGGACACACCGAAGCTGTTGCCCGAATTACAATAGAGGACAATGTCCCTTATGAAATAACCGGAGTCATAGAGCAAGACAACGAAGAATTGAGGCAGAAAGCTATCCTTGTCGGAAGAACTGTGGTACAAACAGGCTCGACCACGATTCTAATCAGAGGAACACAAATAGGGACATTAGAACCAGTCACCACCATCACTCATTTGGACCGAATTAGAGAACAGAGGGTAGAAAACGGGAAGCTGCCGGAAGCATTACAAGAATTAATCAACAAGGCAACAGAGCATCTTACTGAAGAAGAAACTGGAAAGCTAGAACACCTAATTCAAAGTTACAAGAACGTCTTTGCGATTGATGACACCGATTATGGAAGAACCAATTTAGCCTACAACCGAATCAACACAGGAAATGCAAGACCTATCAAACAGCCACCCAGACGAGTACCATGGGCCAAACGAGAAGAAGTCGATTCATTGATCAAGGATATGCGCGAGAAAGGGATAATAGAACCATCGAAAAGTCCATGGACCTACCCTATTGTTTTGGTACGCAAGAAGGACGGATCAACAAGATTCTGTGTTGATTATCGACGATTGAACGAAATAACACATAAAGACAGCTATCCTTTGCCACGAATCGATGACACGTTAGATTGTCTGTCAAGCGAAATTAAATGGTTCTCGACGTTGGACTTTAAAAGCGGATATTGGCAAGTCGAAGTACATCCTGAAGACAAAGAAAAGACTGCGTTTACTACTGTGAACGGTCTTTGGCAGTTCAATGTAATGCCCTTCGGCCTATGCAACGCACCAGCTACTTTTGAAAGATTAATGGAGACCATTTTACAAGGACTGAATTGGAAAATCTGCTTGGTCTATTTGGATGACGTCATTGTGTTTGGGCGAACGTTTGAAGACCATCTCGCTAATCTGAGCAAAGTAGTTCAGAAATTCACAGCGGCAAAGCTAAAATTAAATCCCAAAAAGTGTGCGTTGTTAAGAAGAGAAGTGAAATACCTGGGCCATGTCATATCAAGTAAAGGCGTTGGTACAGATCCTGACAAGACCGAGGAAGTTCGTAATTGGCCGCAACCAACGAATCAGCATGAACTGAGGAGTTTCTTGGGACTATGTTCGTACTATAGAAGATTCGTGAAGGGATTTGCGGATGTGGCTCGCCACTTGCACAGACTTACCGAGAATGGAGTGCCTTTTGATTGGACGAACACCTGTCAAGAATCTTTCCAAGTTCTGAAAAATAAGTTGTCTAAGACCCCGATTTTGACTTATCCCGAATTTGGAAAACCATTCAAAGTCGACACCGATGCGAGCAGCGTGGGTATTGGAGGGGTTCTTTCCCAAGTTCAAGACGGCAAAGAAAGAGTAATCGCATACTTTAGCAAGACACTGGAAAAACCCGAAAAGAACTATTGTGTGACCCGCCGAGAACTATTGGCCGCGGTAAAAACTATAGAACATTTCCACAAATATCTATATGGGCGAGAATTCCTGCTGAGAACTGACCACTCTTCTCTTAAATAGTTACTGCAATTCGGAAACCCTGAAGGACAGGTGGCCAGATGGTTACAGCGTTTACAAGAGTACAATTCCAAAATTGAACATCGGCCAGGAAAACACCATGGTAATGCCGACGCCTTATCAAGACGACCATGCCCACGGAATTGCAAACATTGTTCTTCTGTGGAACGAAAGGAAGGGTTAGAACAAATTCCATGCTTACATACCACCGTGGAGAGACAAGAAAATTGGGAAGACACAGTGTTGATTGAAGAACAGCGAACCGATGATGACCTTGGACCCATCATGAAATGGAAAAAGACAAGAGAATCTTGACCAAAATGGGCAGACGTAAGCCCCCTTAGTACTACTACGAAATGTTATTGGGCCCAATGGGATTCACTTAAGCTCGAGAATGGAGTCCTTAAAAGAATCTGGGGAAGTCCAGACGGAACGAAGGAGCGCCTACAAGTTGTGTTGCCCAAGAAGAAGACGAAAGAAGTAATAAAAGAGCTGCATGCTGGGACTGGAGGTGGACATTTTGGAGTGAAGAAGACGTTAGAGAAAATACGTGAACGGTATTACTGGGTGAACGCTAGATTGGATGTGGAAGACTGGTGTAGAAAATGCGAAGTATGTGCTTCTAACAAAGGTCCGAGAACCAGAACACGAGGAAAGATGCACCAGTATAACGTCAAAGCGCCATTCGAAAGAATAGCCATCGATATCGCTGGTCCCTTTCCCCGAACTGAAGATGGCAACCGCTACATCCTCGTTTCGATGGATTACTTCAGCAAGTGGCCGGAAGCCTATGCAATCTCCAACCAGGATGCAACCACCGTGGCGGAGACAATAATAAACAACTGGATCAGCCGATATGGAGTTCCTATGGAAATTCACACTGACCAGGGCCGAAATTTTGAATCAGAAATATTCCAACGAGTATGTGAATTGATGGGAATAAAAAAAACTAGAACGACTCCGTTGCATCCTCGGTCTGATGGCATGGTAGAGCGATTTAATGCGACTATAGAAAACAGCCTGAGGATGTTCGTGAACGATCATCATACCGACTGCGATCGCCACATTCCTTTATTCCTTCTGGCCTATAGGACATCCATACACGAGACTACTGGACAGACCCCTTCCTGTGTACTATTCGGGAAAGAACTGAGACTACCTGCTGATCTGAAGTTTGACCGAGCTGAAGATCCTTCGCTGTCCAGGGACGATTATGTGTCTAAACTACTCGAGCGGCTAAACACCATCAATAAAGCCGTCAGAACAAGAATAAAATTCGAAAGTGACCGGATGAAGACCCGCTACGATCAGCGAGCTAATTCCACTGGATTTAGGGAGGGCGACCGTGTATAGCTCTATAACCCAGTTCGCAAGAAAGGAAGGTGCCCTAAATTACAACGGAATTGGGAGGGCCCGTACAAAGTGAGAACCCGGATAAACGATGTCGTCTACAGGATACAACGAGGCCCCAAATCGAAGATGAAAGTTGTACACCTCGACCGGTTGGCTCCATACACAGTGGTAGCAAGTGGAAGAAACTGATCGGGTCGATCAGTGCTAGAGGGGGGGCAGTGTGACAGATGTGTCATTCTGACGCTGACAAGCGCCGACTGCGAAATTTGTGTGGAAGTAACCTATGACGCGTTCCAGAAAGTCCGAGATTTGCTGGACGTTTCGAGAGTTGCCTAGAAACGTCCATAATACTATATAAGGAACAGCGTTGGACAGTTTGACAGTATTTGATAGAAGAGAGTCACAGAGATAAGTTCGAAGAGAAGAAAAGCGATTGACAAGCGAAATAGATATTGAGTTATTGTTGTTATCGATATAGTTATTGAATCGTTGTTGTGTTGGAATTAATTTAATAAAAGTGTTTGAGAGGAAAAATACGTGATATTTTAAGTTACGTAACAATACTAATCGTAAAAAAACATGGAAACACATTCGATTATAAATTCGCCATGTTACATTGTAAGCGAAATAATTGAAATTTCAGTAGTAAAACAACATGTTCTCAAATTTTTTACTTTTTTATTGAATAATACACTTGACAGTTACAACAATTCCATCTGGCTCCTTTTGGTTTTCCATCCTTGGTGACTATTATGACCACCTACTTATTGGTAGTTCATTATTCAGATTCAGTCAACAGAAAGCACTCATACAACCAAAATTTTTCGATAATTTTAGTAAAGCTTATAATAGCAATTAAAGATACGCTAAAAGTGCAGGCTTTACTATCCTACCTTTCAACTTCAATAAGTTCGGCGATGATGAAGGAAAATGATGTAAAGAAATAGAAAACCTGATGAGGATTACATTTAATTTGACCGTTGTCGAATGCAATTATCGGTAGAGAAAGGATCATTAATATTAAAGGTAGCCTAGATTAATCAGCAATCACTTAAAGAAACACGAACATACCATTTAAATTCATGTTGTTTGGCTTTAAGACTTTAACAATAAAAAATTATTGACGCTACCAAAGTAACAGCCCAATTAGAAGTCTTGAGTTACTTTAGTGCATCTTTTTCATTTTAGTTTTATCTTAGAGTAAAATATTTGAATTGGTTATTATATGAATGTGGAAATGACATGATATATGTGTAACGCAGTAAAGCCGTGTTTTCATTTTATCTAAAGAAGTGTTCATATACGACTATTTTTGAGAAGTGCCGCCAGTATCACCATGAGAAATAAAGAAGATTGTGGCTATATCAGTATATCTACTTTGGAAAATGACAAAACCTCTATGAGAGATGACTAAGGTAATGGCAGTATGACTATACCTTAAAAGTAGTGGCACTACGATTTAAAGAAATACTAAAACAACTATGACATAAGACAAGGGTAGTGGCAGTATCACTTTATATGAAAATAAAAACCCAAGAAAGTTCGAAACTTTTGATGAAAATTCTAAAGTTTATTTTTTATGGTAGGTTTTTTTAATTACAAGAGTGTTACCACAAATGGTGTATTATTTAAAAGTTTTTCTTCAGAATATGGATGAAATGGAACACGACTTTTCTATATCAAACACTAAGGAATCCCCTGGGAAATCGGTAAAAGTTAGCAGAGTATCAATATGAGATTAGTTGAAAAGTTTCTCAACAGATCTATCTTTTATAACCGTCATCGCGTCCCTTCTAGTTAAGTGATAAATAAGCTTGTTCACTCTTATTTTTATCTGATTTGTCTAATCGTAAGTGTTCCTATCTAAAAGTCATTATTCGCATTGTATTTTGTATATTGAAAGGTGCAGCCTCTCTCCTACTTCACAATTCATACATTTATGTTAAGGATTACATCAAAAAAATATGTGCGGATCTTATGGGTTGCATTATGAAGACCTTGAATTTTAAGGAAAAGTTGTATCTTTATGTATAGGTTACAATCCTCATTTAGTTGTATTAGGTTTATGTATTACTGGCGAAGTTTTAAAATCGATTTTATTTTTTTGCAAGAATTTCTATTATTGTGAATAACAATTTGACTAGTTTGAAATTCGTTTCATCAATTCTTTTTTAAACAGTAATAAATACAACCGACTTCTTATTAACTGCTGTCATTTTTATTGTATAGTGTATAATCTTTTGTCGCATTACTATTAAATTTATATAAGAGCATTACAAGTTTAGTTTTCAGTTGAAAAACGATATAACTAGTAAACTAGGTTTTTTACAATACGACTCAGACAGAATCGTATTGTAAAAAAATAACTTTTGTTATGGTGTTAAAAAATACGTAGATGGAACTACTACTTCTGAATTCACCGCGTATGCAGGAAAAATGTCATTATCCAAAAATTGTTACCGCTTTCTACATCAGTGAATTTAAACCTTTGTAATCATCTGCTCATACGGGTAGAGTGTAATTTATAAAAAACTGAATAAGACCACCATATCTGCCGAATAGACAGTTTAGTTGCTAAGATTATAATATTTGTAGTGGCCGCAAAAATTAGCTTCAGAGTACTCAAGACTCATATGTACATGTTTTGTAGCCCAAATCAAAATAATTTATTCAATATTTTAAAATTACTCGTAGGGAGTAATTTTAGAACTAATAGAAATATCTAGCAGCAAATGAATATTTCGAAAGCGTAGTAAAATCATTAGAAGTAAATTTTTTGTAACAACTAATAATATTCTAGTATTAACATTGTACCTACATCCAATTTTAGTTTTATTGATTATTGCAAATACGTCATATTCCATTTGATATTTCAATCTGCGAGGTCTCGTTACAACAGCAAAAATCTCTAGTGGTAATTCACGTATCGAAACGTTCCAGATACATCGTCAGACGTAATTTGGTATTTAACACTTGAAAAACCGGTAGAGGTTTTCGATAATCCTGTGAATTATGTAATGACAGAAAACGTACAACACTCTTTATCAGCTAACAAAAGGGGCAACAGAAAACGGTGACCCGCTCCTCATAACTTACGCAAAAATTGCAAATGAATAAATTCAAAACCATTAAGAGATTATTAAGAATCTATAAAGCCCTATAAAAGAAACTTTCGTCTTCTCCTTTTTCCAAATATTTACTTAAGTCTCAATATATCCCATTTAGCAAATATTAGTAAATTTGGGCGTAAATAGAGAGAAAATGGAAATCATTCATTTCTATAGGGAGCAGTGACAACTGTTGAAAGAATACTAAAGCATGATTGAAAAACCAGAAATAAATACCATTCAAAAATCGAATTACATAAAAAAACCTGTCATTTTGAGACCGTACTGGGACAGCCTGTAACTCATATATCTTTCCGATGGTTCAGCACGTTAACTGAAATTACTCTAATTTAAATAAATTTTCACAAGTCTTTTTACTTTCGCAATGGTGAAGCAACAAACTTCGTTCTTGCCAGCTGCACCTCGTTCAAGAATTATAAGTTTAATTTGTAACCACAAATATTTTTCCTATTTTGTACTTTTTATAGAGATAAAGAAAATGCTTTACCTACTACGCTGTGAAGATGTCATAAATATAATAAAATAAGCACTAAGCTTAAAGAAGCTTCAGAATTATTGCAATGGAAGAAAACGTATACACAATTCAATTGGCTGATGCGAACATAGGGATATCTATCACATATATCTACCTCAAAAGCACGGAATATTGTTGTGGGGTTGATGACGGGGTTTGCCTTCCCCTTATCACTCTAACCCACATTCAGTATTACACCTTCGCTCATCGGATAGGTCGTCATTAGGACTGATAACACACAATTTCGATGAGAATAAAGTTGTCTTGTTCTTTTAAGATAATGTTACGAGTACTTGCCAATTAAGTTGGTGTGAACATAATTAATGAACATCTTCCCTGATTACATAAGGAATATTCTCGGCTTTCCTGATACATCTAGAAAACATCAGCAAAGATCAATGGGAAAACAATTGAATTACTAGACGGCTGTAGAATACCCTAGAAAAAGGCTGAGAAGACTATAAAAGCGGACGAGACACTCACACCGAGTTAGTTAGTTGACAGTTTACAGTAACAGCTGATGCAAAGCGATCGATAGGCGATACAGGCGAACCATAGAGGCGATAGTGTTCATAGAGAGCGATAAATAGTGTCTACCGGAACGGCGATTAAAAAGAAACGTTTAGTGAAATAAATTGTGCGGACTTGTTCATAACTGTAGTGTAGTCAAATTAATTTTAGTAATTAAATAAACTCGTTGTTTTGTTTTGTTAATTGTGTTTTCTGTGACCGAACACGTCACATTTGGTGTCAGGTGTGGGGTTGTAAGGGAATTGAAGATTCCCTAAGAAAGTTAGTGCGACAGATCGTAGAAGAGGTCCGAAGAGAAGAAGAATTTTGAAGCCTTATGCCAGTAACAAGAAAACAATCAACAATAATGGAAGAACAAATAAAGGCTTTAATGGAAATGATGAAGGCAATGAAGGCAGGCCAGGAAGAAATGAAGGCAGGCCAGGAAGAAATGAAGGCAGGCCAGGAAGAAATGAAGGAAGAATTGAAGAATAAAATGGAAGCTGGACAGGAAGAAATGAAATTAGCACAAGAAGAAATGAAGGCGGGCCAAGTAGAAATTAAGGCAGGTCAAGAAAAATTGATTGAAGATATGAGAGCAATAAAAATTGAGCAGGAAGGATTGAAAGAACAGTTAAAAGAAGTCAGAACTGAAGTGCAAGAAGAGTTAAAGGAAGTCAGAGTAGAAGTGCAAGAAGAATTAAAGGAAGTACGACAAGAATTGGAGACGACACAAGAGAAACTAAGAGATCAGTTGAAAGAAGAAGTACAAAAGGAAGTAGAGAAGATGAGACAGAAGTTCGAGAATACTAGACCGGCTAGTGAAGTGAAGTCCGAAGACACTGCGAAAACGATTAGAATTAAACCACCGACTTTCGACGGAAAAGTTTGCTGGTCTGTATACAAACGACAGTTCGAGGCAGCGGCAGAAGCAAACAACTGGAACGATTTTGAGAAAGCAACGGCGCTGGTCATAGCCCTGCGAGGAGAAGCATTGGATGTCCTTCAAGGTATTCCGGAGCGCCAACAACGGGACTTCTCTGCGCTGCTAGAGCGACTTGAAATGAGATATGGCGACAAACATTTGCAACAAGTGTACCAGACTCAACTGAAGTGTCGCAATCAGAAGACATCAGAAAATCTACAGGAGTTCGAGGCCGATGTGGAACGTCTAGTTAGATTGGCCTATCCTACCGCTCCGCAGGACTTCGCAGACCAACTAGCAGTCCAAACATTCGTCGATGGCGTGAGGGACACCGACTTACAGCAAGTTCTCCGTTTGGCCCGTCATAAGACTGCGAGTGACGCACTGGCGCACGCCTTAGAATTCGAAGCTGCAAACCAAGCTTCCAAGGGCCACGTGCGTGTACGCCAAACAGCTGTTGAAGACGACGAATACAAGAATGAAGTCACAAGGCTGATTAAAGAATCCTATTTTGTACTTTTTATAGAGATAAAGAAAATGCTTTACCTACTACGCTGTGAAGATGTCATAAATATAATAAAATAAGCACTAAGCTTAAAGAAGCTTCAGAATTATTGCAATGGAAGAAAACGTATACACAATTCAATTGGCTGATGCGAACATAGGGATATCTATCACATATATCTACCTCAAAAGCACGGAATATTGTTGTGGGGTTGATGACGGGGTTTGCCTTCCCCTTATCACTCTAACCCACATTCAGTATTACACCTTCGCTCATCGGATAGGTCGTCATTAGGACTGATAACACACAATTTCGATGAGAATAAAGTTGTCTTGTTCTTTTAAGATAATGTTACGAGTACTTGCCAATTAAGTTGGTGTGAACATAATTAATGAACATCTTCCCTGATTACATAAGGAATATTCTCGGCTTTCCTGATACATCTAGAAAACATCAGCAAAGATCAATGGGAAAACAATTGAATTACTAGACGGCTGTAGAATACCCTAGAAAAAGGCTGAGAAGACTATAAAAGCGGACGAGACACTCACACCGAGTTAGTTAGTTGACAGTTTACAGTAACAGCTGATGCAAAGCGATCGATAGGCGATACAGGCGAACCATAGAGGCGATAGTGTTCATAGAGAGCGATAAATAGTGTCTACCGGAACGGCGATTAAAAAGAAACGTTTAGTGAAATAAATTGTGCGGACTTGTTCATAACTGTAGTGTAGTCAAATTAATTTTAGTAATTAAATAAACTCGTTGTTTTGTTTTGTTAATTGTGTTTTCTGTGACCGAACACGTCACATTTGGTGTCAGGTGTGGGGTTGTAAGGGAATTGAAGATTCCCTAAGAAAGTTAGTGCGACAGATCGTAGAAGAGGTCCGAAGAGAAGAAGAATTTTGAAGCCTTATGCCAGTAACAAGAAAACAATCAACAATAATGGAAGAACAAATAAAGGCTTTAATGGAAATGATGAAGGCAATGAAGGCAGGCCAGGAAGAAATGAAGGCAGGCCAGGAAGAAATGAAGGCAGGCCAGGAAGAAATGAAGGAAGAATTGAAGAATAAAATGGAAGCTGGACAGGAAGAAATGAAATTAGCACAAGAAGAAATGAAGGCGGGCCAAGTAGAAATTAAGGCAGGTCAAGAAAAATTGATTGAAGATATGAGAGCAATAAAAATTGAGCAGGAAGGATTGAAAGAACAGTTAAAAGAAGTCAGAACTGAAGTGCAAGAAGAGTTAAAGGAAGTCAGAGTAGAAGTGCAAGAAGAATTAAAGGAAGTACGACAAGAATTGGAGACGACACAAGAGAAACTAAGAGATCAGTTGAAAGAAGAAGTACAAAAGGAAGTAGAGAAGATGAGACAGAAGTTCGAGAACACTAGACCGGCTAGTGAAGTGAAGTCCGAAGACACTGCGAAAAAACGAATAGAATTAAACCACCGACTTTCGACGGAAAAGTTTGCTGGTCTGTATACAAACGACAGTTCGAGGCAGCGGCAGAAGCAAACAACTGGAACGATTTTGAGAAAGCAACGGCGCTGGTCATAGCCCTGCGAGGAGAAGCATTGGATGTCCTTCAAGGTATTCCGGAGCGCCAACAACGGGACTTCTCTGCGCTGCTAGAGCGACTTGAAATGAGATATGGTGACAAACATTTGCAACAAGTGTACCAGACTCAACTGAAGTGTCGCAATCAGAAGACATCAGAAAATCTACAGGAGTTCGAGGCCGATGTGGAACGTCTAGTTAGATTGGCCTATCCTACCGCTCCGCAGGACTTCGCAGACCAACTAGCAGTCCAAACATTCGTCGATGGCGTGAGGGACACCGACTTACAGCAAGTTCTCCGTTTGGCCCGCCATAAGACTGCGAGTGACGCACTGGCGCACGCCTTAGAATTCGAAGCTGCAAAACAAGCTTCCAAGGGCCACGTGCGTGTACGCCAAACAGCTGTTGAAGACGACGAATACAAGAATGAAGTCACAAGGCTGATTAAAGAATGCGTCGAAACTGTCAAGAAGACTACCATCAACGACAAGAGAGAATCGGCCAAATGTTGGGAATGCGGGAAGGTCGGTCAGTTTTCCCGAGACTATGACAAAAACAAAGGAAGACCAAGGTGCTGGGAATGTGGAAGGCACGGACATTTACGGCGAGACTGCCCGGCCGAAGAACGCCGTGCGGACCGACAGCAGTCGGGAAACTAAGATCAGCCAACTTTGAGGGGCGTAAGTTGGCTTCTCCCCACCAAGCCCCAGCCGAAATCGTCGTTTCCCAACTAAACGGAAGCAAGTCCTTATTCGTCGAAGGTCACATCAACAACAAGAAGGTTAGAATGGTGGTCGATACGGGAGCTTCTAAGACTATAATCCGGCCGAACATCGTTAACGAGTGGAGAATCCGTCCCCTGCAGAGGAAGCTACGTTTGACCACGGTTACCGGAGAAACAGCGCCGATTAGAGGAGAATGCGATATCGAATTGAAATTGGGAGAAGTATGCCTTCGACACAGGGCACTGGTAGCCGATGTCGCCGACGACGTGATCATTGGATTGGATCTTCTTGAACGAAACAAAATTAATCTGGATTTGGGCTCCGGCATTTTACGCATCGGCAAGGAAGAGTTGGTGATGACAAACCCCACCAAAGAGTACGGTCTTCGAAAGGTCATCGTAGCAGAAGACCGATTACTACCTGCTAGATCCGAGGTAGTTCTCAAAATAAACATCGACGGCGAAGGTGCGGATGGTTTGGTGGGGATAGTAGAAGCCAAAAACCCGGATTTGACACAGAAAGCCATACTGATAGGACGAACACTAATTCGAACTGGGACGCCGAACGCATCTGTCAGAGTGGTCAATCTGAAGGACTTCGAGCAAAAAGTGTGTAAAGGAATGGAAGTAGGAGTCCTTGAACCCGTGGTGTCCATCCTCCAGTGCGAAGTTGAAGCTGAACCCTCAATGGCAGAGAGCGAACCACTTCCAACCGTTCTTCGAGACTTAGTGCAGCGTTCGGCCACAAACCTTAACAGCGAACAAATTAGAAAATTCGAAGAACTACTCAGCAAGTATCGAAACGTCTTCGCCCTCTCTGACAACGACTTTGGGAGAACGAATCTGACATACCACCGTATAGACACGGGATCAGCTCGTCCTATTAAACAACCATCTAGAAGAGTTCCATGGGCTAAGCAAGAAGAAGTCAACAACCTGGTGAAGAACATGGAAGAGCAGGGGGTAATCGAACCATCACAAAGTGCTTGGGCTTCTCCGATAGTGTTGGTTAGGAAGAAGGATGGACCCACCAGGTTCTGCGTTGACTACAGGAAGCTCAACGACGTAACCTTAAAGGACAGCTATCCCTTACCCAGAATCGACGACACCCTTGACAGCTTGGTTGGTGCCAAATGGTTTTCAACGTTAGATTTGAAGAGTGGATACTGGCAAGTTGAACTGGATCCACAAGACAAGCAGAAGACCGCATTCACGACTGGTTACGGGCTGTGGCACTTTAACGTTATGCCATTTGGACTATGTAACGCTCCCGCCACCTTCGAGCGACTTATGGAAAATGTGCTACAAGGGCTCAATTGGAAGGTTTGTCTGGTGTACCTAGACGACGTGACAGTACTGGGAAAGACATTCGAAGACCACCTCCAGAATGTCGAAGAAGTGATCAAGAAGCTTTCAGCAGCCAAGTTGAAACTCAGTCCCAAGAAATGCCATCTGTTCTGAAAGGAGGTGAAATATCTTGGCCACGTTATCACCTCGGAAGGAATAAGAACTGATCCTGACAAGACTGAAGCTGTGAGAAGTTGGCCTGTCCCGAAGAACCAACACGACTTGAGAAGCTTTTTGGGGCTGTGTTCCTATTACCGACGATTCGTAAAGGGATTTGCAGATATAGCTCGACCGCTCCACAAGTTAACAGAGGATGGTGTCCCTTTCCAATGGTCAGAACGATGTCAGCAGGCTTTTGAAACACTGAAGTCTACCCTTTCTCAAGCCCCAATACTGACGTACCCACAGTTCGACACAGACTTCATTGTCGATACGGATGCCAGCAATGTAGGAATTGGTGGTGTACTGTCGCAGATGCAGGAAGGAAAAGAGAAAGTCATTGGCTACTTCAGTAAGGCACTGTCAAAGCCGGAGCGAAACTATTGCGTGACCCGTAGAGAATTGCTGGCAGTCGTCAAAACTCTCGAACATTTCCATAAGTATCTCTACGGACGAAAATTCCTGCTAAGGACAGACCATGCGTCCCTGAAATGGCTGCTGCAATTTAAAAACCCAGAAGGACAACTGGCTCGATGGCTACAGCGGCTACAAGTATACGACTTCAGCATCGAGCATCGTGCTGGAAAACAACATGGTAACGCTGATGCCCTCTCGCGAAGACCATGCTCGAAGAACTGCAAACATTGCATGGCTGCCGAAAAGAAGGAACCAGTCAACTTGGCAAGGATCTGTCAGACGATGGTGGAACCTGAAGAACACTGGCAGAACGAAGACCTGGCGAAAGACCAAGATAACGACGAAGACATTAAACCGATACTGCGGTGGAAAAAGGCAGGAACAGCACGACCTACCTGGGCAGATGTTAGTAGTACGAGTACCATCACGAAGAGCTATTGGGCCTTATGGGATTCACTCATCGTCGAGAATGGGGTACTAAAAAGAGTGTGGGAAAGCCCTGACGGAACTAAAATTCGACATCAAGTAGTTCTCCCGAAGAACAGAGTCAACGAGGTGCTGACAGAAGTCCATGGAGGTGTTGGTGGAGGACACTTCGGAGTAACAAAGACGTTGGAGAAGGTGCGAGAGCGATTCTATTGGCTAAAGTGTAGAAGAGACGTCGAAAATTGGTGTAGGAAGTGTCCAACGTGTGCGTCAGCCAAGGGACCTCAGACTCGAAGCCGAGGGCGAATGAAGCAGTACAATGTTGGTGCCCCATTTGAGAGAATAGCTCTGGACGTAGCAGGACCATTCCCAACAACAGCTGCTGGCAATAAGTACATCTTGGTAGTGATGGACTATTTTAGCAAATGGCCCGAAGTGTACGCAATCCCAAATCAAGAAGCTACTACGGTCGCTGGAATGTTGGTCAACCAATGGATCAGCCGGTATGGAGTTCCGATGGAGATCCACTCTGACCAGGGACGGAACTTTGAATCCAAGGTATTCCGGGAAGTCTGTGAGCAGAAAACTAGGACCACTCCATTACATCCACAATCTGACGGAATGGTCGAACGGTTTAACGCGACGCTGGAAACCAATTTGAAAATGGTTGTCAGCGATCACCAGACAGACTGGGACCAGCACATACCTTTGTTCCTGTTGGCCTATCGAAGTGCGGTTCATGAGACCACCGGCAGAACACCAGCCAGCATTTTATTTGGAAGAGAGCTGAAGTTACCGATAGACATCCGGTTTGGACACCCAGAAGATCGGCGACCTTCGGCTACCGATTACGCACAGCAGCTAGAGGAACGACTCGATACCATCCATAGAGCCGTTCGTAACAAAATCCAAGTAGGGAGTGACCGCATGAAGACCAGGTACGACCGGAGAGCCAACAGCACAGGATTCAGAGAAGGGGACCAGGTGTGGCTTTACAATCCTGTCCGTCGGAAAGGACGCTCACCGAAGCTACAGCGAGCCTGGGAAGGACCTTACACTGTGGTCAGAAGGCTGAATGACGTGGTCTACCGTATTCAGAGAGGACCAAAGGCCAAGATGAAAGTTGTACACTTGGACCGCCTGGCGCCCTACAAAGGTCAAGACATTGATCGGGACGATCAATTCTAAGAAGGGGGCAGTGTTACGAGTACTTGCCAATTAAGTTGGTGTGAACATAATTAATGAACATCTTCCCTGATTACATAAGGAATATTCTCGGCTTTCCTGATACATCTAGAAAACATCAGCAAAGATCAATGGGAAAACAATTGAATTACTAGACGGCTGTAGAATACCCTAGAAAAAGGCTGAGAAGACTATAAAAGCGGACGAGACACTCACACCGAGTTAGTTAGTTGACAGTTTACAGTAACAGCTGATGCAAAGCGATCGATAGGCGATACAGGCGAACCATAGAGGCGATAGTGTTCATAGAGAGCGATAAATAGTGTCTACCGGAACGGCGATTAAAAAGAAACGTTTAGTGAAATAAATTGTGCGGACTTGTTCATAACTGTAGTGTAGTCAAATTAATTTTAGTAATTAAATAAACTCGTTGTTTTGTTTTGTTAATTGTGTTTTCTGTGACCGAACACGTCACAATAATATACTGAACGTCGATTAGAGTGATTAGGGGAAGGCAGGGCCCCGTTTGTCGTCATCAACCCTACAACAATATTCCGTGCATTTGACATGTATAAGAGTAAATTAAAAAATCTGAAGTTGTCTACCGCACCCAAGCGTACTGAAAACTGCTATTCCAGGCATATTTTACATTGATCTTTGTTTTCCTTCTGCTATCGTTTCTTTCATATGGGCAGATTTCTCGATATTGGTTCATTTTGTTTACATAATTCCTATAAAAACGAGCGCCAGGTGTCGTAGTCGCTTATAAAAAGTTTAATAATAAAAACAACCTTTCTTAGAACTTAAACTGAAACCTTTTACTGAATGGGTAGGTAAATTTAATCTACCGATATGATATTTTATTTGTGTGTTCTAAGGTCTACTTTTTCCGTTGAATTGATTGCTGTTTTGTTAGTGTGGCACTGGGACTGAATGTTTATTAAGCATGGGTGTATCATATGAGATCATCATAAATTAGCGTAAAAAACAAATATTTCAGTGAAAACATTCCGATCGTAGCTCTCATTTTGTCTTCAAAAAGTCACATTTTTTCAGTGTCTTTACTTATACATCTATGGATTTGTCTGTAAATCTAGGCTGTTTTTGTTTGGAAATCACAAAAAGCTTTTTTCTTGGAGCTTTTAAACTGTAATTATGTTTGTTTAGTAAAGAATATTCCTTGTCACTAATTTACTGAAATTGTCGTCTGTAAAATAAGAACTTCTAATTTTTTATTAACTTATACGGTATATAGATGCATTCCGTAAATCCTAGAAGGCAAGTCCCACATTTTACTTTTTCTAAATAGAATTTACAGCGTTTCTGTAGCACTATCGATTTATAATACCTCCTTACTGGTTAATAGAGGATTACGTATATAACTTGGCATTAGAATATCAATTTAAAAAAAAAAGAATCATATCGAATTTTACAAACCTAGAAACATGCTCCTCAAATGATCTTTTAGTATTGAGACTTATGGATTTGTCTTGTTTTTACCAAAAAGAAAAAAGTATTCTATTTATCAAATCAAATCAAAAAAATAATTCTTTTATTTATTAGGGATTCAAAGAAATGGTAATGGAACATTGATGTGATGGCAATACCAAACACATTTTTTTCTAAATTTGTCTCATACATACATTCTTCCTTATTTACATTTCAAAGGTGAAGTCATGCGTAAAAACGATCTTTAGAAGGAACCCTTCCTAATTTACATAATTATCTAGTTTCATCTTTGAAAGTTGTTTGAGAATTTGATAACATAGGGTGCAGAGTTTTCGACAAATTATTGCGTTTATAGTCTAATTTTCTGCTGTCGTTGCTCAGAAAATTGCTTATTCGTAGCAATAAGTGTGATCAATAATTCCATAAATAAATCAATTTATTATTTTGCATGTATATATATTTAGGATTGATTTATTCTGGGTATGCACAAACAGAAAAGCTACTTTCGACGTAATTTGCTTCATTGTATCTTAAAACTGTTTACTGATTTGTCACTTAAAATTATTGTTAGTGAAACAGTATGGGTAGCACCTATACATACAATGACGGACATTTACTAGAATAATTACAAATGTGATTACTTTCCCATACCGTAACTTCATCAAATCTATTATTGCATAAAGTTATTACGGGAAATTTACACGTGCTTCATCATCCGTATTATCCTAAATATTTGGACTAATCCCGAAAATTTATATTCATTAGGAATGAAATATTTACGTTTAGATTATTTTTGAGGAACTAGTTGAAATTGTATTTCATTTGCTCTATGCACACATCTAACAGTTTCCTTTCTTTTTAATACATTTAAAACATAAATAGGCTTTGCGAAGATTTTTCGATGCGCCCCTCTCCGTTCTGTTTTGATAATACTTACATAATTACGGATAAGCACTTGCCTACCTGAAATTCATTTATGTATATTTGCTTGTGTTTAATTTCCTATAAATACTAAATGAAAAATTAAGAGCAATCTAATTGCGAGAGTATCCTTGATTCCGCTCTTTCCTTTGTTAAGTCACTTGAACTTTAAAAGACAGCGAGGGTCAAAGCGAAGGTCACATTTCAGGTCATTATTTGATTGCTCCTTCTAAATCGTATTCTCATCCTTTTGTAGAATAATCAGACTTAATCAAGATACTTTATTATTTCAAGATAAATAACTTATCGTTTATAAGACCAGTGTAACACAGGCTTAAAAATTTCTACTCTAAAATTTATTTGAGGATATTCCGCAGACAAGATACCATATCTACTTTAATGTAGGTAGAAGGTATCGCAACAAAAATATGAATGTAAAAAGGGGACTCAATTCGGTACAAACGACGTTTAAAGTTATCCGTATCGTCGAAAAAAGAGTTGAGATTTGAACAGGTGCCAAGTCTTGTTCAAGGAATCAAACTACATATTTTGATATTAATTTTACATACTCATATATTTATCACGTTAAACGTAATTTATAGATAACACATAACTGCGCAAAAATGAACCTTAATTCTTGAGAAATTTTATTAAGAACCTACATATGCTCTTCGGGTTTCCTTATAATTTTTAAACATCAAAAATTTTTTTTTTAATAAAGATGCTTCTTGAATTGAAAGGGGTTTCTTTTCTTCTAACTTCATGTTTAATATACAAAAGGAATATATAAAAATTTCTATTGTATTTTTGTATCCGAAAATTCTTTCTTTTGCATATGATGCTTCTTAATAATTATAGTATTACCAATGAATACATTTCTATAATTTTGTGGTTATTAAAACTTGCTATTCTATTATGAACATTATAAAATGTGCTTTTATTACATTTTGTAAGTAACTTTGCCACTTGCTAAGATCACGTCATCTTTATTTTTGTGAAGCGACAAACTAGAAAATCATTAATAAATTAATAGTAGCTTTTGCAATGGTGAACCCTTTTTGCATACATCAAAAAAGCATTCAATTGTGAAAAATATGTTTGGATAATTTGTTACATAAAAATGGTACTTGAAACTACTCACATTGGTTTTATTAAAGATCTATCATCTGTAGTTTCTCGTTTCTTTTTTTTTTAATTTTTATGTCAACTATCATGATCCTAAGTCATCTAAAATTGATCCTTTGAACTTTTATGGGTGAGTTTAGGAAAAAGTGAAAAAGCTACAAGTCTTGCATTTATTCATAAAACTGTAATATTTGTGTTATAATAGCAGAGAGAGTTGGAGATATTAGCTCGGTATGATTTCTGACAATGAAAAATTGTTGATATTACCATTTTCTTTTTCGAATCTGTCTTGCATACTACCATGAATTTCAATTATTCGTGGAATAGGTAAGTATTTATGCAATTGTCACTTCTACTTA
Source organism: Agrilus mali (assembly GCA_029378335.1). Taxonomy (NCBI): domain Eukaryota; kingdom Metazoa; phylum Arthropoda; class Insecta; order Coleoptera; family Buprestidae; genus Agrilus; species Agrilus mali. Next base: position 13,760,792 of record CM055658.1, read on the forward strand.
CGGCAGGCTATTTCCAATATGATTAATATACCGAATCTGTTACAAACTTTTAATAAATGAATCTGAATTGAAGCGGTGACATCATAACTGTTACTTATTAATTGCAATATCAAGAGGGAACATTAAATATGTTGACAATTTATATACTGTTTAAATTATTGTGTCTGCTCTGAAACAAAATTAAGGTATGCATAACTGTGTTCTGTTATGGAAACGTCAGCAAATGGAAAAACACATGAAAGTATGAATCAATTAAAGACTGCCATATATGAACAATCAATTTGATGAATAATAATTTATTGTAAAGAAATCTGCATAGTAATCTATAGAGGTAAGGAATCTATAAGAAAAATAAATTGTAATATTTGTATAAAACATTTTATCAAATGTAGCATATTCGCCTCGGACAAAGAAGTAAGCGCACTGCCTCGAAACTAACAGGGCAAAATTTAGCCAATCTTTCGGCGAAGTGGCACTTTACAAGTGGTTTTACGAATATTTTTGCAGTTTTATGAGACAAAGTCGGAATTTATCAATAGGAAGAGGTATGGAAAGAATTTTGTGTCAATGAACATCGATATAACAAAGTTTATTCATCCAATGTAACGTTTATAGTTTTTTCACAAAAAATAGCTATATTTGAACGACTGGTAAAATAGTAGAAGTGGTTAGTTATTCGAAAGTAAAAATGAGTTCAAAAGACGTTACTCCTACGTTTTTGTTTTTTAGATTCTTCTTGATCACTAAAACATAACATTTATGACATTCATCGGACAATTTTATATAGGAAAAAGAAATGTTTTATTTCTTCTTTGTGTTTATTTCAGAGCAATCTTCAAACTGTCATTATTTAAGTAAATATAACAAAATTAAGTGCTAGTCTCGCTTTTGGAACTGGCTTATTTATTTAAGTTGGCCTTGAATAGCTTTATTTACAGAAGGGGTAGATAAAGGTCTCTGAGTGGTTTAATTCGTTCTATTTAATTATGTGACTGAAGTTTAATAGTGCTTGCCTTAACGGTGAGAACTATGGTTTGTTAATAAGGGAAATTTTTATATAATTACTTTTATTTTAATGGCAATTAATTTATTAATACGGTACCATAATGTATCTGAACTACCACAAAATGATATAGAATAAACAAAACTATTTAATATAAGATTCTACGATGTCAACTTTGAAATTATATTACCCTATTTAATAGTACACAAACAAGAGGCTTTAAAAGACAATTTACATTCAGGAGAAACGGAGCTCATTAATAATGTGTGACCAATAATTATCGAATATAAAAGTCTTGCTTTTAAGAATCAAAAAGCAATTAATTTTTTTTTTTAAATATAAAACAATAGTGAAATATTTCAATCCTTGTGCTTTTATGAAACAATTTTTTTTTGTGGATGTAGATTACACGAACACAAAAATCACTAAAAGGGGGTTGCCACTTGTGTTACCAATAAAATTGAATTGTTCTATTTCGATGAAGCAAGAACGACATTCTTTGTAGCAGATGATTCAGTAATTGATTTTTAAACGGCCTTTCCTGAAAATTTCTTACAAAATAAAACATGTTTCATTTTTTCATTACAGAAAAAGTACCTACTTGAAGCATCTTTTTTCTTATAATTTTGTAATCCTTTTTATTAAAAAAACATCGAAGAATCTAAGATACTATGCGAAATGCAGAAGTCTTGAAAAAACTTAACGTTATGTTTTCATTCTACCTACAAATTAAACTTTTTCATTTATATACCTATTCAGAATTATTATGAATCGATTTCTATACTTACAACATCCAAAGATTAAAGGTTATATTATATTTAGAAGGCTATAAAGAAACTGTTTACCTAAGAGTTATAATATCCTTTATTTTATTAGTACACCTGCCCAATTTCACCTACTATACATAGAACATAAACTGTTAAAAAGCATTAACTGAATGAAGCTTTCCTTGAAAAGGGGCCTAGTGGATTCTATTATATTTTACCAATTTTCTGATGTAGATAGCAGAAGCAGTTACCTAAAAGAAAACGTTAAACATTATGATAAACTACCCCTATTCGATTAGTATTAAGAAACGCCAATACGAATAAGCAGATGTCTCTGAATAGTGTTTTGATAATGTTGAATGAATATTAAATAGAAAAGAAGTAACAAACGAAACGAAGAAATCCACATTAAAATAATAAACAATATTTTACTAGCCCACCTAGTAGCCGATCGATAAGACAAAGGCTGTTATCTATTCCTTAATTAGTTTCTATTTATAATCTAACTTAACTATGTACATTTGAAAAAATACAGAAAGTCCTCAAAAGACCCGTTTTTAATTTTGCCTACCACACTTCGACTACTTTCTTTAAAATGCGTAAATGTTCAATGTAATATATAAGGCGACAATACAAAAAATATTTGTGTTTTCATTATTGAAACACCCTTAGTTTTTGAATAGCTGTTTAAAATCGTGAAATATTGCAAAAATTTTACTTTAGGGCCAAAATTTATAAGAAACGATTAACATGTGCATGCTTCAGATACTTTTAATATAAATTTCGATTTTATAAAACACCTTAGAAAATAATTGACATATACAGGGGACGGCATAAGTGAGTTCCCGCTATCCAAAAATTTGACAAACACGCTTCAAGCAAAATAAGTGAATCACGACGCTCACTGTGCAAACGCCAACTGTGAGGTGTAGTTACACACGTAGTGAATGTTGCGTTAATGAGTGTTTTGAGTTTCCAAGATACAAGCAAACCCCAAGTTTACGATAGAAGAGCAAGTTTTTTTATTGACATCGTACCTTCGTCTCCATGCTGATTACGCTATGTTTGCTAAATTCGCCGTTCGCTCCATTTTATGGTCTGACGAAGCGACGTTTAAGCTGAATGGTACCGTGAATTGACACAATTGCGTTTATTGGAGTATACGCAATCTACATCTCACCATGGAAGCGGAATCGCACCTACCTGGCGTCAGTGTTTGGGCCGAAATTCACGCCGGAGGCAATCATTGTGCGTAAGTTCCTGAATGATCAGTTCAGGGATTGAATTGGCAGACGAGGAGCAGTTGAGTGGCCAGCCAGACCCTGCGATCTTACACCCTGTGATTTCGTTCTTTGCTGTCTACGGAAAGATCGCGTCTTTGCAAAAGGGTCTGGCACCATTCCACAACTTCGCACAGTCACAGACTAAGAATTTGAAAAGCTCCGCGAACAGCCTGAACTGCTTCGCAGGACATGTTTCACAGTTGCAAACCGCTGCCGACGTTAAGTTCAGCAAGATGGCCGCTAATTTGAGCACCTACCTTAACCTTTTGTCACATACCTCAAGCACGAAACATTTCATTGGTAAGTTCAAAGATTATACGTTCATTAATCCGTTGCGTTTTGGTTTTTTTTTCACTCGTCCAAATCGGGGAACTGACTTTTGTTGGCTCCTGTATATATAATAAACTGAAAATCACTAAAATAAACTAAGTAAGATTAGATCAGGTGACCACCAAGAGGTATAAGAATTCGGTAAAAAGCATCCTTTATTACAACCTAAAGCATTGCTGTAATCGATTTCCAACAGGACTAAGGGTGGTTTTTACATCTTACCCGATAAGACCCGTTATCATATAAGTTGATTTTTCATTTTAGTTTTAGATTTTCACAAATTCATTTATAGTTAAATTAAAAATCCGTTAAAATACTACATTTTAATTTTAATGTAGGGAAATGTTAAATAGAAAGTACCACCATTTCTTTCTTTCGAAATATTGTTGACGGACGGCTAATAAAAGCAATTGACGTAATGAATAGAGTAATCTTTTATTTTTCTAAAGGGTCTTAAGAATTTCGTACAAGTATCAAATATTCCACATAGCTTGTCTTTTTGTATGCACAAATAGTACGAATTATTCAACCCGTGCCACTGGGTTTGTAAATCGTCTCAAAGAAATGGCTTATGCATTAGTGAAAGTTTGGGATCGTATATCTACCAAAGGAAACGATGAAAAACCTAGTTTATCATGTCACGTAGATTAGAAACTCTTGGAGTTGTTAGGGGAGACAATCTGTAGTACTAAGCAGTAATTCCAGTTTATAACTTTATTTTTAATAATAACACATTTAATTACTTCAGTTTATTTCAATAAAAGTCTTTTCTAAGATAAATTCAGAAAATGCAACGATTCAGCAAAAAATCTGTATTTCCAGCAATATCAAAGATAAATCAATGAATAAAAAATGCACTTAGAGAAAGCTTCTTTAATATAAACTGTATGCACTTTTTATACTATTGCTTGAGTAATACACAGGGTAAGTCAAGAATTAAGAAAAAACATTGTTTGAGTATTTCTACTACCAACCAGGAGGCTTTGAAAAAGTAACCACCACCTTTAGTTCTTTGGAAAGACAAAGAAATGTTGCAACCAAAATTGTGTGCGTCACTTTTTTTGGAATCGAGTGATTTAACGTGCAATGCAATCAAAAAGAACGCCAAAAAAATGTAAATTGGTAATGCATTTTTATTATGTGTTCATTTATCTTTTTAAATATTGTACCATTAATATATCACAAAATTGATTTTGTTTTATTATTTAGGTATTACCAAATTCTATAGAAAATTATGAATAATAAATTTCTATTTATTAAATAAACAAATATGATATTTATCAAAATCGTGGGCAAATATTAATTCTGATAGACGGTAATAGTATTAATGCATACCTACCAGGTTTATAGAATACATCTAGAAATTCCAATTAGCTCATTGTTTAAAAGTTTACAAATTAAAATTTTTAATTTACACCCTTTAAAATATAATACGCAGTTTTTGACTTTTTGTAAACTTTATATTTCAAAATAATTTCACTTATTATTTTGTTCAAACTTACCGAAAAACGATCCGATCCTTAACAAGTGGACGGACGAATATTAAAGGTAGATATTCGCGGAAGCGCGCATGCAAATATAAACGAATTGCCAAGAGTAGTCGACGTTCACCGACATACTAGAAAAACTTGAAAGCGCCGTTTTAAAAAGCGTTCCGTGATTCTGCGTAGCGTCGAGTTACGCTGATTTAGCGTACCGGTAATTTCTGCTGTCGAATTATTAATGCTTAGTTTGATAATGTTGTTAGGTATCCAGAACAAGCTGCTGATTGTCTCGAAACCCTTTTCTCGTTCAGAAAACTGAAAATTAAAAATCAAAATTACAGCAATTTTTATGTGCACCTCTCCAGGCAAATTCCAATGCAAATTATTGTATTGTTAATTGCGCTGTTTTTTTAGAAAATGCAGTACCTATAATTTTTTGACTTCATTCCCATATTTACAAAAAATTTGTGGTTATGGATTACAGTTAATAAAACTAATAGGTAGATTTTGTCTGAAGTAAGAATGTAAAGTATTAAAAAGATTGAACTATGTATTAGAGCGATAACTGAATGGAATTTTTTCATGTGTAGTAAAAAAAATCATGTGTGCAATTCACACGTGGTAGAAGTGAAACCTTCAAAAATCTTGGTTTCAAGATAATGAGACCAATGTAAAATTTCGGGAAGAGGATAATTATAATTATTAATATATTCGGGAAGAGGATAATTATAATTATCCTCTTCCCGAAATTTTACATTGATCTCATTATCTTGAAACCAAGATTTTTGAAGGTTTCACTTCTACCAGTGTGAATTGCACACATGATTTTTTTTGTAGGTTTTGGTAATGATCATAGTGATACAAACCTAAACCTTTGTACTACGCATGCGCGCACAAACACGTATTAACACACGTACAACGCAACAAAGAGAACCACGAACATAAGAAACACTGTGTAATGCTTCCTATCTCATTTTCTCCTACTCTGTCTCTTTTTACTGTCGCTTTTTCGTTTCATCGACCTTCAAATCACAACGGTACTATAGAAGTTTTCACTTCAAAAATCTCAAGGGAATAGCTTTAATCCAAGATCATTCAAAAGGTCTTGGGACTAGATACTGTGACGGACGTTGCGTTTTAGGTGGAATTGACCCATGCCTATTGCGGAAATTGAGTGGAATTTACCCATGCCGCGTTCCAGAAGGATCGAGAAGCCGTGGCTGGAATATTCGAATAGTTTGAGAATCACCTAGCAACGTCCACAAAACTATATAAACGACAGCGATGGACAGTTTGACAGTTTTTGACAGTAGAAGTTGACAGCAGATAGAGAGAACTGAAGAAAAAGTGATAACAAGAGTTTTTGAAAGCGAAATAGTTACTAAATTGTTAGTTTTTGTGACCCAGTTAATTAATCAAAGAGTTCAAAAATTACGTGATATTAAATTACGTAATAATACATTATCACATTAGGCTTGTAACGTCTTGCACGGTGCAATGAATCGGTTTATTATTGCGTACCAGAAAGGGTATAGAGTTCTGAGCGATCACTAAGCCCATAATTGATTGATTTCTAGTAGATAAAGTAGGTCGATTCAAGGCTAAACCCTATGGTTTTTCTTATATAGGAAGTAGGCGGCAATCACCTTGCGCAGACAGAGTTGCGCATGACAACCATCAGCGGATATTTGCCATCTTTGAAAGCTGTCACTCTCAGCCGCTGAAGAAGCAGTGAAGCTCTAACAACAAATATGGTGGATGATGTATTGACTTCGACTTTCACGGCTGACGTTATCAGAATAAGGCTCAATATTCGGACTCGAGGGCCGTTGTCAGAAATGTTTTCTTCGGTGAGAACACGTATGGAGTTATTAATCCCACGTTTAATTAATTACTGTGGTTGACATCCTCTGGAAACGTAGCGAGAGAGAAAATAGTGCGCAAATGGTAACTTTTTATAAATTATGTAAATTACTGCGCTGTGATACTAATGTTATACGAATGATTAAAAGCTCTCGAAAATTCAGCTGAGAACATTGTTATAAACTTGAAGGGTGTTTTAGTATTTGTAATGCTTTTGTCTGCCACAATGTTAAGTAATTCAGTATGATAATTGCGTACTGATGTTTTAGAAGATACCTAGATTATTTAAGTGAAATGTGTAAGAAAATGGAAGCTTAATGAATATGAGCCGCACAATTTAGTAAGTTAATTTAATTGGGGCGCCTTATTCTGTTACCGTCAGTACAAAACATAACACAAGCTTAGACTCATTATGTTCTAATTAATACAACGAAGAAATATTATAATGTAAACGATTGAACAAATTTAATTCCGAACTGTCTGAATATACCATAAATTGAAATGAAAGTGGAACTAGGACGATGACGAAAATGAATTAAGACTTGAATTAAGAGTCTAAAGCAGAACTATAAGTAGTTTTGAAAACTATATTAAAAATGAGCTAAAAGTATGCTAATCAAAGTAAGGAACTATGAAGTACCCAATGATTTGAAAATGCTAACAATATAATGGGAAACTCTAAGCAGTATGTTTTGAAATTAAAGCGCTTAAGAACAACATCGACAGCAGTCTTTCAATCGTAATGAGGGAAAATGGAACATGTGACCCTCACAATACTCATCAACACCACGCTTTTATTTTCCTAGCTCCCTTTTACAAGTGGATAAAAAATGGAAAATAAATAAAAATTTCGAAAAAATTGTTCGAGTTAAAAGTCGCCGAATTGAAAAGCAACTCGAAAAGAGAGACCAAGATACGCCTGGTACTAAGAACATCCTACAGAAGCGGCTCGAGGAGACTGTGATACAAGTAGGCTTCGATCCCAGCACATATAATTGAGGACGAATTGGAAAAGAAATTAATTGAAAATTCAAAGAATCTTGAAGAAAAATTAAATGAAAAACTGGAAGAAAAATTCAATGATAATTCAAGAATCTTGAAGAATTAAACGAAAATCTGGAAGAAAAATTAAAAGAAAATTCAAAGAATATGGAAGAAAAATTAAATGAAAATTCAAAAGTCCTAGAAGAAAAATTAGAAAAATTCGAAGGAAATTTGGAAGAAAAACTGGGAAAATTAGAAGAAGAACAAGAAGAAATAAACAAAAAGCTGGGGACTTTCGACAAAAGATTGGCCTAGCTGGAAGAAAGGGTTCTGAATTCGGAAAAACGAGAGACCAGTCACCAACTTACGGAAAAGAGGCATAGCGTGGTTGACGGCAAAGAAATCCCCGACGTGAAAGAAGAACAGGTCATCTCATCCAATGTGCATATGAAGCTACGTACGTTTGACGGAAAAACATCATGGACCATGCTCTGCGTGATGGTGCTGGCGAAATTTTGAACACATTGTCACGGGAATAATTACTAGACTACCATAGGCTAGTAAAAAGATTAGAGATGCGATACGGCCAAGCACATCTGACGGCTGTGTACCATGTGCAGTAAAAGAACCGACGACAGAAGACAAGGGAAAGTCTTCAGGAATTCAAAGCGGATATCGCACGGTTAGTCCGGCTCGCCTATTCGGGTACGGCCGACGATACCCTGGAAAGATTGGCCGTCGACGCGTTTATTGACGGACTAAAGGACGACGAAATACAACAGCGACTCCGACTGGACCGGCCGAGGACTTTGGTGGACACATTGGCCCGTACAATGGAATACGACGTCGTCAAACAGGCGTCGCAACGACAATGTCGAGTGCGGGAATTGAAAGAAGAGTCAGCCGGTCGGGACGAAGATAGACTGGAAGAAATGATCCGCCGAATAATGACAAAAATAGAAGGGAAGCGCAGACAAGTCAGGTGTTGGAACTGTGGGAAGTTAGGCCACGTGAGAAGCAACTGCAAGAGTGAGAGATCTGCTTATCAAGAAGATAAGCCCCGCGTACAGGATAACTAGTCAGGGTCGGCGCGGCGGGGCAAACGTCGATCCAGAAACAAGAAGCCCCAGGACTAGCTGCACAGACATAGACTATGAAAGATAGAGCTGATAGTCTTTTTCTTACGGGACATATAAATGGGAAAGGTGTTCGTTTCTATTGGATACGGGAGCAAGCAAGACAATTATACGAGTCAACGTGATGATTACAAGAAAGCTTCAACCGACCCAGTGGAAGCTACGTACGGCCACCGGGGAAATGGTAAATATCCATGGTGAAAGCTACGTTAAGATCCGCATAGGAAAGAATATGTTATTCTGGGCTTGGACGTGCTTCGAACATATGACCTTTGTCTGAGACTCCAAAGAAAGTCGTAACCTTAAACGGGGAAAAATTCACGCTAACTACTAAGGACACCGTACCATCCCAAGTCAGAAAGTTAGAAACAAGAACAGAAGACACGCAACGCCTACCAGAAGCCTTGTCGAAATTGAGCCAGGAAACAGGTGGCAAATGTAATCCTAACCAACGACGACTAATAAAAGGATTACTAAAAGGATACTAAAACGTCTTTGAAGTAGCAGGTGGAAAGAAGGGGCGAACCAACGTCGTCCTGCACAAAATAAATACTGGCGAGGCACAACCCATCCGTCAGCGACTCACGAGACTACCACTGGCCAAGAGAGAAGAGGCTGAGAACATCATAAGTGAAATGCAATGGGATGGGGTAACAGAACCATCCAATAGCCCTTGGACATCACCGGTAGTTCTGGTTAAGAAGAAGGATGGCTCGACACGCTTCTGTGTGGATTACCGCCAATTGAATAATGTGACGAAAAAAGACTGCTACCCCTTACCACGAATCGATGACACCCTGGATACACTATCAGGGTCGACGATATTTTCTACCTTAGACCTCACGAGAGGGTGGCTTTAGGGCCCGGATGCCAAAGAGGAGACAGCGTTTTCCATTGGAACGGGGCTGTGGCAGTTCAAGGTGATGCCGTTCGGGTTATGCATCGCACTAGCCGCCTTTGAGCGACTTATGGAAACAGTTTTGCTTGGTTTAATGGAGAAGACTTGCCTAGTATACCTCGACAAAATCTCCGTAGTCAGAAAGGACTTCAACGACCATCTAAAGAATTTGGAGTAAATTTTCCGAAGACTTCGTGGTGTTCGCCTAAAACTTATACACAAGAAATCTCAGCTATTTCAAGAGACCGTCAACTACCTAGGGCATATAGTATCCGGAGACGGCACAGAAAATTAAGGCCGTGCAAGAGTGGCCTATACCTGCAGACGTCCATCACCTCAGAAGTTTCCCTGGACACTGCATCTACTATAGACGTTTTGTTCCTGTATTTGCTAAAATTGCTAAGCCCTTGACACGACTCACAGAAGAGAGTAGACCATTTTGTTGGGAGCAAGACTGCCAAGCTACTTTTGAACAGCTAAAGAAAACCCTCTCTTCTACACATGTGTTGAGCTATCCCCTACCAACTGGGAAGTTTATCCTGGACACCGACGCTAGCAGTATTGAAATTGGCGCGGTTCTGTCACAAATACAGAATGGTAAAGAAAAAGTGATTAAATACTTCAGCAGAACTCTATCCAAATCTGAACGGAACTACTGCGTAACCAGACGCGAATTGCTAGCCGTAGTAAAAAGTGTGGAAATTTCTACAAATAACTCTACGGAAGAAAGTTTTTGCTGCGAACCGACCATGCCGCGTTGAAATGTTTGCTTAATTTCAAGAATCCCGAGGGCCAAGTATCAAGGTGGATAGAAAAGCTACAAGAATACGGGTTTGACATAGAACACCGAGCGGAAGTAGCCACAGAAACGCCGACGCCTTATCCAGAAGACCTTGCCCAGACAATTGTAAACACTTTCGACGCGTCAAACAACACGAAGAGGTTAGGAGGATAACTATCATGGACGAGCAGTGGCAGCCCGACAATATTAAGTCAGAACAACATTCCGACGTGCTCCTAAAAATGTTCCTGGACTGGAAGAAAGAAGGCAGAAGGCCAACCTGGCAGGAAGGGGCTGCCAAGTCCACAGAAGTAAAATCGTTGTGGGCTCAATGGGATTCCATTGAAGAAGAAGATGGTCCCACTGGGGCTGCATTCTGACCAGGGAAGAAATTTCGAGTCAGTCATATTCCAGGATATTTGTAAGATATTGGGCATTCATAAAACTCGAACTACAGCCTTACATCCTCAATCAGACGGCATGGTAGAACAAATGAACAGGACCATTAAGAAGTACCTGTCCAAAATGGTCTCCAACCATCAGCGAGACTGGGATCGTTATCTGCCATTGTTCCTTTTGGCATACAAATCTTTCTCCAGCGACAAGTAACACGATCAATTCTGGAATCATCGACGGATTTCTAATTATTATTCATCATTCGGGAACACTTAGGATTTCTTCTTCGAATTATCTAGAAAGTCCGAAAGGTGTATTTAAAGTGATCATCTTTGGGTCGAGAGAGTAATTGTGAGAAAGCATCCGTGCGCGAATCAAAACGATAGACAACAGTGATATAAATAAGTGGTTATATAAATAGGAGAATTGTTCTGATATAAATAGTAGTTCTAAGTAAGTGTTAACTGTTATATAAATAGTGTAGAATAAATAATTGTTTAACTAGAAAATTCGTTACGGTATATAACGTTAACAGAAGCAGGTAGTCTTTGCCGGACCCTTTTGGGTTCCCTGAAGCGGCACTGAAAATTAAAGGCAGAGTCTGTTTAGAAGTCGAAGAGAGAGGTTATATATATTTCATCTAATTAGTTTTATTATTAAATTTATTAAACACGATTCGTCTTTCGATTCATCAAGTACAATCCCACATTAATTAGGTAGAAATGTTTTTATCGAGTGATAAAATAAAGAAAAATTAAGAATTTCGCTGAGTAATTGACTGACATCTTGCAGGACGGGAAGAAAGTCCCAGGGGGCAATCTCGTGACTAAGTGGAAACGAAATAAAAATCTGAACTGAATTGACTTACACCATTTACAAGTCAACTAAACATGTCACATTCACAAAATAAAATCAAAGGAGTATTGTCATCGCGATAATAATTGGCTAACCTGAATACTTCCTGAGGTTAGTTGACTCTATTATAGTTGAGAAAGCAGACTAACACAATAATCACTTGTACGCTAGAGTGAGATTAATAGAGCTGCCAGATCTCCTGTTAAGAGAACGGGAAATAGAACAGCGTTGATTCTCTTGGATCTTACGCGAACGAAATTTTTGAAGAGTTTCCGTATTACCTGATTGCGTCTCTTGCCACCTAAGACCTTGTCAGTTTTTGCTTGTGAGTAGAAAAACCTCCCACGAGGCAATGGTCTCATTATCATAATGTAAGGCGGCTCAACTCTTAGGTATTAAGCAGGAACTCACTACTCCCGATATTCACAGTAGTGTCACGAGTACTTGCCAATTGAGTTGGTGTGAGTCTAATTAACAAACACCTTCCCTGAAAAGAAAATGGATATTCTCGGCTTTCCTGACACAACTAGTATATTCCGGCAAAGATTAATGGGAAAACAATTGGATTGCGAGAAGGCTGTAGAATTTCCTAGAAAGAAGCTGAAAAACTATATAAGGCGAGCCGGCTTGCACCGAGCGAGTTAGTTGACAGCTGATGTTTACAAGCGAATAACAGAAGCGATCGATTGGCGAACCATAGTGGCGATAGAATTCATAGAGTACGATTAGATAGTGGTTACGTTTACAGTGAAAGGAATAAAAGACTTTCTAGTGAAATAAATTGCGTGGACTTGTATATAATAGTAGTGTATTTAAATTAATTTTAGTTATTTATTAAATTCGTTGTTCTGTTTCGTTAATTATGCTTTTCGTAACTGAACACGTCACAGTATAGACTCTGTGTATTCAACGACCGATGAGCCGCGTAGAAAGACAATAATAATAGGTCCAAAAACGTAAATTGTGGTCAATGATTGCTTATAGGATCTCATAATACGTGTGCACTATATTGAGTTTGATATGATGTAACTGAATCTAAATGACTGGAAACTTTGGCGCACTAAATAGATCAGACCTCAACGCCAAAACACGAAACTGAACGTCCAAAGTACTTTTTGATAACAACAGTTCATTTAAGTCCCTGAAGAAGGTAACTTTGATACCGAAAAATACTTTGGACTTTCAATTTCGTGTTTTGGCATTGAGTTTTGGGCTATTTAGTGTTTTAATGTAACTGAAGCTGAATCATGTCATCCGGAATATCAACAAATAAATGAGGAAACATGAATTCTTGTTAATAGTGAATAAGAATGAGGTAGTGCTCTTAGGAAAAAACAAGAAGAAGAATAAACATTATTATATCTGAAGTATTCAAAGCCTGCATAAATCCGTGTATTCTCATTTCTTTCAGTAGTTATATCGAACTCAATAAGAATTCTCATAGAAGAAATAAATTAGACACCCACACATGTCCCTACATATGAAAGTTATTGTAGTTTTTGGAAATATTATTGAGATGACGTCTACTACATTCATTAGGAGTACCGATTGTTTCATAAGATCCAGCATTAAATGATAACTTTTGAACTTTTGGCGCAAATGTCACATTCGTTGACTAAAAGAAAATAAATCTATAGCAAAAGACTGTTCTTTTGAAATATTGCAAATACATTGCTTCAGTAAATCCAATACCTACGACAATTTATATAAATAATATCGTGTAAGTGATTACTTTATCTATTGAAAAATTCCCAGAACGCCGCTATGATATCAGGTTCTAAGAAGCAATTCCGATTGATATCAAAAACACACCACTTTTTAAATCCGTAATTACTACCCACATTATAATTACCTACAAATAAACTGCACTTAATATTTTAGTACTGAGTAACGTAGTTTAGGAAACGTCGTACAATTCAGATCCGGGTGTTCTAGTCAAGCCCCTTTTCAGTTTGGATGGAATTTTTTAGTAAATAATATTCCACAGATAATTTTTTATTTTCTTCTTTTTTGACTTTTTCCTCCAAGTCAAGATATTTGCTTTTCATTCGGCAAGTCCATCAGGTGATTCAATAAGGAAAAAATGCTTCAGTAAATTATTTACCTAAAGATGCAATGGAGTGTTATGAGAAAGATCCAATATGACAAGATTATTCCAATAACTCTACTATAACCTCATCAACCATTAACCACCAAATGAGGGGGACCAGCGTACTCTACGAGGGCATTCCAATATTCAATACCTTAATGAGTAGATCTTTCCTTAGTGGTCTCTTAAAGCTCATTAGAAATTTTTCGGCAGAATTTTTGGGGCAATAATACTCCATAGATAATCTTTCACTTTTCTTGTGTTTCCGTTTAGATGTTTCAACTTTTTCTCCACCGCCACTGTCCACCAAATATCCTATAATTCCAAAAGGATTCTAAAGAAGGTCAACTTTATAATGTGGAGTATAAGTCAGAAGAACTTCTCACCTACTAACTTTAGTGGTGGGAGGAAATAAAATTACCCAATTCCTTCAATTAGTAGTAATTAGGTTACTGAAGATGAATTCGTAAACTGAGTGAAAATACATGTTTATTTAGATAATTTAAGAAAGGGAACATTCTCTTTTATTTCATTGGTAGTGATTCTCTATAGCATACAAGTATTTTTAAAACTTTCATTTTCTTTACAAGGAATATTTGTGTCATTCATATTAATGAGGATAACGGTAGCATTTGAAGTGTTTAGAAAACCATATTTGAATTTCGAAGAGTATTTTAAAGATACATACCTATATAACATTAATTTTTTAATAAAACTGCTTTTCAACGATCATAAATTTCTTTTATTGATTTTCTTTCACTTTAAATAATAAACCGTTGTCACATGACGAAACATAATTACGGTTTGTCAACACAGACAAAGTCTCATAAATCTTTTAGAATGGTGTATCTGATATCGGATGGTATTAATATTGTTAAATTATTCTGAGGTAGAAAACTTATAAAACGCGCTTTCCAAAGCGTAGCCAATTAACGGCTCCAATTTTCATCTTCTATAAAAATTGAAAGGCACTAATTTTTTAATTAAAAAGGAACATGTATATACGTACAATTAATTGTATTGAAAGTAAACGCATTGAATGGTGTGATACATAATGGGTAATTTTTCAATTTTGTTCTTAGGCTAAGAATATAATTATGTTCGGAAAAGTTATTCTTGGCTATACTAGCCAATATAATAACAGCATTATAAAAAAATAATATTAAACTTTCACATCACTTAAATTCATAGTTTTCACTTTCAGTAATTGTATTATATATATTTTTTAAACCTTTCAATTTTATTAATTTTACAAAGAAATCGTCAAAAAGTTTTCCCACTAAATCCGTTTTTCTTTTAATAATGCTTGTCCTGCAATGTTTTTTTATCTGCTCTATTAAAATAAAATGGGGTATCATTTAAGATGTCTAGCTTCGACTGCCTTTTCTTCGTGTCCTATTCTTGATAATGTGTTATCTGTCAGGCACCCAACTCATTTGATTGCGAATGTTTCGAAAATTGAGATTTATACGAACTTCATCGATCCTAACTTTTCGATTTGGAGACGCATATATCAATGTAGGATACTTTTTAAATTATTACTTTCCTAGCCAACTTTTTTTAACGCAATTTAGACCAACTATTTCGTTTATTTGATCAAGTGAAGTATATTGTATTTGCGATTATTTAATTCAATAACCAACAAAAAGTTATGTCTATTGGTCGGCATTCACATATGTTTTATTTAATTTCCATGTCTGCATTCAAATTTCAGATCTGTGTTAAATTTGAAACAGTCATTTGGTCAATGTCAACACCCAAGCAGTGCGCATGATA
Organism: Agrilus mali; assembly: GCA_029378335.1. Classification (NCBI taxonomy): domain Eukaryota; kingdom Metazoa; phylum Arthropoda; class Insecta; order Coleoptera; family Buprestidae; genus Agrilus; species Agrilus mali. Next base: position 13,776,437 of record CM055658.1, read on the forward strand.
ATTGCTTTATAGACAAAAACGGACTTTGCGGTAAAAATATAAGAATAGTGAAAGTACTCACTATAAATAATATATCTTTTGTCCTTTCATTTTTAATCATTCATGTATACACAATAATATCTCAGAACATTTTTGGCAAAAAAAATTATACTTTTTTATTTTTGACAGTGGTAGTTTACAGCAGATAGAGAAAAATGAAGAAAAAGTAATTGCGACACTTTTTGAAAGCAAAATAGTTGTTGAATTGTTCATTTTTGTGAACGAATTAATTAATAAAAGAGTTTTAAAATTACGTGAGAATAAATACATGCCAAAATACCTAAGTATACAGGGTTTTTCAAGTTGATGGGCTATTAGAAATATATGAATTAGTAGAATGAATTCAATTCTGAAACTTGGGATCATTTGGTTATTGTTTATGCCGCTTCTTTTAAAAATATTTTCAAGTTCGATTTATATCCGGTTATACCGGAAGTCGATATCAACTTTGTTGTTTTAAATGGAATGGTATATTTTTATGCTGAATTCGAATAAAACGTGTAATTCTAAGGTAAGTTTGATAACCAACTTGTACACCTATGACGATCGGTTTCTGAGTTACTTTAATTTATAGAAAAAAAATCGCTAGCGCAACCCAAATTATAAAACATCATAACTTCCACAAAATACGACTTAGAGTGTTGAAATTTTTACTAGTAATAGCTGAATATTAGTGCTAACGCTTTCACAAAATTGAATTAAATAATTTATACAGGGCGTTCAAATTAAATTCTAAAATTGAAAAACTTCAAACACGAATTACCTCGTTTTTTCAAATGGCACCTACTATTTTTTATTTTTTCAATCGATTCCTTTTTGTATCCTCTTTCGATATATATGGATACTTCCTATTTTATTAATTTTGGAATAATAATAATAATTTAGGGCTAAGTGGGTTACCCATAGCGAGACCTTCATGCTGTTCATAGAACGTGTTATCGGAAATGAGATAATTCTGATTAAGACAAATACTTAATAAACTGACTAATTCATCTGTAATAACCGGGTTAATCCTATTGTTCTGTAGATGTGTTTTAACTATATCAACAACTTCATTAGGTGGAATACTAGAAAAAAGATTGCAGACGTCAAAGGACACAAACTTGGTAAATCTAATTTTGAAATTTTATTTACAAGGTCTAAAGATTTTAGTACAGAATATGTTGGTTTAAAATTCGTAAGTTCTTTAATTTTTTTTTAAATGTTTTGACAAAAAGAATAACCATTCCACTTATGCTAATCACTTAATTTCCAATTCACACGTTTTTGATGATAATTTTAAGGTATTACATATAGAAAATAAAAGTCTTAAGTTAAATCTTCTAGAAACTATGGAAATAAATAAATTAAACAAATTAGGTTTAATTTTAAATGAACAAACGGACTTGAATAATTCACCATTACTTAATATTTAACCTTATTACCCCCACTCTGTTAACCGAGTATTTAAAAAATTAATTGACGAAGCTGTTAATTCTTGTAACTCCATATTAAAATAAAAACACAACACAAAAGTTACAAAACTTTTATTGTAGACCACAATAATATTATTTCACCACAGAGTGGCTTCCTCAGGTGGAAATATAATAACTTAAAACTAAAATACAAAATCCTTAAATACTAAACATAGACAAAAAGAGGGGATGGAACCATTAAAACAAAACTACAGATTAAGTAAAGGAGAATTATTAATATATAATTGGTCATTTAAAATTAAACCTAGTCTATTTAATTTGTTGATCTCCATACATTCCAATAAATTTAATTTATGGCCTTTATTTTCTATATGTAATACATTAAAATCATCATTAAAACTATGGCCATGTTCTATAAGATGATTTGCATAGGTGGAATGGGTGTTCTTATATTCAAAACTTTTTTTATGTTCATGAATCCTGTCCCTAAATGATCTCCCTGTCTGACCAATATATGCTTTGTTGCAGCTACCACAATTTAATTGATAAATTCCTGATTTATGTTCCTTTGGGGTGATATGTTTATTATTTTTTATGAAATATCCTAAAGTGTTATTAGTTTTAAAGGAAATTATCGAACCCGAAAATTTGGAAATATGATAACCTAAACGTTTAGAGAAATAACCTGAATAAGTAAGAGTATTATAGTTTGACGAGCGTTTGTTTTTTACATGGGGGTAAATTAAATTTAAAGTATTTCTAAATAGTTTTTTATTGAGTAAATCGGTAACTAGTGACGTATGATAACCGTTGTTGGCAGCAATTACCAAACTCCTATTTAATTCCTTATTATAATCATCAGATGACATAGGTACTGTGATTAATCTATGAAGGCTAGAATGGAAAAAGGCTAATTTATGTGAAATAGGATGACAAGAATTAGAATGATTAATGGTATCGGTATGAGATTTCTTATGGTAAATGGAAAACGAATGTTTGTTGTTAAAATTCTTTATGGATAAATCCAGAAAGTTGATACTTTTGTTATCTTCCAGTTCTAACGTGAATTTGATTTTAGGGTGAAGATTATTCAAAAAATTAAAAAATGTCGAGAGTTGTCTGTTAGATCCCGTAAAACACACGAGGATGTCATCGACATAACGATCATAATATAAACATTTTTTGAAAAGAATATTCTGCGCTATTTTACTTTCAAGATTATTTAAAAACATTTCCGCGAGAAGTGGGCTCAGCGGGTTACCCATTGCGAGACCCGATCGTTGTTCATAATAGGTATTATCAAAAATTAAATAATTTTGTTCTAGGCAGATAGTAAATAGTGAAATGAGGTCATTTATAATAACAGGATTTACCTTATTAGTCGTTAAGTGAGCCCACTTCTCGCGGAAATGTTTTTAAATAATCTTGAAAGTAAAATAGCGCAGAATATTCTTTTCAAAAAATGTTTATATTATTATCGTTATGTCGATGACATCCTCGTGTGTTTTACGGGATCTAACAGACAACTCTCGACATTTTTTAATTTTTTGAATAATCTTTACCCTAAAATCAAATTCACGTTAGAACTGGAAGATAACAAAAGTATCAACTTTCTGGATTTATCCATAAAGAATTTAAACAACAAACATTCGTTTTCCATTTACCATAAGAAATCTCATACCGATACCATTATTCATTCTAATTCTTGTCATCCTATTTCACATAAATTAGCCTTTTTCCATTCTAGCCTTCATAGATTAATCACAGTACCTATGTCATCTGATGATTATAATAAGGAATTAAATAGGATTTTGGTAATTGCTGCCAACAACGGTTATCATACGTCACTAGTTACCGATTTACTCAATAAAAAACTATTTAGAAATACTTTAAATTTAATTTACCCCCATGTAAAAAACAAACGCTCGTCAAACTATAATACTCTTACTTATTCAGGTTATTTCTCTAAACGTTTAGGTTATCATATTTCCAAATTTTCGGGTTCGATAATTTCCTTTAAAACTAATAACACTTTAGGACATTTCATAAAAAATAATAAACATATCACCCCAAAGGAACATAAATCAGGAATTTATCAATTAAATTGTGGTAGCTGCAACAAAGCATATATTGGTCAGACAGGGAGATCATTTAGGGACAGGATTCATGAACATAAAAAAAGTTTTGAATATAAGAACACCCATTCCACCTATGCAAATCATCTTATAGAACATGGCCATAGTTTTAATGATGATTTTAATGTATTACATATAGAAAATAAAGGCCATAAATTAAATTTATTGGAATGTATGGAGATCAACAAATTAAATAGACTAGGTTTAATTTTAAATGACCAATTAGATATTAATAACTCTCCTTTACTTAATCTGTAGTTTTGTTTTAATGGTTCCATCCCCCTCTTTTCGTCTATGTTTAGTATTTAAGGATTTTGTATTTTAGTTTTAAGTTATTATATTTCCACCTGAGGAAGCCACTGTGTGGTGAAATAATATTATTGTGGTCTACAATAAAAGTTTTGTAACTTTTGTGTTGTGTTTTTGTTTTTATCCTAGTATTTAAGTTGAACTGTAATTATTTTAAGTATAGACTACTTCTCCACCTGAAGAAGGCATTGTATGCCGAAATAATTATTGTGGTTTCATTAAATAAATTCTTGTAACTCATCTGTGTTTTATTAATTCTTCAACATAAAATATTACCTGAAGACTCTGTAAATTGTATGATCTCAAATAGTTTTCCTTTAGACATTTTAAAATCAAAATTGTAAAAAAGTGGTTGTTTCCAGCTATTGAATAGCCTTCTAAGCATAATAACTTGCACATAACTATAAGGTTTCACAGTCTCGTCATTGACTCTATCATATAAATATTATTTGCGAATTTTCATTTCATCAAATGATAATACGCATACTTTATCTAGGGCACTCATTTCAGACAACTTCATGATAGTGAAAACGTTTTTTAAAATACCAGGTGCAATTTTAATTTTCTTTAACCATGATCTGATTGTTGACATTTCAGGAAATGGATACCCATTTTTTAAAAGCATTCGATAAAATCTTGGTCCAGCTGAATAAAGAACTATTGCTTTCGATATATCTTCAACTGACCAACGAAGGCGACTTTTTGAACCTTCCAATTTTATCATTTGTTGATTACTAAATAGTTTTCCAACAACTTCTTCTCTTTTTTCCAAATATTCAATTTTTTGTTGAAGCTTATTTATAATCTCATCCCTGTCATCGACTTCTGACTCCGTATTGATTCTAATAAACAAAATTTGAAATCTATTACTTTAAATGCCCTATAATATTAAAAAGTCAAGTAAGTCTTTTTATAAACAATATGAAAACCTTTCTTACACACCCTATAGATGTTGTGATTTAAAAAAGTAAATAATTACCCAATACTTCGATTGCATGAACTAACTACTGTAATATTATTGTCAGTAGGGGAAGATAACAGGTTCTCGCCCAGAGGGTTGAGAGGATATTGATTTATGACAATTGTGACGTTATTGTATTTTAATAGAATGTGGGTCAAAGTCATAAATGTTGATTGAAAGACGTCGACTGCATCAGTCGACAGCTGTACTACAGCAGAGAGTATATGTATCATCGATTGCGTAAACCAGTTTTTTCGTGAAGACGTCTACGCAGTCGGGTGAAATTTGTCTGAAAGGCGTAAACTGTCTATGTTAAGTCGGGAAACCCTTCCGAGAGAAATGATGCTGTTACATAATGACAACGGTTGAAATAGATAGAATAGTGTTGTAGAGAGAGAGAGAGGTGATCGGTTAAAAAGCAAATATGAATTGCAGACGCAGCATCAGCTCCACGTTAAACACCTACTTTTGTCGCTAATATGTATGCGTGGATACTTTCACACACACATACATACATACACACAAACTCTACTTTAACTGTGTTTTACTGCAGCCAAACAATAATTTTGTAAGCTATCATTCTACGTGTGTAAGTTCATCACATACAGACATCACTTGTCGTTCACGGTGAACACCTAGTTTTGTTATACGTATACGTCAACAACTTTGCCATCGTAAATTCGCTGATGTTGTGTACACAAGTGTACTTTACGTACACGTCTTAATTAAACATATACCCGTTCCTCTATGTCTACGTATTCAAATTGGAATTCACGCGCTTTACGTCTTCCATCTTACTCCGTCTATATGGAACAACTACGTTTCTTATTCTTTCTACTCCGTTCTACTTTAACTTTTGAATAAACAACCTCATGTACAACCATTTCGAGATAACCTACCAGTTTTTAAATTCATCACACACACATACAGACATCACTTGTCGTACACGGTGAACACCTACGTGTTTTGTTATACGTATAAGTCAACAACTTTATCATAGCAATCGACATTCGCTGATGTCGCGCATACACGTCTACTTGACGCATACAACTTAAACCTGTACCTGTTCCTCTACGTCTACGTATTCAAATTCACGCGCTTTGCATCTTTAATCTGATTACTCCGTCAACACATCGTACAACCAACACGCTAAAGAAAATACTCGTACGTATACATAACAGCGTGTGTGATTACAATGCAATTTTGCCAGCTTTATAGACTTGTTTTGGTGCATGCTTGATTACACATGGTTAATAATAATAATAAAATTTCAGTAAAAAGTTTCAACGAAATATATTTGAAAAAAATGCTTTTACAATTATTGTTTCAACAAGAAGATCGTCATTATCAAAAAGTAAACAATTACTAAAGTTAAAAATTAATTGTCACTGGTTTAAATATACGATCAACAATTACAAATACAAACGAATTAAATTTCGATATTACTAAACTTTGTTTTTAAAAAAAAAAACGTTTAATAAAAAAACTCGAGATTACAAAAAATATATCTTAATTACTAGAGATACAAATCGTAACTGACCAAGATTGACTTTTCTTTTACACAATAAAAATATATGATAAAAATACATAATAAAAATACATAGAACAAAAGTGCATATAATACGTCAGGTCTATATGACACCCATGTACCAGTCACCGTGTGAAACATGTACGGATGAGTCTGACTCAGGTGAATATAACTAACGTAAAGGTATACATACACACATATAGATACAAGTTATATTCGCCTGAGTCAGACTTATCCGTACATGTTTCACACGGTGACTGGTACATGGGTATCATATAGACCTGACGTATTATATGCATTCTTATTCTATGTATTTTTATTATGTATTTTTATCATATATTTCTATTGTGTAAAAGAAAAGTCAATCTTGGCAGTTACGATTTGTATCTCTAGTAATTAAGATATATTTTTTGTAATCTCGAGTTTTTTTATTAAACGTTTTTTTAAAAAAACAAAGTTTAGTAATATCGAAATTTAATTGGCGCAGTCAGTAGGATAGTTAAACGGTTCGGACAAAAATCGCCAAAAAAAGGACCGCGTCGTTTTAACGACTAATTTAACTATCGTGAACAAATCAAACTTTGAAAAGTGTACTGTACATGTTCCAAACTCAACATTGTGCACACAAACAAAGAACTCTAAATTGGTGGTGTCTAATGGAACAAGCATCGTCTAGTACAATTCGCTAACCAATTCGAGGACCAGAATTTTGGGACCAAACCTAACTTCGGTTGCAGCCCATCTACAAAGGACAAGGACTAAAATCGCCTTCATTCCTGAAAATCTAAGCTAAGGACAATGAAACCAACTTTAATGTAAGTGCTCATTCCTTTTTATATATATTTCCCTTACTTTCCTGTGTAAAGGGTATAAATTTATGCAAAACAATAATTTAGATTTAAACGATTTAATAGATTCATTTTCCAAAATGACTACCAGTAATGTAAAACCAGTCGATATTGGCTTACTTCGTTACCAAGCAGATAATATTCCAGTTTTTGATGGAAATCCTAAACAACTACAAAGATTTATTAATGCCTCTGAAAATTTTTTAAAGGCCTTTCAAAATATTGCTAATGTTAATGACCCTCTTAATATTTGCCTATTTGATACGATTCTGAGTAAACTAAGAGATCGTGCGGCTGATTTAGTAGGTTCAAGAATCGAACTTAACTCTTGGAAAGCTATCAAAGATTGTTTAATTTTAACATTTTCTGATCAACAAAGTATAGATTGCCTTATTCAAGATTTAATTTCTTTAAAACCTCACAAAAATTAAACCCCATTACAATTTGGTATGCGAATACAAGATTGTCGTAGCCTTCTTTTAGCTAAACTTAACGCAACAGACGCAAGTGAAATTGAAAGACGTATTAAAATAGAACATTACAGTAATTTCGCTTTGAAAACTTTTATTAACGGATTACCTTATCAAATGCAATTAGTAGTAAGGTTAAGAAACCCGAGTTCATTAGAACAAGCTTTAGCATGTGTTACCGAAGAAGAAAATTTTGTCTATTTTAGTACAGGTCATAACCAAAACCTTAAAAACCCAGTTTATAAAACTCAGACTAATGTAAATCACGGTTTCCCAAAACCAATCCCAATTCATCATAGACCTTTGCATTTTACACAAACTCCCGTAAATCCTGCTTTTTCTTTTAAATCGCCTTTGCAAAACTCGTCTTTCCGTTCACCTCTTTTCAATAATACATAATTTAGACCTAACTTTCAAAATACTTGGCAGCCAAATTCCCCAAATTTTTCAAGACCAAATCCCCCAAACTTTTCGAGACCTTTTTCCAAAATCCACAACCTTTTAATGTATTTCAAAATAACCGTCCTCAATTCTTTCAAAGACAAAATCCTAGCACAGTGACCAGAACGAGCCAAAATTCATTTAAACCGGAACCAATGGATACTAGCTCTGGTAACTCCAGAATTAAACCAAGCCCAAAATTTACCTCCGAAGAACTTTTCGCACAACAAATTGACGAAAATACAGAAAATCTTGTAAACAATTACGAATCAAATGAGTTTTCCCAAATGAATTATAATTATGATACTGATACATGTGGTTATCAAGAAAACAATGTGCCTTATTCAATTAATTATGATCAATACTATGACTACAATAATACAGCGGATTCTGTCATACCAGAAAATATCCAAAGTAACGAAGATAATTTAAATATATTTGATTGAGTCTACTGTTACTTGATTGAAATTCATGTTCACTACTTTAAATAAAACGCTTATATTAAATTTCAATTGTTGTTTATTGCACTTGACAATTGTTTCGCCAAACTTTGGCTTCTTCGGAAGTTATTTGTTACTTGAATAATTTAAATGTAAATTTTCATCAGGCTTCTACCAACAAGCCGAAGACATAGTACATCTCAATAATTATACAAATCGTGTAGATCTTCCCCATATATATATTCCCGAACTAAATGCTTACTTTCTGATTGATACAGGTAGTTCAAGAAGTTTAATGAAACCATCTTTGGCATATAACTTTTATCAGCAGTTTATTTCAAACGAAATATTTAATGTTCGTACAGCACATGTTACTACGTACCATGATGAAGTAGCTTACGTACCAAATTTCGAAATTTTTAAAATAAATGGTTACCATAAATTTTACCTTCTTGATTTTTCTCCTAGATATGACGGACTTATTGGCGCAGATCTTTTAAGTCAAATAATGCTACAGTTAATCTTAATAAACGTAGAATTGAAACTCCATTTGCAAAGATACCAATTATTTACGAAAATTCTAATTATTCTCAAGTAAAACACATAAGTAATTATAAAATTATCGTTCCACCTAGATCACAAACAGTAGTTAAAGTACCAGTTAATTTGGAAAAAGGATTAGGGATTTTAGACTACACAAAATTTGGTAAAAGGACAGAAATGCCTGCAGCGCTAGTAAATGTAGAAAATCATTTTGCATTCACTACCATAATTAACGCTAATGATAATCCAGTTAAAATACAAATTACAGAACCATTAGAAATCGAACCCATAAACGCATGTGAAATTAATTTTAATAATAGTAGTGAATCAGCACTTTATAATAAAAATACCTTAGACAAAGATCAAGATAATCTTTTAAGAGAAAATTGAAAGAATCTCCGTTTAGATCATTGTAATTCGCTAGAAGAATACGATTATGAAATCGTATACAAAAAAGGAAAACAAAATACCAACGCAGATGCATTACCACGAATAAAATTAAATGCTTTAGAGAATGAAAGTATAGTTAACAACCCCGGTGATGTTCATCAAGAAATTCTTGATTTTTTACGTAATATGGCTGAAAACCCTTTTCAAGACGAACAACCCTTAAATAACGACCAAGCAACAGTCGAATTACCATCTTCAAATCAAGCTAATAATGAACAACCGAAAATTAAGGTATTACAAAATATTCAAATTCGACCACCCTATGGTTCAAAACCCGAATCGAGACCAATCGAAAGACAAACCATAAGTTATGACGAAACAGCGCATACTTCTACAAATAAGGACACTGTTAACAACGGAATTCAAATTTTAGACGAAATAATAAATAATAAAGCAAATCAGTTAATGATTTCGAAAAATCCCTATAACAATTTAATCGTTTCCCCCGATAATTTTGAACACCATAAAATATATCTTGTAAAAATTCCAATGGCAAATGAAAACCTTATAATTGAATTATTTAAAAAGTATACTGGTAATAATAAAAAATTTTATTTATATTTTCACGACGATTCCATGTATAATGCTTTCAACCACGTGTATATGGAACATTTTTATTCGTCTGGGCTTAAATTAATAAAATGTACCAAATTAATAAATTCGGTAAAAGAACAAGAAGAACGATTGATTATAATTAAACACCAACACGAAGGTAAATGTAACCACCGTGGTATAAACGAAACACTAGACAAAATAAAGAAATTATATTACTGGCCTTCCATGAAAATAGATGTCACAAAATTTATAAACGATTGTACGATATGCCAAATTTCAAAGTATTCAAGAAAACCCCCTTATGTACCACTTATGCTTACAGAAACAGCAACTAAACCTCTTCAATTATTACATATCGATGTATTTAAATTTGATAAACAAGAATTTTTAACCATTATAGATGCATTTTCTAAATTGGGACAAGCTTTTCCTATTCAAGGAAAAACCGCAATAGAAATTTGCAATAAACTTTTGCAATACTTTTCATTTTATGGGTTACCTGAAAAGATAGTTATGGATAATGGAACGGAATTTAAAAACGACACCCTAAAAGAATTACTGAAAGCTCACAAAATAGATATACATTTCACTACTCCATTTCACCATGAATCTAACTCATTAGTTGAAAGATATCATTCGACTCTTATAGAACATTTAAGAATACTTAATCAAAAATACCAAAATTATTCTGTCGAGAAATTAATGTTATACGCACTTATTGCTTACAATAATACTACACATTCAAGTACACATTTTACCTCTTTAGAATTAACTTTGGGCCATACAAGTTCTAGAGATCCTTCTATTTTATTAGACGTAACATTCTACAGAGATTACGTTGTGAGTCATAAAGATAAAATAAAACATTTATACAACAATATATCGGAAAAAATCAAAAATCAAAAAACAAAAGTCCTAGAGAAAAGAAACATCAAAGGTGACTCACATCAATTCGAAATCGGTCAAACGGTTTATAAGGTTAATGTACAACGCAATAAAAAAGAAAATAAATTTAAAGGGCCTTATGAAATTATTGAATTATAAATAAAAACTCTTCCCGGAAACTTAGACAATGAAGACGCAGAAAAATACGATAAGGCTATCTCTACTCTCTCAGATAATCAAAAATCAATTCAAAATCTAATGAGTAATCAAGTAACGCTGTTACAAGACTCTATTCAAGCTTTCAAAGAGATGACGATAAATTTGACGCACCACCATGAAACTCTAGAAAACCGTATCAATAAAATCGAAAAGGCAATTGCAAAATCTAATTTATTTAACATGGAAACCCGTGATCGTTTCTTATTGCAAATGCTGTTGTCTCAAATAATCACTGAATTCCAAGTAATTCATGACATCTTTGAGAAACTAGAAGTGTCAATTACATTTTGTAAATTAGGAACCTTACATAATTCATTAATAGAGCCAAACGAATTTTTTAAAGAAATTCAGAATATAACACAACAAATAAAGAATGGAAAACTACCGTTCGATTTGACAATGGAAAATGTTTTTCTCTTTGAAAAAAATGTAGAAGTAAAGAGTTACAGTAAAGGCAACAAAATTTACTTTATTTTTGAAATTCCAATAGTTGAATTTGAAGATTACAATTATTATCATTTATACCCTTTACCTACACCTATCAATAAAACCTTTAAAATGATCACCCCTGACACCAATTTCCTTATCCTAAACGAGCACAACTACGCAACATTCAACACAATATGCAAAGAAATTAATATGGGCCAATATATTTGCAACAACATTAATCCTATTAAATTGAACGAGAACGTTCCTTGTCCAATCCAGCTAATTAATTTTCATAAAAATCCTTCAAACTGCTACCAATGGACAGTCGACATAAGGCAACCAGTTGTCAAGAAATTGGAAAAAGAAAAATGGATTATAATAGTTCCAGAGGAAACGATTGCAACACAAAGATGCGGCAACTTCAAAGAGAATTTTCCACTAAAAGGAACCTATATCCTTGAAATAAACATAAACTGTGTAGTGACCTTAAAGAACTTTGAACTCAAAAGTAACAACTCTCCAAAAGAAGTGTTTAAAAATATTGAGCTCCCAAAACTAAAGTTTGACTTTAAAAAAGAGGACGACCTTCCCATTAATTTTGAACTGTTTACTCTCAAACCCGTTGGTTTAAACCATATCAAAAAAATACAAGAGGCTTTGAGTTCATACGGAAAACATATAAAAGAATTAAATGTGCCAAACATAAGCTTTCATAAAACGAGTGTATGGACAATCACCCTGTATATCATCGTTCTGCTCTTATTATTGTGTAATGTTTTAAAAAATCGCTTACTGGTGAAATTAAAGAAGAAAACTGGAAAATCCGATGAAAACAAAGAAACAATTTTAATATAGATTCGCAAGCTCTCAAGGACCTTGGCTCATATCTACGTCGGGAGGAGTTATATTCGCCTGAGTCAGACTTATCCGTACATGTTTCACACGGTGACTGGTACATGGGTATCATATAGACCTGACGTATTATATGCATTCTTATTCTATGTATTTTTATTATGTATTTTTATCATATATTTCTATTGTGTAAAAGAAAAGTCAATCTTGGCAGTTACGATTTGTATCTCTAGTAATTAAGATATATTTTTTGTAATCTCGAGTTTTTTTATTAAACGTTTTTTTAAAAAAACAAAGTTTAGTAATATCGAAATTTAATTTACATTAATCTATTTCGTTGAAACTTTTTACTGAAATTTTTTTATTAATGATAACTACTTTATCAGCAGTTTTACCAAATATCACGCCACCTTCTAATTACATAGCTTTCGATAGTGTAAGAACTGATTGTAGAACAGAGGAGTGAGGATATTGATTTGTAAAGATTGAACTACGAATAAATTGATGTATTATGTATAACATGTTATGTCTAATGGATAACTACGTTATCAACAGTTTTACCGAATATCGTGCTTAAATGCAATCATAAATTATTACAATCAAAATATCACCACACCTAAGTTAACCATATATACATTTTCTAGAAACATGTGACAAGGTTATTAATTCTTACACGCTAAAGAAAATACTCGTACGTATGAATAACGGCGTGTGTGTCATTCAAGATTATAATGCAATTTTACCAGACATCTACACAATCGACAACGGACACACACACACACACACACACGCTTAATGTTTAAACAATTTCAATACATATGAACCGATGAACGTTGCCTCGATTAATAATTACGTATAGGTACTCTCCTGACTGCTCAGTACATTAGTCGTATAAATCGTAAGACGTAGTAATCGAGGTAATCGATATACCATACCATGTAAGTTCGATTATCAATATTATGTACCTAAGTACATACCTAGGTATATATGATGTATGTGTGGAAATGAAACAGAACGAACAACGAAGACTATCTCTGACGAAGACAAGCTCGTGCGTAAAGGACTACATAGTTGCACCGTTCATCGTGTTATTATTATTTTATTATAAACATGTAGAGCAGCATAGCATCGTCGTTTGCGTGAACTACTAACACCGTTCATCGTATTATTGTTATTTTATTATAAACATGTAGAGCAGCATAATAAAAATATTTTTATTTATAGTTACATTTAATTTAGGTACTAAGTACAATGTTACAAAATGGCTTATTGAATTCTATTGATTTATAAAGAGAGCTGCACTTTCGTTAATGTTATTATTATAAAACTCAAAATTTCTACTGAACTATTTATTTTTTATTTAGGAATAAATGATAATACTGTTACGTAATTTATAATTTCACGTATTTTTTCTCTCAACACTTTTTATTAAATTAACTCTATAACACAACAACGATTCAATATCTATTTCTATTACAACAACAACTCTATAACTATTTCGCTTGTCTATCGCTTTTCTTCTCTTCTCGCTTATATCTGTTACTCTTTTCTATCAAAATACTGTCCAACGCTGTTCCTTATATAGTATTATGGACGTTTCTAGACAACTCTTGAAACGTCCAGCAACACTCGGACATTCTGGAACGCGTCATAGGTTACTTCCACACAATTTTCGCAGTCGGCGCTTGTCAACGTCAGAATGACACATCTGTCACACTGCCTCCCCTCTAGCACTGATCTGCCCGATCAGTTTCTTCCACTTGCTTCCACTGTGTATGGAGCCAACCGGTCGAGGTGTACAACTTTCATCTTCAATTTGGAGCCTCGTTGTAGCCTGTAAACGACATCGTTTATCCGGGTAATCACTTTGTGTGGGCCCTCCCAATTCCGTTGTAATTTAGGGCATCTTCCTTTCTTGCGAACTGGGTTATAGAGCCATACACGATCGCCCTCCCTGAATCCAGTGGAATTCGCTCGCTGATCGTAGCGGGTGTTCATTCGGTCACTTTCGAATTTTATTCTTGTTCTGACGGCTTTATGGATGGTGTTTAGCCGCTCGCGTAGTTTAGACACATAATCGTCCGTGGACAGCGAAGAATCTTCAGGTCGGTCAAACATCAGATCAGCAGGTAGTCTCAGTTCTTTCCCGAATAGCACGCAGGAAGGTGTCTGTCCGGTGGTCTCGTGTATGGATATCCTATAGGCCAGAAGGAATAAGGGAATGTGGCGATCCCAGTCGGTCTGATGATCGTTCACGAACATCTTCAGGCTGTTTTCTATAGTCGCATTAAATCGCTCTACCATGCCATCAGACCGAGGATGCAACGGAGTTGTTCTAGTTTTCCTCATTCCTATCAATTCACATACTGATTGGAATATTTCTGATTCAAAATTTCGGCCCTGGTCAGTGTGAATTTCCATTGGAACTCCATATCGGCTGATCCAGTTGTTTATTATTGCCTCCGCCACGGTGGTTGCATCTTGGTTGGATATTGCATAAGCTTCGGGCCACTTGCTGAAGTAATGCATCACAACGAAGATGTAGCGGTTGCCATCTTCTGTTCGGGGAAAGGGACCAGCGATATCCATTGCTATTCTTTCGAATGGCCCTCCGACGTTACTGGTGCATCTTTCCTCGTGTCCTAGTTCTCGGACCTTCGTTGGAAGCACATACTTCGCATTTTCTACACAAGTCTTCCACATCCAATCTAGCGTTCACCCAGTTATACCGTTCACGTATTTTCTCTAATGTCTTCTTCACTCCAAAATGTCCACCTCCAGTCTCAGCATGCAGCTCTTTTATTACTTCTTTCGTCTTCTTCTTGGGCAACACAACTTGTAGGCGCTTCCTGGTCCCGTCTGGACACCCCCAGATTTGTTAAGGACTCCATTATCGAGCTTTAGTGAATCCCATTGGGCCCAATAACATTTCGTAGTAGTGCTAAGGGGGCTTACGTCCGCCCATTTTGGTCGAGATTCTCCTGTCTCTTTCAATTTCATGATAGGCCCTAAGTCATCATCGGTTCGCTGTTCCTCCATCAACACTGTATCTTCCCAATTCTCTTGTCTCTGCACGGTGGTATGTAGGCATGGAACTTGTTCTAACCCTTATTTTCGTTCCACAGAAGAACAATGTTTGCAATTCCGTGGGCATGGTCGTCTTGATAAGGCGTCGGCATTACCATGGTGTTTTCCTGGCCGATGTTCAATTTTGAAATTGTACTCTTGTAAACGCTGTAACGATCTGGCCACCTGTCCTTCAGGGTTTCGGAATTGCAGTAACCATTTAAGAGAAGAGTGGTCAGTTCTCAGCAGGAATTCTCGCCCATATAGATATTTGTGGAAATGTTCTATAGTTTTTACCGCGGCCAATAGTTCTCGGCGGGTCACACAATAGTTCTTCTCGGGCTTTGACAGTGTCTTGCTAAAATATGCGATTACTCTTTCTTTACCGTCTTGAACTTGGGAAAGAACCCCTCCAATACCCACATTGCTCGCATCGGCGTCGACAATGAATGGTGTTGCAAATTCGGGATAAGTCAAAATAAAGGTGTTAGACAACTTATTTTTCAGAACTTGGAAAGCTTCTTGACAGGTGTTCGTCCAATCAAAAGGCACTCCATTCTCGGTAAGCCTGTGAAAGGGGCGAGCTACATCCGCAAATCCCTTCACGAATCTTCTATAGTACGAACATAGTCCCAAGAAACTCCTCAGTTCATGCTGATTCGTTGGTTGCGGCCAATTACGAACTGCCTCGGTCTTGTCAGGATCTGTACCAACGCCTTTACTTGATATGACATGGCCCAGGTATTTCACTTCTCTTCTAAACAACGCACACTTTTTGGGATTTAATTTTAGCTTTGCCGCTGTGAATTTCTGAAGTACTCTGCTCAGATTAGCGAGATGGTCTTCAAACGTTCGCCCAAACACAATGACGTCATCCAAATAGACCAAGCAGATTTCCCAATTCAATCCTTGTAAAATGGTTTCCATTAATCTTTCAAAGGTAGCTGCCGCGTCGCATAGGCTGAAGGGCATTACATTAAATTGCCAGAGATCGTTCCCAGTAGTAAACGCAGTCTTTTCCTTGTCTTCAGGATGTACTTTGACTTGCCAATATCCGTTCTTTAAGGCCAACGTCGAGAACCATTTCATTTCACTCGACAAACAATCTAACGTGTCGTCGATTCGTGGCAAAGGATGGTTGTCCCTATGTGTTACTTCGTTTAATCGTCGATAATCAACACAGAATCTCGTTGATCCGTCCTTCTTGCGTACCAAAACGATAGGGGAGGTCCATGGACCTTTCGATGGTTCTACTATCCCTTTCTCGCGCATGTCTTTGATCAATGAATCGACTTCTTCTCGTTTGGCCCATGGTACTCGTCTGGGTGGCTGTTTGATAGGTCTTGCATTTCCTATGTTGATTCGGTGGTACGCTAAATTGGTTCTTCCATAATCGGTGTCATCAATCGCAAAGACGTTCTTGTAACTTTGAATTAGGTGTTCTAGCTTTCCAGTTTCTTCTTCACTAAGATGTTCTATTGCCTTGTTGATTAATTCTTGTAATGCTTCTGGCAGTATCCCGTTTTCTTCCCTTTGTTCTCTAATTTGGTCCAAATGATTGATGGTAATGGCTGGTTCTAATGTCCCTATTGGTGTTCCTTTCGTAAGTTTTTGTTCAAAGCCTTTCAGATTGGCAACTCTGATTGAAATCGTGGTCGAGCCGGTTTGTACTACAGTTCTTCCGACAAGGATAACTTTCTGCCTCAATTTTTCGTTGTCTTGCTCTATGACTCCCGTCATTTCATAAGTGACATTGCCTTCTATTGTAATTCGGGCAACAGCTTCGGAGTGTCCAGGTAAAACTTCATCTTCTGCAACGACGACCCGTAGTGTTAGCTGATCAGTCCCATTTCTTTGTAGTAGCAGTTCTTGATCTCCTATTCGTAAACATTTTGTGCCCATGTCTAGCTGGATTCGGTGTCTCTCCATGAAGTCGAGTCCCAAAATGGTGTCGTCGGTGATATCGGCCACCAGCACTTGTTGGTACAGGCTTGCGTCTCCAAGACCGATCACCACTTCGCATTCTCCATGAAACGATGTTGTTTCCCCTGTCGCAGTTGTTAAGACAGCATTTATGGTTAGCGGTCGAATCCTCCATTTACCGATTATTCGAGGGTTAACTATCGTTCTTGATGCGCCGGTATCCACTTTCAGTTTTAATTTCTTGCCGTCCACAAAACCATCCACAGTAAGTGAATTACCAGTGGTTGTTTTCGATACGGAGATGATGATTGGGGCTTGGGGACGCAAAGCCGGCTTTCGCCCCGTAAGTCCGGCTATTCTTAGTTTCCCTGCTTGTTTTCTTCGGCGGCTGACGTCTGTCTTCTTCCAGATGGACAGCCGCTGCTCAAGTGCCCCCCACGTCCACAATTCCAACATGTAACTTCTCGTTTTCTCTTGAAACAATCGCGTGAAAGATGCCCCTGTTTGTCGCAAGTCCAACAGCGTGGGCGCTCACTCTTCTCTTCTTTCGGCTTTGAAGATATGACTTCTTTAGCTATTTTTACCATTTCTTGCCGAAAAATCTCGCCATCCTCTTCAAAATTCAACCCAGCCTGCCGGATTCTAACATGTCCTTTGGATGCTTGTTTGGTTGCTTCATATTCCAGCGCATGCGACAATGCTTCGCCTACAGTTTTATGTCGAGACATGCGCAGGGCTTGCTGTATTTCGATATCTCGCACTCCATCGACAAACATTTGGGTGGACAGCTGGTCTGTAAAGTCTTGAGGGGCACTAGGATAAGCCAACCGCACAAGCCTTTCGACGTCCGCTTCGAATTGTTGGAGGCTTTCGTTGCTACGTTGATAGCGACTTTTTAATTGCGCCTGGTACATTTGTTGTAGGTGTTTATCACCATAGCGCATCTCCAATCGGTCCACCAGAATTTTAAAATCGTTTTGTTGCATTTCTGGAATACCTTGCAAAACGTCTAGAGCTTCCCCACGTAGCGCTATGATTAGGGCTGTGGATTTCTCCGTTTCATTCCACTCATTTGCCTTGGCAGCAGCGTCGAATTGTTTGAGATAGACTGACCAAGAGACCTTCCCGTCGAATGTTGGTGGTTTTATTCTCGACATTCTTACACTTCCTTCTTCGATTTTGTGTAGTTTTGGGTACTCTTGAACATTCAGATTGGCCTTCATTTCGTCTAATTCTTTTTGAAGATGTTTGTGTGCGGCCCTTACCTCCTTTAACTCTTCTTGAACTTCTACTCTTACTTCCTTTATTTCTTCTTGAACTTCTACTCTTACTTCCTTTAACTGTTCTCTCAATCCTTCTTGTACTTTGTCCAACTTTTGTTTCATTTCTTCTTGACCTTTCTTTATATCTGTTTTCATTTCTGCCATTATTTCTTCCTGGCTTGCCTTCATTTCATCCTTGCCTGCTTTAATTTCTTCCTTCATTTCTTCTTTGCCTGCTTTAATTTCTTCCTTCATTTCTTCCTGGCCTGCCTTCATTTCCACCTTCATTTCTTCATGGCTTGCCTTCATTTCTTCCTGACCTGCCTTCATTTCTTGCTTCATTTCTTTAAGCATGTCCATCAATTCTCCATTTTTGCTGCTTGAATTCATGTTACTGGCATAAATCCTTACTCCTGACAACAATTGTTACGTTATTTAAAATTTCACGTATTTTTTCTCTCAACACTTTTTAATAAATTAACTTTATAACACAACAACGATTCAATATCTATTTCGATAACAACAACAACTCTATAACTTTTTCGCTTGTCAATCGCTTTTCTTCTCTTCTCGCTTATATCTGTCACTCTTTTCTATCAAAATACTGTCAAACTGTCCAACGCTGTTCCTTATATAGTATTATGAACGTTTCTAGGCAACTCTCGAAACTTCCAGCAACTCTCGGACTTTCTGGAACGCGTCATAGGTTACTTCCACACAATTTTCGCAGTCGGCGCTTGTCAACGTCAGAATGACACATCTGTCACAATACATATAAAAAAGGAATAACATTATTATACATATATTACTGATTATTACATATTACATACATCCATACACTATTTACAATATTTACAATACATGTATAGGTATATACATATTAACAATTAAATACATAGGTTAAATAGAAGAACTCATAATATTTAAGTTACAACCTTCAAGAAAGTAGTGTTCATGAGTGTATACAATTATTTTAGTTGTAAAATTTTACAAAACTATGCGTTCATATACGTTTTTTTTTTTTAATTAAATGTTATTTAATTTTGAATACATTCCAGTTGTTATGCTAAGATATTTAAGTTTCTACCAACTTGATCGTTTGGGTTACATAACTAATTTTTACTCGGAAGTATTAGATATATGGACGCAAATGCGCCGCGCTCTATCTAGTTACACCAGGTCTTTAGGTACAGGTGTCAACTGATGCGCTAGCTTCTGCACACCCACGCAGAGCCGCTCATACCTCGGGCGCTTCATTTCCACCTCATGCTCCAAGACGTTTTCTTCGAGACGCAACTTCTCTTCGTCTACTACTAGCTGCGTCTCTTTCTCCGTCTGCTGTAAGATATCTTCTCGAAGCCGAGTTATCTCAGCCTCATGGTGAGCTAACTCGTCTTCAAGAAGACTCTTACACTTACGGACTCGGGCGTGCTCTGTGCTTACGTTACCGCGACAGCGTGTTTCCTCTCCCAAGCTAACGTCAGTGCCGCCATTTGTGACGGGATCCGATGGGCACTTACCATGGCGCTTTCTAACTGATCCATTTCCCGCGAAAGCGTCATGGGGGTGTCGGGCAGAGGCATCGGCACAACTATCACACATGTACCGCCTACAAATAGGCTGGCTTCTAAATTATAGTCACTCAGCGACAGCGTTTCTGCTGGGGTCCCTCTTGCTATTGGTGACGTCGACGTCTTCACCGACCGGCTCCACGTTGTAGACGTCGTCGCCACAGGTCTTCCTCGGATCTCCAGCTTCTTGTTGCTACCCGTTGCTACAGTCGCAGTGGCTGTAGCAACGGATAACGTTGCCGCCGCAGTGGTTAGCATTGTAACTAGATCGTACTGCAAACAATACA
The DNA here is from genome assembly GCA_029378335.1 of Agrilus mali. NCBI lineage: Eukaryota > Metazoa > Arthropoda > Insecta > Coleoptera > Buprestidae > Agrilus > Agrilus mali. The sequence continues at coordinate 13,797,065 of CM055658.1, forward strand.
TAATTGTATTAAAACATTTAATAATCAATTAAATAATTACAGTTAAGATTTTCTTCTACTTACCGCACCCGTCCTCAATTTCCCAAAACGGTATTTTGGCACTGCTGGCTTCTTAGCTTCTTTATTAGTTGACTTTGTTAATATTAAAGAATAAAATGAGACGATGTTCCTTCAGCGCTCAATAAATAGTGAAATATGGTTTGCAGACGCAGCATTAGATCCACGTTGAACACATACCTTTTGTTTTGTTAATATGTATGCGTGGATAAGTTCATCACAAACATTGACATGATTCGTCGTCCACGGGTTTTTTCGTTACATGCATGTGTAAACAACTTCATGTACAATCATTTCGAGAAGACCTTTCACAACGTTCATACCTAACACTTTTACTGCAACCTAGCAATAATTCTGCAAGCTGTAATTTCACGTCTGTCGATAACTCCCTTGAAGCCTGACTGTATCATCGTAAACAACTTCATGTACAATCGTGTCGAGTAGACCTATCACAACGTTCATACCTAGCACTTTTACCGCAACCTGGCAATAATTCTGCAAGCTATAATTTTACGTTTGTCGATAACTCTCCCTTGAAGCCTGACTGTAGTATACTTTTATCATACATATCTCCTGTTGTCAGCGGTTTTCCGCATTCGTAACAATGATGATGGTGTCTCCCGTGCAGGTGTCATATGAAAACGAACACTACATCCTCATATTTACAAACTAAGTTCTGATGGATCCCCAAGTCCATAGAAAAAAACTGCGTTTTCAGTTGAGAATGGATATTACGAGTATGTTAGAATGCTGTTTAACCTTCGTAATGGTTCAGCCACGTTTCAACGCATGATGGACGAGATTCACAAAGAATAGGTACCTATATAAGTTCGCTTTCGTGTATATGATGAATGCTATAGTAATATTTTCTAAAAGCCTCTACGACCAAACATCCTGTATCTTAAACGAGTGACTGGACTATATTGCAAAGAATATTAGTCTACCAATCACGTTTGGAAGTTAGGAATTATTAGAATATCCGTTACTTCAACAAACAACACATCATACGTGGGCTGTTAAATCGGTCTCGAATATAGAAAAACCGCGATTTATTATTATTGGTTTTCAAACCGATAGAAAAAACAACTTAAAATTAGATAACTCAAAATTTGATCATTGTAACTTAAAATTTATCAAATTATATTTAAACTCTGAAATGTATCCGTATGACAACATTAATGTAAATTATAATCAAAACCAATTTACAATGTTATACCAAATGTATACTAAAGTTCAACGATCATATTATTGGAATAAAGGTAGCGAGAAACCCATACTGTTACCGGATCTAGTTAAGAAACAGGTACGGCTAGTTGTAATTGATTGTTCACCCCAAAGTGAAACGATTAAAAACGGCGCTATTAATATTCGGTTAGAATTTGAAACGTCTGAAAATGTATCAGGGAAAATGTTTGCATACTGTCTAATTATTCATGAAAGATTTATAAATTATAATCCACTTACAAGTGTTGTATGTATTCTATAAAAAAAAATATGCCTGTTAAAATAAAGTACAAGTGTCCTAAATGTAAAGGTGAAACTGATGAACCCAATACGAATTGTATTCCATGCACCTTTACAGAATACATGAAGATGAAAGGTGGTCATAAACACATTCCACATACATATTTTACTCAAAAGGATCCCTCAGCTGATAAGAATAGATACTAGGGTTCATAAATTTTTCAAATTTCATTTCAAGTTCGAATCTCTGTAAGTGTAAAAGAACATTCTAGTAAGTATCATGTGACTCTTTTGTAAGTAAGTGTGATTCTATTCACACCACCAAATCAATATGAACCTCTATCACCTAAATATATATGTGAAAATCATTGGTTGAGAAGAAACTCGCGGATTATCGTGGGAAGATGGAAAAATTGATTATTATCTCTTAAGACATCTGCTGAAGATACAACTTCAGTTAAATGATGTTACAACCATTTATGTAAAAGGGCTAGAGAAGGTTCATTGGATTCAAGAAATTCTATATGATAAGAGTATTAATATTATCAACTTAGAAAATCTACAATATCCATCACTTCAGAAGCTCAAAGGAAGACACTCTTATTCACCTTGTAATTCACAATATTTAGTACGTAATATACCAAATTGTGCTAGAGAAAATATAAAAATTATTAATGTATGTATGGTTGTTGTTGAGTGAGGATATAATATAGTAATAAAAAAAAAGATATGTAAAATGTTATCTCTATGATTATTAAAGTAGCTGCAGTTAAAACAACATCAACATGTTGAAAGTAATAAGACTAATAAATTTGCAATCAGTTTAAGTTCATGTCGGTCATTGAAGCAAAGATTACAAGAAAGATTACACAAACAAAAATTATAAAATAAAAGTAACCGAAAAAAATTTCTTCAGTACCTCGTTACAAATGGCAGAGAAACGGAGTGAACTATTGAAAATTAATATACCTAGTGTTGAAAAAGTTAAAGGAATGTAACTATAGGTTGTGTGAATTAGAGGCTAAAGAAATCGAAACGTTACCACGACAATACTTATTAATCAATCATCTATTCCCGTTATTTAGCATGGGATAAGTTACCTACATACTGTAGCGACCAGTGACACAGTACGTGTGTGCGATAACAATTTGTGGCATGTACTTGTTATCGCTAACATGCTTACGGCGTAGACACCGCACACGGTACTTTTCGTGTTATTAACTTACAAGATGTGAATAATTCTCCGGCGACAAGTAAAAAGTTCAATTCTGGAATAATCGAGGACTTTCTAATTATTACTCATCATTCGGGAATACTCAGGATTTCTTCGAGTTCCTGTCTAGAAAGTTCGAAAGGTGTGTATATATAGTGATCATCTTTGGACCGAGGGACAGTTGTTGTAAGAAAGCATCAGTGCGCGAATTAAAACCGATAATAGACAAAGTGGTATAAATAAATTGTTATATAAATAAGTGAATTGTTGTGATATGAATGGTAGTTCTAAGTAGGTGTTTAAGTGTTATAAATAGAGTTAAATAAATAATTGTTTAAATAAATAGTTTGAGTAGAAAATTCGTTACAATACTTAAAAGATGATGAAGAATTTAAACTAGAGTATCCATGTCTTGAACATTACAATAAGGGCAGACTGCAAATTGATAGTCCATCACCTACTAAAAGGAAATGTTACGGATGTTTATTTAAAAAAAATGATCTTTTGGATACATAATACACATGTGTGTATTCGTTGTCGATTGTGTAGATGCCTGATAAAATTGCATTTTAATCTTGTATGACACGTTGTTATATATCGGTTCATATGTATTGAAACTGTTAAAACAATAAGTGTGTGTGTATTCGTTATCGGTTGTGTAGATGTCTGGTAAAATTGCTTGGTAATCTTGTATGACATGCTGTTATACATCGGTTCATATGTATCTAAGCTGTTAAAACAATAAGCGTGTAAGAATTAATAACATTGTCATATTTTTCTAGAAAATGTATATATGGTTGTATTAGGTGTGGTGATAGTTTGATTGTTATAATTTATGATAGCATTTTAGCATGATATTCGGTAAAACTGTTTATAACGTATATTGGATGTGGTATACTATGCGCAACCGAAATATTTGGAAAAGTTTATTAAGTTAATCAACCTGTTCAAGCTTCCATATACTTTAAGTCCAAGCATTAACTGTCGTCATCAGACAGTGTTGCGATGGATAGAAGAAAACATTTTGCGATAACGAACGGAAAAGCTCCAGGTTGACGAAATGGTCCTGACTCAGGTAAATAACCATCCACTGAAATCGAAGTTTATAAGAAAGTTTATTCATTGTTACTGCTATTAACGTACTAAATTGTAACTGCAGAAACATTAAACCTTTTCTTTATATGTTCAGGAATATAATGCAATTTATAAAATTAATTAAAGACAAACTTGTGTCATAACGTTTATTTATTTACACAGACAAGTGTATACAATCAATAATAAAGTTTGATAATATAACATTGAAGCATTATTTATATATATATGTATACATACACGTGAATATTACATAAGTTGTTCGTAAATAGTATCAATAGATTCTTGTGGAAGTGAAGAAGCCTCGAAAAGTTTTTGAACAAAATATTCTCCAACCGTTAAATTGTTTTTATGGGGCATATTAAAATTTTGAACTACTTGGTCAATGGTACTGTTCAACTTTGAAATGGAACTTTCTGGTTTTTTGTATTGTAATGTCCCCAAGGAAGAGTATTAGTTGTTTTCGGAATTAAGAAACGTTTATCATCTTTAGGGCAAAGAGCTATTTTAGTTTTCATTTGGGTATACATATTATGTATAGTATGGAGGTCAGAAACAAAAACATTCATACATTTTATAATGGTGGAATTGTCCCTAACATTCATTAATAAGCATCAATTCCCAGGTGCAGTTTAATAACGTTCTTCTCAACACCTTTAGCTTTCTTAACAATTTGAACAACCGCTTCAACACAATACGCTTTAGCTCCGGTTCTATAGAATGCTTTAATGGGATTATTAGGAAACTCATCTTTGAATTTGCCGATAACGGATGTGGTAATGGGAATATTGAAACTATTATCGCGAGGATAATTGGAAGTATCAAAGTAATGGATATTTTCAACAGTATCGCGGTAAAAGTTTTCAGTGAACACTTTCAAAATGAAAGAATCTGTACCCATATACATCAAAGAAATATTTTGATGATATTTTAGTTTTAGAAAGCTGTAGTAGAAATCGTACATAAGAATTTTTGATAAATCCAATATGGTAAAACCAACATTGATAGGTTTATCGTAAGCAATACGTAATTTGTTCATCTGAATACCTACAAAGTAGGGAGTGAAAATCATAGAATTTTTGAAATTAGGTTTAGCTATTAAAGTCTCAGCACCAAGGATACGACCCGAATTTCGCCAATGAGTTACTAATTTCACATCAACTCGTTTATCAACATTCTCCATCCTCTTTCCGAAAACACTGTTATTCATTAATTTAAAGAAAGAATTCCCAAATTTATTTTTAGACAACTTACGTCTTCGGGTACTTAAATCGATGAAAGGTTTAGGCCAATCGATAAATCTGTGAATTTTAAGTAGTTAGGTAATGAACAATATATTTTGTTTTATTCATAAGGTTAGGCATAAGTTTTTTGATTCTACCATTAGCATTAGCAGGAGAAATAATATTTTCAACTAAAAAAGGGAGATTAGCATGAATATCATGGAGGTGTTGGGGATATTCAACATCGACTTCAAGCACATAACCGTATTCAGAAGAAGCATCTAAAGAGAGAACATTGAATTCATCAATTTCGGTTTCGTTTAGCCAACGAAAGTGTGAAACAGGAAGGAGTTGACTCATACTATGTCCATACAAATTAGTATCATCCAAATACATAATATAAGAGGTAGGAATAGAGGTGTTATAATCCGGGAGGTGGGGATTGTTAGCGAAATGCATTCCTTGAACGCATTGACTTATGCCTCCACGTACACCTTTTTGAAAAAATTTTAACATATTGATGTCGGTTAGAAGTTCTAAATTAATACGAGCGAATTTTAACATGCAATCCCACGCAAGATCTGGTGCGGTGTAATACTGAGCTGGGTCTAAGTCATCAGTGGTAATACATATGTTTCGGAAATTCTTGAAAACATCTGCCAATAACAGAACGTCTGTTTTTAAGTACAGATCAGAGTATTCTCCGAGAGTTGAACAAGAGAAAGCGTTCTAAACAGTTTTAGCTCTTTCATCATCCTCATCGGAAATGGGGAGGGAAGTTATTTTATCGACAAAATCGTCTTTCTCTGGAAACATTGTTTGATTAAGCTTAGAAATATCATCCACGTAGGAATAAGGGAAAACAAATTTCCTACGCACAAGTTGAAAATGTCGCGGATCTGGAAAATACTTTTTCACTTGCATACATTGATCAGGATCGAGTTCTTCTGACAGCTTATCGAGGGAAGAAGCCATGAAACGAAAGGAATCGAGAAATCTAATCTTCACAAACACATTTTTAGTTGAGTTGTCCGAATCATTTTGAACCCTATCAACTCGTAATAAATTGGTAAAGGAAATGTATTTTTCTTTATTTTAAGTAATTACGTTAAATTTAACATCGTTCGCAGCTATTTCCTTTAGAAACAAGTGACAATCATATCCGGAGAGGTTGTGGAAAAAACAGGTACAAAGTTGGGTAGTTTGTAGTTTAAATTACATTTTAGGTGAGCTGCCCCTAATCGAACTTTACCGGTCAAATAACAATGATCACGCACCTTAACGTCATTGTCCAGAAACGATTATTCACAAATATTACAAGAGGTAGCCTCGGAGAAGAGACGTATCTCTTCATCTGACAGATGGAGCTGTGTTCTTTAAATGTCGATGATAAATATCGTAAACGTCTTCATCCAAAGTTTTAACAAATTGGTTAGCGCAATCGGGCCCCCGATACGATCTGAATTTGGAGAGGGAATCATCGAAGGAGCACTTTATCAAGTAAGCAAATGAATGGGGCTGATGTTTGCTGGTAGATGTGGTAGATGTTCTGTTAGGATCAAGAAAGCATGTATGAATGGGTGGCAATACGGTTCCAAAGTTGGCTTATACAACAAAGGGTACTTTGATACGTTTCTGATAATTTTCAAATTTCAAAACATGATTGGGGACCAACCTACCCATCTTATCCATTTTACAATCACCGGTAGGAAGGCTACTGTACACAGGGTTGCAGTTGTAGTGCTGATGACTATGAAAGTGGGCTACGGTGGAGAAATACTGTAAGCAATCGTCACATAAGAATTTTCGACGTCTTGTTTTGGAATGTTGTTGAGAAAGTAAATGAGATATGTTCTTAATCCAGCAGTAATGGTTATTTCCACGATCATCGTCGATCAACAGCAGATTTAAGTGCAACCTTTGCTTGATGGGTGAATAGTAAAGGCGACCAACTATTTGCCAGATCTACTTTCCATCTTTTAAAACGGATTCGGTTCCATAGACATTCACAGAGCAATAGTTTTTCGATTCAAATTTAGGAATATCAGTTAATTTTATAGGAAATTGGACACCCTCGTAGTCTAAAGTGCGAGAATAGTGTGGGCAGGAAGTAGTTCTGTCCGAGTAAGCTTGTGCGGGAAACAAAGCCGACGATATTGCCCACGCAAAGCAGGCTTGATCATCGTTTTTCACATTCACAACCGCCTTCTTCAGTAGAATTTGTCTGGGTAAAGGGATATAAGAAGACGCTTTCAGCGGATTATACGTGGTAAAGTGGATTTCGAGGAAAAGAACCCTTTCTAAGCTCCATCCTGTAGAAACAAGAAACGTAATGGAAGATTATGGAAAAAAAGTTAACTGTAGCTAATTGAAAAAGAAACATTTTATCAAAATAATTACACACCTAACTCTCGTTCTTGAAACTCTGACGCTTTGGTGTTAAGGATATCGAAGAAATTTTGTAGAAGATTGGAAAGATCGATCGATCGCGTCACAACTTTTTTTATTAGTGTTGAAGGATTTAATTTCAATCAATTGTTAAGTTTCGTGCACGTAACATCCGAAAACTTCGAAATTTATTTTAAGCGCGTCGTGGAGGTGGATCTGATTACGTATTACACTCAAACATTGTCGAGAATATCACTTAAAAAGTCGGAAACGAAAGGTGGTATTTCGTAGACGTGATACGAAACGAAGCAATTCTGTTGACGAAAGCAGAGGTAAGGAAACTGATTCTCCCCTCTAGAGGTGAGCAACAGTTTTCCTTATGCTGTATGGTGCGTAGGTGACCGTTGTAGGAAGACTCAGGAACATAAATTTTACAGGTTTCACACCACCGGTCAGAAGAGGTAGAAGGTGTATCAAACTTCAGTTTTTTAGTCGGTACAGACGACTTAGGATCGCTCTGTACTCGTTTACGACACGAAGTTCTTCGATGTCTGTTTAAATTGTCAGATCGCGTAAACGATGTATCGCAGTCCGGGCAACGAATCGTATCGGTTATTAGCTGTAGAGAGATCTCGACAAAGACTGAGGATGACCGTGTGCGTAGTAGATTTAAAAGTGTACGATAATTGGAAGGAGTAGGAAAAATGGAAACGTCGAGGGTATTAAAAGAAGGATAGAAGATATTTAAGAGAGAATTACGGAGGGAGCGAATTAGTAAAATGGCTGAACAGGTACAAGGTGGTGAGGGTGGTATACCATTCTATAATCTGGACGATTCCGAGCTGTCAGCGGTGTTGGACGAGTTCTTCAACAACAAGATTTCGATGAAAACAGCAGTTAGTGGGGGAAATGTAGTCGGCGAAATTTGTTATAAAAGAAGGTAGTGTTGTATTAAAAAAGAATATCTATACAGTAGAACCTCGATAAGATAAAGACCAAGGGAAACGTTGAGAAATTTGAGTTATTGAGGTTTTTACTTACTATGGGTTTAAATTAAGGAGTTTTTATTGGTTTATATTTTTACTTACAGAGGTCCGTTTATGAGCGTTGTTTAGGAATTATAGAGATAGACGAGCTAGGTTCAATGTAAATGAAACTTCGAAATGTTATTATGTACATACATACTTTATTTTAGTGTTAAAGGTACGTTTATTCAAGTTTATTTTATTCTACTTAAAAAAGTCGGTTATAATTTTTTTTTGTTTCAAACAATTCACACTTTCTACATCAATTCTATTATTTACTGAGGTGCGATGCCCAAATTATTCGTTTAAGTTATAGAGGGTTCGCATTTTAAGTAAAAGAGGTTTTGGACTTCGAGGGGAAGGAAACACAAAATTTTATGAATTTATAGAGGTTTTTACATTATCGAGGTTTAAGTTATTAAGGTTCTACTGTACAAGTTTTAGTAGGGGGGGTAATAAAACACATACTTTTACAAAAAATTGATACATCTTACATGAGGTAGGAGCATGTTAAAAAGAGGGATGTTAATATGTAGAGTGTTGTAGGATCGGTTTGTGTTATAGTTAGTGTGGAAGAGCTGTTTCGCTGAAGGTGAAGCAGAAGTGTGACATAGGATTTTGAAGCGAATCGCAAAAAGAAAGTAAAGAAATGACTATGTAATTGAATCAGAAGTGGTAGATTGAGTGGAAATTAGTAGAAGTTTGTAGGAAACAGTTGGAATGTACGAATGTCGTATATGTAGTACACTTAGCAGATAATTTTGTGTAGACAGGTTGAGAAAGAAAAAAAGAAGTTGTACATATAGCGAAGTTCAATACAAGTACTCACTTAAAAATTGTATACTTTTCCTACATCATTATGTCTACACAAAATTACCTTCTAAGTGTACTACATATACGACATTCGTACATTCCAACTGTTTCCTACAAACTTCTACTAATTTCCACTCAATCCAGCTTCAATGCAGTCGAAATGTCATATTTCGATGGTAGAAAGCTCTTCGCACATGCGCCTACTGTTTAAAGTGTTTCTTAAGGCAGTGTGAATTTCTCTACCTGTTAAGGGTTTCACTGGACTATCTGGTTTACCCTTGGGTACTTCATTCTAGATTCTCGGTATTCAACACAAATTTGCTTTATTAGTTCAGTTAGGTTAAAGTAACCAACTGTCAGATGGTTACTAAGGCCCATATTCGCATGAAAAATGCAGTGTTGCCGCGTTTTTCACCTATCGTCTTGTAAAAATCTTAAATTTTGATTGTCGCGTCGTCTACTTTAGTTACAGAATACCGAACGTCGAAATGGACAAGAGCAATAGAAGTGGGGACATTTCGATTTGCTCACATTTCGATTCGATGCCTACGTTTCTATTGAGTTACAGAATAAGGCTGTATACATACCTATGTATGTACTTAGGTCCATAAAATTGATAATCGAACTGACATGGTATGGTATATCGATAACCTCGATTACTACGTCTTACGACTCATACGACTAATGTACTGAACAGTACCGATAGTACCGAAGAGCCCCGGGGGGGAGAGGTCAGGAGAGTACCTATACGTAATTATTAATCGAGTCAACGTTCATCGGTTCATATCTATTGAAATTGTTTAAACAATAAGCGTGTGTGTGTGTCGTTGTCGATTGTGTAGATGTCTGATACAACTGCATTATTTTCTTTAGCAATTTGGTTGCACGATGTGTGGACGGAGTAATCAGATTGAAGATGTAAAGCGCGCGAATTTGAATACGTAGACGTAGAGGAACGGGTACAGGTTTAAGTTGTATGCGTAAAGTAGACATGTATGCGCGACATCAGCGAATGTCGATAACTATGATGAAGTTGTTGACGTATACGTATAACAAAAAACGTAGGTTTTCACCGTGTACGACAAGTGATGTCTGTATGTGTGTGTGATGAACTTACAAACTGGTAGGTTATCTCGAAATGATTGTACATTAGGTTGTTTATTCAAAAGTTAAAGTAGAACGGTGATGAACTTACACACATAAAATGATTGCTTGCAGAATTATTGTTTGGTTGCAGTAAAACACAGCTAAAGTGGAGTGTGTGTGTATATATATATATATGTATGTGTGTGTGTGAAGGTATCCACGCATACATATTAGCGACAAAAGTAGGTGTTTAGCGTGGAGCTAATGCTGCGTCTGCAATTCATATTGGCTAACCGATCACTTCTCTCTCTCTACAACACCATTCTATCTATTTCAACCGTTGTCACTATGTAACAGCATCATTTCCTCGGAAGGGTTTCCCGACTTAACATGGACCGTTTACGCCTTTCAGGCAGACTTCACCCGACTGTGTAGACGTCTTCATGAAAAGACTGGTTTACGCAATCGATGATACACATACTCTCTGCTGTAGTACAGCTGTCGACTGATGCAGTCGACGTTTTTCATTCAATATTTATGACCTTGACCCACATTCTATTATCAATATCCCCTCAACCCTCTGGGCGAGAAGCTGTTATCTACCCCTACTATTGTCTGTAGAACTATCACTCAACACTGTAGCAAAACCTTCACCAATACCAAAGCCTTCACAACTACTAACAGAAACATCAGTTCTACAAAATTTTAGTAATTAACACACTACTCAGCAATAAAACCAAAATTTGCCTTTCCGCTTCTCTAATGACATACCCTTTTAAAATATCCTTAACAAGTTGTTTTCTTTCTTTTCTCTCGTAACGAACTTCTCTACAAGAGTTTTTTTCGTGACGTCGTTCCACAGGTAAATGCTTGGAAGGAACAGCTTCCTTTTTCAACACCCTTACTGAACCATTTCTAGGAGTATATCCAAGCAATTCGTGTTTTAGGTTGCGCACATAATCGTCTTTCTCAAAATGTTTTTAACAAATCCGTGCGGTAATTACATTAAATTTATCTTTACGTTTGCACAACTGTATTCATTCACGCTGATTGTTTTTGTCTTTCGGGAAAGTAAAAAATCTAATGTCCTTATCAAAGTTTTTTGATTGATTGTCCACATTACATGCATACACAGCACACCTCATGTTGAACTATATTCTAACAAAAACCAAAAACTATAAACACAATATTCCGTTATAACTGCTTAACGATTCAAATCTGTTATCGCCATAACGCCCAACTCACGCAGTGACGTCATTAACCACGTGGTCACATGCGCGGTATCATACCCTGCTTTATTGTACCATGGAGATAGACATATACCATCCCGGGCTTTTTTGTAGGCCTTTCTAAGGTGTACAATACTGTAATACATTATTTTGATCTATATCGTAGGGTTCAGCCAGCGTTTGCAATGTAAGGGTGTTTATTTACGACATCATATCAGAAACCTCTAAAGTTATCGGCGTTTCTCTACTACATTATGCATGTATTATACGTATATACTTTCCTCTTAAATCACTTTCTATTTAAAAAAAAAAACCGCATCAAAATCCGTTGCGTAGTTTTAAAGATCTAAGCATACATAGGGACAGACAGACAGCGGAAAGCGACTTTGTTTTATAGTGTACCTACTATTAGTGAAGTTTATCAATTAATTTTCTTGTTATTATTTCCAATTTGATTGCTTATATACTTATTATTACTTATTTTATATTAAACTATTCTTCATTAAATCATTATAAAATCGCTTTGCATGAAAACAACGATAATTATGGTAATTAAACAACTTCTCATTTAATAACTGATATTTTATTCGTATCTTAATATAAAATTAATAAGATTATGTGCCATAAATGTAAATGCTGTTAATTAATATTAATACCCTATAGAATTATTTTTAGAAATTTTCTTCACAATTTGTTAGGTATAGGTATTCTACAAATATAAAAGAGGGAATATTAAACTCACATGATGCAGCTCATGCGTTTTATAATCAAATTAATGAGGAATAGTATAGAATGATTTGTTGCTCTTCTACAAAGGATTTACTTGGTTTGTTTTACTAAAAAAAAAAAAAAAACAAGATAAATAAAATTTAAGGAATAATACTTACTTTTCCTCTTGTGAACTAATTTAAAGATATTGTTAATCGGAAATTCAAACATAAGAGCCCATGCAATTGAAAATATTATCGTATAACATAGATCGCCGAGAAATAAATAATTCTGAAAAAATAAAAATTTAACACAAATTCATTTGGAAGATATAAAAATTATAGATATCATACCACAATAAATAAATTGAAAACGGCTTGCTGTCGTTGACGAAACGTTGTTATCCCAATCTGAGGAAAATTTAGTAAATACATTGAAAACGCTATCTTTTTAATGACTCCAAATAATGGCAGGCTAAGGATAGTATTTATGAAGCCTAAAATAACAAATAGACGCATTTATATATTCTATTTCTTTTTATCATAGAACGTAGATATTTATTTCGCATTTTAGATACTTCAATAACTCTTGTTTGGAAAATGGTACTTAGTTTAGTTTATTTTTAAAAATTCCTATATATTTCAATATACGAACATTTACCTCCATATCCATTTATACATGCAAAAATCACCCAGCATAGAGAAAAACACCACGCAGGACACACCACAACCATAAGGAATGAATGTTTCAATTTGCTGTATTTTTCATCGAGAAAAACAAAATTCTGAACAGCAAATATACATACAGTCATTGTTGTTAAAGTCACAAGCCATGTAACTGCAACCGTTACCTATAAGACAATTTTCTTATTATTAAATCTGTTAACTTTTGATGAATCAGTTTGCCAAACTAAATTAAGAAAATATTTTTGAAAAACTTTACTGAATAGAACAAGATATTTTCCTTTAGCTAATGATTCAAATAAACACTTCTTTTTGACACTAAGTAGGTACTTATAGATGTACCTTTATATTACAGTCAACGTTGTAAATCCAGCTAGTTATAAATTATATTTTATTTTTTTTTATTTTTAACCAACAAATACACATCAAGTATTCTACCATTAAAAGGTAGAATAATTTTTAATGTTCATCATTTATAATACATTAAAAGCAATTTTTCTAGTTGTTTTTTGTACATGTGCATCTTTGGCTGTAGGAGGTGCCATTGCTCCCGTATACAGCCATGGTTTTACTTAAAATTAAAATTAGGGACTAAAACTAACTTAACTAAAATTAAAGTTGATGGTAAAAGGGAAAATGTTAATACATGTTTTCATTCGAGTATTTAGCTGTAGATGTTCATGTAGTGAAGCTTTGTTGCATTTTTTCATTGTCTTTTTTAACTATCCAATTTTTCAATTTCTTCTTCAAGTGATTTGAGTTTTTGAGTTTGAGTAATTTCAATTCTGCTGGCAATTCATTAAAAGTTTTGGTAGCAGTATATATATGTGCTTTTTGTGTTTTTTTTTATTGGTTTGTTGGTAATGGTATGAGTTTATTCCTTGTTTTGGTTATCGAGTTAGTGTAAAGGTTTTGTAGTTCATTGTAGCAAGAAAGTATACAGCTTAATTTATAAAGCTGGGATATTGAAAGTGGCATATTAGTTTCAGGAATATGATTAGTGGAGTCTTGATATATTATTTTTAAGATTCTATTTTGGATATTTATTAACATGTTTAGGACATTGGGATATGCTCCTCCCCATGCTATAATTCCATATGTTGCAATGCTATTAAAAAGTGCATAGTATATAGGTAATAAATTCTTTATACTTAGAATGTTCTTTAATCTACTGAAAAAGTATATAAGGTATCTGGTCTTTTTGACTATATTATTTACGTGCACATCCCATCTCATGTGTTGATCTACGTGGATTCCTAAGTATTTTATATTTTCCCTCCTGGTGAGTGTTTCGTTATTTATTGTGACTTACATTATTTGGTATTGAGTCAGAGTAGCATCCAAAAGTAATGTAGGTGAATTTTAAAGTATTTATGGCGAGTTTGTTCTTGTAAAACCAGTAATGGATATGATCAAGGGTACTGCTTAGCTTGGTAGTCAATTCACTCCAAGAGTTTGCACTGCAAGGGATCGCAGTGTCATCCGCAAAAGCAATAATTGCAGGAAATTGAGTTAAGAGACTGTTGATATAGATTAGGAAGATTAATGGGCCTAGGATGGTGCCTTGTGGAACACCAATATTTATTAACAGAGTGTTACTAATTTCGCTACCTGTTTTAGTTTGCTGTTCCCTGTTTTGTAGATAATTTTGTATAAGTGTGAGTGGGACACCCCTGATACCCATTTTTTCGAGTTTGTTAAATAAAATTGTGTGGTTTATTGAATCGAAGGCTTTGGTAATATCTAGGAACGCAATGGCTGTTGGTTTGGATTTAGCAAGTTTTTCGTAGATGATAGAGGTCAAAGTGGAGAGTGCCTGGTTACATCCTGTGCCTTTACGGAAGCCAAATTGGTTTTTGGAGATTAATGAATATTTGTCTATGAATTCAGTCAGTCGGAGATATAAAACTTTCTCGAAGATTTTTGACAGGTTTGATATAAGGGAAATAGGTCTGTAGTTGTTCATAAGCTGTTTGTTGCCTTTTTTATGGATGGGTACGATTTGTGCGATTTTAAAATGTCTTGGACATTGTCCTGTTTCAATACATATATTAATTAGGTGAACCAGCGGTTCGGCTATATATTTTTTTATACTTTTGAGGACCTTTGTGTGAATTCCGTCTATTCCCCCAGCTTTATTTTTGAGTGAATGAATAATGTTTAATATTTCTATAGCATTACAAGGTTTGAGATATATGGATTTATTATTATGGCGTTCGGTTATAGTTGCAAAACTACGCACTGGGGCTTTGATTTCTTTGGTAGCGTTATAGCCGGCGGAGGGGAAATAAGTGTTGAATTTATTGGCTATTTGAACACGGTCTTTTATGATTTCAGTATCGGTTTTAATAAAAGTGATTTCATTATTTCTCCTACTATTTATTTGGAGTTTCTGTTTAATAAATTGCCACATTTTTTTGCTATCAAAGTTTTTGGTTTGATTTTTCTCATAACTGTTTTTAGCTTTGTATGTCATTTTTTTGAAGAATTTATTATAGTTTTTATATGCGTTTGATTTTGTTTCATTATCAATATCATTTTTCCAACTATCGTATGATTTTTGCTTTGTTTTACTAGACTTAATTAGGCCTTTAGTGATCCATTTATTTCTAGGTGTAATTTTTGGATTGATGGTGTACTTGGCTAGATTTAAGCAATAGTTGATTTTATCTACGAGCATATTTGTTGCAGTGTCAGGATCTGTGTAGTTTTTTATATTATTCCAGTCTGTTTGGTGACAATGGGTGTCAAGTTTTTTATAACCTATGAGAGATATAACATTTGCATGCAATTTTAAATCTTGTATAATTGCCATAATTGGGTAATGATCAGTAATCTTTTCAATGAATTTGAAAGAATTTATTTGAAGTTTGGTTTTGGCAAAGATATGGTCAAGGCAGGAGCCATTATTTCTAGCTAAGGGTCTGGTCTCACTGCAGATTAGGGGAAGATAGCCAGCTTCAAGATAGTTATTTAAATATTCATTTGATGATTGAGATTCTTGTAGTATATTAACATTTGAATCTCCTAATATTAAGTGATTGTCAGTATTGTTTTGGGTGATGTACAAGTTGAGGTCATTTATAAAATTATTGTTTTCATAGTCAAAACATCTGTACAGCCCTGAGATTTTCAATTCTGAATTTAATAGATTTATTATGACACTTACAATTTTTAGGTTTCCGATAGTTTCTATTGTGTTTGTATGATTGATACTGTTTTCGATATAAATGATTACTCCATCAGCTTTATTTATAGTGCATTCATTAGTATATGAAGAGTATCCTGGCATATCAATAAAGTTTATGTCATAGAGTAGCCAGGCCTCAGAACAAATAATGATTTTAGGCTTTTGCCTAAAAGTGGATATATATAATTCTAAATTTAAGATATTGCACTTAATACTACGTATATTTACGTGTAAGATACTGAGTTCATTCGTGGGTGTGCAGCAGCTGTTTCTTTCTTCAGTGAATATTGAATTGTTGAAGGAATTTATGTCTTCATAAATGATTTCACTTGGTGTTAGGTTTAATTCTTCCATAATGTTGTCAGCTGCCATTTTGGGTTAATTGGGAAGTATCTTGGTCACTTGGGTATTCAATATCACTTGGGTAGTCAATGTTACTGATGGCTTTTTTTTAACAACCATTTGTATGTCGGGCACTTTTTGGTATCACTAGCCTAATGGTTTAAATTTAATTTGAGTTTGTATTTGGTATTGGCGTTTTCACAGAGAGTGCACTTTGTTATATTGCTGGTGCAGTCTATTTCACTATGATCTCCTGAACATTTGTTACATGTAGTTTCGTTTCTGCAGTTTTTGGAACTGTGTCTATATTGACAACAGTTGGAACATCTTGATAAGTTAAAGTCATCATAAATTCTGCAGCGTTTCCATCCTATGTACAGGTGTTTGGTTTTCATAATTTTACTGTACGCGTTTTTGGTGACTTCAATTAAGGCACTGGTTGCTCCTTTGTTATTTGGCTTGTGTTTTATTTCCAAGTCGTCATTCTGAACGTCATTTTTGATTAGGATTTCGTTTTTCAATGTAGTATTATCAGGTGTTTCCAGTTGTTCAATACCGGTGATTTTCAGTAGAGGTTTTTTCAATTGTTGAATATGTATATTAATGTTCGGGTTTTGTTTGATTAGGTTCATTGTTGTGTCTAAATCAGTTTTTGTTTTGCATAGTATTATTAACTTGTCTTCGGGTATTTTTTTAACAGTGTTTATTGGTATGTTCGATTGTGAAAGTGATTTTTTAATTTCAGGTAACAGTTCATTGGCTTTGTTCTTTGTTTTGTGATTGACTACTATAGCAGGTACTTTTTCATGTTGGTTTTTTAGGTTAGAGTTGGAATTTTTACTTTTTGTTGTCGATGCTAGCGCTTCCGAATATGATTTACACTTCAACAATTGGTTCATCTCTTCAAGTATATTATTTTTGCTTTTGAGTTCAGCATTAAGGCTAGTTAGAATTTCAATTTTTTCTTTTAACTCGTTGATTTGCGTATCTATGTTTGATTTTGGATGATTTGTTGTTTTACATGCAATGCTTTCTGAGTTATCTTGCATCAGCTGTAGTTTAAGATATAGTTTCTTGTATTTTTCTGCTCTTTGGTGCTGATAATCACTTTGATTCTTATAATAAGTACTTACAATCTCAAAGCTTCCTTGTTTGTGCACTTTGTTATGTGTAGTTGGGTCGTATTGGGATAGTAGTGAGGTTAAGTCTGGGTGATTATGGCACACACCGGTGAAATTTGTAATATACACCGCTCCATTTTTTATATATCTATTGAAGTCACTTTTATAGTATGCTTGATCACAAATTAAACAAATTACCGTTTTACAAATAGTTTCTGGATGTAATTTATATGAGATGTCTGGCGGGATACCTTTACCTCCCGCCATTTAAAAAAAAAAAATATATAAATATTTATTTAATTTGTTAACGTTTCATTCAGTTTTCATTATTTGGGTTAACTTAAAATGTATAAAGATGGTTTGCTGGAAGAGGGAAAACCTTTACATAACATACATAATTATGTAGCCACACAATTCAAATTAATTTGATAAATAATCAAGAATTTGACTTCGATTGTGTGACCCATTTGCAATTAGGACACCTATGTAAAGTCGCTATTTTTAGTCCGATTTTGATAACCTTTTTTCCAGATTATTGCCCATGGAAAGCTGCATTTTGAGGTAAATTAATAGATTGCTATCGCAAAAATCAAGGCCTACTGTGCAATTTCTTTGAAGTGAAAATGCGAGAAGTACTATTAGCGATTTTTTTACGTGAAAACTAATTTTACCACTGTATTCAGTGACCCCTAAAATGGGTCTGTACTAAATTTCATCCGAAAATACCGCATATTAATAATTTTAATTATTAATTTAAAAAATTAATTTATACACGAAAATGCATTGTGAAGATCAAGTAACTCATGAAATAAGTGAATAAACGCAATTCATACAAAAAATTAGTTTATTGAACAATATGTTTTAGCAAAAGAACGTAAAATAATAGGGCTAAATTGGATTTTCGTGGCTTCTACAAATCCCCCATTGAGCCGAATGCATTGTGCTATTACTATAGCTCCGTCACTACATAAAAGGTTCCTTTAAAAGGCCAACATGATCGAAATATTTGCCCTACACCCACAAACAAAAATCCATTCTTCGTTTGTCATCTCTTGGTCCTAGAGCGTATAAATATTTTGGTCTAAGTGGTTTCAATTTGCTTTTCACGAGACATTTTTGTTTATCAAGTTAGCCGGGAAAAATGATAAACAATGGAACCGTCAAATTACACGCTAATTGTGGTGTCCTGTACCTAATTATGGAAAGACTGAGTTTAAACGAAAAAATTGAACTAGTTCGACTGGTTGGTGACAATTTTCGTTCGGCAAGAGCGGCTACCAGAGAATTCAGTAATAGACATCCAGAGTTCCAGTACCGTAAATTACATAAACAGTACTTTTAACGAAACCGGTGCCGTGTCACGGCAAATTTTGAAAAACCTTGGTTCAGGTCAACGTGAGTTGAAAAATAATGCGCGCATACAAAATAATTTTATAAATAACCCTCACTCGTCATTAAGAACTGCTGTATTAGATTTAAATGTCCCAAAAGGAACTATTAGAAGATGTCTCTTGACAAAAACCATTTAAGCCAAAATATTTACACACTTTGGAACAAGGAGATGACGAAAAAAGAATGGAGTTTTGTTTATGGGCCCAGGGAGAATATTTACATAAGTTAAACTTTTATAAGGAAATTTTATATAGTGACGAAGCTACTTTTACGACAAATGGAGTAGTGTCTTCTCAAAATTCAAGATACTGGGCTACTGACAATCCAAATTGGGTCATAAACGCTAAAAAACAATATTCACAGAAAGTTAATGTGTGGTGCGGGACACTTCGTAACAGAATTATCGGTCCCTTTTTCTTCGACAGAAATTTAAATGGAATTTTTTTTTTTGGAATACCTAAGAGGCACATTTTGGGACGCAATACACGATTTACCAATTCCGATGCGCTTATATTTGAAGTTTCAGTTAGATGGATCTCCGGTTCACAATGCAGCCATAGTTAGAGGCTGGTTAAACGAAAATTTTGAAAATAAATGGATGGGTCCAGGCAGTCCCCTAATGGTCTGGCCACCCAGGTCCCCGGACCTGACGCCACTAGACTTTTTCCTCTGGGGTATTTTGAAAGAAAAAGTTTATAAATCAAGACCCCAATCTGTAGACTACCTTCGTAACCGAATTAGAGAAGCATGTGCTGAAATCACTCCTGCCCAAATTAGGAAAGTTCTAGAGCACCTAAGAAACAGATATGACAAATGCATTCGGCTAAATCGGGGATTTGTAGAAGCCATGAAAATCTAATTTAGCCCTATTATTTTACGTTCCTTTGCTAAAATATTTTGTTCAATAAACTAATTTTTTGTATGAATTGCGTTTATTCACTTATTTCATGAGTTACTTGATCTTCACAATGCATTTTCGTGTATAAATTAATTTTTAAAATTAATAATTAAAATTATTAATATGCGGTATTTTCGGATGAAATTTGGTACAGACCCATTTTAGGGGTCACTGAATACAGTGGTAAAATTAGTTTTCACGTAAAAAAATCGCTAATAGTACTTCTCGCATTTTCGCTTCAAAGAAATTGCACAGTAGGCCTTGATTTTTGCGATAGCAATATATCAATTTGCCCCAAAATGCAGCTTTCCATGAGCAATAATATGAAAAAAAGTTTATCAAAATCGGACTAAAAAAAGCGACTTTACAGAGGTGTCCTAATTCCAAATGGGCCACACTGTATATAGCCTATACTTACACACAATTGAATCGACAGCTCAATTACTTTTTTCTTTTCAATTTATGTTTAGTTTATTTTCTGCCAGTTTCTTGTTTCTTTTTCGACAGTTTAAGATAAGAAGGCTTAAGTAACACACTACGACTAGTCCTTAGTAATGACAACTACTACAAAGAAACTGCTTGTCTATTATTTTTGATTATCAATACTTTTTAAACTAAAAGAAGAGAAAAGAGAAAAATACTCCGTAGTTTTACTATAATATAGTGAATATGCTGAATATTATAGTGAAATTACCAAGTGTTTTCCTCTTTTCGCTTCTTTTAATTTATTTAAAAATATTTCACCAAGGGGCAAATAACAGCAGTATTTCAATTAATTTTTAAACTATTTCAATAATGTACTGGACAAGTCACCCCCTCACACAACAATTCACTTTTATAAACTGGGAGTCCCCTAAAGTTTTTAAACTAAAAGTTAGAAGAAAGTATTTTTTTAAACTTACTCATAAATAACTAATAGCATCTTTGTAAATTAGTCTTCATTAACTTTTTCTTTTAATATTTTCAATCATTAAAACTTTTTTGGCACTTAATTATCAACCCTTAGATTTCCAGGAATAACAATCTTTTATAAAATATTCGTGTCAGTAAGAAAACAAAAAATGTTAATTATTCTAGATCAACTGACTGCAAATTGTCTTTTTTTAGTGTCGATTTTATATTTAATTATTTATTATACCTATATAACCTATAGTTTGAATATACGAATATACCCTCACTTACTCCATCTAATAAAAAATGCGAATTCTTTGGCGAGTTAAGCCACTTACTGTGGCAAATTTACTTACCTTATTTAGGTTAATTTTGTTTCTTTCAGGTTTGGTTTGGTAAAGAAAACATCCCATAAGCATACCAATGAACCAGGGTGACATTCGTAGATGAGTTTTAATATAAAACTGTGTAATGAATTTATTTGTTTCTTCAGTACTAAAAACAGACAATATAATTTATTTTACAACACCGCTTTCCAATCATCTAAAATTTAGATAAGCAATGTTTCCAATTAAACACACAATAAATTTGCTATAAATTATTGCACAATTATATTAGAACCGTTCGTTAAAAGTAAAAATATTCGCTTATGTATTATTAGCAATAGCACATACATAATAACAGCATGAGTTAATTTGATGGTTTAATCTAACTGCAAAATGTAAGTACAGTGATGTCATTTGAAAAATGTCATAAATAATCAATAAGAACACCTAACCATACATGCAATTATTTTTCAATAACACATTAAACGTTAACGATTTAATAATATTTTTAATAATTTAAATTGCTGTGAAAATCATTAATTATATCAGACCTCGTCTTCGTAAATAAAACCACATGTGGTACCTTATCTCCTGTTTCAAACCACACACATTTCAAGGAGATAGCGAATATGACGTCATGCTCGTTGTATACTTCCGTATCCCTGTTCCTGTTAAAATCCTTATTCTTGTTTTGTGTACTGAACCAGATACTACTTGCAAACTAGTCAAGCAATTGTGACTGTTTGTACTCGGTGGTCATTTCAGCGTTCCAATATCTAAACCATTTAGAAAAAACTTGGATAAAGCAATATACAAGGCAAGCTTCGGAAATTCCCTAGGGATCTGCGGGCAAGGTTATAGTATTCTCGTTCTCGCACACATTTTAGGAGCTTAACAAGCCGCCAAAGTCAAATAAGTTTGTCCTCCAGTGAAACTGAGGATGAGTACAGCGTCTTCCGGGCAGATATCGATGATATCTCAAATCATAGATCCTAGTTTTTAGGCTCTGTTGCTTTTTTTGCGCTTGATAAAAGTTACATTGTAAAACGAATAATGTCAACACCCTTCCCAGGGCCACGAAGTTCCTTTGTCTAATACACATTGCGTTACCTCTGTGGTTGGCGGCAATATGGAAGTCTAAAGAAGATTTTGGGTTCTCCATTCCAGATCGATATAGCTTAAACATTATTGGAAATGGTAAAGACACTGAAGAAGTGAAGAAGCCCTAATGGAAAAATATCCCCTTTGTCGAAAACGCACATATGCTAGCTTCTCTTAATATAAATACCATTATAAAGTTTTTACAGTATAATTTTTTTTCTCACGAAAGCAGATAACGGAAAAATATTTAATTATTGAAAGTTTTTTAGTGATCAATTAGTTGAAAATTCGGGACTTTACAAAATTTACCGGCACATTAACATCAATTGCCCGACTTTATAAATAAGCGTACACGACGGCGAAAAGGAAAGAAATAGCGAACGAACTAGATGTGATAATATATAGTATTAAAAAAGAGAATGTTAATATTAATAGTGTTGTAAAGGCAAATTAGTTAAGAATAAATTAGTTGAGTTGGTAAAGGCGTATTAAGTACGTGACAATTTCGTACCATCTCCGAAACGTGACTAAAATTCTCAAGAAATTGAAACTATGTAAGTTTAAAAAAGCGAGGTATTTGGAATACGTTATAACACCAGTAGTAATTAAGACTAAACGGATGCTGTGCGAATTTTGACAGTACCAAAATACTGACACATAATTGGAAGCTTCAGAGACTTTGTTCCTACTATAGAAGATTTATACGAGAATTTTTCGATATAACCCGACCACCACCTAGGCTTACAGAAGATGGAGTTTCATCCCAATGGGCACGTAAAGAATGCAAGAAGACCTTTAAAACCCTTAACAGAACATCCTCTGGAGCCCACCCACCGTTTAGCGAACCCTTCGTAGTTGATGCTGATGCTAGTAATGTAGTTGTGTGTTATCCTAAATTCAGGAGAGAAAAGAGAGGGTCTCCGGGTACATTAGCAAAATACTCTCGAAGCAGGAAAAGAACTACTGTGTTACCCGCCGAGAGCTGCTGGCTGTTGTTACAATTCTCGAAAATTTACATAAATACTTGTATGGACGAAAGTTCCTTTTAACAACGGCTTACGCATTTCTGAACTAGTTTTTATAATACAAGAACCCAGAAGGTGAGATTGCACGATGGTTATGGCGGCTACAGGAGTACGACTTTAAGATTGAGTATCGTCCCGGGAAACATAATGCCAATGCAGTTGCTTTATGTAGCAGACTTTGGGTTGAAGACTGCAAGCATTGTTCATGTGCGGAAAAGAAAGAAGGACTCTTATCGATGTGCTGCAAACTAACCACCGCTCAACCTGAAGCATTCTGGGAAAATAACCAGCTAATTGAAGTCCAGAAAAAATACTAAGGTATCGGCCCAATAATGGAAAGGAAAGAAATTTGGCAGTGAAGGTGGGGGTTTCGGAACTGCGAAGAACATTTCGGGGTTGAAGGCTCTTGGAAATGTACGCGACCGATTCTATTGGCCGTATAAGTAGGAACGATGTGGAAGACTGGTGCAAGAAATGTTAGACATGCACCGCAAGTAAGACAATGAGTCGGGGACGAATGCAACTGTACAACGTGACAGCTCCTATCGAGAGAATCGCAATCGAGGTAGCGGGACCATCTCCAATGACTCCGGAAACAGATGGTAGTTTACCGAAGTCAAAAAAGACCTAGGGCCATAGTGAAAGGGTCCGCATGGACCGCCTTGCTTTCTACGGAGCATCAACTTCGACATAATATACTAGAAGGTCCTAGAAGCAACCAAAAGACAATATTCGAGAATCGGCCCGGGCCTATAAATGACGCAACACGAAGTCTTTGTTTTTAAGCTGTTGATGCATTCACCCTAAAATGGATAATTTCTTCTCTCTGTTTACAATAAAATTACGTACCCTTGAAAAATAAGTTCTCAATGATAGAGATAAATTATATGGTAGGTACCCAGTTTTTGCACCTCATAAACCGCTTCATCTTAAGCCAGATTAAAACATTTCTATTAGTAGAAAACCCCCTCCCCAAATCTAAGGGTCATATCCTATAAGCACTACGATATGAAAGAGTCCATGTGCTTCGAGAATATAGCTTCATATAGCTCCCTCCACAATCTCCAACTTAACAAATGATTTTAGACCAACAGTAATCTTTAAAGGTGTATATGAATTAAAATTCAAATATCGAACAAATTGCGACACGTCTACTGACCTCAATCACGTAAATGCCTTAACTAATGATAAAATCGAACTAGGCATTCTAATGCAAACTGCTTTGAATATTTGGGGATTTAAGCAAGAGCACACTAAAGGGCAGAAGGTAGTGTGACATCATATTTTCTCTACTTTGGAAATCTGTGCAGTTTGAATGTGGAAATGAGGGTATTATTTATGAAGACGAGACCAACATACAATTAAATTTAAACTTCACTTAGGTAGGCAATCCATAGAATCTTTTAAAAACTGCATTTGATGTCTTTTATATTGAAAGTTTGCTACAGTTTTCAGAAATGTCAAAGTGTAAAGACTGTTTTGGCGTTCACAATTACAGAAAATTACTACTGAGTAAGATTAATTAAAATTTTTACAAAGCGCAAAAGTTTGCTAACAATTGCCATGTATCAGTTTTTCTTTATCATTATTACAAAAAAAAATTCTCATCTGCACTAGTTATGTAGTCATAATCGTTTAAAAAATTAACCTAACCTAACCCCCCCCCCCCGAGAGCAATTACCGGTGTGTTTTCTTGTTGTGTTATTGTGTTGATATATTAATTGAAGTTAGTCATTAAATGAGTTTTGAAAGGAAACCGGAAACAAACGAATTTATTTCTCAGGAATTGTTTCATTTGCAAAGCGATATAATTTCTGGATGTTTTGCTTTTTTAAAACGAAACAATTCCTGAGAAATAAATTCGTTTATTCATCCAGAAATTTATTCTCCAGGAATTAGTTCGTCCCACCCATCGCGTGGAATTCATTGCTTGAAGAGCTGAACTTAAACTGTTTTTCTCAACACAGAATAATCATAGTCCAATGCGCATTTGTGGGAAATGAAATCAAAGGGGCACCTCTCCTTTGTCAACTTTTACGTTAATTTGTGTAAATGAACACTTACATGCCGTACAACAGGAATCCAAATACTCTTAATTCTTCTTTCCAGACAAGAACGAAAGCAAGGGTTACTGATACAAGGATCAATAAAGAGAAAATATTTAGAACAGAACGTCTGTATCCATAACAAAATGCTGCCATTGTTACAAAAGACAGCAATTGAAGCTGCATATGAACATCTAGATATCCTATATGTGGGAAACACTAGAATAAATAGTTTCATAAGTTAACATTCCTAACAACTATCGCTTTTTGCAACTTTACTGTGCACCTCAACTTTATTCTTCGAATAATCTGAAGAACATCATACGTGAACAGAGTATTCAGTGGTAGTAGATGGTTTAATTTACATAAATCGTGTTTAATTTAAGTCTAGGAGTAAGAATGTTATCGTAATACTGTTTGAATCTCCAATATACGTTCCCAGTATATTTCAATTTAAGCTGTCTTACATTTTTTATATCCTTTCTTTAGTTTCACGAAATAGACAAGGGTATGCATTAATTATATATGACGAGTTCGCAACAAGCACATTAACAAATTTATCACTTAACTTAAAGGTTAATGAGTTTGATAACTTACCAGATTATCTGGATTGTAATAATTCTGTATATGTAGGATTGCTGACCACCAGTTTTCATTGCAGTTATTTAGTGATGGATTCTTGTAAAATGGCAGTAAAGGTCCTTCAAAAACCTTTTCTAGTAATAATTTATGTGTAAAAATTAAAGCGCCCAATGGTGTGGTAAACCTGCAATAAATAAATTGTAATCATAAATAGCATACAGATGAATAGCGAAAAGTTTCTGTATTTGCATAGGTAAGTACGTGTCACAATAGAAAAAACTGTATAATGACTAGGCTCGTTTTTGTCATGTATATTAGAGCAATAAAGTTTTACAGTATTGTTATTTGAACATTTTGATGGATGTGAGGGATGCAGAACTGTTTTACAGTTAAAACATGGTTCTCTTAATCCAGAGTTTTCCGTGACGTGAGGGAGAAAGCCACCATTAGGACTGAATATGCGCTACTGGAAGTAGACCATTTTTAGATATTACTTGTTGTCAATGACACGTATTAATTTAACTAATAATTTTTCATATTAGTACAACCATATATTTAATACTTCTAGCTAGCGCCCGTAAGTGGAAGTATCACGCCGTAAGTGAGACAGAAAATGGCTGTTTCTATCTCTATCAAGAAACTGGACTCGTTGTGCGCAAGCGTCACGAGTCTTGACTCGTATGGTGGGAAAAGCCACTTGCCAATCAACGTAATGCACATATATGTATGTAAAAGCTGTCATATACAAACTAATGATACACTGACGCACGCTTAGGCCGCTTTCTGACTTGTCGGTGTAGCAGCGGTGCGGTACCGAAGTGGTTGGTACCGAAACGATTCCGCGTTGCTTGCATTTACACATCTATCGGTATGTTTTCGGCATAAAACGGAGCAGAACCGCTTGTACCGTCACAAGAAGACGTCGTCCTCCTTGAGTGATGAAGATAATGTATGATGTCTCATGCAGTAATCCCGAGCGGCCACTGGACGTTTCTACCGCGATGCAGTATACCAAACCGATATCACTCCTCTACCGCACGTGCCGCACAAGTCAGGAAGACCGTATTGAAATATAGGTGCTCAGTAAGCATTCGGTACCGCGTATACCGAGCATACCGATACCGCACCGCTGCTACACCGACAAGTCAGAAAGCGGCCTTATGAACATGCTGTATTCTCGGGCATGCGTATAAGGCTCGTCGTTCCGCGAGAAGGATGGACGGATATATGTCTGCACCGTATGAACTTCGCCCGGCTTCAGACCCTACTAGCAATATAGGAGTATTAAATATATGCATACAACGCACATAACTCAATGGCTACCAAATTTATTTTTTCTTTAAAAGGATTGTAAGAAATTTTGAGGTAGCCTAAATGTTAATCGTTGTTGACATTCTTCTTAGTTATTTTAATTATTATAAATATGTCATTTATTTCAAAAAATTTCAATGTGTATATTTCTAGTTTGATACATATTCCTTGTTTGTGCAAAACTTCTTTGTAAGTTAAATTCATGATTATTAATTTTATTATGATTCATAGATAATCGTTTTGCTAATGCTCTTGCCCTGCCAATTTGTGCAATGTAGATAGGTATAATGCGCCAGAACTTTACCTAACCTCTACCTGAATTAAATTTTATTTTTCATTTTTATTATCTACTATGAATTTCGAAAGGATATGATATATTTTAAATGTTACTAAGAAGAAGAAGAAGAAGAATTGTTCTTTTTAAGATTTTTCATTTCAAATTATTTTATTCTTCAACCGTTTATGATGTTCATCTTAGTTATTTTATATTATTTTTTTATTTACGTTGGATCTTTTGACACATTAATATTCTAGTTAAACATGCCTTTGTTGAGAAAAACCTACCTTACATATTGTTGCAAAATTAATTTAAATAGACTGACGCTTTTATATCTATCCATCTTTTGTAAAAAAGAGTATGCTGTCAATAATCCACCTATAAGAAGAAATGTCTCCGAACTGAAACTCGATCCAACCACTTCAAATGTTGAAAGGCTGTGAATCCACTAAAATACAAAAAAGGTGGGAATGTTACAATAATGTTTTCGATATGACAATGAATATATAATAATTTCAACGAAGGTGAAATGCCACTTTAAAGAAGACGGATGAAAAGGGTTTCTATCATTAAATTAATAGATATAAGTACGTTTGATTTATGTTAATAGTTACTTCTGCAATTCTTATTAAATTGACACTTTTAGAATTATTAAAAATTGACTATATATTAAATTTACGTTCATTTTACGAACCTTTTCGTATGACGGCGAACGTAATTGTGGGATCATACCAAAAAATAAAAATTCGTTTCCTAATATCGTTGAAAATATTGTTAAAACACTAATTCCGTCAATACATTTTAAACGCTGGGGATGGGGATCTTCATAAAATATTTTATTCCAATTCTTCCAAATAGAAAATGAAGTAAGTAAAGAATCAGTTGAATCTGAAACTTGATACTTTTTTAAAAGGGATAATCTTTTGTTGCGCCTATAATAAATACTTTTTCTTCAAAACTGAGTATGTGCTTTTACCGAATCGCTTCATTATTTTTTGTATATATTTTTCAAGATTATTATTGCTTTTCAGTATATTTTTATTTTCAATTCAGAAAGATGGTTCAACGCATTTATAGCTGTTCTAATTAAACTTGCTCAAAATGTGCCTGATGAAAACTAATTCCTAAGGTATTAACAGTCCTTGCACATGTAACCGCAAGCTACTGGGTATGCAGTAGTAGCAAATAACGAACAAGACGTGATGTGCATGCCGAATAAGAATAATCTTTTATAAAAGAATATGAAGAGGAGGGAACTGACAATGAATATGTGAGTTACAAAACATAAGAAATGATGTAGGAAGCAGCAAGAGTCAACAACCCCACAAATTATGGCATACAATGGCAGTTTGTTTGTAGGATCTCTGGAGTTGCAGCTATATAAAATTTCTGTACGTAAATTTTTACATTTATTTGTAATTTGGGTTAGGTTACAGTATGTAAAGTCCCCCCCACTCCTTCTCTTCCACCCACTCCTTCACTTCCACCCACCCCTCTCATATCGACGTCTTATGTTTATAAATAGTAGGTATTTTATATATACAATTAAAACCATTTATGACGACATCGTTTATTACAACATACCGGTTATATTGACCAAAATCAAAGGTTCCGGCTTAATACCATATGACCGCCTTATCAAAACATTGCTTTTTACTACATACCAGATTAAGCGACTACATTTAACTAATATCTTCGGACATTTATATCTGTTAGAACGACCAGCTGTATTGTTAACAATTTAAATAGGTAACTATCCACATCTGGCACAGCATAATGGTCAAAGATCACAAAAGTAAACAAAAACTTGTCAGATTTAGGGTCTTTTGTAATTTTAAGAAACAAAATACATGTGTGTTGGAATCTTTTGTTAGGACGACAAATCAAAATCACCATTAATAAAAGTATTGCGATTTGTGTCTGCCTTATTAGCATGGTAACAACCAACCACTCTTTCGTTATCGTTACTACTGGTTTATCACACGGAATATACGTGCGAAGAATTCCCGGAACATATCTAACATCTAGACAAACCTGTGAAAACTCTCTCTTTAATATTTATCTTCATTTGTTTTCGTCGCCAAAATTAAAATTGTTACACGTGCGTGCAGTATAACCATACCTATCATATCTTCTTCGTATCTCTTCAGTCAGTTTGTTACTTATCTCTACACGAATCACACCAAAATATATTGTCGAGTTATTTGTGAAACTTTTAACGAAAAACAAAAGAAAACATCACCGGTTGTTTTGCTTTTTACGACCAAATATAAGTAGTTCCTTCTATGTCGTTGTAACTGATTTTGACTGTACATATATTTATGTTTGACGTTATCTGTTCTGAAGTTTGAACAAAACCGTGAGAAAAAGTTGTATATAAAGGTTTATTCAATACAGAACAAGTCCAGGTAATCGCACAGAGCGCCACGCATTAAAGCATCGAAACATTCTTAACAACGCAAGCTCACTACCATACTCCTTCCAAACAGTAATGGCCAATAAATGTTGACCTCAATCAATGGCAGTGTCTCCGCCTTTGAATAAAATAGTTCGGCAAAACACAGAGTGTTTCTGAAATAAGTGCTGAGCTTGAAAGAATGATAAAGCACTACAAAAGAAGAAAACTAAGTAAATGTTGGCAGTACAATAATATTGACAGTAGGTAAGTTTATCACTGTAAAACAAGAAGTGATTTACTATAGCAAAAGTGTGTGACCATGATATTTGTGTACATTAATATAAAATTGATTATGGATGCAACGATTGAATTGTGCAGTCACCACCGTCCCCAACTAAAATTTATAAATCTACGAATCATCTCACATGCAGTACAGAAATTGTGAGATGTACCTACATACACCCTCTATTTGAGCCTCCGAACCATATCGCCACTGTTGAAGACGAAATCTTTGATTTCATACAAGTTTAGGTTTTTTATATCGGTATCTAGAAGTAGTTCAATAAGATTCCTAATCGTTCAGAAAATTAATATATTTAACGCGAATTACAATAAAAACAACAGTAACGAGAAGGAAATAAAACGAATTGATGAACACAATGTAAACGTAAGTAATTCAATACACTTTGGTAGCCAATTTTATGAAATATCTTCATAATAAATATCAACGAAATTGACTTGTGGTTTGGCTCTTAGTGGAACATGTTTAATATTAAGAAGATTTTCTTAATAATAAATATCGTCTGCAAAAATACGTCTTCGTCTTTGAAATAACTTTTTTATTTTTAAAAACATTAATTACATCTTATTGTTCGGTCCGTCCTCGTCTTTTTTAAACCAACGACTCTCTGACTGACTGCCACGTAACCCTTTTCTTCCGCGACACGCATTAAACGTGTTTTTATCGATTTTTCTACCGCATTTTAGGCTACGCTGACTATGGCCCGGAAAATGTGTGTCTATCTACGCAAGAATCCTACGCAATCCCCAAAGTATCTAGTATGGACCGCCGGCTTCTGTCATGTAACTGTGTAGTGAATTTTAAAGAAAAAAAATCCGTCTTAATTGCAGCAAGTGCGACCCCTGCAGGAAATTAAGTTTCAGTCATGGGGTAATTTATATTTCGACAAAGGACTGCTGCAGAGACAACTTTGGCAATGTATGTATGTGTATGAGTGTGTGTGCTTGTTGGCGTTGTTCCTGAAACCATTAACTCGTCTATATTGCGATACGTAATAAACGATCATAAGTTGTTGGTGTTTACTTTAGTCGTTGGAAAATTAGTACTGTTTAGTTTACAAATTAGTTCTTATCATAATTCATCGTACTGCCAGAAAGGATTTTTTGTCCCTTAAACTCGCTACTAGTATCACAATGCGATTCCTTATTGTTGTAAACAAAAAAAATTCTTTATTATACAACGGGATAATTTCAAGAAAATCACCATTAACAAATTCACACTTTTACTTAATCAACTCCATAGAAAGGGCTAGATATTTAGTGCGCTTCTGGCCTGTTTTGTCAAGATATTGGTTTCTTCTGGACTGTAAGATTAAAATCATTTTCATGATTTCATCTCACTCTTAAAAATAATAAAAAATCTGTAAATAAAATGTGCTTTTAGAAGGATCAAAAGGGTCTAAATTGAGGACTCATTAGAAAAAGTTGTTTTCTACGAAAGCTGCGATGAAGGAGAAACGAAACCCCTGAACGGTAGGGAGGCCCCTAATTTCAAATTTAAGTTCCAAACTCTAGTGAATTGTTGAAGATCGTCAGTAAAGTATTATCAGTACCTATTAGCAGTTTTTTTGTTGAGAAGGTCCTTTCAATAATGAATATAATTTATGGACCAAAGAGGAAAATAACTGAAGTGTCCTTATGGTAAAGCATGAGCTATGTGTGAGAACAAATTATAACAAGAACTTTACTTTGTCGGTAAGTTCGACAAAAAAAAAATTTACTGGATATCTATAAAAAAAACATCACACAAATATATATCTATGAACAAGGATGAGTATAACTGCCGACTTTGTGAAACTTTGAGATAGTTACCCTATAGAACGGCTAACACATATGTCATGCGCAAGAAATTTGACTGCGCAAAGTGATTACTGTGCAAATTCATCAGGACAAAAAATGCGAGAATGAAGGCCCAAAAGAAAAGACTGTAACCAATTCTAAAATATGGATATTAACTCACGCCAACTATATTTAATGTATAATTACAGCAATTCACTAAAAAAACAAATTGTATCATATTTTTGTTCAAAGGTTCCATCTAAAGTGTTAGCCTAAGTTATTCAATCAATTTAAGTGCTTAAGAATAAATTTATGTTTTTTGTAAGGCCATTTTAAGTGAGTGGTTTAGCGAATCTAGGTGATTGATGCTATGGAAAGAGGAAAACTATTAAATTGGTACAAAGACTTTTTGTTGTAGAATGTTACTTAAGAGGTCGATATCATGATTGTGCGAAAAGGGCACAATCTCGTGGTTCTGACAAAACACTTATTGAAAAAGTTTTCATCTGTATACAAACATAAGTCAATTTTGAAACAGAAACAACCCAAATGCATTTGTTGTAGTTTAATTTATGTCTTGCAAAACATTATATGAATATGTCGTGGTAGAGTGAAACAATAGTTAACTAAAAACAGCTATCAGAGGTAATACGTGTGGGTTACCACAGTCGCTATCATATTGAATACTATTAATTTTTTAAGATAAATTTTTTGACCTAAATGACCAACACAAAAAAACACAACATGCAAAGACAAGAATGTAAATTAATAGATTGGACGAATTTAAACGTTTCACTTATGATGACTCATTCCATCGTACGAGCCTACCTTGTTCCACCGAATCATCGAAATAATTTGAATAAACAAACTGGTACTTATTTAAAACAATTTTTTGACATCATTCCAACGTACTTACCTTTTAAAAATGATCTATAAAAATCATATAATGTAGACAATCCTACAAATAATAACCAAGAAAGCAAAAGGCCACTGAAATGTAAAGAAAATTTAAAGTTGATGAAATAATATAAATAAATAAATAAGTATTTCACTTATTGAGAATTTAATAATATAATTTGTGTTTCTATTCCTATTTCGAATTAGCTCAATAATATATTTAAGAACTAACGTCTTTTATAGTTATCTAAGTAAACTTGAAATTAAATGAGTTTTCCAAATCATAAATGTAATAGATTCATTTTGATAAGATTGTAAGGAAAATATACTATATACGGCAACACTTATAGGGATAATCATGTACCAACTTACATCAGCATGCTTTCCGTAATACTTAACGGTAATTCTTGGTACTTGGTTTTACAGAACTCTTCGTTAACGGTTATATTTGGATAGTAATACTGAAACAATTTTTCAGCTTCCTTTGCTGTACAAGCACTTGGAAAACACAAACCCCACGAAAGAAGTATGTCTTTTTTACTAAAGTCATCTGTTACATTTAAAATCTGTAAGTAAAAATAAATAAATTACAACTTGAGTAACTTACGTAATACTGTTTCAAATAAGTATGACGAAAAATCAGCATAATAATAGTAGCAATAATAATGCGGCCTCTTATGATGACGATGAAGATGAAGTTGTCGAAGCATGGAAGAAACAAAGGAAAGGCACCGCCATGCGTAGGGGGCAACAGTTGAAGTGAGCTTCGGTGGCCAATTACCTGAAAGGAGATACGAATCCCCTGAAGAAGTAATGCAGCCCTAACAAGTATGAGGAGGGATAAAGTTGACAGTTGTTATCCTTAGCATGTCTAAGATTACTATTGGGCATATTCAGTAGAACGGAAAAGAAGCATGTAATTTTGAGGCAGAATCGGCCTAGCTTACCTACTAGTGCTACTTTTGTAGGTTAAGGTTAATATTCTAACGAATTTTCTAGTCAAAGATATTTATTTCAATAATAATTTATTTAACACTATTTATATAACGCTTAACACTAACTTAAAACTACTATTTATATTAGAACAATTCACTGATTTATATAACTGCTTATTTATATTATTTGTGTCTCTCGTTTATCGTTTAGATTCGCGCACTGATGCCACAGTTAGTCTCCTAGCCTCTTCGTGTTCCTCTACGCGTTGACAGTGTTCTGTGTCAAAGTCGTACTCTTGCAGTTTCTCTATCCATCTTGCTACTTGGCCTTCGGGGTTCTTTAAATTCAGCATCCATTTCAACGCGGCATGGTCGGTTCGTAGCAAAAACTTTCTTCCGTAGAGGTATTAGTAGAAATGCTCCACAATTTTTGCTTCGGCTAACAATTCGCGCCTGGTTACGCAGTAATTCCGTTCTTGTTTGGATAAAGTTCTGCTGAAGTAGCCGATCACTTTTTCGTCACCATTCTGCATTTGTGACAGAACCGCGCCAATTCCAATATTGCTAGCGTCGGTGTCCAGGATAAACTTTCCGGTTGGTAGGGGATAGCTCAACACAGGTGTAGACGAGAGGGTTTTCTTTAGTTGTTCAAAGGCAGCTTGGCAGTCTTGCTCCCAACAAAATGGTCTACTCTCTTCTGTGAGTCGTGTCAAAGGCTTGGCTATTTTTGCAAATCCAGGAAAAAAACGTCTATAGTAGGCGCAGAGACAAAGGAAGCTTCTGACTTGATGGACGTCAGAAGGTACAGGCCACTCTTGCACGGCCTTGATTTTCTGTGGGTCGACTGAAACGCGGTCACCGGATACTACTTGCCCCAGGTAGTTGACGGTCTTTCTTGGGGCTTAGTTTTAGGTGGACATCACGGAGTCTTCAGAAAACTTCCTCCAAATTTTTGAGATGGTCGTTGAAGCCCTTCCCGACTACGATGATGTCGTCGAGGTATACCAGGCAAGGCTTCCCAATCAAGTCAACCAAGGCCGTTTCCATCAGTCGCTCAAAGGTGGCGGGTGCGTTGCACAACCCGAACGGCATCACCTTGAACTGCCACAGCCCCGTTCTAATAGAACACGCTGTCTTCTCTCTGGCATCCCGGTCCAAAGCAGCTTGCCAGTATCCGCTCTTGAGGTCTATAGTAGAAAATATCGTCGACCCTGCCAAAGTATCCAGGGTGTCATCGATTCGTGGTAAGGGGTAGCTGTCTTTTTTTGTCACATTTTTTAATTGGCGATAGTCCACACAGAAGCATGTCGAGCCATCCTTTCTATTGACCAGGACTACCGGCGATGTCCAAGGGCTAGCAGATGGTTCTATTACTCCATCCCTTCGCATTTCAGTTATGATGTTCTCGGCCTCTTCTCTCTTGGCCAGTAGTAGTCTCCTGAGTCGCTGACGGATGGGTTGTGCCTCTCTCGTATTTATTTTGTGCATGACGATGTTAGTTCGCCCCTTCTTGCCGCCGTCTACTTTAAAGACATCTTGGTATTCTTTTAGTAATCCTTTTATTTGACTTAGTTGGTAAGGATTACATTTGCCACCTGCTTCGTGGCATAATTTTGACAAGGCTCCTGGCAGGCGTTGCGTGTCTTCCATTGGTGTTTCTAGCCTTCTGACTTGGGATGTTACGGTGTCCTGAGTAGTTAGGTTGAACTCTTCTCCGTTTATGGTCACGACTTTTCTTTGGAAACACAAACAAAAGTCGTATTTCCGAAGCACGTCCAAGCCCAGAATGACGTTGTCTTCAATTTCGGCCACAAGCACGCAGTGTCGGAAGGAGGTCTTTCGTATGCGGATTCTGACGTAGCTCTCACCATGGACATTTACCATTTCCCCGGTGGCCGTACGTAGCTTCCATTGGGTCGGTTGAAGCTTACTTGTAGTTATCGCGTTGGCTCGTATAATCGTCCTGCTTGTTCCAGTATCCAATAGAAACGAACACCGTTTCCCATTTATACGTCCCGTAAGAAAAAGGCTATCAGCTCTATCTTTCATGGTTTTTGTCAGTGCGACTAGACTTGGGGCTTCTTGCTCCGGCATCGACGTTTGCCCCGCCGGCGCCGCGCCAATCCGAACTAATTCCAGTACGTGGGGCTTATCTTCCTGAGAAGCTGATCTCTCTCTCTTGCAGCTGCTTCTCACGTGGCACAACTTCCCACAGTTCGAGCACCTCACTTGTCTGGGCTTCCTTTCTATTTTGGTCATTGTTCGGCGGATTATTTCTTCCAATTTATCCAGTCTATAGTCCCGACTGGCTGACTCTTCTTTTAATTACCGGACTAGACATTGTCATTGCGACGCCAATTTGACGACGTCGTATTCCAGTGCGCGGGCCGACGTGTCAACCAAAGTCCTCGGCCGGTCCAGTCGGAGGCGCTGTTGTATTTCGTCGTCCTTTATTCCATCAATAAACGCGTCGACGGCCAATCTTGCCAAGGTATCATCGGCCGTACCCGGATAGGCGAGCCGGACTAACCGTGCGATATCCGCCTCGTATTTCTGAAGACTCACCTGTCTTCTGACGTCGGTTCTTTAACTGCACATGGTACACAGCCGTCAGATGTGCTGAGCCGTATCGCATGTCTAATCTTTTTACTAGCCGATGGTAGTCTAGTAATTCTTCAAAATTTCGCCAGCACCACCACGCATGATGGTCCATGATGTTTTTCGGTCAATCGTAGGTAGCTTCATATGCACTTTGGATGAGGTGACCTGTTCTTCTTTCACGTCGGGGATTTCTTTGCCGTCAACCGCGCTATGCCTCTTTTCCGTAAGTTGGCGATTGGTCTCTCGTTTTTTCGAATTTAGAACCATTTCTTCCAGCTGGGCTACTCTTTCGTCGAAAGTCCCTAGCGTTTTGTTTATTTCTTCTCTTGTTTCTTCTTTGAATTTTCCCAGTTTTTCTTCCAAATTTCCTTCGAATTGTTCTAATTTTTCTTCCAGGACTTTAGAATTTTCCTTTAATTCTTCCAGATTTTCATTTAATTTATCTTCAAGGTTCTTTGAATTTTTATTTAATCTTTCTTTCAGATTTTCATTTAGTTTTTCTTCCAGGATCTTTGAATTTTCATTTAATATTTCTTCCAGATTCCTTGAATTTTCATTAAATTTTTTTTCACATTCGTCCTCAAATTCATATGTGCTGGGATCGAAACTTTCTTGTAGCAAAGCCTCCTTAAGCCGCTTCTGTAGGATGTTCTTAGTACCAGACGTATCTTCGTCTCGCTCTTCGAGTTCGCTTTTCAATTAGGCGACTTTCAACTCGAACAATTTTTTCGGCATTTTTATTTATTTTGTATTTGTATTACACTAGAAAATTCTCTGGAGATCTATTCGCAGACCTCACACCTGACACCAATTGTAACGAATTTTCTAGTCAAAGATATTTATTTAAATAACAATTTATTTAACACTATTTATATAACACTTAACACTAAATTAAAACTACTATTTATATTAGAACAATTCACTTATTTATATAAGTGCTTATTTATATTATTTGTGTCTTTCGTTTATCGTTTTGATTCGCGCTCTGATGCTTTATCACAACTACTGTCCCTCGGTCCAAAGATGATCACTTTATATACACCTTTCAAACTTTCTAGACAGGAACTCGAAGAAGTCCTGATTATTCGTGAATGATTATTAATAATTAGAAAGTCGTCGATCATTCCAGAATTGGTCGTGTTACTTGTCGCTGGAGAAAGATTTACATCTTGTAAGTTGATAACGATAAAAGTACCGTGCGCAGTGACTACGTCGTAAACATGTTAGCGATAAGAAGTACATGAACAAATTGTTATCGCACACACGTACGGTGTCACTGGTCGCTACAATATATTTTCAGAACCAATCATATAGATACATACAATCATTACTATAAAATGTTCAGAAATTGTTGGTAATTTGTAGCTATGTTAATGAAAATGTGGAAACTGGACAAAAGCTGAGAGGCAAGGGATTGGATATAAGCGATGAATGGATCGGCTCATTGCTGCTAGCGGGTTTTCCAGAAAAGTTTTCTCCAATCATTATGGCGATTGAGCATTCGGCTATAGCAATTACAACAGATTCCAAGTAAACTACTTGACATGGAAGTTGATTCAAGTAATAGTAGCGGCGCGTTTGTCAGTAGGAAACATTTCCAGAAAAATCGCACAGATAAAGCTACGGAATTTAATAGCAACTTAAAGAAAATTAAGTGCTATAAACGCAAGGTTTGGACATTACCAAAATAAGTGTCTAAATAAAGAAGTTAAAAAGGAAAAGTCTTCGCATGCTTTTAGTGCAGTTTTTCTAAGTGGATCATTTAACAAAGGTGATTGATATATTAATTCAGGTGCAAGTATGCATTAACCAGCCAATCGAGATTGGATGAAAAATGTATCCGTATTAAAGGAAAAAGAAGAGATAATGATTGCAAACAAAACCAAAATTCCTGTAATTTGTTTCGGTGATGTTGAGTTGATAACAAAAGTAAACAAGAAGAAATTTAATGTGGCTGTCAAGGACGTGTCATAAATTCCAGAATTGACAACCAACTTATTGTCGATTAGCAAACTGATTGAAAATGAAAATCGAGTAAAATTCAAAGAACAGTGTTGCAAGATTTACAACAAACTTGGTGAATTAGTGGCAACATGAGACTTGGTGAAAGGCGTTTACCGGTTAAACATTTCTGACGAAAAGTGTTTTTTGTCGGCGTCAACAAGTGAAACGGGAGAATTATGGCACCATAGATTCGGACATTTGACTATTTGAATAAAATGAAAAATGGTGTAGTGACCGGACTTAATTATATGGGGTTGCACAAGAAAGTCAAAGCAACTGTGAAGTATGCTCTGAGAGCAAGCAAAGTAGATTACCATTCAAACCCAAGGGTAGACGGGCTAAACGTCTTTTAGAGATCGTACACGCTGAACTGTGCGGTCCGATGGAGGTCAGTTCCATCGGCGGATCAAAGTATTTTGTAGTATTTGAAGATGATTTTAGTCGAATGTCATTTGTATATTTGTTAAGAACTAAAGATGGGGTTTCTGACTTTTAAAAATTTGAAAAGTTTAGTAGAAAAACAAACAGGGAAAGAGATTAAAACCTAAAGAACTGATAATAGGGGAGAATTCTGTAGTAGAAAATTTGAAAAATTCTTAGATCAAAATGGTATTTCACATCAAAAAACAAATCCCTATACGCCCCAGGAAAATGGCATGTCTGAACGTTTAAATCGAACGATCCTAGAAAAGGCCAAATGTTTACTATTTGATGCTCAATTATCGAAAAGGTTTTGGGTGGAAGCAGTTAATACCGTATGTTAGTTAAGAAATAGATCACTAGCTTCTAGTTTGGAAAAAACTCCTTTGGAAATCTGGACTGGTGTTAAGCCTGACGTAACCAATTTAAGAATTTTTGGAAGTCGAGCAATGGTTCATGTTCCTGATGAAAAGAGGCTGAAATGGGACAAAAAGTCCAGAAGATGCATTCTAGTTGGCTACTGTGAAAACGTGAAAGGGTTATAGAGTGTACGACCCGAATAAAAATATGGTATTTAATAGTAGAGATGTACAAAACCATTGGCTTAAACTTTTTAACAATCTACGCCATCGTCATGGATTAGTGTCTATGGATTTATAGATCTAATGTAGATAAACGTTTATGATGGAAATTTGTATGGCTATCCTTTCCGATAATACGACTTTATTATAACTATTTAAATGTTTTAGTAATTTATGGAACTTAGTAATCCTGCCTGACTTCTAACTTCTAGGAATTGAATTTATTAATTTACTAAACGCAAATTTTTAGGCATAGTCAATTTGAAATCAAATTATTCCTCTTACTTTGGAATACTTAAACACGAATAGTGTTGTGGCAGTTATCCATATAAATACCCGTTGGCGGAATGTCGTCATAATTAAATTACAAGTGCCATCCACCACAAAACTGCATCCACTGCTTTAGTCAATTTAAAATACAGTGTTTGTACATACCTAGTAAAGCTTCTCATTTAATTTTCAGTTTTTTTTAATAGAAAAATCCCGTTACTAAAATTTAACTTCTCTCTGCTCAGTTTGCGTTTGTATTGGTTCAGTTATATTGATTTCTTGTTTAATTTTGATCGACCTTCCATCTTATCATCAAGGCTAACAACTTTTGCGCAGGACAATGCGGTCAATCAATTTTTTTGGTCGGTGCTGATAGCTTTTTCCCCTATCCTTAGTACTATCGAGATGTGTTGATGTTCTTCGGATCGTGTCTTATGCTTGATGTTCGAGTGAAAGTTTTAGTTTGTGAGCCAGGTACCATTATTTTTTTTTTTTAATTTAAAATTCTCAATGCAGTCTGAGTAGCTTTTACTTTGCCATTGGGGATATTTGTTTTGCTATGAACTTTTTTTGTTTTAATTTTTTCAAAATTTTTTTGGTTGTCACGAGGCAAGTTCATACGTTTTAATTCTCGCTTTATCTTGGCGATCCTTAACGTTTTTCTTGGTTTGCCTTAATGTCATTGCTTTTGATTGTAAAATGCCGTTTAGTGTAAACTTTTTTTTATTAATAAATTTATTAGATTGTAGATTAGGTTTATTATTATTATCTTTCTTTGTTTGACAAAGTGGCTCCCAAGTAAATTTTTTTGTTGTTAAATTTCATCTCGTTCTAAATTGATCATTGTTTTTGAAAAATAGTTTATTCTTATTGTTTTACAATGCAATAAGTAATACCGTTAATAGCCTCTAACCATAGGTTAACAACAAGGAATACATGTAACGAATAACATACCTTTTCCATCGAATATCTTCTTAAGACCAAATTAGAAATATAATTGTCATTAGCACTTTCAAATCCAAGACAATACTTTCCATTAATTCTTCCCTGTTTGGTGTCTGCAGCTAGATTGACACATGAGTCGTAATCACCTAAATTTATCACATTTCCTCTGAGCATCCCTGTTGGCAACTTTGCTGATGCTTGAAACACTTAAAATTGAAAATTGAGTAATAGAAACATTTATTAAGACAGAACATCACGATTATTTTTATATACCTTCTTGAGAATAACTGGTGATATTTGGTGTGGTTGTGGTATATTATAATAAATAAAAATGAGCCTCAGCTCCTTATCACTTACTTTGCCCTCCCCAACTTCCGAAATCATCAAGGTTCCTTTTATATTGTTTCAAAAATATTCGACACTCTAAAGACACCTCAGAGAAATTTCTTTTTAAATATCTAGTTATAAAAGTAGAAGATCCCTCTATTAAATCCAAAGATTTGTAATCAACTATATCTGATGTGCATATACGAATAATAGAAAACAATAAAATTGAAGAGAGCAACATGTTGAACTCGAATAAACAGCAAGAAGTTGTTGCACATGATATAGGTATGTATTCAACTTGTTTAATGAGATAAACCAAAATGACGAACAACACGAATGTAAGTTTTATTACAAATAGTAAATTATTTTTAGCAAGTCTACATGATTAATACCTCCTAATGTTTGTAGCTTATTCGAAAGTAAAAAATAATGAGTCGAAATACGAAATAAAAGATGTTTGCAATAAATATAGTTTGTAAAAGAAATAAAACTTTGAATGTTGAATAAAGTGCTGGATTTGTTAATGGAAGTCTACTTCAAGTTCATTTGCTTACTGCTTCACAAGTCTTTAAGTCTATTTTTTTTTAATCTATTATTTATTTACTTTCTAATTTATAATTAATTTCTGACTATCTACATCGAAAAGTACCTAGAAACTCCATTTATAATAAACAGTTTCCTTTTATATTTAATTCAGATACATACGTAAATATAAAAGGTTATGGCAGATTTCTTAAGGGGAACGACTTTTAGTACGCAAGAGAGGGGAGTTGTTTTTTGATAAATGGGCATTACACACATCATTACATAAGTAACACAGTAGACATTTTAAACATTTATTCGTTAACGGCAATAAAAATGCTTTTTATTTCTTTGGTTATGAGTGAATTTCTGACGTATACTGCAACATTCGGATTTATTAGTCAATGAAATTATTATCTCTAACAGAAAAATGTTGTACCACATGTGATTTTGCATCAAAAAAGATACTTTTTGCGATACTTGGACATTTCCGATTGTGTACTCTCTTGTCACATCGCTTTAAACGCAAATCAATTTTTAGTGAAACTGAAAATTCAGTTTTTTTGTGTACGTGTTTTCTGTCTGAAATGACAATGTTTGGCAATACTACAAATGGACATGTACAGCCTTCGAAATTGCAATTGTAAAAAATGGCAGCCTGCTGTAATAACCATTAACGTAGATATCTATGTTAAACGATTTTTGGAAAATACACAAATACTGCGACATCTTACGAACCATCAACATTCAAATAATAACAAATACAGTTATTTTAATTGGAAATGACATCCTCCACTGCTTCCTTTCCTTTGGACGTTGACTTATGAATTATGAAGAAATAAGAAATTTTCTTAAAATTTGAAATTTCGTTGCAGTCATTACAAAACCGTACTTTATTAGACAGAAATATTTTTGAAGTGAAACTTCTAATGCGACTACCAACAAG
The DNA here is from genome assembly GCA_029378335.1 of Agrilus mali. Taxonomy (NCBI): domain Eukaryota; kingdom Metazoa; phylum Arthropoda; class Insecta; order Coleoptera; family Buprestidae; genus Agrilus; species Agrilus mali. Next base: position 13,839,472 of record CM055658.1, read on the forward strand.
TTTGCGTTAAACGTTTAACGCTACCATGGAGGGGGACTAGAAAAGACAGAGCGAGAATGAATGCGTGGCATTCAAACGCATGCGCGTAGTATACCTGTTACAGGCCAGTGCGAGCGTTAGCAAGGAGTAGCGTCCAATATTCCAACGCAAGAGGGAGAGAGAAAGAAAGATACACAAAGGTAGAAAGTAGGAGAGAGAAAGAGAGTGAGTCGGTATTCTTGCTATGCAGCGAAGTAAACAGTGTGAGCGTCGTGAAATTAGTTGAAATAATAATTAAAAGATGCGATCCATTGTGAATTGTAAGCCATATTAATAAAGTTTGTCTTAAAGAAACAATATGAGTTCACTAAAAATTAATTTCTACCCTCCCTATTTTCATTTCCACATTACGAAGTTTCACTTCTTCCGCGCGGAGGGACCACTCACTATATATATATTTTTTCGTTAGTCAGACATACAGAACCCAAACTGAAAATTTGTGCTGAGTTGTGTTATCGCATGAGATTGCAGACTACTAATTTAAGTAGTTGTATCGTAAATGTCTACACCTATCCCACGCTGTCGCATTGAAAGTCGAGGTGTCATCATCTCCAATCGTAAAAAGGTGTTTAAAGTTATATGCGTGTTAAAAACCACTACTAAATTGCCGATACCTAAATCAAGACAATTTTACACACGCTCATATTCTAGGAATAGGAAATGAATTTAAAAATTCAAGATACACCTTTACATACCAACCGTTTAATTAAATTTTGTATGAAGAAGATATGGTGTTAATTTTAACCAGCTGCAGATTCATCTTTATATTGATGTCACGAATTGTAATTAAACTGTACGAACAGAAGGATTAGAAACTAGGGAGTTATTTGCACCGTACTTCATGGGACCAGGAGCAATACTATTCCAGCTCCATCATATGTCTTAATAATTATGTTGAATTTTATTTGTCACAAGCTTCAGTTTTTTGTACGTATACATAAAATAAAACACCTTGTGCTTGTTTCTGTTCTTCAACATTAGAGTACCAGTATAACTTTATGAATTTGGGTTTTTAAGGTAACGTGTTTCCCCTTTACGTTAATATAAGAAATAGCTTCTCAGATGGCACCAATTAGACCGGATTATGGTGTTACATAAAGATAATCACATGAAGAAGAAATGCTTTTTCATTCCTATAGAAGAAAGAAGAGAAGCCGAACCCTGAATCAGATGGATAAGATAAACGACTCAATGGAACGAGGAAAGGGAAGGACTTATGTTCTTTGACTATGTCTTAGTTTACATTAATACTGACTGTAATTGCATTAAAGTTAAAGTTAATGATTGCTCCAGTGAAATTATTTTCTCGTGTCGTTAGCAACATACATTTAGTTAGCCACGTGTTTGTTGTTCATTCAACATATACATATCAAGGTCCTTTTAATTTTAGGCCAGAAAAATATCATAACCTACCTCTGTTCTTACCTGGATATGTACTGGAACTCTTAATGGAATACTATAAACTTAGATATAATACTCACCAAGAAATACAGGGTGTTTCTGAAATAAGTGCGTTCCTTGAAGGAGGTGATAGGACACTATAAAATAAGAAAATTAAGTTAATGTTTGCAGGTCCGCAAGTTAACCGTTTTCGAGAAAAACATGTTTGAAATTGCAGGCAATTTCCAATCCGGCCCTGGTAAATGCCGTAGAAAAATAGGAGAATGCAACATGGTCTACAAACAGCTGAGAATTGTATTGGTTGTTGATTGATTGGAGCTGTTCGTTAGGTGTTGGATTACAGTAGCCCTTTAAGTAGGCCTTAAAGATGTTTATGTTATGAGCCAGCTTTACATGTTCTTCGGTCTTTTATCGGAATAACCTTGCATTGAGTTGGCAGTATGTCAGTGTTGATAGATACCCATCGCTTTTAACATGTTTCCGTACCAAATTCATGTTAAAGAGGTTGTTGCATACATATCTTAATGGTCGTTTTCTACTTACATTTATGTAGCTTTTAAAACTAAAACGGTATTATGTTTCTACAATATCATTCATTTGGAAATAGACTAATGTCTGTCTGTTGTAATCATAGCTTGTACCATTGTTCTCCTAAAGTGATATTTGCAAAGCACGATGACCAATGCGAACCATATGGCTGAAGCGAACATGCTTACCATATCTCCACTTACCACCCTTGTGTGTATGTATGTCCTTTAAAGTCGTAAACACTTAAAAGCTGAATGTTATTCGATATTTATTGTTTTGCAAAGCATTGCGGGGTGGAAAGGACAATACGAAAAAAGGAAAACACAAGCAGTCTTCATATCACGCTCAACGAATTCAGTTTGAATCAGTCAATTCTTCAATTCCATTTCAGTAAAGTGCAAACTACAGTTACCTAATTTAAGTAACAATGGCATTTACTACGGCAGAACTAAGTGATATGATATTAATGTATGGCGAATGCCAATACAACATCAACGAAACGATTCAATTGTACAGTCATCGGCATCCTCAACGAAGACTTCAAAACCCGCGAACTCTGTTAAGTACAGTGCAACGATTGCGTGAAACCGGCAATGTCCACCCAACATTTCAGGGACGTGGGCGTCAACGACCTAACCATGTTGCGGCCGTTGAAGACGAAATCCTTGATTTGCTAAATGACAACCCCCAAATTAGCACACGCCAATTAGCACTAAACGTGGGTTCGTCGCATGTGACAGTGTGGCGTATTTTAAAAGAATATTTGCTGTACCCGTATCATTTGCAGCGAGTACAAGCCTTGCAGCAAACTGATTTTCAACCGCGAGTGGCTCTGTGTCAGTGGTTTCAACGCAAAATTGCTACCGACCCCTATTTTTTCAGTAGGGTTTTGTTCACGGACGAATGTTGTTTTACGCGAGACGGGATTTTAAACTTTCGTAATAGCCACTATTGGTGTGACGAAAATCCGCATATCGTTCATCCATCGCGTTTTCAACAACGGTTTGCGGTTAATGTTTGGTGCGGAATTTTCGGAGATTCACTGATCGGACCGTTCGTTCTACCACCGCGTTTAAATGGTGCGACGTATTTAACTTTTCTGCAAGAAACTCTCCCGAATGCACTTGAGGATGTACCGCTGCACGTGCGTGGACGTATGTTTTTTCAACATGATGATGCACCTCCTCACATTGCACAACCAGTACGTGAGTTTTTAAACGAACAATTTCGTGCACGGTGGATAGGACGAACGGGCCCTGTACCTTGGCCGGCACGCAGTCCAGATCTCAATCCTCTGGACTTTTTTGTATGGGGTTGCATCAAACAGCGAGTTTATAAAACACCTGTGCACGACATTAATGATCTGCAAGACCGTGTAATGATCGCTGCGAATGAAATTCGCCAAATGCCGGAAATTTTTGCGCGAGTAGGACATAATTTCGGTAGACGTCTGGAAGCATGTCTTCTAGCACGGGGTGATACTTTTGAACAATTTTTGTAGTGTACATGTATTTGTGTGTGCGTGTGTTTGTGTGGGATTTAATGGTGTTATTACTCATCGATAACCAAACAGTAAGTTGTTAATGTTTACTTTAGCCGTTGGATAGCCGATAGATACTATTTATTTACATCTCATGAAGCTTTTCACTTACTAACGCAATGCGTTGTGATTACATTTCAAGTCGCTTAAAGACCGAGATTCCAACGCAAACTAAGGCACATGTGGTAAAGATTCGGAAGGGTTGGACTCGGTGTATACGGCGCGACCTAACGGTAGCCAAGTTTGGCGTCAGGGCAAGTGCATTGGAATCCCTTCCAACAACAGAGGCCAACGGCACACGTGCCGTCGTAGGGGTTGGTTTCTGTTGAACTCTCGGTCTGTACGCGACTTAAGCCACGTTGCCAAATTAGGCTCAGGGCCGGCCTCGGCTTGAAACTTGTCGTGTTTTTTTTTTAATTTTTTTTGTCCCGTAACCGTGCTACTATATGCACCATTCGATTCCTTACTGCATCTAGTTGACACCCTCCAAAGCTCCGCACTTATTTCAGAAACACCCTGTATAATGAAACACGTAGCAACACATCTTTATCTACATTTATAAATTAAGTAGTTTATCAAAGTTAATTAATTAACATTCACAGTAAACAGTCAACTTCTTCTCTTTATTTTGTAAATGTGTAAATAATGAGATTTACAAACATTAATGCACTTATATAGTTAAAGAATCGTTCATTTCTTATTAAAAATAGTAATTGTAAAATTCATATGTTTAAGTAATATTTTGTCAGAATCTTACAGTATTTGATCCATGGGATTTGAAGGCACTGGGTTGGAATCCCTTTTCGAAAGATATATTTTCTTTATATGCATTATATTCTGTAAAGAACACATCAGTTATTAAAAATGTATATACTTATTGTTCGTCTTGAATGAAATAGATATCTGAGTATAAACAGAATGGGCTTGTGTTATTGGCGTAAGGAAGGATTCGATTACTCAACGACTGTCAGAAGTTAAACAAAATAGTTCAGTCCAAAAAGAAATTCTTATGTTTGCGTATACATACAATGTTAATTTATCATATAGCCTTGATTTGGAATAACATCAATCTACACTTTCAACTGAATGAATAAAATAAGAATATTGAGTGTATGAAGTAGGTAAATTTTGTAGAAGAATTTTTATATTCGTACTGAAATATTTATACCAGATTTGTGGTCAACGTTGGCTCGATTCCTGCATATGTTGTTTATGTTAACAGCACGGTAAACCCTTAGGTATGCGACCCTCCTTTTTCTTTCTTATAAACACAGGCACCTTGCAGACGAAAACTATCCTAATACAAATCAGTCTATTCACAGCAGTCGATAGAGTTTTAGTTTGTGTATCTGTGTCTTTTTGTTAGAAAGTGTTGTTTCTGTTATTTTCAAAAAGTGAGTTATCTCCCAGGATGACCAATTTTACTTTATCAACTGACTGTAACTTATTTACGTCATTTAATTATGAATTTGCATTACAATATAATATTCTTCGTACTGAGCACTATGCGAGTTGACCCTAAGTGCTTTGTTTTTGAGTATGATGAGATTTGACCCTTCATACTCTGCTAATTATATACAGAGTGGGTAATATGCGAGTTGTACCATAGTGAAAGTACGTATACTGTTACACTGTTTACAATGGTAGATACTCTAGACTAGCTTGATTTATTTCCGAAGGGGTATTTCGCGAGTCGACCCTTAATATCTGTGATTCGGAAAATGATTGAAATGCAAAGACGTCCATTATTATTTATATAGTCATTTCTGTTTAATTCTTCTATTAGTTTAATTGATTGCTCATGTATTTCTTTTGTTCACTTTCCAGGTGTGTCATCTTGGACGTGCAGAGCTAGAACTATTTCTCTTTCACAATTTCGTTTTTGTTGTAATTTTTGAAATATTAAATTTGGTAGCTATTTTGTTAGAATATGCTTCTTTCATTTACTTATATAAAATTATGTTTAAAATCTTCCTGGCTATTTTTGTTTTAACGCCCTACATGAGTACTCTTAGAAGAGTGGCTCACAGTTGCTTTTTTTCAACAATCGCCACTATTAACAAACATTGAGGCAAAGAATCGAAGATCAATCTACTTACTTTGAAAAGCCAAGTTGACAAGATTCAACGCAGGAATATCGAAAGTTAAAGTCCACAATAATCCTCCTATTGTAGTTATACAAGTATCCGCTAGTACTTTTCGGTACTGAAAGAATAATAATTAGCTGCCAATAATTTTGTAAACAATAAGTGAAGACATACTATTTCAAACCTTTCAAAACGACTCTTTCCTTCATCTTTTGAGGATGCAAATATTTGTATGTCTAGATGTATCAAATATACTCCATAAGATATTTTAATTAACATTGAATAGTACGGTAAAGTGAACATCTTATAAATAATTCCTAAAACATAATGAAAATTACCCACAGATAATAATCAATTTATACTAAGTGAATGATCCTATACACTGGTTGAGAAAGGGTAAAAAAAACACACCTGGAAGGTTTCACTTTGATTTATTAAAACTATATACGTAAGGTACCTGAGGGTATTAAGGCCTAGCTAAGGGAAATTTGTAATAAAATGAAAAATATCCAACATAATCAACAAGTTTTATTATTAATCAGTTATGTACTTAAATTACTACAGAGTTTAAACAAAAAATAGCTTCTCTAGCTTAAAAACCAAAACAATATATAACTTATTTCGCCTGCTAACGGCATCTTCAGGAGTACAGAATACAACTCGAGTAGTAAGCAGGCGAAATACGTATAAAGTTTTAATAAATCAAAGTTAAACCTTCCAAATGTGTTTTTTTGAATACTTTGTTATTTTACAATGTTTCACCAAGTATTATCACCAAGTTTATTCAATGGTAAAGAGTGAACGTTGGTAAAAGGAATTTTAATGTATAAAACCGAATTTGTTATTATGGCTCCTGTTTTAAGTTTGTTAGAAAATCTAAATAAAACTTTACATAGTTAGGCGCCGCTCGTCTTTATATAACGCTGCTTTTAAAATTTTTTTGACCACCCAGCCTCCTCCACAAAGTATCGCAACTTTTTGCCTTAGTTGCTCACTCCCAACATTACGTTATACCTTAATAAGCATTTTTACACTCTACAATATCCTGTGCATCCCCCGCACATTCAAATTCACCGGCAAAATTTGTTAGCGATAAAGTAGGGTACTCTAAAGTGTGTGGCAGATAAGTGCCTCTTTTGTTGACTTAAGCTTACAAGGAACAAACAGTCGGCACAAATCGCAATTTTTTTCAATTTTTGGAAGATGAAGATGTTTTTCTAAGCGTAGCGGAATATTGCGGAGAGAAAATGTTATTGTTTCACGATAACTTTACTTTACGTACAAATAAAACCCAAAAACTTCTAAAAAAAATAGTTTGGGCTCCCTATATACCCGCCTGATTTCGTACCCAAGAATAGGGTAGATGACTGATATTGAATATTATATATTTATTTAGATAATATGTTAATATACGTAATACGATAACAGAATTCGAAATCAAATTTCATATTGATCAAAAAATAAAAAAGTTATAACACATTAAAGTTTTTTTATCTCTTTCTTGTAAAACGAAGTTTTGCGTGTAATTTATACGGCGGTACAAGACTGTGACGTCAAAATTCAGTATTTCCCTCTCTGTCTAATTGAGACTTTTAAACGTTCATATCATTTTAATTTTTTTAAATATTAAAATACTATTTGTACCAGGCTATTCGTAGGATAAAAAGACTTCAATTTAAATAATAAAAAAAATTAGAAATCTACCCAATTGTCAGGGTATGCGTTTTATGAATGAGGAAGGACACAAAGAGCGATGCACAAATAGCTATGCAAGTGGTTGAAAAACTCGCTTATCATTCATTATTGAATGGAGAGGCCGATTATATTGAAATATACATATACTTTAATAGATAAATATATGCTTTTTGAACTAAAATACACTTGATTACACATAAAAAAAATAGGGAAACTTAGGTACCTTGTAAACGATACTCGTATATAGTTCAAAGTACTATTGTTGAATAAGGTAAACAGGTTTATTTACTATATGCATAGAAAAGTTATTGTAGGTACCTCGGAAGATATCCTTGTAGGGTGAAGCGATTGTTAAGATTTATTGAAATAAACAGACGAAATTAGTAGATAATTGTTATTATTGTTAGTTATGGATTTCATGAAAGCAGCATTAGATGAAGAGAAAATAGTGAATGAGTTAATCTACTAGACAGTTTTCAGCTGTATTGCGATTTCACAAGAAAATTTTCCAAACAATATTTATCAAAATATACATCACATAAGTTTCTAATTCATCAATGCGTTGCCATTGTGTGAAAATAAACTTTATTGAGCGTATAATTGTTTTGTAAATAAATGTACCTGTAATCGTAAATTACTAAAATATTTTCTTCAGCTTTTAATTAAAAACAACTTGTCGTTAATGAAGAAATGCTTGAATATCAATTACTCTATTGAAGCAGATCATTTCAATTGTTTTACCTCCGTATCCGTGATAGCAAACATATACCATACCACTTAGACCGATTGCCCAGACTGGTCGTATTAACGCGTTGTATGCTGAGTGATGAAGCTTATTGTAGGGTTGTTGACGTTTCATTAAATCCTGAAAACCAATCCAAGCAACCACCATCAAAAATAATGCAACTGCCCACAGAAGAGATGCGGTGAACTGAAATTAAGCACATTTTCATACATATTCTTTTAATTAATATTCCTCAATTTTTACTTTTTTGTTACCTACTTTGTTTAGATATGATTTCTTTCGGTCCATCAGTTTTGCAAGCAGCATCCCAATCATATATGGAGACGTTCTTGTGATTGTATTACAATAATAAGACACTAGATATATGTTACTCTCATGTCCTCTAAATTTGACAAAATTGTGAAAATTAGAATTTGCGTAATTTATTTAACTCACCCTTCCATTCCTATTGCATAGGCTTTGATTTTATATATCCAACACACGTAAAAAGTGTAACATATTGAACCAACTGTAAGACCTAAAAGTCCATAACAGGTTCGCCTGGGATATCGATGAAGTAAAATTAGAATTAAAGGCGTAATAAAGAATAATTGCATGTCAACGCTTAAATACCAGGCTTGACCTACGCACTAAAATCAAAGTTAAATATTAACTTAATAAAATTTCTTTGTCGCCATATTATTAAATTAGGATAGACAATTTTGAAACATGCATTTTAGAATGTCCTAACGTGTATCCACTGATCTGTAAAGAACTGTCGCTGATGGTGGGATCACGGTTTCTTTTTAAGTTAGAGATGGGTGTAAATATAAACATTTTTGGTTTATTAAACAATCTAACAGATCAGTACATGTTTTGGTCGGTATTCTATCGGAACTATCTCTGGTATGACATTATTTTTCCGTAAGGTTTCCCTGAGAACGAGACCAGGACCTTATGAACGATGGGTTCCTACGAATTGCACGTAGGTATGGCACAGGGCAACAGCACGACAAGGGTAAGGCAGCAAGCTTCCACACCTCGTCAGTGCAATTCAAACATGACCAAAACTATCTGGAAAAGCACATCCTTCGCCTACTAAAAATTAAAAAGAATGTCTCCTGGGTTTGTTTTTCATATGACACCTACAATTCTGGGCCATCATTTTTGTGGAACTTATAAACCCCTGTGAATCGCTTTGTCTGTACGATACTACGCCTCTTCCCTTCGAGACATGCTTCTCAAATTTGATTTTGGAAAACAGGAAGAAGCGTGACGGAGGCGAGAAAGCATGGGTTCCATCACTACTTCTGTATGGATGGGGCCTTACAAAAGGAAAAACAAATTGTGGAAAGGCAGAATGGCTTAAGAAAGAGAGACAATTTAATCAGCAGTGTTTATTGTTGAAATTGACTTATCGGAATTATTTTTTCATGATTTTTGAAACCAATCACACCAAAAATGCTTTATATACAAGCATAAATTTTCTAAGTGCATATGTTCGAATAAGATTATTCCTACTTACAACCTAATTCCCGTTTAAAGGAGATCTTACTCCTAAACCACCTTGAGCTTCATCCTTCAGAATCGCGATTAATCTCTAATAGTTTTGATAAAATACCAACCAAAACCTTTTCATGGGATCTATTAGGTACAGAATATAAAAGGAATTAGGTTATTAATAAATGCTAACACAGGTTATTATTTGTTTATCTCAACATACTCTCCATTGCTTGAATGAGTAACAGTGTAATTATTATTTCTTACCAGTTCATTTGAATTGATGATATTCTGAACATATAGCAGGCATGACCACCAATATAGTTTGCAATTTTTTTCTCCTAACTTTGAAAGTATTGGCCACTGCGGTACTTGGTAAACAAATTTTAGTAGAGATACGTGACACAGAACCATAGCAAAGAGTGGCATCGTAAGTCTTAAAATAAAATAAATAACCGAAAAATATGGAAAAAATCAATAAATATTTACCGAACATATCGCCTTACACAAATCTCTACGACATTCATTGACTTTCCCTGTTTCAGTTTTTGCTGAATTAAAACAGTTAGTATTAAGCCACTTGCAAAAAGAAATGTATCGACTGAAAGTGAAATCCCGAACGTCTCCATTGTATCGTTTCCTCTAAAAAACTAAAAACTGATACCTAGTAACTTATAAAAGATAATTAATAAAAAAAATACATACAATAATAATAATAATATATAAGCATAAAAAACTATAACCCACAAATTAACTAGTTACGAATGTAGAAGAATTAGAAAAAAAGATGGCGGATGAGTGGTCGTATTAAGTGACGCTTAGATGTTGAAGTGAAAAAATAAAGTGTATAAGTTGTGAATAGCCATTAAAAGGTGATTGCGTAAAGAGTAAATAGTTCCCGGTAAATTGTGTAAAAAGTAAAAAGAAGAGAAGACCAGGCAAGTGAAAAATTAAAAGAAAATAAAAAGGAGAACAATAGAGGTTATGCAGGCAATAGTCCGAAAAAAGAGGGGGCCTGGGCGCCCACCGAAAAAGCGCAAGGTGGGTAAGGAAGGAAGCTTACTGAGATTTATGACCACCGACGATAGAGGGTGCAGCATGATGCTCAGCGATGCAAATATGACGAAGAGGAATATGTTGAGCAACAGAAGCGACGAAACGGCAGAGGCTGAAAGTATAGAGAGTTTGATAACAAACGAGGAGTTGGACAAAGATGGCGCTGAGGACGTGGAAGAAGAAGAAGAAGACGAAAACATCTACATCAATGACAAAAAGAGCGGGCCAAACAACATGAATATGGTGATAAAAGAACTGCTAATTATTAAAAAGGACATTGGAAAGTTATATGAAGTTGTGTTGGAAACGAAGAAAGAAAAAAGGAAACGAGAGCAAGAGAATAGGAAGGAAAAAAGTTACTTGGTAGAAGAAATTGAAAAACTGCGACAGAAAATAAGTCTTTTAGAGGATAAACTAAAAGATGTAAATAAAAGCAAGGAGAAAATACATGAAAATCAGAGATGCAGAGTGGTAGAACAAAATGAAGTACCAAATTATAATGAAGAACTGCAGCAACAGAGTGATGAAGACAGAACAACTCAGATGGCAGCTGGTGCGTGGTCTGGCGGTATAGTAAATGGGGATGAGAGTTCCAGAAGGACAGCACCGAAAGGGATTACATATGAACATTGGAAATATGAATTAGAAGAAAGGAAAAAAAGAAGAAATAATGTAATAGTAAGACAGATTGATATGGAAAAGAATTATAGTAAAGAAGAGCTAGTAAAACAAACCGTGAAAGCTCTCAACATTGACGAAAATAAATTCAAAACAAAGCAGGGTAAAGATAACTTTGTTTGTTTGGAGTTCGAGAATTTGGAAGAAAAGTTAAAAGTGATAGATAAAAAAAGAATGCTTAAAGGTTCTAATATTTGGATAGATGATGACCATACGAAAAGAGAAGTAGAAGTGCAGAAATGGCTAAGGCTAGTGGCTAAAGCAGAAAAAGATAAGGGAGCGAGAACAAAAGTGGGATATTTAAAAGTTTACATAGACGGAGAAACATATAAATTCAACGAAAAAACGGCAGTACTGGAGAAACGAACCTTTCAAAGGGAATGAGATGGCGAGTAATGGAGTTAACAGTGGAACGTGTAGAATTATGGTGTGGAATATACATGGAACGAAGAGATTAAGGGAAATTAAAGACTTTCTAGACAATTTTGACGTGATTATATTACAAGAGACTTGGTTAGACTCAAATAGTGCAATAGGAGCTGTGCGTAGGTTAAGTTGCAATTATAGGTATTGGACATTAAGTGCTGTAAAGAAGAAGGCCGGCTGCAAAAAAGGCAGACTGTCCGGTGGTCAGATAGTAGGAATTAAAAAAAATATACAGAGCAAATGGAGGGTGAATGAATGGGATTATGGGATGATAATACAAGATGAGCAAAAAGTTTGTATAATATCAGTATATATAAATACAGCAATGAGTATCGCAGAGACAAAGCTAAAAATAACTATTGAAAAGGTAATGCGAGAATGTGAGGTAATATTTGTATGTGGTGATATGAATGCGAGAATAGGTAATGCGCAAATCTGCAATGTAATAGAGGAACAGGATGTGGGCTATAGATTTAGAAAATCACAGGATAATGAAACAAATGAGAATGGAAAAAGGCTAATAAAAATAGCAGAGGAACTAGGTTTAGTACTGTTAAATGGTAGAATTAGAGGGGATGAGGAAGGAAGAATAACGTATGTAGGAGGAGAAAATGCATTTAGAGGCTCAGTTATAGACCTGGTACTAATGGTTGACAGGGGTAGTGATAATGACGTTGAGAGTGTAGAGATAGTGCCAAGAATAGAGTCTGATCACATGCCGGTTACGTTTTCAGTTAAAGTAAACAAGGATATGAGCGAGGATGGACGATTGAGAGAAAAACAAATATACGTTACGAAGAAAGAAAGAATAATGTGGGACAAAAATAAAGTAAATAGTTTTCTAGGCGCACTGACTGACAGGTTAAAGAACGAAGGGGAGGGAGATAATACGAAATGGGAGAAATTAGCAAATGTAATATGGGGGGCAGCAAGAGACGCGGGTCTGACAAAATTAATAGGACACGGGTTGTTTAATAAAAGATACAATTATATAAAGTTCTCTGATGCATGTAATGAACTTAAAAAAGAAATGTGGGGGCTATTAAAAATTTGGCTAAAAGATAGGACGATGAAAAAAAAAGAGGCGCTGAACGATTGTAGGAAAAAATTACAAAAACTAGAACGGGAGGAAATTCGAAAGAAGAAAGATGAGGACTGGGAGGAGATTGATAAAGCTAAAGGGATGGCGGAGTGGTGGAAGGCAATCAAGAAATTTAGACCAAAAAAAAGGATACAAATATCAGATGAAATAAAGGAGGAACAGTGGGTTGGGTACTATAGTATGCTGTTGTATCAAATACAGGGAGAATCGCAGATTTTGAATAATAAACTTAGACCATGGACTAGGGAAATAGTAGGTGAGGTAGGACAGGAAAGTTCGATGAATGACGAAATCAGTATAGAGGAAATAGTAAGCGCATTAAGTAGAACGCCAAGCGGTAAAGCGACTGGAGAGGATGGAATTCCTATAGAGTGTATAAAAATACTAAATGATGAGATGTTAAATTGGGTGAGGGTTGCCCTTAATAGGGTATGGATTGAAGGCAAGCTCCCAAAAGGTTGGGAGAAAGCTATAATTGTACCAATCTTTAAGAGCGGAGATGACAGTAAAGTAGAAAACTATCGAGGGGTCTCACTTTTAGATGTGGGTTACAAAATTTTAACTAGCATTCTGGCAGAGAGATTAAGTAGGTGGCTGGAGAACGAAAACAAATTAGGTGAGAGCCAAGCGGGATTTAGAAAAAAGAGGGGTACCAGGGATCATGTATTTGTGCTCAATGTTTTGGTGAATCGCAGATTAATGAAAAAAAGGGGAAAGCTATATGTAGGGTTTATAGATTTTAAGGCTGCCTTTGACTCAGTGGATAGAGACATATTATTGGAAAAGTGTTGGAATGCTGGAATTAGAGGAAGGATGCACGCAATGATAAGAGAAATTTACAGGCGTACAAATGCTGAGGTGAAGGTAAACGGAAGGATTACTAGAAAGTTTGAAACGAATATAGGAGTTAGACAAGGGTGTGCACTAAGTGCTATACTCTTTGATTTATTTATTGATGACCTGGACGAAGCGTGGATACGCAAGGATGAAGGGGGGACGGTTTGTGGGAATGTAAAGATTCGAACTTTAAAGTATGCGGATGATATTGCGATTCTGGCAGAAAATGACAAGGAGTTGATTGCCATGTTTAGAACGCTGGAGAAATACGTGGACAAAAATAAATTAACTGTAAATACGGCAAAGACTAAAGTGATGGTATTTAGGAACGGGGGAAAAAGAAAAAAAAACGAAGGTTGGACATTTAAGGGCGAAATAATCGAAATTGTGAATGAGTTTAAGTATCTGGGGTATTGGTTCTCGACAAGAAATAGTACTGAAGGACATATAAAAAAACTTGTAGGGAAGGCGCAAAAGGCAGCAAATGCAACATGGGGTGTTTTTAAGAGAACCGGTAGAGACACAAGAAATGATCGTGTGTATTTGATGAATACTTTGGTTAGAGCAGTGGCGTTATACGGAGTAGAAATCTGGGGTTGGGGTAAAATAAAGGATCTGAGTAGGGTACAAGGAAGGTACTGTAAGATGGCCTTAGGGGTTGCTAGAAATACTCCAAAATATATTTGGAGGAATGAACTAGGAGTGCAGGATATCGAATACACAGTTAGAGAACGGGCTTGTAGATATATAAAAGACGTGATGGGGATGGGCAACGAGAGATGGCCAAAAATCTGCTTAGTGGAAGAGATGAGAGGCATTTTAAATAAAAGGCCTTCGAAATGGGGGAAAATTGTAGGGGAAATGCTAAATGAGCTAGAAGTAACGGATGTGAGTAGAATGATTTGGGAGAGAAGAAGTGGAGAGGAAATATACAATAGATTAAAAGAGGGAATGAGTGTGTGGTGGAATAAAAAACGAGAAACAGAGAGAGACGCTTTATCGAACTCTTCTTATAACAAAATGTATAGGGAAATTGTACCAGGTGAAAACGGGGCAGAGTATTTAAATAAAAGGTACAAAAAGAAAGAGAATAAGGAAATGTGGGCAAGAATCAGATGCGGGAACATAGGGAGAGGATTTAAGAAAGGGTATAGGGATTGGGTTTGTAGACTATGTGGAGGAAGTGAGGAAACGCTAGAGCATTTGTTTTGTTGTGGAAATGCAATGCAAATCCAAAGAGAGGAAATAAAAGAGTTTATGAAGAGATGGAAAGGTGAGAGATTAGAGAACAACATAAGGGGGTTGATAGTAGAGACGCTAAAAGGAGAAGTGTGTGAGGAAATATGCGAATACATGAGAATAACGGAAACAAAGATTAGAGAAAATGAAGGTTACTTTTAATAGATTAGGACTTTTAGTAGATTAGGTTAGATCATAAGTTAAAAGTTCGACAAAATAGGATGTAAGGAAAGCAAATGTAAATTCTCTAAAATAGAGAATACATGTGGATAATAATAAATAAATAAACTAGTTACGAATGTATTTAAACACAGTCAAATAAATCGTGTTAAATAACAAAAAAAAATAGTTTTTCAATCAGCATTATAAACTGAGTGGAATTTCAATCAATTACTCGATACGTATATTTTTTGAGAAAAACTTACCTCCAATATATCTTGTTTGTTACTAGTGAGTTTAGTATAATAAATAAAATAACGATGTCCAAACAGTATCGTAAATGTACTCAATACCTTTAACCCATTAAGGAAATACAAGCGATGATTACGTTTGTCCTGTTTTAAAATATACTTAAAGTTTTCATAAGCAGAAAATGATACCAACACTGGAATTCTTGACCCTACAAATGGACAATTCGTGGGGTATAAAACGAGATTCTGACTAAAATTAAGACTTTGCTTAGATTTTATGTATATTGTCCTCTTGGTCAGTGACCTTTAGCTCAATGTTTTGGTGTGTCACATGTATTACAGTCAATATCCAAAATGGAATGGAGCTTTAACAAATATTAAAAGATTCAGAATCAATGGAAATTTCTATAAATTGATTAAATTGCGCCATTGATTGTTATTTCATGAGCGATATTAAGAGGCTGCAAGTGGATTGATCAAAATTTCATTGAACTTTTTACAACGTGCAAATAAAAAAGAGCGAGTACGAAATAGCCGTTGATTTCATCGATACTTCACGCCGTCACTGACCAAGAGTTTAAAATTCTGTTAGGTAATATCGAGAAGGACATTGTCAAATGTTGCTCAATTTACTGTTAGTTGCAAAATAATATTTCTACTTACCTTTCTTTTTCAAGGTAATATTGTCATGAATTGTTGCTAGGATGATGATAATAAACCAAATAACGAAGAAACCTCTGTAAAATTGAAATTGTAAGCTTGTAAGGAAAGTTTAACCAAATAACACAAAACATACAAAATTGCCATATCCAAGGGCTCTAGATTGGGATCCTGATAACACATATCGTTCCTTAGTGTAATATTCGTTGACAATATTTGTCTTAGGGCATCTTGCATCGCTTCCGGTTTGCATGTACTTGGAATGCAATATGTAAACGTTGCTACTGTCTCAGAAATACCTTCAAAAAAAGGTCGCACGGATGTGTATTCTTCCGTTTCTTGTTTTGTCTATAAATATTTAAGTGTAAGAAATGAGATTACCCAAAAGCGTATTAGTAAACAGTGCTACACTTAACACTACAATAAGCTTTGCCTTTTAAAAAATTATCGAGGAAGACAGCTATCGTTTTGACATCATGAATAAAGACAATGGCGAATGTAATTCTCCTTCAACTCCCTTTTCTTATAAATTACGTCCAAAATTGATAAAAAAGCAATAAAAGAAAATTCTGATGGTTTCCCGATTTCGAAGATTACCCCCAGCGTCAGTTTTATTCTTCAGCTTTATCGCAATTAATAAGGGCAAGATGAAAAATTACAAAACTTTCAACACAACATTAATTCGCCACATTTTTGTAAATCTTTATTCTAATTAAATGCAACGAGTACCTTTTTACTGTTTGGAATAAGTTTCGAAGTCAACTTGTAAATATTGGACATGGAGAAAGGTATTGCCCCCCAACAGTGTTTTCCACGGAATGAAACTTCAGATGTTGATGAAACGCTTAAGCACCCGTCGAAATGACTATGGGTCATATCAAACACATCAAAAAACCCTACCCGCATACTTGGATTGGCATCTAAAACTAGATAAAATGTAATGTGTACTGCAAACATTAAACAAATTGGAGTTTAAAGATTAATATGAAGATAATTAACCAATGCTTAATTTAGGTACACCTAGGCAATATAAATTGCAATTTCTTGATAAAGGTTAATTCATCATGAAGCATATTAAACTTGTGCAATTGCTGCACATATCCTAGATTGTTTGAGGCAAATTATAAATGATACCTTCCATTTCCCGACATCTGATAACAATTCAACATTGTCTGTATTATTAACTAACGTCTTATCTTATTGTACCATAAAACTTACACTGTATAGCCCAACTTTCTCCGTTAATTATCCCATTTTGTATTGCTTCTACTGACTGAAGACATTCTAATGTACCACTACGAGAAAGGGCTTCTAATATGACGTTCCTTGATGAATTTCCTTGTAAATTTGATGATAATGTAGTTAGAACTAAAACATATTTAATTGCAGTTTTTTTTTAATTTTTTATAAAAATGTTAAGGTGTTAAGGTATTACTTGTTGGTATAGAATCGTCTGTATGATTGTCTTCACTTTTAACACACAATGAAAAAGAAAGAAGCAATAAAATTTGATTTAGAGAAAGCATTGCTTTCTTTTACCTAAAAGGGTAATTTATTCTTTGCTCTGTAAAAGGTAAAATTATTGATTTGATCTTTTGCTTTTGGAAACCTCGTCATGTAGCTGCCAGTAATATTTTCTGCGTGCTTGTGTAAGTGCTGTCTAAATCACGTCTAAGATGTAAACGATAACACAATAACACGTTCTTATCAAATTGGTTTCACTCTAAATTATTTCTAAAACACTTTGCTGATGGAAATGTTGACAATTAGGTAGAATATATATTACATAATTAGTAATTAAAGAACAAATTAGTAATTTTTTTAATCCTATAGTTCTTAAGCACTCAATAGAAAGTTAGTTCCAACCATTCATTTTTCAGAAAACATAAATTTAATAGTAGCTGAAATATAAAATAGGCATAATATGCAGTTATAAAATAAAAACCGAATATTACAATTAGAAAAAGAGTATAAGTATACCTATAGAAAAATAAATACCTGTTTTTTTTAATTTTTTTGCTAAATTATATTATCTACGTATAATTATTATGAGCTTCATAGACTCCACTAGCCTCTTATTCTTTTCGCCACCACATAAAACTGATATTTAAACAATATTTTATAATCAGAAGAAGCCATCGTCTTGTGAAATAATTCTAGCATTTCCAGAGCCATCGATAAAGAAAATCAGTTTCAGAATTACAAAAAGCGCTAGGTGAAATTTATTACAGACCTTATTTAAAGTCGAAAATACCTTATAATAGAACATGCATGTACTCCTATTACCTACATCTAAAGGTGAAATAAGAATTGTTTTAAATCCTGTATTTCTTTTCCGTCATTATTAAAGTACTACTATTAATGATTTTAGCTAACTAAATTGCCTTCATTTTTTCCCTAATTAGGTGGATATACATAACATGTATGTAATAATTGGAATTTTAGGATATATGTTAGAGATTTTTCACATTTACCAAACAAGTATATCATTTTGAAAGTTTACACTTGAGTTAAATAATTCAATTGATTATGATTATATTTTGGATATAGGTGTATGTGCTATTCGCAAATGCCGAAATGACCACTAGTCGAATGTTTTGGCCACAACGTGTTATGGATACAACAGTTTATCCACGATACGAGTAGAGGCTTTTTCGTAGTACAGTAAGTCATCCTAATTACCCAGAATGCGTTTTCGGTAAATTGTAATACCCATAACGCGAAATTAATAATGTTTGTGGCATACTTTGGCTAAGCCAATTCAATTTCCTTTAAACTCGAGTAGGTATGTTTGTACTACCCGAAATGCTGAACAAAAATATATACGTATGTTGAGGGCGGCACATATATTTTACCCTTCCAAGTTTAAAGGGCTTCAACGTAGAAAAACAAGTTCTTCCTCGAATTGACGTTTTCGTGCTCACTAGCAGTATCTATCCATAAATAAGTCAGGAAATACTTTCATCTTTTAAAGAAAAAGTTTTCTTTTGTAAATACAGACTCCCTCAGACTAGCAACATATCTACTTAAAAGTTTTCTGCCGATTTCCTTCACCTCTAGAAAATGCCGTATAGCGTCACTACCATACTTTCCTCCCGTATTCTGGATTGTAACAGACTCAATTTGATTTCTATTTACCGTTAGTTACGTGTTTCACAGAAATGAATATGCGGGGCGCCACTTTTACTAAACAGATTATTTAATAAATAGCCTTCCTATATCTACCAAAATTAATTTTTAAAATGACGATGACGGGCTTTTAACTTTAAACGAACAGTCGTACTTTCAATGTGCAAATCTTCTGAACTAAGATAGGTTATAATTAAGAACAAGATGTGTTATCTATATTTAATGATTGATAACACAACTGCCGTGACGTATCACTGAAAATGCATATCAGCATTAAGTGGAAAAGGCAGCAGTCCATCGATAGTGGGTCTCTTAGCTTGACAATTTGCCGGTGAAGTTACCAAATTTCTGCCAATGAGCAAACATGTCGATTGGATTTTTTCATAATACCATTATGATTTATTAATAGGACATCTTAGCGCCTGGTATTTAACCTATCCCAGTATTATTTTTAGTTAACATGATACATATCTTACTATTTAGTATTTGTTACAATAAAAAATATATTGTTCATTACAATACATACAATAATTATTTGCGAGAAAATCATGGGTGCAACGCTGGTTATAAGGATTCGAAGTAGAAATTTCAAGTTGGGGGCGTGTTCTTAACACTTTTTCAATTTTTTCCAGGCTATTCAAAGACCATCTCTATACATTTTTTGCTTCTTACAATTTTTCCTAACTAAAGGATATTCTGTTTACACTATAAACAGTTTAAGTATATCATCGATCAAATCGATATTGTTCAAAGTTGTCCAAAGTGATGTAATAAGTTAGAAATCACGATACACGTCTGGTTGTTTCGATAAATTACTGACAAAATATTTAAACTATTCTTATCAACTGGAGGTGTATTGTATTTTTTGATTATTTGTCAAGGATACCTATAGCAAACTGACAGAAGATAAAGTGATCATAGAGGAGATCTTTTCTTGTTTACTGTAAAAAACAGGAAAATAAGTTTTTACATTTATAAACCAAATTTGCAAAATGTTTTCCTTCCTTATTTTGACTTATCGATGTAGTATAAGAAGCTGCTTTCATTTTGGGTTCATTAGTGGGCTATGTGTTTGACCTTTACTGAAATTATGGAAATATCATTCTTTATTATTATTATCCTTTTGGATATTGTAACCCCATGATATAGATTTTCCTTATTTAAGTGAATTCATGAAGAGAAGTTGACTGGCAATTTGCGGTGGATTCAACATTGGCAACATGGGGATAAAAATGCCGGCGCCTTTTATCCTCGTTGAATACCAACCAACTTCTGTTCCAAAGGTGAACTTTGTCCGAAATAGCTTGAATATAAATTATTAATGGCGTGTGGACCTGGGGGCGGTCGGTTTTCGAATGCCGCGGAGAAAATATATGATCTGAAACATTCGTATTCTTATTGAGATCGTTTGTTGCAGATTCCTCTTTCTTTTCTAATCCGCATAACTGTCCCTTTTAGTTCAAATAAGAAATAATAACAAAAACATCAATCATTTTTTGAAACGTTTCTATATTCAGAAGCTCATCTTATACTAATTAAAACTTTGGCCTTCAGAACTGGAAATGTCGGAAGGTTTCTGGCATGAAAAATGTTTCAGCTAACTACAACGTGGCAACGCTTTAACTATCATTACTATATAAGTCTCACGTTTTGACGTGACACAAAAAGAATAAATTTAATGGCACTCGTGTAAAGTATACCTTTAAGGTTACTTGTTCTTAATTCCTCGAAATACTTCTTCCAAATAAGATAAGCAATAGTTGCAAAAGTACAAATTTATGGGATGGAAAATAAAAAATATGAAAGTATGTAATATTACAATGATGTGAAATATTATTTATAAACAGGGGCAATTCATTCATCAATTATTAAAAATATCACGCACCTGTTAAGGAAAACACTTCCTTTAAAAATGGATATTTAATTTCGTTTCTAGTTTAAGCTCTTCTTACTTCTTATTATAATTACACATTTTATGAAACCTTTGCGAATCGCAAAAGAAACTATGCATACGATTAGACAACGTTAACGACAATATGCTTTCAGTTTTAGAGTGAGCTTAATAAATTGAATTAAAAAAGGGCAACCATTTCCACCTTCAGGAATCGCCATTCATATTCAACACTCGGAGTACTTCGGAACCTAAACTTCTAAATCTATGAACTATGATCTTTATTTGCAAGACTTTTCTATCCGTATTTTGAAGTATCCGACGGTTAATATAAAGGAACATATTGACTTTTTTTCAGAAGCTTTCAATTTACCCGGAGGATCTTCGATTTCAACTTCCTGTTATCGCAGATTGTAAATTTCCTGGAGTTTCACTTTCAACTTCGAATGGTTCTCAAACAAAATTTAAAGGAAGTACCTTATCTATATAGGAACCGTTTTGATCAATATATCGAAACATATAAATGGTAATTTTCCAACTTGTTCATTGCCTAATTTTGCCGAAGTTTTGAATGTACAAAAAAGTATTTCTTAGCGTCTATTGCCCGATTCAACAAAAAACATGTAGTTTTTGCTACTTGATATATTTATACATCACGAATCTAGCTATTTATTTAGACATATATAAATCTGCGAACTCTGATCCAACCCATTTAAAACCCTGCTCTAACCTATTATCATTCCCATTCACTTCCTTACCCCTTACAAGAAAACGAGCGAGGGCGAAATAGGAACGGGAAAGAGCTACAGAATCTCATCCCGTATTTATTTCACATTTTCATGTTTTCACTTCTTACAATTAGCTGTGTTCCCTCGCAACCTTGGAGCCTTGTTTTTACAAGTTAGGGTTCTTCTGTCTTTTCCCTTGCTATAAATTCCTTCTTCCCCCTATTTTTGTTAAATGAATATTTACGGTAATATCAAATTTTAAATAAAAATATGCCAAACAAATAATCAATCACTTAAATTACCTTCATTAAACCGACTTTAATTTGTTTTCTTTTTACATTACAACAAAAACTTTTTAGAAGTAGATAGTACAAGCTGTATTTTCTTGTCGTGAGCACAGTTGTTGTTCTATGATGCTTATAGAAGGTGGTCAAAAAGCAAAACAGCTATAAATATCATTCTTGGGATTCTAAAAATCGCAAAAGTTCTTCTTGTTATTCATTTAAATGGTTGACGCAAATAATTTCAAAGCAATATTTGCGGTCACTTTAGACAGCGCTTTTATTTAAAATAATTTTTGCTATTAAATTGGTTCAAGAGAGTTTCAATTTATAAGGAGTAACGAAAAACATATTATACGTGATTTACCTATTAAAATTACTTAATGTTTTTGTGGATGATTCACATGTGCAATCATTATACGATGGTAAATCGTTCGTATTATTATATCATATCTTCTTTTTCTGGTGGAGAAATCATGCAAGATGTTTAATATTCAATTTGGTATTATTTTACGAGGAAAAATAGACGAAGTTGAAAAGGCTGAAAAGTTGATATATTTCATATATCATCGGAGGACAAAGTCTGCCTGGCATTTTTCATGATCCCTTTTAGCGCTTGCCTGATCTTGTGCATACTGCAACTGTCAAGTTGTAGACGATCGATATTCACCAACGAAAGGCAGCAATTTTTCGCCGACACTAATCTACTGGTATATTCGGTAAAATATTGGCTTTCTCGGCGTCAGAAAGTCGATTGTTTGTAAATGCTTTCGTACACAACATACAGATACTGACGGCTATTATATATTTAAGAAGAAGATAAGAGCGGATTATTACAAATAAGATGCAGGGGATGCTGCGATTCAGGCATATAGCTCAACCCTAAAAACCTTCTATCCTAATATACAACTGCAGTCATCAACAACAACTTTGTCTTTGTGGACTGAACTTTCATAAACAAATAAAACTATAAATAGCATACTCGTTTTATTTTCCTCTGTTCGGTATACTTAGTACCTGCATCTAAATTAAATATTAGAATTTGCAGGCTACCACTTGAATATTAGGTCGATACTTATTAACAGTATCATTATGATGTCAGAAAGACAGGGTAGTAGATTTGACGAAGATTAAGGTTGCAGTATTCGCACCCAAACTTTAAATTTTCCTCCCGAACTCCCATCTCGCGGAGAACAGTCGAAGCTAAGTAAAATTTAAAAAGAATACAAAAGCAATTGTGCTCGGTCACCACATCGCGGTGTTCCAGCGTTTCTTTCGGTTTTCCCCTTTTGCGAGTGATTCAAAAGTATAAAAGTGTGGGAAAAGAAGAAAGAAGGACAGTAGTTCAGTGACATTAAGAGTAAAAACTTCTAAAAGCTTCTAGTTGCAATTATATATTGTTATAATATTGTGCAATAATAATTTTTTTTGTGTGTTCTTGAGTTTACAACAATCAACAGGTAATGAAAATCTTTATTTGTCTATTTGATTTTATAATTTTAATTTTAAAATGTAGTTTATTATTTCAAAATCCGAAAAGTAATAATTCATTTTGATTTTATTGTTCTTGTGTAATTTTTATCAAATCAATTTTATAATTGTTTTTATAATTTTTGTAAATGATTTTTAATAACATTTAATTTAATCAATCGATTTTACAATTATTTTTATATTTTTTTTTAAATGATTTTTTTTTATTTTAAACAAATGTGAATTAATTTCTGAAAGAATCATTTTGTTGTATTGGATGTGTTGTCATGTGCATTATTTAATATTGCGCAATTTCGTGCAAAATTAAACAACTTTGTACTATTTCGTTATACCATAGATAACATTGTGCAATCTCAGGCAACCCTAAACAACATTGTGCAATTGGCGTATTTTCTTTTGTATTGAACACATTTTATATTTCAACCAATTTTTGAAAGAGATTTTTATGTATGTACTAATATTTTCTCCCGTGGTGATTTTGGGAGTATTTACGCAACTTGTACTTTACACACACATATTTTTTTATTTTCAACGTTATCTGGATTGCATCCATACCAGGACTCCAGACTTTATTATTGTTACGAGTACTTGCCAATTAAGTTGGTGTGAACATAATTAATGAACATCTTCCCTGATTACATAAGGAATATTCTCGGCTTTCCTGATACATCTAGAAAACACCAGCAAAGATCAATGGGAAAACAATTGAATTACTAGACGGCTGTAGAATACCCTAGAAAAAGGCTGAGAAGACTATAAAAGCGGACGAGACACTCACACCGAGTTAGTTGACAGTTTACAGTAACAGCTGATGCAAAGCGATCGATAGGCGATACAGGCGAACCATAGAGGCGATAGTGTTCATAGAGAGCGATAAATAGTGTCTACCGGAACGGCGATTAAAAAGTGACTTTTAGTGAAATAAATTGTGCGGACTTGTTCATAACTGTAGTGTAGTCAAATTAATTTTAGTAATTCAATAAACTCGTTGTTTTGTTTTGTTAATTGTGTTTTCTGTGACTGAACACGTCACATTTGGTGTCAGAAGTGGGATAGTAAGGGAATTGAAGATTCCCGAAGAAAGTTAGTGCGACAGATCGTAGCAGAGATCCGAAGTGAAGAAGAATTTTGAAGCCTTATGCCAGTAACAAGAAAACAATCAGCGATAATGGAAGAACAAATAAAGGCTTTAATGGAAATGATGAAGGCAATGAAGGCAGGCCAGGAAGAAATGAAGGCAGGCCAGGAAGAAATGAAGGCAGGCCAGGAAGAAATGAAGGAAGAATTGAAGAATAAAATGGAAGCTGGACAGGAAGAATTGAAAAATAAAATGGAAGCTGGACAGGACGAAATGAAATTAGCACAAGAAGAAATGAAGGAAGAAATTAAAGCAAGCAAAGAAGAAATTAAGGCAGTTCAAGAGAAATTAGTCGAAGATATAAGGACAATAAAAATTGAGCAAGAAGGATTAAAAGAAGAGTTACAGGAAGTACGACAAGAATTGGAGATACGACAAGAAAAGCTAAGAGATGAGTTGAAAGAAGAAGTACAAAAGGAAATAGAGAAGATGAGACAGAAGTTCGAGAACACAAAACCGGCAAGTGAAGTAAAGTCCGAAGACACTGCGAAGACGATTAGAATTAAACTATCGACTTTCGACGGAAAAGTTTGCTGGTCTGTATACAAACGACAGTTCGAGGCAGCGGCAGAAGCAAACAACTGGAACGATTTTGAGAAAGCAACGGCGCTGGTCATAGCTCTGCGAGGAGAAGCATTGGATGTCCTTCAAGGTATTCCAGAGCGCCAACAACGAGACTTCTCTGCGCTGCTAGAGCGACTTGAAATGAGATATGGCGACAAACATTTACAACAAGTGTACCAAACCCAACTAAAGTGTCGCAATCAGAGGACATCAGAAAATCTACAGGAGTTCGAGGCCGATGTGGAACGTCTAGTTAGATTGGCCTATCCTACCGCTCCGCAGGACTTCGCAGACCAGCTAGCAGTCCAAACATTCGTCGATGGCGTGAGGGACACCGACTTACAGCAAGTTCTTCGTTTGGCCCGCCATAAGACTGCGAGTGACGCACTGGCGCACGCCTTAGAATTTGAAGCTGCAAAACAAGCTTCCAAGGGCCACGTGCGTGTACGCCAAACAGCTGTTGAAGACGACGAATACAAGAATGAAGTTACGAGGCTGATTAAAGAATGCGTCGAAACTGTCAAGAAGACTACCATCAACGACAAGAGAGAATCGGCCAAATGTTGGGAATGCGGGAAGGTCGGTCACTTTTCCCGAGACTGTGGCCAAAACAAAGGAAGACCAAGGTGCTGGGAATGTGGAAGGCACGGACATTTACGGCGAGACTGCCCGGCCGAAGAACGCCGTGCGGACCGACAGCAGTCGGGAACTAAGATCAGCCAACTTTGAGGGGCGCAAGTTGGCCTCTCCCCACCAAGCCCCAGCCGAAATCGTCGTTTCCCAACTAAACGGAAGCAAGTCCTTATTCGTCGAAGGTCACATCAACAACAAGAAGGTTAGAATGGTGGTCGATACGGGAGCTTCTAAGACCATAATCCGGCCGAACATCGTTAACGAGTGGAGAATCCGTCCCCTGCAGAGGAAGCTACGTTTGACCACGGTTACCGGAGAAACAGCGCCGATTAGAGGAGAATGCGATATCGAATTGAAATTGGGAGAAGTATGCCTTCGACACAGGGCACTGGTAGCCGATGTCGCCGACGACGTGATCATTGGATTGGATCTTCTTGAACGAAACAAAATTAATCTGGATTTGGGCTCCGGCATTTTACGCATCGGCAAGGAAGAGTTGGTGATGACAAACCCCACCAAAGAGTACGGTCTTCGAAAGGTCATCGTAGCAGAAGATCGATTACTACCTGCTAGATCCGAGGTAGTTCTCAAAATAAACATCGACGGCGAAGGTGCGGATGGTTTGGTGGGGATAGTAGAAGCCAAAAACCCGGACTTGACACAGAAAGCCATACTGATAGGACGAACATTAATTCGAACTGGGACGCCGAACGCATCTGTCAGAGTGGTCAATTTGAAGGACTTCGAGCAGAAAGTGTGTAAAGGAATGGAAGTAGGAGTCCTTGAACCCGTGGTGTCCATCCTCCAATGCGAAGTCGAAGCTGAATCCTCAATGGCAGAGAGCGAACCGCTTCCAACCGTTCTTCGAGACTTAGTGCAGCGTTCGGCCACAAACCTTAACAGCGACCAAAGTAGAAAGTTCGAAGAACTACTCAGCAAGTATCGAAACGTCTTCGCCCTCTCTGACAACGACTTTGGGAGAACGAATCTGACATACCACCGTATAGACACGGGATCAGCTCGTCCTATTAAACAACCATCTAGAAGAGTTCCATGGGCTAAGCAAGAAGAAGTCAACAACCTGGTGAAGAACATGGAAGAACAGGGGGTAATCGAACCATCACAAAGTGCTTGGGCTTCGCCGATAGTGTTGGTTAGGAAGAAGGATGGATCGACCAGGTTCTGCGTTGACTACAGGAAGCTCAACGACGTAACTTTAAAGGACAGCTATCCCTTACCCAGAATCGACGACACCCTTGACAGCTTGGTTGGTGCCAAATGGTTTTCAACGTTAGATTTGAAGAGTGGATACTGGCAAGTGGAACTGGATCCAGAAGACAAGCAGATGACCGCATTCACGACTGGTTACGGGCTGTGGCACTTTAACGTTATGCCATTTGGACTATGTAACGCTCCCGCCACCTTCGAGCGACTTATGGAAAATGTGCTACAAGGGCTCAATTGGAAGGTTTGTCTGGTGTACCTAGACGACGTGATAGTACTGGGAAAGACATTCGAAGACCACCTCCAGAATGTCGAAGAAGTGATCAAGAAGCTTTCAGCAGCCAAGTTGAAACTCAGTCCCAAGAAATGCCATCTGTTTTGTAAGGAGGTGAAATATCTTGGCCACGTTATCACCTCAGAAGGAATAAGAACTGATCCTGACAAGACTGAAGCTGTGAGAAGTTGGCCTGTCCCGAAGAACCAGCACGACTTGAGAAGCTTTTTGGGGCTGTGTTCCTATTACCGACGATTCGTAAAGGGATTTGCAGATATAGCTCGACCGCTCCACAAGTTAACAGAGGATGGTATCCCTTTCCAATGGTCAGAACGATGTCAGCAAGCTTTTGAAACACTGAAGTCTACACTTTCTCAAGCCCCAATACTGACGTACCCACAGTTCGACACAGACTTCATTGTCGATACGGATGCCAGCAATGTAGGAATTGGTGGTGTACTGTCGCAGATGCAGGAAGGAAAAGAAAAAGTCATTGGCTACTTCAGTAAGGCACTGTCAAAGCCGGAGCGAAACTATTGCGTGACCCGTAGAGAATTGCTGGCAGTCGTCAAAACTCTCGAACATTTCCATAAGTATCTCTACGGACGAAAATTCATGCTAAGGACAGACCATGCGTCCCTGAAATGGCTGCTGCAATTTAAAAACCCAGAAGGACAACTGGCTCGATGGCTACAGCGGCTTCAAGTATACGACTTCAGCATCGAGCATCGTGCTGGAAAACAACATGGTAACGCTGATGCCCTTTCGCGAAGACCATGCTCGAAGAACTGCAAACATTGCATGGCCGCCGAAAAGAAGGAACCAGTCAACTTGGCCAGGATCTGTCAGACGATGGTGGAACCTGAAGAACACTGGCAGAACGAAGACCTGGCGAAAGACCAAGATAACGACGAAGACATTAAACCGATACTGCGGTGGAAAAAGGCAGGAACAGCACGACCTACCTGGGCAGATGTTAGTAGTACGAGTACCATCACGAAGAGCTATTGGGCCTTATGGGATTCGCTCATCGTCGAGAATGGGGTACTAAAAAGAGTGTGGGAAAGCCCTGACGGAACTAAAATTCGACATCAAGTAGTTCTCCCGAAGAACAGAGTCAACGAGGTGCTGACAGAAGTCCATGGAGGTGTTGGTGGAGGACACTTCGGAGTAACAAAGACGTTGGAGAAGGTGCGAGAGCGATTCTATTGGCTAAAGTGTAGAAGAGACGTCGAAAATTGGTGTAGGAAGTGCCCAACGTGTGCGTCAGCCAAGGGACCTCAGACTCGAAGCCGAGGGCGAATGAAGCAGTACAATGTTGGTGCCCCATTTGAGAGAATAGCTCTGGACGTAGCAGGACCATTCCCAACAACAGCTGCTGGCAATAAGTACATCTTGGTAGTGATGGACTATTTTAGCAAATGGCCCGAAGTGTACGCAATCCCAAACCAAGAAGCTACTACGGTCGCTGGAATGCTGGTGAACCAATGGATCAGTCGGTATGGAGTTCCGATGGAGATCCACTCTGACCAGGGACGGAACTTCGAATCCAAGGTATTCCGGGAAGTCTGTGAGCTGCTAGGAGTACAGAAAACTAGGACCACTCCATTACATCCACAATCTGACGGAATGGTCGAACGGTTTAACGCGACGCTGGAAACAAATTTGAAAATGGTTGTCAACGATCACCAGACAGACTGGGACCAGCACATACCTTTGTTCCTGTTGGCCTATCGAAGTGCGGTTCATGAGACCACTGGCAGAACACCAGCCAGCATTTTATTTGGAAGAGAGCTGAAGTTACCGATAGACATCCGGTTTGGACACCCAGAAGATCGGCGACCTTCGGCTACCGACTACGCACAGCAGCTAGAGGAACGACTCGATACCATCCATAGAGCCGTTCGTAGCAAAATCCAAGTAGGGAGTGACCGCATGAAGACCAGGTACGACCGGAGAGCCAACAGCACAGGATTCAGAGAAGGGGACCAGGTGTGGCTTTACAATCCTGTCCGTCGGAAAGGACGCTCACCGAAGCTACAGCGAGCCTGGGAAGGACCTTACACTGTGGTCAGAAGGCTGAATGACGTGGTCTACCGTATTCAGAGAGGACCAAAGGCCAAGATGAAAGTTGTACACTTGGACCGCCTGGCGCCCTACAAAGGTCAAGACATTGATCGGGACGATCAATTCTAAGAAGGGGGCAGTGTTACGAGTACTTGCCAATTAAGTTGGTGTGAACATAATTAATTAACATCTTCCCTGATTACATAAGGAATATTCTCGGCTTTCCTGATACATCTAGAAAACACCAGCAAAGATCAATGGGAAAACAATTGAATTACTAGACGGCTGTAGAATACCCTAGAAAAAGGCTGAGAAGACTATAAAAGCGGACGAGACACTCACACCGAGTTAGTTGACAGTTTACAGTAACAGCTGATGCAAAGCGATCGATAGGCGATACAGGCGAACCATAGAGGCGATAGTGTTCATAGAGAGCGATAAATAGTGTCTACCGGAACGGCGATTAAAAAGTGACTTTTAGTGAAATAAATTGTGCGGACTTGTTCATAACTGTAGTGTAGTCAAATTAATTTTAGTAATTAAATAAACTCGTTGTTTTGTTTTGTTAATTGTGTTTTCTGTGACTGAACACGTCACATTATTTTGTTTTGCGTATGCCCAAATCACATTTTTATTTTCAACGTTATCTGGATTGCATCCATACCAGGACTCCAGACTTATAAACTAACTAACAAAATATGTACTTGTTTTAAATGTTCTTTTGTTTGAGATGGTTGAATTACAATTTGTGGCGCTTTTGCGTATAAATTGTTGCCGAATATTTTCTTTTGCAAGATTATTTTGAAATGCTATTATTTTTCTATGTTTGTCTGTATTGTGGTTGTTTATTTTGTGCAATATTATTTGAAATGTTTTATTATTTTGCCATCACATATTTTACACATGTTTTTAATTTGCATTTGTTTAATTTTGTACTTGTTTGTGACTTTCGTATTTGGACCATGATTTTTATTTAAATAATTTTTAACATTTACTATTTATTTGGAATTATTTCTTTTTGTCGTTTCCATTTATTTGATTTGTTTGCATTTACCATTTACATTTATTTGACTTGTTTTTCCTGTGATTTGAAACTTTATTTGATTTTTGTGTTTCATGTGAATTTTATTACTTGCATTTTTGCTTTTCATTTTAAGGAGCAATGATCGTGGTTTTCTCTGCCTTCGCTCTTTTTCCACGTGAGCTTCAGGCTGAGCCTGGCACTCAAATTTTTGTTTGACATTTGTAATTGTTGCTCATTTTGTTTTTTTTTTTGTTTTATTCCTACACTCACTCAAACATGTTTTCAATTTTTACATTTATTTAACTCTGTTTACTCAAAGGTGAGTCCAACACAAAACTTTCTAAATCATACATTTTCAAATAAACTTAGGGTTTTTCAAACAAACATTGCCTTTTTATTTTAAAGCCTTGTTCCTAAATAATTAAACCTGTACCATGGTAGAGCGTTCCATTTTTGGAAAACGAATTTCTTTATCACAACGTAGGTATTTTATGACGATCAAGTTTAAATGGGTAAGTTACAGTACAAGGTAGTGAATTGGGGGATCGTTCTCATTTACCCTATTGTTATGTGTCGTTTCCTATGAACCCGAACTAAATTTAATGTAGGACGATATTATATTGTTTAATGAATATTTATTGTACATCACATTATTGTTAACTATATTATACGAATTTTGTATTACTTGAATTTTTCCTATTAACCTTTCAGTGGTCGCGCGCGGACCCTAGATGACGATAATAAATGTAAATCTCGATTTCTTAAATTGACATCTGCGCCATCTCACCAAGTTTCTTCCCAAGCTAAATGGAAGAGTAAGAGCATAAGTGAGACAGAAGATATTAAATTCTACATAGAAAACTACCATACCGGTTATAGCGCCAATTTTAAAAACGTAAAGCATATAGGGTTTTTGTTATCATAATTTATTATTATAAAAATAAAGAAAATACGTAATCACAAAAGTGCATATATTTAATTAAAGGTATAAGGTAAAAGTCAATGTCCCAATAGTCGTCAGTTTTTGTAAACATTTATAAATATGGCGAGTGGTCTAATTCTAATTGGCTTAGGCGTATTCAGCCAGAAACCAGCCTAGCCAATCCCAGCCGCTGAATCGAAGCGCAAATTTTAAATCATGCCATCTGGTGGTGTGGTACGAACCTTGTACTTCCGTACTTATTATAGTAGTCTGTACAATCGCCAGCAGAATTTTTGAGTTCAGCCATCTAGTGAACTTTTGTTTTCAGTGAATAAAATAAATTTATCAAAATAGTGAAATTTACATGCCTTGCTCGATGATTTTTTAATCTAGGACTCTTTTCGTTTTTAGAATATTTTCAACTTTTTTCTTGTCACTTAAGAAATAAATACATAATATCTAGATATAATAATATAAAATGCTGGAAATTGATTTATAGCGCATTCATTCTATATGGTACTGAAGGTTTGAACGTTCAGTACACGAAAATTTTCAAAAATTTTTGTTTCAGAATTTTTTTTAAAACATAGGTAAACATATTTGCAAAATTATAACATTTAATCTATTTACATATAATACATTGTGGCGGATAATTCCACATTTCCCAACCTTCAAATAATACCTTATCAAAAATTGTATATTTTATTGGTACTCTTTTGTATATATTTTAAATATCGAATTCTTTTGTGTTCTTTACATTACTTAACTACTTTATTACTGTACTTTCCTATAATCTCTTTAACAGTTCGTCTCCAGTTTTCCTACCTTGGATAAAGGATATTATGTCCTTACTTGCTTCTTTTCTAAGAAAATACTTATAAAACCATATTAAGTCCACACCTTATTCTGTGGTAGAATCTGTGATGGGCTCTTAATATTTTCTACTTGTGACAAATATTAAAATCGTAACCATTATTTTAGTATTAAGTCACATGGTACTCTTTGGTTCTGAATTTGTGAACTGCGTAGTATATTAAGTCCACACTTTCAGAAGGTAATTTTAAGAGTTATAAATCCCTCGTTTACATATAGTTCAGAGCCATATTATTTCAAGTCCAGACTCATGAATATTAATCCTTAATGACCTTAATTCAATAAAACAAAGTTTTGGGCCAAACGTATACTAGCAATTTCTCATATTAATAAGTCACTAAAACATTAAGTCCATCATCAAAACCAAAGAGTAGCAAGTCCAATTTATTTTATTTTTTTCCATTGAAGGAGCGATTTAAATTACATAATTTCATTTTTACAAAGTAAATTAATGATAGTTTTACTTGTGTTAAAAAAATAAAACTTTTTATAGATGTTTCTAGGTTATATCGCTTTGTATAACACCTAAACAAAGTATAACATTTTTTGATCGGCTCTCCTGTAAAATTTGTTAAATTGTGACTTGAGCTTGAGACAGTTATGGTTTTGACGTACAGATAATGTTTTACATCAAAAACACAGCGGCGCCATCTATCTTCGCAATAAAAAAGGTAGTATACCGACGATGACCAACCGTTTTGTTTGTTAGTTTTCGCTCTCACCGTAGACAGCGTAACCATCAGGCTGATCATGGCTTCTCGCCGCCGGACTCTATCTTAAGGGACTCTTTAAATATTAAGCTAACAACGCCATCTATCGCTAAAACTTATATTATAGAGGATTTATCAGAGTTATATATGCTGTTTTGGCAACATTTGTTTGGCGGGAATGTTTCTGTGATTTTATATGGCTACTCAAAGTTGGCGTGTTCCGGAATCGACTGGCATTCTAGTAATACTTAGTGTTTTCGTTAAGGTGAGTCACGAGTTTTAAACTAAGGCATGTGTGTTACTATTAGTGATGCATGTTCCTTATATATTTTGTATGACTAGAAAAGATGTAATTTAACAAAAATTACAGAAATTCTTAGGTTATATATATCCATTTTGTCTCAAACTGGAGAAAATTTGCTAGAAAAGTGGATCCTTTACCTTGCCTCGAAACGTTTTCCAATAAAAAAACAAAAGTTAATAGAGAGTGTTGAAATGCTGTTAAAACAGCTGAAGAGGCCTAATCCTTTCAAAGACGGCAGACCCGGCCGTCATTGGTATGAAGCCTTTTTGAGGCGACATCCCGCAGTTGCCGAAAGAAGTGCGCAAAATTTGACTTCAAGGCGAGCAACTGTAAATGAAGAATGTTTGAGACGCTGGTTCCAAGAAGTTGAAATGCATATGCAGGAGAATAATCTTTTAGAAACTCTAAATGACAGTAGAAGACTTTTTAATTGCGACGAAACTGCATTTTTTCTCTCTCCTAAAGATAATAGAGTTTTGGCAAAAAAGGGCCAACAAACCGTTCATACCATCATAAGTTCGGAGGAGAAGGAGTGTATTACCACCTTGTTGATGGCTAATGCTGCAGCAGATATCGCCCACCCCCCCCATTGATTGTGGTGAATTTGAAAAGAATTCCGCAGAGACTGTCAAATTCTGTACCTAACGAATGGGCAATAGGCAGATCCGATAATGGTTGGATGACTGGCGAGACTTTTTTTGAATACTTTGGCAATATATTTTACCCTTGGCTAGTAAAAACAACATTCCATTTCCAATAATGGTCTTCTGTGATGGTCATGCGTCACATTTAACAATGGCGTTAAGTGATTTTTGTAAGGAGAAAAAAATGGAGCTTGTCGCGCTGTATCCAAACGCCACACATATTTTACAGCCGATGGATGTCGCAGTCTTTCGTCCACTAAAAGCGGCTTGGAAAAAAGAGGTGTATGATTTCAGAATCCGAAATACTGGATTGCCCATTAAACGAGAAAATTTTTGCCCCATTTTAAAGCAAGCCTTAAAACACGTTACTCCTGATATTTTACGTAATGGTTTTCGACGTTGTGGTCTTTGCCCATTCACCGCAAATGCATTGGATTATTCTACGCTGTCAGTTGACAAGAAAACCGATGAAACGTCTTCTACTTATGATCCCAAATGTATATATAATTTACGATTTGTCGAAATGTAAATTGCTCCGGAGAAGCTATCTCTTTTTAAACTCGCAGGAAATCAGTGGACAGGTGCTTTGGAGGATACATCTTTGTTCTCTTTTTGGCAGAAAGTGAAGAATAGAACTGCAAATGCACTAACAGGTGAAAATGAAAGTACAGTTACTCAGATGGACGAAATGGAGAATGAAAATAAAGTTAGAGAACCTCTGAACAATATTATGAATGTGGAACATGAAATAGATGACAGTATCTGGATAAATGAAATTCTAAATAATGAGAACTGTATGCTATATGAAGTGACTGATACCGGAATTCTAAAAGAAATATGTGAAAATGGAAGTAAATGTGATTATCACAGATATAATGCTGTAGAAATTATATTCTTCATTATTTTTAGGTAGCCATAACGGTGAAGATATTAATGCCGTGAGTAAGGAAAATCCTAAAGGACATAATAAAAAAGAGGAAAATATTAGAAATGAAAATAAGTTCGTAGAGTCATTAAAAGGAACTATTGAAATATTGAATGACGGACCCGAAACCGCAGGTATTGTAACTATAAAGACCTTAGAAGCGAAATAAGCCTAAGCATATATTTTTTATACGTTTTAGAAGAAATACAAAGACAAATTCAACCCACGAAACTAACAATATTATTACAACAACACATGATATACAAGGCATTAAAGAAACTGAAAGCAAAATGGATAATAACGAAGAAATTAGTTACACCAGCATTCCAGTAGAAAATAACATAGAGTTAAGGCACCATTTACCAATACCTACTGATGAAATACAGAATGAATTTCCAACGCCTTTTAAAAACACACTTTTTTGGCCAAACAGCACACCAACACCGAAAAAAATAAAAAGTAAAGGAAAAATTCCAGCGGTAGCAACGTCACTGGAATAGCAGCAATATTTTATGAAAAAAGAAACGGACAAGATTGACAAAATTGAGAAAATTCAGGAAAAACAACGACAAAGGCAAGAAAATATGGAGAAAAAGAAACTTGATAAAGAAAGTGCAAAGAAA
This sequence comes from Agrilus mali, assembly GCA_029378335.1. Classification (NCBI taxonomy): domain Eukaryota; kingdom Metazoa; phylum Arthropoda; class Insecta; order Coleoptera; family Buprestidae; genus Agrilus; species Agrilus mali. Next base: position 13,874,839 of record CM055658.1, read on the forward strand.
AAACGACAGTTAAGTAATGAAAGTCGTAAAGAAATCACAACTGACAGCTGGTACTGTAAAATATGTGAAGAAGATACTCAACAAAGTATGATTCAGTGCTTAAAGTGTAAATGCTTGGTGTATGAAATATGTGCGGGCCAGTCAAAGAGTGTAAAAAAGTTTTTTTGTTATGATTGCCAATAAATATAATTTATAAACATAAAAATGCGTTTTAATTTAATACACATAAGTATTCTTCGTATTTAAATCAAGCTGACGACTACTGGGGCACTTACGTGGCGAGTACTCGTTCAGATGTATTTCGCGTATGTCGACTACTGGGCAAAATGGTAGTTTTCTTATATTTTTATTTTTTAAAAATTATCAGTAAATATGTGTAGAATAATTAAATGTGTACTATAATATACAAATATGAGAGAACGCAATGTTATTATCAAAGACGCCGTTACGCTTTAAATGATTGTATACTGAGGTAGCAAAGTTGAATTTTTCCTTAAGCTGACGACTCCTGGTACATTTACCTTAATTACAGTAACGTAATAAATAATGCGAATACAATAATACAAATACAGAGTTACAATTTTATATAAAAGAACTATTGCATTATTTTTTTTAAAGTATCTATAAAAAAAATTACGAAATTTTAAATAAGACATAAAAAATTGTTAATTTCGATAAAATCCAGTAGGTTGTGTATAACAGCAGTTTGATGAAGGAGATCTGGTAACACTAGCAACGCCTAAGTAGGCTAAGTAGTGATGTTTCTAATCAAGGCATTAAAGTTACTTGAGGGATGGAATAATTTATGCCCTTTATACTCTTTCAGGTAATTCACACTTTATCAAAAGAATTCAACAAACAAAAACGAAAAACTTATGACACAAAACTGTACAACGATTGATCATACGACAACAAATTCATAAACAAATTGATTGATGCACATAATAGGAAATCCTAAATTTTACGTGCGTTTTTACGTGCACACTGGTGCGCACCCTATGTGTATTTATACGCAACGACAATGAACGAAAATTTTTAATCGTTTAGAGGTAATGAACAAAGGCGATTTAGTTGGGAGGACAGATGCTACGATGGCGCTGTCGTCGACATTTCATACCCTGGCGTGGACTCTCGCTCCGCACTGATCTGTTTTCGTCAAATGTTTCAAGGTTATTCCCCTTCAAATGTCGCCCTTCTTAGTACCTTCCAGAAATATCATTGTTAGTGTATTGTTTGAGCGTGATGGTGAAACGTTCGCTTTTGAAAGAATAATTCACCCTTGCGGACTGATAGGCCGCAGCGAGCTGTGAAGTAACAAGAAATATTTGTACAAGTTTTGAATTTTATAGTAGAAAAACTAGAGGCATTTCGGGGACGTTGTGTTTTCCGTTAATATATCCCCAATAAACCAAACAAATATGGAATTAAAATTTATGCTCTGTGTGACTCTAAAGTCTTTTACACTAGTCACAGCAGTGTATGTTGGCAAACAGCCTACAGGCCCTTATGAAGTTAACAACTCTCCAGATGCTGTTGTCCAAAGGATGTGTGAACCTATAAGAGGAACCGGGAGAAATGTAACCACAGACAATTGGTTTACAAGTTTTAGCCTTATAGAAAACCTAAGAAAAAATTTCAAAGGTACCGTAAGGAATAATAAAAAAGAGCTTCCCATTGAATTTGCTCGACCCGTACGTCGTCCTGAAAAGTCAGCAATGTTTGGGTTTAATAAAAACTTTACACTTGTGTCCTACCTACCGAGAAAGGGCAAAAATGTCTTGCTCATGTCAAGTCTACACAGAGACGATGCCATAGATGGCCAGACAGGAAAGCCAGAAATCATAAATAAAGGAGGCGTAGATACTGTAGACAATTTGTGCTCCGTTTACAATTGCGCCCGTGCAACTCGAAGATGGCCAATGGTCATTTTCTACTCTATGCTGAACGTTGGAGGCATAAATTCTCTAGTTATTACAAAGCTAATGATGTGAATGCTGAATATTTTACGTAGAGAATTTTTGCGTAAACTTTCCTTCGAATTAATAAACCCTCATATAAGAAATTGCTCAAAATTATCGAATATTCCAAAAACAATGAAAATGGGAATTCATGAAAATCTTGGAATGAACATTGCTGAACAGCCTGCTGAACCTTCAGCAAATCAATGAGGGCGATGTGCCATGTACGACAGAAAAAAAAAGCCGACCGACCCGATATTATTGCAGAAAAGTTCACACATATATATGTCTGGAGCACGCCACAGTGATGTGTCCCGAATGTTTTGAAGCAGCTCACTGGGAAAACTAATTAATTTGTTTTTAATGTATGTACCCAAGCCATATTGTTTTAGTTAATCGTTTTGTAACGAATTTTCTAGTTAAACTAATTATTTAAACAATTATTTATTTAACACTATTTATAACACTTAAACACTAACTTAGAACTACCATTTATATCACAACAATTTACTTATTTATTTTACAATTTATTTATATCACTTTGTCTATTATCGGTTTTAATTCGCGCACTGATGCTTTCTTCAACTAACTGTCCTTCGGTCCAAAGATGATCACTATATATACACCTTTCGAACTTTCTAGACAGGAACTCGAAGAAATCCTGAGTATTCCCGAATGATGAGTAATAATTAGAAAGTCCTCGATTATTCCAGAATTGAACTTGTTACTTGTCGCCGGAGAATGATTTACATCTTGTAAATTGATAACACGAAAAGTACCGTGAGCGATGTTTACGCCGTGAGTATGTTAGTTGATAACAAGTACATGGCACGAATTGTTATCGCGCACACGTACTGTGTCACTGGTCGCTACACTACCCCCTCCTTAAGGGTGATTCGTTCCGAATGACATTCTGCCGTTCCTTCAGAGGATCATGCCGGTACTTACAGGTGGATCCGCTTCGGCATCCGGTTGTCAGGTGGAAATGGCAGTCAACGGTCTTCAATGGTGACGGTCCTCGTCGTGGATTTCCGGCGCACACCAAGATTTCTATGCCAGTGTATCGGAACAAAACCTCCAGCATGTTTCTGACCACCCTCCAATCCAGCCCATCGTGTCCACATCCGATCCTCGGTATTGCTAGCTTCAGGATGTTGGCGTGCAGCAATTGCTCTCTTAGTTCTACCAGGGAGTCCCATAAGGAGTGGTAGGTAGGCTTCTCCGACGACTTGCTTTTGGTGACTAGATAGAAGATGGATTGGGTCCCATCGAGTAACAGTACTTTTCTTCCATCTTTGGCCTGGTCGAGTAACATCGGTAGTCGCCCGAACTTCTTCCGAAAGACCGTGGCAATCCCACGGCTCATGTCCAAATCCCTTGCCACACAATGGGCCAGCGAGTATTCCTTCGGGACGGCGAATAGGTCCTGCTGAGCTTCGGTGGTGACCCCAAATCGGGCTTTACGGTGTAAGCTCTGTTCGGCCATAAATTCTTCATGCTGGGGCTCTGGCGATCGAGTCTGCACAACTCTAACTCGAGCATCTTCGTGGTTGTCCCCAGCATATGGAGCCAGTCGATTGAAGTGGACTACTCTTGGTTTTCCATTGGGAGTACGTCTAATTCGGTAGATTACGTCATTGATTCGTTTGATAACTTTGTACGGGCCTTCCCAATCTTGTTGCAGCTTCGGCGAAAGACCCCTTTGACGCTTCGGATTATAAAGCCACACCAAATCTTCTTCATGGAATCCTCCATCAGTGGCCTTAATGTCATATGCATCCTTCATCCGGTCACTG